>CM077089.1:2820229-4020229 GCA_039513925.1 Platanthera zijinensis
GTGGATTCCTCACCCGTACATAGTCCGGCTACCAACCCCGAGCAGGACCGGGCCCTGGGACATGCCCGTGTCCCTGGCCGTGTCTCCTCTCGAAGATCGTCGAGTACATTTTTGTCGAAGACTCGCGACACAGTTGATAGTTTAACTTTCAAGACAGCCTAAACACCTAGAGGGGGGGGTGAATAGGTTCTGCTTATTTATAAAAACTTCTAGGCAGAATTCAATTCAATGACTAACAAAAGAATCACAGCAATCACAGAAAATAAAACATCACAGATTGCACAATGTTTTATAGTGGTTCCCCAAGGTCTGGGTACATACCACTTTCCCCCTTCACCTATCTAGCAGTATGCTAGATTCGGCCAAACTTCCACTAATCTCAGATCAACAGATCCTACAACTCAGAACCCAACTGGTTCCTACAACTCAGGCACAACAGCCCTACCTCAGCCTTGCCCCAAGGCCTACAGCTCAGAGAAGATCCTTCTCCTACACTCAGGCAAACAGCCCTACCACTCAGAGTTCAACACTCCTACACTCAGCCTTTATAACACAGGCTTACAACTCAGATCTGTGTAAACAGATCCTACAGAAATATAGAAAAGGTTATTTAACTGTCTTGCCAAAATTGAGAGAGAAAAGGCCAAGACAATTCTTGATCAGCTGATGCAATCAACTGTATCTGAGCCTTCTTCAAAGCTTCTTGAATATGAACTTAGCTGAGTTGATTTCCAAACAGCTTCTTGAGAATCCACTGGTGGATTCTTTCTTCTTCTTCAAATTCTGGCTTGATCTCTCTTTATCCAGCACTTTGAATGATTCTTCTGAATTCTGATTAGAACTCTTCTTTGATCTATCCTTAGATAGTCTTCTTAGATCTCCCGGAGAAGATCTTCTTAAGTGCCTAGAACTTTCTTGAAATGAATTGGATTGTAATCCTTCTCCACTTTTTGATTCAATGTTTTTTTAAAAGGTCTGTTGTTTTCTTCTGAATCTGTCTTTTTATAGACTTTCTTCATGGTAACCGGCTGATCCGGTTTCTAACCGTTTTCTGACAAGTCTGACAGCTTCAGTTAACCGGTGGCAACCCACAGCTGTCAAGTCTCCAAACAAGTCCTGTGCCTTTGTCTTGAACCATAAGTTGTCGAGACAGTCTGTCAGAAAATGTCGAGACCATCTGTCTATTTGTGTCGACACAATTGACTTTGGTGTCGACACAGTCTTCAGTGATGTCGACTAAGTTGCCTTTGAGTCGACACAGCTTCTTCTGAAAATAACTTGGTCTTGACTCTTCAGTGTGTTGACACAAGTCCTGTGTGTCGACACAGTTGTTGTAGAATCATAACTTAGTAAGTGTCGACTTAGCCTTCAGGTGTCGACACAGTCTTCTTTTAACTTTGCTATAATGTGTTGACTCAATCACAATGTGTCGACACATTCTGCTGGTGTCGACAAACTTGAGGTCGACTATATTTCTTCTGTGTCGACACATCCAGCTGGTGTCGACAATCTTGAGATCGACTATACTCTTCTGTGTCGACACATTTTCCCAATCTTGAGGTCGACGCTTTTCTTCTGTGTCGACACAAATTCCCAGTGTTGTGTCGACTTACTTCTTCTATGTCGACACTTTTTCCCAGTGTAGTTGTAGACCAACTGCTATGTGTCGACACTGCTTCCTCTGTGTCGACACTTTTTCCCAGTGTAGTTGTAGACTAACTGCTATGTGTCGACACTGCTTCCTCTGTGTCGACACTTTTTCCCAGTGTAGTTGTAGACTAACTGCTATGTGTCGACACTGCTTCCCAGTGTTGTGTCGACTATTTTCTTCTATGTGTCGACACTGCTTCCTCTGTGTCGACACTTGGACTTAGAATTTTTTCTGCATACTTTATCAATTCTTCACCTGCACATGTCAACTTAAAACAACATCAAATACACCTTGATGTATATCATTGAGCTAGGTTGGGCTTCTTCAAATCAGGTACACATTTTCCAATGTACCCAACAATCTCCCCTATTTGGAGAAGTCATAACCCTTATAGCCAATGATATACACCATTTATAAACAGTACTAAATGATGATATATGACATGACAGGAATACTTAATATAAACAAAACATAAAACAATCCATCACAGAATGAACATTATAATATGCCAAACAACATTTTGTTTATAACTGGGTAATGTTTGATTACATTGTTTTACATTTAATGATTACATCACAACATTACAAAACACTATGAAGGAACTTAAAACATAATCAGGATTGATCAGGCTCTCTAATTATAATCCCTTTGCCAGATTGAATGGTAGCTGTCACAGGAGCTTCTGATTCTTCAGCTATCTTCTTTCCTTTTAGATCAGTTTTCTTCTGAGCTTCTTCCTTGATCCTTTGCCTTTCAAAATAGTGAAGAGGCTTTGGGAAGTACTTGCTTGGCTCCTTAGCATCTGATGGCAGCCTTCCCAGCTTAGCTTTCCTTCTGAATTATACTATTGCTTCCTGTCTTGCCTCATACTTCTGCCATTCTATCTCATTGTACCACTTCCCTCTCTCATGAACTTTGTCTTGTACAGCTTTCCATGCAGTGAGTATTATGTTCCTTGAAGTAGGACTCCACTGCTCATAATCTGGCTTGAGTGCAGCCTGCTCTCTGAATCTCTTCTTTGCTAATAGAGCATCTTGCTGTTCTTTCAGAGTAGCCTCAGGCTTATCAACCTTCCCAATGATAATATTAGTAACCTCCTTTGGAGGACTATACATGCCTTGAACCTTCTGATCAATCATGTCAAAATCTGGAGGGGGGTAAATGACTTGGGCAACCTCAGGTTGATTGCCTTCAAGTAAATTTGATTATATTCCTGACTCAGCCACCATAGCATCATCACACAATGGAGGATATCCCAAAGTGGCTCGAATATTATTGGTCACCCATTTGGAGTGCTCTGAGCCTGCATGAATTAGCATCCTCTCCCCCTTTATGGCTTCTCTAGAGACATGATCTCTTAGATCTTCCTTTTGAAATCTGATTTGGCCATCCAAATAATTCACACCCTCTTTAAAAAATGGTTTAACTTTTGAAGCTTTTCAGATATTTCTTTTTGAGAGGTTGTGATGGCAGTCTTAACAGAAGCAATGGCAGCTTGAAAATTCTTATCAAATTCTTCCCTTTCTTTGGCTCTATCTGCAGGCAGACCTGGAACAATCTTCTTTACCTCCTTAATGATCTCATTATGAGATTCAGTTAAATTCTCATTCATTCTTATCTGATTTTCCAAAACATAGCTTTGTTTCAAAGCAATGTCATCCACCTTTGTAGTAATAGCCTCCTGTTGTTGAGCTAGATAAACCACAGCATTGCCACCCTTGTGGAAGCAATCTGTCATTTCCTTTTTATGCATGTTGACTTGAAACTGGATGGACTTTATATCCTGAGCTAAGTCAAACTGAAGTGACTTGCTATTTTCATCAACATACTTTTCCAGAGCCATCCTTTGTTCATCCAATTTTACTGTAGATCTACCATAAACTTGTTATAATCAAAGGCTGGAGATACTTGTAGAGGTGTTGTCTGTAAAGCCTGCTTATAATTCTTGCTTCTTCTCTTAAATACAACAAGTTTTCTTTTCTTTGCCATCCTGGCATCTTCAGTTTCAGTTTCAGATGAAGTATCTAAATGAATTCTCTCTTGAGGAGGATTAATTGTATCTGTCCCAGTGACCTGTTGCTCAGCTTCAACATCCACTGGCTCCCCCTCAACCTGTGGCTCAACTTCAGCTTCCTGATCAATGTCCATACCTATGGACTTCTCAATTTCTGGTCCACCTCCTACTTTATCAGTAATAGTATCAACATCAGGGAATAACTCCTCCAGAGTAAATTCCAGTTGAGCTGTAACTTCTGCAGCAGTTAAATCTTGAGATAAGTTTAACTGTGCTTCCTCTTGCACTTGTACTTCAGTATTTGTAGTATCTAGAGGAGGAGTGGACACTAGCTCCCCCTGAACCTGTGCAGTAACAAAAATATGAGCAATGTCTTTTATAGTAAAATACATTAGCTCCCCCTATACTTGTACCTTATCAGGAGTAGATACCTTTTGAGCAGGAGTGGAAACTGGCTCCCCCTGCATCTGTGCAGGTGTTGACACTTGCTGGACTATAGTTGAGTCAAGCTGTTCTTCAACCTGTGTCCTCAGTGGGTCTTCTTGTAGTTGTTCAGTTTCTTGATTTTGAGTAGGGGATTTCACAGGGGTGTCTGGCCTGCTCTCTTCAGGCACATCCTTGGACAGCACCCTATCCCACCTTGAGAACAGTCTCATATCCATTCTTCTCATATGATTAATCTTAGTCCCTTGCAGTTGCTGCATTACTTCAGGAATCACTCCAGTGAGGTATAAGCTCATGATCCTAGCCATGTTAGGCTTCTTGATTCCTTCTTTGATCTTGTCAAAGAGTACTCCTGACCAATCAGTAGGAATTGTAAAAACAATCCTGGTCATAAGGCTGAACATATAGGCAGAAATCCTATCATGTCCACCTGTCTTGCAGAGGATCACTTTCCCAACTATTTCAGACAAGAACTTCCCTTGCTGATTCATACCTTTCCTGTTGAATGCAGCTCCAATCTTCAAGCCTGAGTCCAGTCCACACCATTGAAGGGCTTCCCTTGTCTTAGAACTAGGAACTTCCTCTTCATTCTCAACTACTTGCAATTGAAAGATCTTTCTTAAACTTCTTTGAGTAATCTTCACCTTAGTCCCTTGTACATTGGACTTAATCTTGAGGCCAGTCGAGTGGACTGATGCAGAGATAAAGAACTCGTGCACCTCCTTCTTCCAGATTTTAGTTGGTTCTGAGATGAGAAATTCTAACCCTGACTCAGAGAGGAGGGTGATAACCCTTGAACATCTGGCGGCGCCTCTGCAAAGGCCTAGCGCACCAACTCATACCCTTCATTAATGTTGTCTTCAATCCTTGGCGCCATCGATTCGTCGAGAAAGCTTGAGAGAAGAGAGAAAGATAGACTGTCGACACAGGGTTTTAGTCTCGAAAACCTTGGAAGCGTGTCGACAGAAAGAGTTTTTGACCTATTTATAGCTTCAGTTGAAAGAAGTTCAAAAGGCGCCAAAAACAGTCTAAATGTGTCGACACAGACGGAATGTGTCGACACAAACTTCTATTGACTCGACATTACTTCAGCCTACTATGTGTCGACACCAATTTGTGGTTATGTCGACACCTTGGATATATAATAGAAAGACAGAAATTCTGTGTCGACTCTAAGGATAAGTGTCGACACATATTCTGTAAGTGTCGACACCATTATCCTGGTTGAGTCGACATTACATTTCTGGTTAAGTCGACAATATAACTCTTAAGTGTCGACACATATTCTCTGTGTCGACACAATATTTCTGACTTGTCGACATTATTTCTCTGAGTCGACACATTATTACTGAATGTGTCGACACATTCTTACTTAGCCAATTTCTATTGTTATTACTTAACTTACTTAAATCCCACTTTAATTGCATTGTTAATGATTTTGTTAATACATTAATCAATGGTTAACATACCTAATTCAATTTTGAATTTATTGAATTTGGTTTCATCTAAAGGCTTAGTAAATACATCTGCTATTTGATAATCTGTTTTTACAAATTCCAATGAGATGTCTCCTTTTTCTACATGTTCTCTAAGAAAATGGTATTTGATTTCTATATGCTTAGTTCTACTATGAGAAACTGGATTATTAGCAATAGAAATAGCACTCTTAGAATCACATAAAAGGGGTGTTCTACTTACCTGAATACCATAATCCTTAAGCTGATGTTGCATCCATAATAGTTGTGCACAGCAGCTTCCAGCAGCAACATACTCTGACTCAGCTGTGGAAATTGCCACACTAGTCTGCTTCTTACTACTCCAAGATATTAGTCTTCCTCCCAGGAATTGACAAGTACCTGTAGTACTCTTTCTATCCTCTCTACATCCTGCAAAATCTGCATCTGAATAGCCTGTTAGTAGAAAATCTCTATTCCTAGGGTACCAAAGACCTAGAGTAGGAGTGCCCTTTAGATATCTCAGAATCCTTTTGACTGCAGTATAATGAGATTCTTTAGGGCAGGCTTGGTACCTAGCACAGACACATATTGCATACATAATGTCAGGTCTACTAGCAGTGAGATATAGTAGAGACCCAACTATTCCTCTATACAATGATTCATCAACAGGTTTACCTGCCTCATCTTTGCATATAGGCATACTTGTTCCCATGGGAGTTCTTATGGTGGAGGATGACTCCATACCATATTTCTTAATTAATTCTTTGTTGAACTTAGACTGGGATATGGACAATCCATCATCAGTCTGTCTTACTTGGAGTCCCAAGAAGAACTTAAGTTCTCCCATACTGCTTATCTCAAACTTCCCTTGCATAAGTTTGGCAAACTTTTTACAAAGGTTGTTTTCAGTAGATCCAAAGATTATGTCATCAACATAGATCTGGACTAAGATGATCTTTCCTTTGGATTCCCTAAGGAATAGAGTTTTGTCTATCTTTCCTCTTGAGAATTTATTCTCAATGAGGAAGGTAGACAGGGTTTCATACCAAGCCCTTGGAGCTTGTTTTAACCCATACAAAGCTTTCCTAAGCTTATACACAGAATCAGGTTTAAGAGGATCTACAAAACCTGATGGCTGCTCTACATATACTTCTTCTTTAAGATCACCATTCAGAAATGCTGACTTCACATCCATCTGGTATACTTTGAAGTCTTGGTAGGCTGCATAGGCAAGGAACATTCTGATTGCCTCCAGCCTTGCTACTGGAGCAAAGGTTTGATCAAAGTCAATCCCTTCTTCCTGCCTGTATCCTTTTGCAACTAACCTTGCTTTATTCTTCACTATTATCCCACTTTCATCTAGCTTGTTCCTATAGATCCACTTAGTGCCAATTATGTTGTGGCCTCTTTGTTTAGGAACAAGCTCCCAGACTTTGCACCTTCTGAATTGATTCAGCTCCTCTTGCATAGCATCAATCCAGTGCTGGTCTTGGATAGCTTCTTCAAACTTCTTAGGTTCCATTTGGGATAAGAAACTAGAATGCAAAACTGTGCTTTGATTTCTGCTTCTAGTTTGCACTCCTTGTCTTGGATCACCAATTATCTGATCAGTAGGATGATCTCTTAGATATCTCATAGCTGGAGGAAGATTCCCTTCAGGTTGATCATCTCCAGCTTCTTCATTCTGCTGAACCACTTGGTTTTCATCAGCTTCCATTATCTCTTGTACTCCCCCTGGACAGCAGCCTTCATTTTCCAATGCTCCATCTTCCTTTGAAGCTTCAGCAATGGAGAGCTTGTCCATCTTCTTGCTTATACCTGTTGAGTCATTTGATCTACAAGACAACTCACAATTGATTAATCTTGTTTCATCAAATACAACATGCACAGATTCTTCAACAACTTGAGTAGTTAAGTTGAAGACTCTATAGGCCTTACTATTTGTGCTGTACCCAACAAATATCCCATCCTGGGATTTGGCAGCAAACTTAGTCAAATATGACTTGCCATTGTTAAGTATATAGCACTTGCAACCAAAGATCCTAAAATAGGATAGATTTGGTTTTCTGCCTTTCACAATCTCATAGGGAGTCTTTCTGTGGCTTTTGGTGATAGAAGCCCTATTGATGACATGACAAGCAGTGTTAACTGCCTCAGCCCAAAAATATTCTGGGAGAGAGGTGTCACTCAATAGAGTTCTACCAGCTTCAATTAATGTTCTATTGTTTCTTTCAGCAATTCCATTTTGCTGAGGTGTTCTAGGTGAGGAGAACTCTTGGAAAATCCCAAAGTCTATACACAAGTTTGTTATGCTTTCAGATTGAAACTCAGTACCATGGTCACTTCTGATTTTGACCACTGTACTATTCAGTTCATTCTGAATTTGCTTTACAAAATTAAGTAATACACTTGGGGTTTCAGATTTTTGCTCAGAAAGAACACCCATGTAAATCTAGAATAGTCATCTACAACCACTAGAGTGTAGACCTTCCTACCTAGACTATGAACTGGCATAGGACCAAAAAGATCCATATGCAAGAGGTATAAGCACCTCACAGAATCCTTGTTTTCAAGGCTTTGAAATGAGGATTTTGTCTGCTTGCCCTTTTGACAAGCTGAGCATACCCCTTCCTTTATACACTTAACTTGAGGCCCATTCCTCACTAGTTCTCTACTAAAGAGTTGGCCAATTGTCTTGTAGTTTAGATGAGCCAATCTCTTGTGCCACTTAACACAATGAGAAGCATTGTCATCAGCTACAAGACAAATGGGGGAAGCCTTATTCTCACATTCAAAATTAAGGCAATACACATTTCTCTTCCTATACCCAGTCAATATGATCTCTTGATCACTTGACCTTTTGATATGACATCCATTCTTACCAAATGAAATGTCATATCCTAGATCACTCAGCTGGCTTATGCTTATTAGATTATGTTTCAAACCTTTTACATAGGCCACTTGGGTGATAGTAATTAGGTTAGAAGAAATGTTACCAAACCCTTTGATGACTCCCTTCTCAGATCCACCAAAGATCACTTTAGGTCCATCTTTGACAGATGAATACTCCTTCAGCAGCCCCTTTGTTCCAGTCATGTGCCTGGAACAACCACTATCCAAGTACCATATAGGGGCATGGTTACTTGGATTCACCTGCAATACAGAATTACTTACCCTTAGAACCCAAGTAAGTCTTGGGTCCTTGGTTCAGGTTAGTATTAATAAAGCTATCATAACCTCTTCTAACAGGTAGACTCTTATTCTTTATAACACTTGCGTTATACCAGCAGTCTAATGCAAAATGGCCTCTTTTGCCACAGCACCAACATTCAAACTTATTGTATCTAGATCTAGATACATCCTTGTCAGAAGAATTTCTGTTTATTGCTGGTGCTGTTGCAACTTCACTTACTGATTTCTTAAAACCATTGGGTTTATGACCATAGGTAGGCCTGCTTGCATTTACACCCTTGTTCTTCAGAACATTAGTCTTAATATGACCTTGAATGTCTTCATGATCATATATGTTAGAAGGCACTTTCACCTTACTAAACTTTATGGGGACTGAAAGGTTTAGTGGCTGAATAGGGGCTTTGCCTTTCCTCTTGAATCTGCCAGCCTTGGAGTTACCTTTAAATCCTAATCCAGCCTTACCCTTTTGAGTGACAAATTCATCTATCAAGGGTAAGACAGATTTTGGCTTAGAGTAACTAGCCACTAAATCCCTTTCAATTCTAAGTCTGGCCTCCAGACTCTTCACTTGATCATTAGTATAATTAATTGTGCCCATCTGAATAATAGTTATATTCTTCAGCTTGGCAATTTCATTTAATTTTTGATCAAGGACTTTTTCTAATTCAGTTGTTGCAACCCTTAGTTCAGCAATTTCCTGAGCCTGAGTTTTAACCAGGTTCTTGCTTTTCTTAAGGGCCTGCAACAAGTCCCCATACTTGTCTATCAGTTGATAGACATCTCCTTCAGATTCAGATGCATCTTCATCACTTGATGCAGATGTAGCTGATTCTTCACTTGTACTACAAACAGATGTACTGGAAGGACATTTTACCTCATTAGGACCAGACTGATTCTGGCATATGTCCTCTTCTGATCTTGTCATCAACCCCATGCATTAATGTTCATTGATGGAGTCTAGCAACTGCATAAACTCCTCTTCCTCAGATGCAGCATATAGTCCAATATATGCTTCAGCTTCAGATCCTGATTCTGAAGTTGACTGGTCTGACAGACTCTTATCTTTCTTTGCTATAAAGGATTTCTCCTTCTTGCCTTTCTGATAAGTCTTCTTCTTTTCTGAAGATTTCTTTCTCTTGTCAGGACAATCAACCACTATATGTCCAGGCCTATTACAACAATAGCAGACTATCTTTGAAGTAGTGGCTTTGCTGGGCTTTGATCTGCTTTTCTCTTTCCTTGATGACCTTCTCTTCTGATAATAGTCATCAACTTGCTGTGATGTGGAAGGCCTAGACTTCCATTGCTTCTTTTTCAAGAACCTTTGGAATTGCCTTGTGAATGCAGTAAAATCTGCATCTGAATCACAGCTTTCTGAACACTTATCTGAATTTTCAGAACTATCTTCTTCAACTTCCTTAGGAGGAGATGGTGATTTCCTCCTATTCTTTCTAGTGGCTTCAGCATTAAATGCCACAGTCTTTTCTCTATGCTCTCCTCTTGAGTTTCTTTCCTCCTCCTTCCTTACCATAAGTTGCATTTCATAGGATAGCAACTTTCCAAATAGGGTTGGAGGAGATATCTCTGCCAATTTAGCCACTTCTCTTATGACACAGATCTTTGTATCCCAATCCTTTGATAAGGATCTTAAGAATTTGTCATTTAGTTCATAGGTACTGAAGACTCTTCCATAGGATATTAGCTCATTCACAATTCTATAGAATTTCTTATAGCACTCAGTTATGCTATCAGATTTTCCTTGTCTAAAGCTTTCATACTCCTGATTTAGCATAGACTTTCTGTCCAGCCTTACTTCTTCAGATCCCTCCATGTAGACAATCAATGTGTCCCACATCTCCTTGGAGGTCTTGCAGTGAATCAGATTCTGAAATGTTGAATCATTTATGGCACTAACAATGATGTTCTGTGCCCTTTTATCCATGGTTGCCAAGATGATTTCATCCTTGGTCATTTCTGAATAAGTCTTTGGTATTTGGATATTTGCATCAAGAACAGATATCTTCATTGGAATGAAGGGGCCTTCCTGTACTGTGATGTAAATCCTGGGTCAGATGCCTCCATAAACAATCTGACTCTTTCTTTCCAGATCCCAAAGATTTCCTTCTTGCATATGGGTAATTTCATAGACCCTAGCTCCTTATGATTCTCTCCAGAACCCATCTTCTAGAATCTTGAATCTTGAACCTGCCTTTCAGATCTACCTCAGACTGTTAAGTCCTTTTTGAGGAACCTCCCTCTGATACCACTTGATAGTTTAACTTTCAAGACAGCCTAAACACCTAGAGGGGGGGGGGTGAATAGGTTCTGCTTATTTATAAAAACTTCTAGGCAGAATTCAATTCAATGACTAACAAAAGAATCACAGCAATCACAGAAAATAAAACATCACAGATTGCACAATGTTTTATAGTGGTTCCCCAAGGTCTGGGTACATCCACTTTCCCCCTTCACCTATCTAGCAGTATGCTAGATTCGGCCAAACTTCCACTAATCTCAGATCAACAGATCCTACAACTCAGAACCCAACTGGTTCCTACAACTCAGGCACAACAGCCCTACCTCAGCCTTGCCCCAAGGCCTACAACTCAGAGAAGATCCTTCTCCTACACTCAGGCAAATAGCCCTACCACTCAGAGTTCAACACTCCTACACTCAGCCTTCATAACACAGGCTTACAACTCAGATCTGTGTAAACAGATCCTACAGAAATATAGAAAAGGTTATTTAACTGTCTTGCCAAAATTGAGAGAGAAAAGGCCAAGACAATTCTTGATCAGCTGATGCAATCAACTGTATCTGAGCCTTCTTCAAAGCTTCTTGAATATGAACTTAGCTGAGTTGATTTCCAAACAGCTTCTTGAGAATCCACTGGTGGATTCTTTCTTCTTCTTCAAATTCTGGCTTGATCTCTCTCTATCCAGCACTTTGAATGATTCTTCTGAATTCTGATTAGAACTCTTCTTTGATCTATCCTTAGATAGTCTTCTTAGATCTCCCGGAGAAGATCTTCTTAAGTGCCTAGCACTTTCTTGAAATGAATTGGATTGTAATTCTTCTCCACTTTTTGATTCAATGTTTTTTTCAAAAGGTCTGTTGTTTTCTTCTGAATCTGTCTATTTATAGACTTTCTTCATGGTAACCGGCTGATCCGGTTTCTAACCGTTTTTTGACAAGTCTGACAGCTTCAGTTAACCGGTGACAACCCACAGCTGTCAAGTCTCCAAACAAGTCATGTGCCTTTGTCTTGAACCATAAGTTGTCGAGACAGTCTGTCAGAAAGTGTCGAGACCATCTGTCTATTTGTGTCGACACAATTGACTTTGGTGTCGACACAGTCTTCAGTGATGTCGACTAAGTTGCCTTTGAGTCGACACAGCTTCTTCTGAAAATAACTTGGTCTTGACTCTTCAGTGTGTCGACATAAGTCCTGTGTGTCGACACAGTTATTGTAGAATCATAACTTAGTAAGTGTCGACTTAGCCTTCAGGTGTCGACACAGTCTTCTTTTAACTTTGCTATAATGTGTTGACTCAATCACAATGTGTCGACACATTCTGCTGGTGTCGACAAACTTGAGGTCGACTATATTCTTCTGTGTCGACACATCCAGCTGGTGTCGACAATCTTGAGATCGACTATACTATTCTGTGTCGATACATTTTCCCAATGTTGAGGTCGACGCTTTTCTTCTGAGTCGACACAAATTCCCAGTGTTGTGTCGACTTACTTCTTCTGTGTCGACACTTTTTCCCAGTGTAGTTGTAGACCAACTGCTATGTGTCGACACTGCTTCCTCTGTGTCGACACTTTTTCCCAGTGTAGTTGTAGAACAACTGCTATGTGTCGACACTGCTTCCTCTGTGTCGACACTTTTTCCCAGTGTAGTTGTAGACTAACTGCTATGTGTTGACACTGCTTCCCAGTGTTGTGTCGACTATTTTCTTCTATGTGTCGACACTGCTTCCTCTGTGTCGACACTTGGACTTAGAATTTTTTCTGCATACTTTATCAATTCTTCACCTGCACATGTCAACTTAAAACAACATCAAATACACCTTGATGTATATCATTGAGCTAGGGTGGGCTTCTTCAAATCAGGTACACATTTTCCAATGTACCCAACAACAGTGAAGGACACGCCCTGGGAAATGCTCATGTCCCAAGCTGTGTGCCGCACTCGAGACACTCTCGAGGACCACTCGAGTCCTACTCGAGACCCACCCGAGTATATAGAGCTGGACACACCCTGGGACACGCCCATGTCCCAGGCCATGTCATCCAGCCTGAACTCCAAATTGGGATTTGGGATGTTACATCTATGGCCTCTCTGATAAATTCCTCTTCACAGGAGAACATTCCAATGTGTACATGTTATTCTTCTGATTCAGTTGAATCAGTATCACTATCAGATAAGGTCTTTGGCTAATTTGTCATTATACCCTTTTCTAATTTCTTGTCTTTATAGAACTTCTTTTTCTTAGACTTCTTGTTCTCCTTTCTTTTTACTGGATAGTCAGCTATGACATGCTCAGGCCTATTACAGCAATAACAAATAATATTTGTCTTAATTTATTTATTCTGGTTTGTATCATACCTGACCACAGATTTGTTTCTGTGTTTGTCTTTATTCTTACTGGAACTTGGACCAGATGATGTCTTATTGCTCCATTTCTTCCTTCTTCTCATCATCTTCTTGAATTGCCTGGTGAACATTACTGATTCTCCATCTCACAATTCTTCTGATGAAGAACTAGTGTCAGTGTTAACTGCATCTTCATCCCTTCTTGGTGATGATGGAATTTCTCTTCTAGTCTTCTTTGATGTGTTAGCTTTGAAAGCCATAAATCTTGTCTGATTTGAACTTTTGGCAGATTCATCTTCAAATTTTCTAGAATTTAACTGAAGCTCATGTGACAACAGCTTCCCATACAAGTCCTGGAGTAACATATTTCTCAGATTTCTCATTTGTCATATAGCACAAATCTTTATGTCTCATTCTTTATTTAGAGATCTCAGGAACTTGTCATTTAACTCATAGTTTGAAAATTCTCTGCCATAATTCTTTAAATCTTTGACTATTCTAAAGAACTTTTCATAACATAGTTCTATAGAATCAGTCTTCTCTTGTCTGAATGCCTCATACAACAATTTGAGTAGAGACTTTGTTTCTTCTCTAACTTCTTCTATGCCTTCCATATAGACTATCTGAGTGTCCCACATCTCTTTGGATGTTTTATAGTGTACTAAGTTCTGAAAGGTTGAATTATCTATTGCACTGACAATTATGTTTTGTGCTCTTTTATCCATGGTGGCAAGAACCACCTCATCCTTTGTCATCCCAGACAGTTTCTTAGGGATTTGCACATTTGCATCTAAGACAGATATTTTCATGGGAATATATGATCCTTCTAGTACTGTGATAAAGATTCTTAGATCTAATGCCTCCATAAACAATGTAATACTCCAAATTTGAGGAACCAGAGCAGTTCGATGAAGTTCTAGGATCGGTGAAGGTCGTTCGACGAACGTCAGACTCTGGCCATTCGACGAAAGTCGAACTCTAGCCGTTCGATGAAAGTTGAACTCTGGCAGTTCGACGAAAATGGAACTCTAGGCAGCTCACGCCTTTTCATCGAGCTTGGCCGGTTGTTGAGCTCTTAGCTATTCGTCGAGCTGAGGGACATTCTTCAAACTCAAGGTCATTCGACGAACTCAAGGCCGTTCGACGAACTCGGGTCGTTCGATGAATTTTGAGCAGTCCGACTAAATTACTGAAATGCGGGGTTTCATAGATCGATTTCTTAGCCGTTTGATTTAACATAAATGTTGATCCTGGACCCCAGGATCATCTGCCCAAAGGAATTTAGTAGGGATGAACGGTTCTCTCCCTCAGTTGTTCTCATTTTGGAGTTGACTTAGGGTTTGAGAGAGAGAGAGAGTTTGGAGGAGGAAGAGAGGAGCTTTCTCCGCAATTAACGGAGCTTCAGAGCTCCGATCATCGTTCTTGTTGGAACACCTTATTACTAATTTGGGTAAGGATCACTATGTGCTTAGGAATTATTTTTTACCTTGCTGTATAGTCTAATAGGTCAATTAGAATGAGTCTTAGG
This sequence comes from Platanthera zijinensis, assembly GCA_039513925.1. Taxonomy (NCBI): domain Eukaryota; kingdom Viridiplantae; phylum Streptophyta; class Magnoliopsida; order Asparagales; family Orchidaceae; genus Platanthera; species Platanthera zijinensis. The sequence goes on from CM077089.1 coordinate 2,835,119, forward strand.
GTTAGTACTTAGGTTTGAAAGTTGCCCTCAAGACCTTCTAAAGATCAGGATTCAGTTCTGAGGACCAAGACAATTTTTGTCGAGCTCAGGTCGACGAAACGTCGAACTCTTCGACTATCTCTGAGCTCAGTTCAACGAGTCGTCGACCTCAGTTCGACGATCTTCGAGCTCAGATCGACGCTCTGTCTCTAGTTGTTTTCCAAGTCTCTGAGCTCAGTTTGACGATCGTAGAGCTCAGTTCTACGATTTCTGTTTCCAGTTTAAATCCAATCTCTGAGCTCAGTTCGACGATCGTTGAGCTCAGATCGACGATTTCTCTAAGAGATCGACGATTTCAGGATTCAAATTCAGGACAGTTATGGAATTCATTCAGACTTATTTTCAACATTTATGGCAAAGGATTTTGTAGCCATTTCAATCAATCTGGAGCAAGTTCCAAGGAAGACTAATTGGAATGTTTCTTAAGAACTTTCCTCCAGAGGCAGATATCAGTTAAGGTAGCCATTTATGACTGATTAACGGCTATCAAGAAGTCAGAATCTGATATACTCCCTAGAGAATCATTCTGAAAAAAAAAACAGACAAGATTTGAAAAAGAATACAGAAGAGAGAACAATAAAATTATTCATCAAGAATTCATCTTCTCGGAATAGACTCAGTAGATAAAAGTTTACAGAATTACTGAGTCAGAATTCTTCAAGAACACATGGAACATTACTGTGAAGGAGATCATCTGCTATTCTACTCCTTCAAGCATCAAGTGTTCAAAAGCTTCTTCATCAAGGACTCCAGACATCACACATTTCAGCATCTGCTGAAATCATCTATTGCTGGAGATCTGAAGCAACTGAAGGCCTATCACCCTAAGCAAAGCTCATCTTCCTGAACTCTTACAGATCTCAGGGGGAGCTTTGACAACATCTTCCACTTGTCTTCTCTCAGATTATTGACAGAGAAGAATAACTCAAGCTTTTTGTTTTTCTTTATTCCTTTTGTAAAAGTGTTTATCAAAACTCCCTTCAAAAGTTTTGAGGCTGGTTTCTGAGACATTGTCAAAACTCAGTGGTGGCAAGACACCTTATCAAAAAATCTAGGTTTGGTTTTTGAGCACCTTATCAAAAGCTCATTGGTGCCCAGGACACCAGATCAACTATTCCTATAGTGGATTCCAACCTAGGGTGGTAGAAGAGTGGATGTACCCAGGTTGTTGGGGAACCACTATAGCTCCTTATGTTATCTGGCTTACTATGTTTTGTTTTTGTTGTGTGCTGTGATTTCTTATTTCTTGCTTACTTAGTTTTTCTTTTTGCAAGCACCTTACACATATACATAAATCAAGACTTCCACTGCTTTATAGTTTTAAATTGTAAATTATTTTAAAATACTCTATTCACCCCCCTCTAGAGTAAAGGTAAATCTTACACTCACTTTCAATTGGTATCAGAGGCGGGTTGGTTACTCAACAACTGAATCTTCAACAGATTGGTTGAACAGGCTAACACCTGAACCAAAAGATCCTTGATAAGATAAATCTTCTATAGAGGGTTATTACTTTTTGTATTATATTTGAGAGGACCCAGCGCTACAAACTCGACCAAAAGACCGGTCTATTTAGTGACGGCGCAACTGATCTTTATATCAACTTGGTCCTCGGGCGGATCCACGGGGCAGCCAGTTAGGCCCGCAGGGGACACGCCCTTCTGCTTGGAATAGTACCGCAGTACCTGGGCGATTCTGAACCGCAGTTCCAACAATCCACCCCCCCACCCCCAGAAATGACCCCGGGGTTTCGAACCCGCGACCCCCTCTGAGACCAATTGAAAGTGAGGATAGATACAACTCTAGAGGGGGGGTGAATAGAGTAATCAAAAATATGACAATCTACTAAACTCCCTTAGAGTAAATTTGCGGAATAAGTATATAGATATATGAAACCCTAGAGCCTAACACAAAGTGAGGTGCACAAGAGAAAGCTAACTGTAATTATAGTTTAAGCTTTAGTCTTAACACAGCAACTATCAATCCTAGTTAATTCTACTCACAGCCACAATGCAGTAATTAAAATAAGTAACACAGACAACACAAGAAGATTTATAGTAATTCCCTCTCAATAGGTATACCCACTCTTCTACCACCCTGGTAGGAATCCACTACAGGTTTTTATTCAGGTGCCCTGCCACCAACTGATCTGGTTCAGGTAGATCAAGTAGACCCTTTGAGCATTTGATTAGGAGCTCAAAATCCAACACAGCTTTTTACTAAGGTGCCCTACCACCAAGGTTCACTTTTGAAGAGAGTAATAACCCTTTGTACAGGAGGTTGAGAGAGTTAGAATGTCTTCTCTATTGTTAAACAAAATCAGAGAAGCTAGTGGATTGCACTGAGCTATAGAAAGCTCTGAAGGATCAAGGCTCCCCCTTGCTTAGAGAATATCCAGGAAGAAGTCTTGCTTCAGGGTGCAGGATCTCTTCAGAACTCTTGACAGAGATGATCTGTTGTCTTGAAGTTCTTGAAGGAGCAGCTTGAAGAAGACTCTTGATGTGGAATGATTGTTCTTCTTCAACAGCTTTTCTTTCTTCTTCTTCTTGAGGCTCTGAGTATGAATGTTCCTGTAAGCAGGATGAACTCAGGATTGAAGAAGCGAGCACTGAAGAGAGTTGTTCTTCTCAGCTGTATGAAAAACAATATCTGAGAGCTATATCTTCTTGTTCTGGTTGTATATGAATATATGAATATATGTGTTCTGAATTCTATCTTAACTTCTCTCTCTCTAGCACTTTATATATATCAGCCTTTTTCAACAGCTTCTATCTTTCTCTTAATTTGAAACTTGTCTTCTTCTGAAATCTGCAATCTGGGCTGCAAATAACACATAGTACAAAAAGCCTACAGAAAGACATCCTATAAAGAAATAAAGCTTCCTTAGAAGATGCTTATCCATTCTGAAAGACCAAAAGATATTAGAGAAAGTCACATCAAAAACAACCTCTTTACAGCCAGAGAAAGACATCTGTGTCTAACGGCTATAAAGGACAGCATGGAAGATAAAGCAAAAAGATTATGTCAACTAATAAGACAAAAGACTTTATCAGATAGAACTTGACTTATGTATAAAGAATGAGGCAAAGATTGTCTTGATATGTAAACATAAAATCAATGAAATAATCTTTAATAAAATCAGCCATATAAATAATAAATAATTCACAGAAGAGAAAGAGTACAATATCTCTAAATGCAGACAAAAAGATAGTCGAACGAATCACGACGATCGTCGAACTATCAGAAAAGATAGTCGACCTATCAGAACAGATAGTCGACCTACAAGAACAGATAGTCGATGTTGGGTACATTGGAAAATATGTACCTAATAAGCCTCACTTAGCTCAATGATATACATCAAGGTGTATTTGATGTTATTTTGAGTTTATATGTGCAAGTTAAGAATGTTTTAGAATGCAGGAAAAATATTCTAAGTCCATATGTCGACACCTGAAGAAGCTGTGTTGACACTTCAGTAAGATTATGTTGACACTTGGAAATAGCTGTGTCGACACTTCAGAGGACTTGTGTCGACACCGGGAGACAGTGTCGACACACAAATAATTATAGTCGACATCGACTGTGTCGACACCGGGAGGCAGTGTCGACACACAGAGGCAGAGTCGATAACAACTGTGTCGACACCTGGAGGCAGTGTCAACACACACTATGTTCTGAGTCGACATCAACTGTGTCGACACACAGGACTTGTGTCGACACACAGCTGAGTCTAGACCAAGTTGATTGCTGATGAATTGTGAAGTGTTTGTGTCGACACAAATAATCAGTGTCGACACATTCTCAAGATGCAGTATCAAGGAGCTGTGTCGACATCAAGACAGCTTTGTCGACATCACAAAAGGCTGTGTCGACACTTAAGTCACTTGTGTCGACACATATTGATAGATGGTCTCTACACTTTATGACAGACAGACTCGACGCTTTGCTGACAGAGTCAAAGGCTCAAGAAGTGTTTGAAGACTTGACAGCTGTAGGTTATTATAGATTTACTGAAGCTGTCAGACTTGTCAGAAGTTAGTTATAAACCGGATCAGCCGGTTACCAAGGATGAAGTCTATAAATAGATGGATTCAGAAGAAGAAACTGTACAAGAACAACAACATAGAGAAGAAGTATTGTCACCACCAACACAATTAGAGATTAATCTCTGATCAAGAAAGTACAAGTAACAAAGAAGAAGATCTTCATGAGAAGATCTAAGAAGACGTTCTGAATTAGTTTACTATTCAGATTCTGTCTAAGTGGAATTCAATCAAGATTTCAGAAGAATCTTCAAGAGATTTGGATAGAGAGAGATCCAGCTATTTGAAGACAAGGAGGATACATTCACATGTCTCTCAAGAAGTAGATACTAAACTAATCTGTCAAGGAGATTCAGATCTATTTCTGAAGTCTAAGAAATAAGCTGTCAGTCAGTTTTATTCAAAGGAAATCAACCCAACTAAGTTCAGATTTAAGAAGCTTTGAAGAAAGCTAAGATCAAGTTGATTTCAGCTATCAGCCTCTTCAAGAAGCTGATCAAGAAAGTTTTTATCCCTTCTCTCTCAACAGGGGTAAGATATTACAAAAAATTCCTTATCAAATTCTGTAGGATCTTGTTGGAACACCCTATTACTAATTTGGGTAAGGATCACTATGTTTGTCTTAGGAAACCAGGTTGACCTAGTTGTATAGTTGTAAGGGTAAACATTAGAATGAGTCTAGGGCTTAGAACTTAGGTTTGAAGCTGCCCCCAGGACCATTCCAAGATCAAGGATATAGAGCCAAGTCTAAGGCAATTTTCGTTGAGCTCCGGTCGACGAAACGTCGAACTCGGTTCGACGCTCTCTGAGCTCAACTTCGATAAATCGTCGAACTCCGGTCGACGTTCTTCGAGCTCAGGTCGACGATCTCTCTTCAGCTATTCTTCAGGTCGCTGAGCTCGGTTCGACGATCTTCGAGCTCAGTTCGACGCTTTCTGTCTGTTTGATCTATTTCCATCTCTGAGCTCAGTTCGACGATCGTAGAGCTCAGATCGACGTTTTTTTTTGAGAGATTAACGATTCTAAGGATTCAAATACTGCCAGTCTTTGGAATGTTTTTGAATTCTCTCAGCATTTATGTCAAGGAGATCTGCCAGCCATTTGTCTTTATTTTGGAGCAAGTTTCAAGGAATTATTCAGGGAATGTTTTATTGGACCTTCCTCTAGAAGACAAGACTTTTTATGGAAGACATTTATGACTGCCAACGGCTATCTTTGACAAGAATTTTTTTTGGAGAATCAGATCTTCCTTTTATCTTCAGTCAGATAAAATATACAATAGAATACACAGAGATCAAAAACAAGAATTAATCTGTGACAGATAACAAGTGATCAATTCTGAAGAATCAGTATAACAATCTTTTTGCTTACAGAAAAGTGATCACAGCTTCATCTCAAGAACTCCAGACACCTCATCTTTCAGCCTTTTGCTGAAACAATCTTTTGCTGGAGATCTAAACTTCTGAAGACCTATCACCCTAGAGCAAAGCTTCCATTCCTGAACTTGTCTACATCTCAGGGGGAGCTTTGACAACAAAAGATTCACTAGTCTTCTCTCATTTGATTTGAGAACAGAGAAGACAACTTCACCTCTTTATCTTTTCTTTTTCTGCTGTGAAAGGGTTCTTGAACTCCCTTCAAAAGTTCTGTCTGGTTCTGAGAGCCTTGTCAAAACTCAGTGGTGACAAGACACCTTATCAAAAAAATCCAGTTTTGGTTTTTGAGCACCTTATCAAAAGCTCATTGGTATCAGGACACCTGATCAACTCATCCTGAGTGGATTCCTACCAAGGGTGGTAGAAGAGTGGATGTACCCAAGTTTTTGGGGAACCACTATATTTCCTTGTGTCTTCTGGCTTGTTTGTGTGATTGATTTGCTGTGTGCTGTGCTCTTTACTTAGTTGTTTTTAACTCTTTACTAGCACTCTACACTATACTATAAATTGAATTTTATATGTGCTGGTTATTTCAAAACTGTGAAATTTATTTATGCCTTAGTTGTAGGAGAAGGTATTCTCTGAGTTGTAGGCCTTGAGGCAAGGCTGAGGTAGGGCTTGTTAGCCTGAGTTGTATAAGAAGGTTTTCTCTGAGTTGTAGGCCTTGTGGCAAGGCTGAAGGAGGGCTTGTAAGCCTGAGTTGTAGGAATCCTTCTGGATTCTGAGCAGTAGGATCTGAGGATTTGAGTTAAAGGAAGAAGTTATGCCGACTCTAGCATACTGCTAGATAGGTGAAGGGGGAAAGTTGATGTACCCAGACCTTGGGGAACCACTATAAATCTGTGTGCAATCTGTGATGTGTGTATGTTTGTGATTGTTGTGTTGTGTTAGCTTAGTTATATCTGATTTATTCAAATAACTGAATTTATATTCTGCCTTAAGTTAAATCAAGGAAAAGTACCTATTCACCCCCCCCCTCTAGGTGTTTAGGTAGTCTTGAAAGTAAAACTATCAATCGACCTACAAGAACAGATAGTCGACCTATAAGAAATCTATCTGGACAAAAGACGTCAAGCAGGGCTCGACGATCGACGATGCTGAGACCACAGATCGTCGAGCTAACAAAGAAGAACTAAATCAGAGATAGACGATCTGCTGATAGACGATAGTCGATCAAATGATAGACGATAGTCGAGCGGCGTTCGACTATAGTCAAACTAAAAACACTTAACTAGATTTTCAATCTGGATAAACAACAACTCTACACAACTGATAGGATCTAACCTAAATCTAACATTTGACCATAGATAAATCTTGGGTCAAGAAACTAATTGAGAAGACTTAACACAAAGCCAAACAAGGGTACCAACAATCTCCCCTTATTTGGGTCAAGTCTCTCAAAATAAAAAGAATGTTATAAATAGATATCAAAACAACAATAACCTGTTAGCATCAAAGTGTATCATATCATATCATATCAATAAGCAGCATTCATATAAAATCAATCAAACAGACTGTCAATACAAATAAATCTAAACAATATCAGAGTCTGGATTAGAAGAAACTGGAAGAAAAGAAATCTTCCTTTTGGGATCAAGAGCATCCTTCTTTGAAGTCTTCAAGTCTTGTTCTCCAATAATCTTAGATTCTCCTGCTCTGGGCAAAACAGCCTCTGGATTCTTTTCCATATATTTTGAGGCATCAAAAACTTCTGGTCTGACTTGATATCTGTCTAGTTCCTTTTCTCTGAACTTTGACATAGTTTTTAAGCCTGTTATGTCTTTGCCTTCAGCTTTAGCTTTCCTAATTTGGGTTGATCCAACTAACTCAAGAAATCTGGCCATCCTGAACTCAAGATTAAGCTCTTGGCTTTCATAATCATTTTCATGAGCTGGATCAAGAGGCTTTACAGTCCTGAACTTGGTAGAAAGGTCTAACCGACCTGCAGCTGGTTCTATGTCTTCTTGAATAACAAGAGTTGATGGTGGAGCAAACTCTGCAAATCTCTTGCTTGACTTGTCAGAATAAATTACTCTTTTTCCTTTTGATTCTACTTGCTTATTCTGAGCTGGCTTTTTGGAGGGAAGAACTTTGCTTTCCTTAGAAGGTGAAACTTTTCTTTTGGGTGAAGGAGGAGGCGAAAAAGTTGGTTTCTGATAAGACATCTCCTTCACCTGCTCTTTAGATTCAGCTATTTATCTTTGATGGCCTTAATGAGATCTGCCCTGGTAGCCTGGGTTTCCTCTTCTTTGATAGGTCTGAGAAGGTGTAAATTTGGCTGGAGGAGCTGAGGGATTAGAAGACACATTCCCTGAAGCTCCTTCACTAGGAGGAGGAGGAGGAGGACCTCTAGGAGTCCACTTGGAAACTGGAGAATCATATCTCTTTCTTTTCTTTCTCTTCTTCTGCTGATTCCTGGATAATCCCATCCAATGTTGAAAATCTTTAGAAAAGGGGTCAATCCCTTTCAATATGTAATAGGGGATTTCATGGTCTGTATTAGGAGGAGGAGGAGCTTGAGCTTTCCTTTTTCTTTAAGCAGTTTTTCTTTTCTTTGTCCCTTCAGAATCCTCAGAATCTTCCGCATCATCAGAGTGTGATGACTGAGGTTGATCATAGGGATCAATGAAATCTTGATCAGCTTTTTCCTTGGCTTTTAAAGCAGCCTTTTCCATTTCTTCTTCTATGGCATCCTGAGCCAATAGGAAATCCAGATCTAATCGAGGAGTATCATCCCACACAGTTGATCTTTCTTCTTTCTCATCAGTAACTGTCTTGGGGACCAGTTCTTCTGGGGCATGGACAGACTTCTGATCTGGTAGAACAGACTCAGGTTCTTTGTATTCTGCAGCAGGTTCTTGAACATCTTTATCTGGTAGTTTTGACCCCGGGGTTTCGAACCCGCGCCTCCCTCTGATACCAATTAAGAGGACCCAGCGCTACCAACTCACCAAAAGACTGGTCTATTTAGTGACAGCGCAACTGATCTTTATATCAACTTGGTCCTCGGGCGGATCCATGGGGGCAACCAGTTAGGCCCGCAGGGGACACGCCCTTCTGCTTCGAATAGTACCGCAGTACCGGGGCGATTCTGAACCGCAGTTCCAACAATATTTATATTTATACAAAACCATGGCACAAAACAAAGATTATGCTAGCACCAGACCTCTAGTGTGCAATCTTTCTAAGTTTGCACTTTGGAAGGCAAGGATAAAATTATATATGAATTCTATTGATGAGGACATCTACAATTCTGTTTTGATAGTGTGTCCAAGACCCCCAGTAATTATAAGAACAAGTGTTGTTCCACCTCCTTCAGAAACAGATGCAGAAATCAAGAAATGGAAAGTTGCAGATGCCAAAGCAATGAATATTCAGGCTCAGACTATGTCTGATGAAATATTTCAGAAAGTGGCTGAATGTAATTCAGCAAAAGAGATATGGGAAAAGTTATCTGAAATTGTCTCAGGATCTGCTGATGAAAGGAAAGACAGAAGATCCCATCTCATTAGCCAGTATGAGAATTTCAAAAAGGGAGAAACTGAGTCAGTTGTTGACATGTACAACAGGCTCAGCCTAATGGTCAGTGAGTTAAAAACATTGGACAAGGAGATCTCACTAACTGAACTCAATGACAAAATCCTAATGTGCTTCCCCAGCACTTGGGACTCAAGGATCTGGCCAATCAAGGATGCCAGAAGCCTAACTGAGATTACTACTGAAACTTTGTTGGCCAAGCTCAAGTCTTATGAGCTGCTCATTAAGAATAGAGAGGAAGAACAAAAGGTTGCTTCTCCAGCAATCAGGAAGGAGAAGACAATTTCCTTTAAAGCTACAGAAGATCAGCCTGAAGACAAGGTCACAGGCAATGAAGAATTAATGAGCTTACTGGCCAAAAGATTCTATAAGATGGCCAGGAAAGATTTCAGAAAGAGGTCATCTAGAGGGCATGAGAAGCCAAGGTATGACAAATCCAATAATAAAGAAATTATTTGTTTTGGATGCAGGAAACCAGACCACATTGTGCCTGATTGCCCAGAAAATCAGAATAAGGACAAGAAGGAAAGGAAAGATAGTAGAAAAGACAAGGACTTCAGGAGAAACAATAATGACAAATCCTCCTCCAGCAAGAACAAACACACCAGGAAGGGATTTGTAGTTGAAACCTGGAGTGAAACTGAAGAAGAATCAGAGGCTTCATCAAGCTTAAGTGATGATGAAGATGATGCTAAAGAGAAGGAGTTCTGCATGATGGCTATCAATGCCTCCCAACATAATTCTGATGCAGAACATGAGTCAGAATCTGAATCTGAATATAAAGATGAAGAAGACTAGGTAATAGATTCCTTTGATTTTAATTCAGAGGACTTTAAATATGAATTTAAGGCACTGTGTTTAGACCTGCTAAAGTTTGAGAAAGAGATTATCTCTTTCAGAAATCAATTGTCTGAACATAGTACTTTAAAATCAGACAACCTCAAACTCTCTAAGGAGTTAAAATGATGTAGGGAGGAGATAGCTTCATTGAAAAGTGAACTATCCCAGGCAAAGAAGTTTGAAGAATCCCTTAATGGGAGAAGCATCAGACTGATGGACATCACAAGCACAGTGAACTCTAGACTCAACAGTACACTAGGCTTGGGTGCTTCATCCAGCCAACCTATAGTATTAACAACCCCAATTAAATTTATCTCAGATTAAGGAAAGGGTGTTGTAGATGTAGCTAGGAAGAATCCTGATTTACCTAAGAAAAACAAAGTTCAACAGAAAACGTCGAACAGAGCTCGACGATCGTCGAATAGAGCTCGGCAATCTCAGGCTGAATCGTCGAACTCAGGTCGACGACTTTTGAACTCTGAACTCTGGCATAGTCGATCTTCGAACGGAGCTCGACGATCTGACCCAAGATCGTCGAACTCAACTCGACTATCTGACCCAAGATCGTCGAACTCAGCTCGACGATCGTCGAACGGAGCTCAGAGCTTTGAACAATCTTTCAGAGGTAAATCTAAAATCAATCCTAGAAGTCCTACATCCCAAAGCTTCAACCCTTATACTGAATGGATAGTATCTCCTAGAAGATACCATCCTGAAAGATATAAGAGTCATCCAAGGATGTCTTTTATTTCTGAGTTTAAAGGTTATCAACCTAGACCCAAGGTAAACTGGGTCAAAAACATATAAATTATTTATGTGCAGGTAAAGACCTATCCATCAATGAACCAATAATTGTATCTGGATAGTGGGTGCTCAAAGCACATGATAGGGAACAAGGAGAATCTAACATCGTTCAAAACCAAACTTAGACCCAAAGTGATATTTGGTGATTCAAACTTTGGTCAAACAAAAGGATATGGTGTTGTTCAGATTGGCTCAGTCACATTCAAGAAGGTGGCTTATGTGGAAGGACTGAAGCACAATCTAATCAGCATCAGTCAACTTTGTGATGAAGGAAAAAGGTGACATTCAACAAATCCTCATGCAAAATCAAATCAGAGGACAACACAACTGTGTTGACAGGTAAAAGGAAAGGTAACATTTATCTTGTAGATTTTCTTTCCACAAAGATAGATATTTGTTTATTCAATTCTGTTTGCAAACCAAATGATTTATGGAATAAGAGACTAGGGCATTTAAATCTTAGAACCATTGCTAGGCTATCCAAGGAACACCTTGTTAGAGGACTACCTTCTCGCCCCTACAAGAAGGAAGGACTCTGCAGGGCTTGTCAATTAGGCAAGCAAACTAAAAATAGTTTTAAGTCACTTAATAAGAGTGATTCACCTAGGATCTTGTATCTGTTACACATGGATCTTTTTGGACCCATTACAGTACAAAGCTTAGGAGGAAAATCTTACACTTTGGTGATTGTAGATGAATTCTCTAGATTCACATGGGTGTTCTTTCTGAGGAAGAAGTCTGATAACTTTAAGTATTTGACAGAATTTCTCAAATGCATACAGATTGAGTTCAATACTCACATTTACCTGATCAGAAGTGATCATGGGACAGAGTTTGATTCTCTTCTTATGCAAGAGTTCTGTCAGAGTGAAGGGATCAGGCACACTTTCTCAGCTCCTAGAACTCCTCAACAAAAAGGGGTAGCTGAAAAGAAAAAAGAACCCTTATTGAATCTGCCACCACATTGTTTACAGATGCTCACCTTCCTCTATCTTTTTGGGCAGAGGCAGTGAACACCTCCAACTATGTGTTGAACAGAAGTTTGATATATAAACTGAAGGGCAAGACTCCCTATGAATTGCTCAAAGGGAAAAAATCTAAAGTAGACTATTTAAAGATTTTTGGTTGCATTTATTATATTCACAATAATGACAAGAAATACTTAGCAAAATTTATAGCTAAAGCTGATGAAGGAGTGTTTCTGGGTACTCCATGATCAGTAAAGCTTATAGGGTTTATAATAAAACTTCTCTTAAAATTGAAGAATCTGTTCATGTATCTTTTGATGAGACTAACATGTTTTATAAGGAGAAGTCTATTTCTACCATAGAATCATTGCAGGTACACTCTCTTTAAGAAAGTATGGACAGATTGCATATTAAAGAAAAAGATACAGCTCCTCCAACTATCCAGCATAAGGATGAGAGCAGTGAAGATGAAGAAGATGTTAAACATCTTGGAGAGAACCATCTTGAAGAGCCAGTTGTTATTCCACTAGAGGAAAAAACAACACAGGTTGGTGAACAATCAACACCCCCTGTTGATTTAGTAACAACAAGAGATCATCAAATCTCCCAAGTGATTGGAGACATCTCAACTGGTGTGAAAACCAGAAATCAGACCAACCAAAACCTGATGCACACCTGCTTCCTATCTCAAATTGAGCCTCAATCCATACAAGATGCAGAACAAGATCCACACTGAATCATTGCAATGCAAGAGAAATTACATCAATTTGAGAGAAACAAAGTTTGGGAGCTAGTGCCATGGCCTAAGGATCACTCCATTGTTAGAACAAAGTGGGTGTTCAGAAACAAATTGGATGATCAAGGAATCATTGTAAGGAACAAGGCAAGGCTAGTTGCACAAGGATGTTGGGCTTCTCTATAAGGATGGCACAACGCTTGTGCACGCAGCGGAATGAATAAAACATTAGAACAACCCAAAAGAGATGGGATCGGGCCACGAATGTTGAATCAAGAACTAAACAAAATTACTAGGCAAAATACCTTAGTGGCGTTGAGTCACAACTCAACGGAGATGCTCCAAGCTTCGAGTCCTCGTCGGTGGTGAGTTCTACGTGGAATAACGTCCACGTCTTTGTAGAAATCCACACGAGCAGGAGAACACCGAGCTTCGTCGCACGAAGGGTCGGGAAGGAGATCAACCACACCTTTGCACTTCCACAGACTGCTAGGTCCGCTCCAGGAAAAGCAATGCCGGCGACTGTCGCCGGAGAGGATGAGGTCAGCGGAGCGAAGAGGCGGCGGAAGCGGAACTCTTCCGTCCGGCGGGGCTCAGGATTTGGCGGAGCGAGCGGCGAAACACTTCCGTCAGGTTCAATCCAGCTACAGGAGAAATGCCCGACCTGTCGAGAGCCTCATGATCCTAAAACCCTAAGTCCCCTTTTATACCAAAAGCATAAAAGTATCTCTATCCGCACACCGCACAGGGCAAGGTTTCTGGAAAATTCGGCGAGAATCACTTACAGGTTTGGCGAGAATCAGTCGGCGAGATCAACAGGCAGATTCGGCGAGAATCAGCAGCCAGATTCGGCGAGAATCAGCAGACAGTCTCGACGACACTGTCCTTGATTCTCGACGATTTCAGCAAATTGATTCTCGATGATTTTGCCTTAGTCGGCGAGACAGGCTCGACGACTCCCGTCGATTCTCGACGACTTTGCCTTAGTCGGCGAGACATACTCGACGACACCCTTTGATTCTTGACTATTTTTCCTTTGGCAATGTTTGCCCGACCTATTCAGGGTGGTGATTGGTAACCCTTACCAACACAGTCAATCTTCCAACTTCTCCACATGCTCTTATGTGTGACCCTGCAGGCTCATATCGCGTTGGCAATGAGATTACATGTTTGACCACTTCTAGATCACCATGGTAACTCCAACAGTCTCTCACTTGATCTTGAAAGTATCAAACCAAAAACCTCCAAAACAATGTGCGGCATCTAGCAATGCATCATTGCTCCCCAAGCAATAAGAGTTCATAACTCATAAGCCTTTATGAACAATGTCCCAGCGTTGTCTTTGTCCCTTTGTCCCTTACATCCGGAAAGAACTAGAGGCATGGACCGTGTCACCCTCATAATAGCTCAATCCAAGTTTCTTGATCTAGAACGAACTTCCAGAGAATGGTGAGTCCAATATCACATACTGACTCAACCAAGCATGGCCATGCATTTCTCAGTCCAGTTCCATCAAGGGGCCCATGGACGTAACTCCTGTCATATAGGAGGAAAAATCCCATATCTGCTCACACACAAACACCCAAATGATTCGTAACGTGTCCAACAACCACCCTTATCATCAACCTTTCTCAAGGAAGACTTTAGATGGCATCAAAACACGCTCTTCCTCACTTGATGAATATTGTGACTTCAGGTCAAAGGAACAGAACACCATTGTCAATTGAGACCTACTCGTGACACGTTTAGAAAACAATCCACAAAGTAGTCTCAGGTTGGGTCTATCCAGTACAACTTGTTCATTAACAAGTACCCACGTGATGACTTGATATCACAATATCATGACCTGTGAGAACTGGTCATCAGCCAACGCACGTGCTATTCTTAAGGTATCATCATCACCCTAAGCTTCTATGATGATACAACGACCAGGGACCTTTTAAGAATGAAGCTTCAAATAAACCATAGGCTCTCATATTCAAGTCACGTACTTGATGTCCTATGGAAGCGAACACTCTAAGGGTATTTATTATGTTACAATTAAACTATCACATAGAAAAAATCACAATAAAAGAACTTGCCATTAATTGTAAAAAGAAACATTTGGTACACAATTCATCATATGAATAAACAATAAACAGCCAACAGAATATATGTTTACATGCAACCCACAAGGCTCTCACTAAAGTTGATCATTTAGGTATCGTATACCCATTGATCTAGTATTACCATCATGCTTTCTCTGCGCGAGAGGCTTTGTCAGTGGATCCGCAATATTCTCCTCAGTCGGCACTCTGCAAATGTTCACATCTCCTCGTTCGACAATCTCACGAATAAGATGGAACCGCCGAAGTATGTGCTTGGAGCGCTGATGGGATCTAGGTTCCTTAGATTGTGCAATTGCACCATTGTTATCATAGTAGAGAACTATGGGACCAACAATGCTAGGAACTACATCAAGCTCGCCGATGAATTTCCTAATCCATACAGCCTCCTTCGCTGCGTTAGCCGCAGCGATATACTCGGCCTCTATTATAGAATCAGCAACTGTCTCTTACTTGGAACTCTTCCAGCTCACAGCTCCTCCATTAAGGCAAAACACAAAACCTGACTGAGACATTGAGTCGTCTCTATCAGTTTTGAAGCTAGCATCCGTGTAACCACTTACAACGAGCTCTTCCTCTCCACCATACACCAAGAACACATCCTTAGTCATTCTCAAGTACATCAGGATATTCTTGACTGCAATCCAGTGACATTCACTGGGGTCTGACTGATACCTGCTAGTCATGCTCAAAGCAAAGGAGACATCGGGTTGAGTACATAACATTGCATACATGATTGATCCAATTGCAGAAGCATATGGAATCAACTTCATGCGGTCCTTATCTTCACAAGATTTTTGACACTGGTCCTTAGATAGATTCACACCATGAGACATGGGTAAAAATCCTTTCTTGGACTCAAGCATGTTGAACCGCTTCAACACCTTCTCAATGTATGTACTCTGGGTCAAACCCAGCAACTTCTTCGATCTATCTCTATAGATCTTAATACCGAGTATGTAAGTCGCTTCACCCAAGTCCTTCATAGAAAAGCAGTTGCCTAGGTTGTTCTTAATAACTTTCAGGGTAGGAATGTCATTCCCAATCAAAAGTATATCATCTACATACAATATCAGGAAGACAACAACGCTCCCACTGATTCGCTTGTAAACACAAGGCTCATCTTCATTCTTGATGAAACCAAACTCTTTGATTTTCTCATCAAAACGAAGATTCAAACTTCGAGAGGCCTGTTTCAGTCCATAGATGGACTTGTTCAGCTTGCATATTTTAGTGGCTTCATTTGGGGATACAAAACCCTCGGGTTGTGTCATGTACACTTCCTCAAGGAGGTTTCCATTAAGGAAAGCCATTTTGACATCCATCTGCCAGATCGTAGTCATAATACGCAGCAATAGCAAGCAATATCCTTATGGACTTTACCATGGCAACAAGGTAAAAAGTCTCATCATAGTCAATACCATGAATTTGCTTGAAACCCTTAGCCACCAGTCGCCCTTTGAATGTCTGTACATTCCCATCCATATCGGTCTTCTTCTTGAAGACCCATTTGCACCCTATGGGTCGTACCCCTTCAGGTGGTTCCACCAAGTTCCAAACTTGGTTTGCATACATGGAGTCCATCTCGGATTTCATAGCCTCAAGTCATTTGTCAGAGTCCGGTCCATTCATAGCCTCTTGGTAGGTTGCTGGTTCATCATCATGATCTATAAGCAACACATTACCTATTTGAGACATGAGAAATCCATATCTCTCAGGCTCAAACCTCGGTCTATCAGATCTACGTAGGACTTGTGTTTCTTGAGCAGGTTCTCTAGCTACAACATCTTGTAGTCCTGTCTCAGAATCCAATTCCGATTCATTCACTACTTGTGGTTCTTGAACTTCTTCAAGTTCTACCTTTTAAGTCTTTCTTGATAAGAACTCTTTCTCCAAGAAGACGTCAGTCCTTGCGACAAACACTTTGCTCTCGGACGGTAGGTAAAAGTAATACCCTTTCGTTTCCTTAGGATATCCCACCAGATAACATTTATCTGATTTGGGTTCCAGCTTGTCAGGCATTTGACGTCGCACGTATGCCTCACAGCCCCAAATTTTAATGAACGACATACTAGGATGCTTCCCAGTCCATATCTCATATGGTGTCTTTAGAACCGTTTTCGTTGGAGCGCGATTCAGTGTCATTGCAGCAGTCACTAAAGCAAAACCATAAAAGGAAACAGGCAAGTCTGCATGACTCATCATCGAACGTACCATGTCTAACAAAGTACGATTTCTCCTCTCAGACACACCAATATGTTGTGGTGTTCTAGGTGGAGTGAGCTGTGATACAATACCACACTCTTTCAGATGATCACGGAACTCATGACTCAGGTATTCGCCACCTCGATCGGATCGGAGTGCTTTAACCCTTTTACCCAACTGGTTTTCTACTTCATTCTTGAACTCTTTGAACTTTTCAAAGGTATCAGATTTACACTTCATAAGATACACATATCCGTATCTACTGAAATCATCAGTAAATGTAACGAAGTAGAAATACCCACCTCTAGCCATGGAACTCATGGGTCCGCATACATCACTATGTACAACACCCAAGAGATCCTCAGCCCTCTCAGTATAACCAATAAAAGGGGCCTTAGTCATCTGGCCTAACAAACAAGATACGCATCGCTCAAATGATTCATAATCAAATGAGTCCAAAAGTCCATCTTTATGGAGCTTGGATATGCGCTTCTCGTTTATATGGCCCAAACGACAATGCCAGAGATATGTAAGGTTTGAGTCATTTGTTCTTAGTCTTTTATTATTTTCTACATTATAGATCTGATGGTCCAAGTTCAAAACATAAAGACCATTAAACAATTGGGCTACAGCATAACAAACATCATTCTTAAATATAGAACAACAGTTGTTCTTAATAATAAAAGAAAATCCAATCATGTCCAAGCATGAAATGGATATAATGTTTCTAGTTATTGCCGGAACAAAATAACAGTTATCTAGTTCTATTACAAGCCCACTGGGCAATGAAAGACAGTAAACCCCTACGGCTATAGCAGCAACTCTTGCTCCATTGCTGACGCGCAGGTCCACCTCCCCTTTACTCAGCAATCTTCTCCTTCCCAGTTCCTGCACATTTGTACAAATGTGAGAACCACATCCGGTATCCAATACCCAAGATGAAGGAGCAGAAAGGTTTATCTCTATAACGTAAATACTTGAAGCAGAGGTCATACCTCCCTTCATTTTCTGCAGACCCTCAATGTACGAAGGACAGTTCCTCCTCCAATGACCAGCCTTGCCACAGTGGTGGCATTTCCCCTCCTTCACCGTGCTCTTCTTCTTCATCAGTGCAGAAGACTTGGGCTCAAGATGTGACTTAGGTCCCACCTTCATCTTCTTGAAGCCCTTGGCCTTGCCCTTGCCCTTATGTACCATCAGTATGGGGCTGGCAGGATTGGCCTTCTTCATATTGATCTTGGCAGTTCTCAACATGCCTAGGAGCTCGGGCAGTGTCTTGTCTATCTCATTCATGTTGTAGTTCAAGAAAAACTACTCGTAACTGTCTGGCAACGATTGCAGGATCAGATCTATAGCCAACTCTTGACCCAGAGGAAAACCCAGTCTTTCAAGGTTCTCTATATACCCAGTCATCTTGAGTACGTGAGTCCCTACTGAGTCTCGAACTCCCATCTTGCACTGAAACAACGCTTTGGTGACGTCAAACCTCTCTTGACGAGCTTGCCCTTGAAACATTTTCTTGAGATGCTCGTCAATCTCCTTTCACCCCATGTTCTCATGTTGCTTCTGAAGCTCAGAGTTCATGGTGGCAAGCATAAGGCATTCGACGTCCAAGGCATCATCAGTATACTTCTTATAAGTATCTTTATCAGCACGGGAAGAATTCCCGGTCGGTACCTCGGGGGCTTCTTCTTCCAAGACGTAGAGCTTTCGCTCTTGCCTGAGAACAATTCTCAGGTTCCTGTACCAGTCCATATAATTAGTCCCGCTGAGCTTATCCTTCTCAAGGATGGCTCTCAGAGACAGAGTGGAGTGTGAACCACTTGCCATGGAATTCTACAAGAATTCATGCAGAATAAATCAGTACCAAAATTTCAAAATACAATTATTTTCTTAATTTGGACTTTAATTAAAAACTCCCACTATTTTATTCAAAATAATAGCCCTCACTATCAATTCGGAGAGTTCATGCGAGCTACTCTCTTAGTGGACAAGATCCATATTTCACCAACACTATGAGTCAGCTTTGGCTTTCCTCTCACAATGCGGTTATTTAGGTAGGCAACGCTTGCCAATTGCATCCTCATGCAATTCTTGTATGATTGGTGAATAACTCCTTATTCGCATCCATCATGTGGTGCATGTCAACCCCATGCCTCTAGGCACTCAACTTTTGAGGTCACCTAGTTAAGTTAGACCCGATGTCGACAGTGGGATATCACAATTATCCGCTCGCACCCTTACCAAGATAGATTAATGCACCTTGCTTTGGCAAGCCCACACTTCATCGATCGAGGTAGGAAGAGTGTCATCCATCGGAAGGCATCCGAACACAAAATATTAGAGGAAGGGATTTTGATTATGGTTAACCATTAACCATGATCAACATTTGATCAATGTGCACATCCACAGAAAAACAAATTCTAAAATCCACATGCATCCCTTATGTGCACAACCTGACACTATCAACATTTGATAGAAGAGAAGGGATAAATCTGAACATCCGGACTCTTCCAAATCTCCAGATTTACATGCATTGGACAAAAGCAAAGACAACTCAACTTAAAATGGTAGACAAGCTCGTCTCTCATTGTTGGATGCAAAATCCAAAACAATACACTGTTTCACTAACCATTCGAGGGACGGTTATTGCTAAGGAGATGACAATTTCTAACAATTATAAATTATCACGAAATCCCAGACGTTCCTGGCCGGGTTCCAAGGGGCAGAGCCCCTAACCTGTGGGTTATGGGCCCACCGATATCCCTTGGAAAAACCATCAATAATTGATGTTCCAGGAATAAATCTAGACATTTAGAACACTTCTAAATCCCTAGGTTTACACGCACTGGAATAACCTAACTTCCAAAACAATAATCATGGCCGCAACCTGGCTCTGATATCACTGTTGGGCTTCTCTATAAGGATTACACAATGCTTGTGCACGTAGCGGAAGGAATAAAACATCAGAACAACCCAAAAGAGATGGGATCGGGCCACGAATGTTGAATCAAGAAGTAAACAAAATTACTAGGTAAAATACCTTAGTGGCGTTGAGTCACAACTCAACGGAGATGCTCCAAGCTTCGAGTCCTCGTTGGTGGTGAGTTCTACGTGGAATAACGTCCACATCTCTGCAGAAATCCACACGAGCGGGAGAACACCGAGCTTCGTCGCACGAAGGGTCGGGAAGGAGATCAACCGCACCTTTGCACTTCCACAGACTGCTAGGTCTGCTCCAGGAAAAGCAACGTCGGGGACTGTCGTCGGAGAGGATGAGGTCGGCGGAGCGAAGAGGCGGTGGAAGCGGAACTCTTCCGTCCGGCGGGGCTCAGGATTTGGCGGAGCGAGCAGCGAAACACTTCCGACGGGTTCGATCCAGCTATAGGAGAAATGCCTGATCTGTCGAGAGCCTCGTGATCCAAAAACCCTAAGTCCCCTTTTATACCAAAAGCATAAAAGTATCGCTATCCGCACACCGCACAGGACAAGGTTTCTGGAAAATTCGGCGAGAATCACTTACAGGTTCAGCGAGAATCATTCGGCGAGATCAACAGGCAGATTTGGCGAGAATCTGCAGCCAGATTCGGCGAGAATCAGCAGACAGTCTCGACGACACTGTCCTCGATTCTCGACGATTTCAGCAAATTGATTCTCGACGATTTTGCCTTAGTCGGCGACACAGGCTCGACGAATCCCGTCGATTCTCGACGACTTTGCCTTAGTCGGCGAGACATACTCGACGTCACCCTTTGATTCTCGACGATTTTTCCTTTGGCAACGTTTGCCCGACCTATTCAGGGTGGTGATTGGTAACCCTTACCAACACAGTCAATCTTCCAACTTCTCCACATGCTCTTATGTGCGACCCTGCAGGCTTATATCGCGTTGGCAATGAGATTATATGTTTGACCACTTCTATATCACCATGGTAACAAGGCAAGGCTAGTTGCACAAGGATACTCTCAAGAAGAAGGAATAAACTATGACCAGACCTTTGTACCAATTGCAAGGTTAGAGGCCATAAGAATATTCCTAGCTTATGCAGCTCACAAAGGATTCAAGGTTTATCAGATGGATGTAAAAAGTGCATTTCTCAATGGAGACATTAAGGAAGAAGTCTATGTTAGACAACTCCCAGGTTTTATCTCTCTAACTTATCCTGATCATGTTTCTAAATTTCATAAAGCATTATATGGTCTCAAGCAAGCTCCTAGAGCATGGTATGAGACCTTAGCATGCTTTCTGTTGGAAAATGATTTTATAAGGGGTAGAGTAGACCAAACTCTTTTCATTAGAACCCATAAGTCCCATACCCTACTAGTACAAATATATGTAGATGATATTATATTTGGATCTACTGATTCAAATTTGTGCAGAAGGTTCTCTAACCTAATGCATTCTAAATTTGAAATGAGTTGCATGGGTGAGCTTTCCTTCTTTCTAGGATTGCAAGTCAAACAACATGTTGAAGGCATATTTATTTCTCAAACCAAGTATGCAAAAGAACTGGTTAAGAAATTTGGTATGTCTGAAGCATCTTGTATGAAAACACCTATGCCTACTAATAATGTATTAGATGCTGATGAACATGGAAAACATGTTGATCAGACAACATATAGAGCAATGATTGGCTCTATATTGTACCTTACAGCTAGTAGACTTGATATAATATTTGCTATATGTATATGTGCTAGGTTCCAAGTAAGCCCTAGAGAGTAACACCTAACATTAGTTAAAAGGATTCTTAGGTATGTAAAAAGTTGTCCAAATCTAGGTCTCTTGTATCCAAAAGACTCAGGATTTGAATTAACTGGATTTTCAGATGCTGATTATGCTGGATGTAGAGTAGACAGGAAAAGCACCAGTGGAACTTGCCAGTTTCTTGGTGACATACATGTCTCCTGGTTCTATAAGAAACAAACATCTGTGTCCACCTCAATTACTGAAGCTGAATATATGGCAGCAGGTAGTTGTTGCTCAAAGATTTTGTGGATTCAAAACCAACTCCTAGACTATGGCTATAACTTAGAAAGGTCAAAAATATTTTGTGATAACACTAGTGCTATTTCTATAACACAAAATCCAGTCCTCCATAGTAGGACAAAACATATAGAGATTAGGCATCACTTTTTAAGGGATAATGTTGAGAAAAATAAAATTGAAATTCAATATATCCCAACTGATTTGCAAAGGGGAGATATTTTCACCAAACTATTGGATGAAAAGAAACATACCTTCTTCCTAAATCAGTTAGGAATGTTAGATGGAGGAAGTTTAAAATAAAACCCAAGTTTTTAAAACTCTAAAAACAGACCAAGACTAGGCTAAAAACTTTATTTTTTAGTGTGTATAGGGTGTTTCTAGTCTCTGAACAGCGCTTGACGTTTTTCCCCATGATCGTCGAACAGAGATTGACATTTTCAGAAAGCATCGACTGGAGTTCAGCGTTTTCCAGATAGCGCTAAGCTATCTTATTCTGGTCAGAGATCGTCGATCAGAGATCGACGCTCTCCAATATCATCGAACGGAGATTGACGATGTTGAAGACTCTTCAGATTCCTTTAGAAGCCCAGATCGTCAAACGGAGTTCAACGATCTTTCCTTTTCGGCGTCGAACCCTAATATAAAATTAATTCTTCGGCCGTCGTTCTCCTTTTGCGCTTCCATACTCTCTGCAAACTTTATCTTTCCCTCCAAACCTCTCTCCACTTGGTTGTGTTTGTTCATTTTTGCAGGTATACAATGGCAGTGTCTATTGCTGCCCTCGCCAAAATGAAATTCGACACAGGTTTTGATATAGCCATGGATTCCTTTGAAGGCAGCGATCAAATTTTCAAGGATATACTGGAACTTTTTAAGGAACAGCAGTTGGCCCTGATTATGTCTACAAGAATAAAGCTGGCAGCCGATGAGATAAAAGAGTGGGTATATACTGCACAGAACATGGATTCAACCACAGTGGTCGGAATAATAGCAGGAACACAGGTACCTCTAACACCTGCCCTACTTACAGAGGTTTTTCAGTTAAGTTCAAGACCAGATTCTGTTGATTTATCTTGAGAGGAATTTGAGATGATGTTAGATAGAATGGGGCATTCTGCAGCAAACCCTAACAAGCTGCTGAAAAAGAATCTGTCTGTTGAGTACAGATTCCTTGCAGATGTTGTGGTCAAGGTCCTGCTAGCCAAACAATCTACCCATGATACCATTTCCAGGTATCAATTCTGCTTGATGGGTGCACTGGTTGATAAGAAGCACTTAAACTGGGGAGAAATTTTCTTTGAGCTGATTAAGAAGAAGGAAAACAAAAACCTTGTTAATTTTGGGAGGATCTTAGGACTGTTCTTGAACAACAGATGTCCTCAGCTGCTTGTGTCCTCTGACATGCATATTAATGCCTCCAAGAGGCTTACCTGTGCCCTTTTTGGCAAATGGGACAGGCAGATTGTTAAGCCAACCAGGACTACTCCTTCTTCAGGCACAAGGACTATTGCAGTCTCTTCCTCTCAGGCAACTGCCATCATGGAAGATTTGCATGCTTCCTCCTCTTCTCCACCTTCTCTAATTGTTCCTTCAACCATCCCCTCATCCACCATCACCATATCTATATTTTCCCCCATAACCATTTCATATCCACCTCCAACCACAGAAGACCAATTCCATCCCCTACACTTCTATCCACCTCTTGACCTAGACACCACCATACCATCCTTCAATCTCATGGAAGATTCCTTTATGGATGATTCCCCCTCCTCACCTACTGAGCTTCCATCATCCACCACATCCTATCAATAACTCCTTCATGATATTCTTTCCCAACCATCATTCCTTCCATCCACTTTTACTACCATAACCTCTATCTCCACCATTCCAATATCTCAACCAACCATCCTACCACCCACAACCACACCTCCTGCAACCCATCCATCACCAGCCCCAGTCACTCCATCTTCTACCTCTACTCAAGTATCACTTGAGCAAGTGGATTTATCTACACTGGTAGATAAGCTTTATGGGATGCTGGCTCCCAGGCTAGTAGCCTTGCTGGAGACCTCAATGGCTCCACTCCTGAAGTCTATACAGGAGTTATCTAATAGGCTCTCCTCCATTTCTCCTCATCAGGCAATCCCTTCTATTGGGTGCCTTGATCTAGTTCCAACTGAATCAAGGCAGGGGGAGATGCCATGTGAAGAAGAGATAGTGCCTGCTGCTTTAGAAGAATTCTTGCCAGAGATAGTTCCAGCTCTAGTTCCAACTCTAACAGTTAACTTCAAGTCACTGTTATCAGTTTTTGATACTCTTCACTTCAGATGTCCACCAGCTCAGGAAGTTGAAGATCTGACTAAGGCCATTGTGCCTGTTGCTTGCTGTTATCCCAGCCTGATTGCTTCTTATATCAATTCTCTTAAGGCTAAGGAAATTATTGTTTCTGATTGTGTTGCTGCTGCTGCTGCTGATATAGTTGCTGATGAAATTTTTGAGTCTGCTGAAATTGATGTGTTGCCTGCTGTTAGTGATGTTCCTGCTGCTGCTGATATAATTATTGATACAGTTTCTGATGAGATAGTTTTTGATGCTCCTACTAAGCCTGTTACTGCTACTGTTATATCTGAGAGTGCTGATTCCATCACTGTTGCTGAACAAACCAAACAACAGGAGAAATATATTCAAAGGATTGATGAGCTTAATGATAATCCTCCAAGTTCAGATAGTGACCAACTCCATACTGATTCTGATGAATCCTCTCCAACTATTGCAAGGAAGAGGAAAGCAAGAAGCAAGGCACTGAAAAGAGTTCCTCCAGAAAAAGTAAAAGATGACAATGATATACCTTATTACGTTCTTCATGACTGTCCAATTTCTGAGCCTTGGATGCAAAATTCCAGAAATCAACTTAAGGCCATGAATAAAAGGAGAAAACTTGATAAGTATGAAAAAGGATCCTCCCAATTCCATCTTCATCCTCCTCCTCCAGATTCAGGATCTGGTGGAGGTTCAGCTTTTCATTCTTCTTCTGTTGCTAGGCCAAGCTCTTACCCGTCTCAATATAGATATCAACCAAGAGGCCAACAACAAAGAGGATATCAGTCAAGGAGAGATCAGTCAAGAGGCAGACAGAGAGATTACAGGACTCACTTCAAAAATCAAGCTAGACAACACCCATATCAAAGGGAAGGACAAGGCCCTACTGATTCTACATCTGGTCCTTTCTCTTACAAGCTGAAAGATGCAGTTGTCACTAGAGCTCCTCTTACTGACTCAGTGGAATTAAACAGATATGAACCTCCAGTTCCATTTGAATACCCTGAGAATAATCCACTATCATGGACAACCAGAATAAAAGAACTTGCAGCATTAGATCAGATCAAGAAAAGAAGAGAGCAAGGCAGAGATACCTCCAATATCACAACACTATCAGAGAAGATAAAGAAAGAATTAGAAAGATATGCTTCCAGAAAATTCTTTGATCCAGAGAGCTACATGAAGCTACATCCTGAGGCTGTTGTTCCTAGGCCAAAATCTCAAACCTCCTTAGGTGTAGATGATGGTAGAAGATCCAAAAAGGAAGCCCTCAATCCCAACAGAGAAATTCTTTTCAAAAAGGGCAATGAGTAATTTGTGTAAGCTGATACTTATATCTATTTCTGACTGAATCTGTGATTCTTGCTGTGATTCTGTAATGCTCAACATGTGTTATCTGCATTGTTGTTTCTATTTTATTTTTAATTCTGATGTATGCTTGTTATTTCCTATTCTGTCATGTAAATAGTAATCCTAACCCAAATAGGGGGAGATTATTGGAACACCCTATTACTAATTTGGATAAGGATCACTATGTGCTTATGAATTTGTTTTAACCTTGCTGTATAGTCTGATAGGTCAATTAGAATGAGTCTTAGGGTTAGTACTTAGGTTTCAAAGCTGCTCTAAGGACTTTCTAAAGATTAGGATTAAGTGATGAGGACCAAGACAATTTTTGTCGAGCTCAGGTCGACGAAACGTCGAACTCAATTCGACTATCTCTGAGCTCAGTTCAACGAGTCGTCGACCTCAGTTCGATGATCTTCGAGCTCAGATCGACGCTCTGTCTCTAGTTGTTTTCCAAGTCTCTAAGCTCAGTTCGACGATCGTAGAGCTCAGTTCGACGATTTTTGTTTCCAGTTTAAATCCAAACTCTGAGCTCAGTTCGACTATCGTTGAGCTCATATCGACGATTTCTCTGAGAGATCGACGATTTCAGGATTTAAATTCTGGACAGTTATGAAATTCATTCAGACTTATTTTCATTATTTATGGCAAAGGATTTTGTAGCCGTTTCAATCAATCTAGAGCAAGTTCCAAGGAAGACTAATTGGAATGTTTCTTAAGGACTTTCCTCCAGAGGCAGATATCAGTTAAGGTAGTCATTTATGAATGATTAACTGCTATCAAGAAGTCAGAATCTGATATACTCCCTTGAGAATCATTCTGAAAAAAAAAGAACAGACAAGATTTGAAAAAGAATACAGAAGAGAGAACAAGAAAATTATTCATCAAGAATTCATCTTCTGGGAATAGACTCAGTAGACAAAAGTTTACAGAATTACTGAGTCAGAATTCTTTAAGAACACAAGGAACATTACTGTGAAGGAGATCATCTGTTATTCTACTCCTTCAAACATCAAGTGTTCAAAAGCTTCTTCATCAAGGACTCCAGACATCACACATTTCAGCATCTGCTGAAATCATCTATTGCTGGAGATCTGAAGCAACTGAAGCTCTATCACCCAAAGCAAAGCTCATCTTCCTGAACTCTTACAGTTCTCAGGGGGAGCTTTAACAACATCTTCCACTTGTCTTCTCTCAGATTATTAACAGAGAAGAACAACTCAACCTTTTTTGTTTTTCTTTATTCCTTCTGAAAAAGGGTTTATCAAAACTCCCTTCAAAAGTTTTGAGGCTAGTTTCTGAGACCTTGTAAAAACTCAGTGGTGGCAAGACACCTTATCAAAAAATATAGGTTTGGTTTTTGAGCACCTTATCAAAAGCTCATTATTGCCCAGGAAACCTGATCAACTATTCCTACAGTGGATTCCTACCAAGGGTGGTAGAAGAGTGGATGTACCCAGGTTGTTGGGGAACCACTATAGCTCATTGTGTAATCTGGCTTGCTATGTTTTGTTATTATTGTGTGTTGTGATTTCTTATTTCTTACTTACTTAGTTTTTCTTTTTGCAAGCACCTTACACATATACATAAATTAAGACTTCCACTGCTTTATAGTTTTAAATTGTAAATTATTTTAAAATACTCTATTCACCCCCCTCTAGAGTAAAGGTAAATCTTACACTCACTTTCAGTTCTGAGGCCAGATCCATGGAGAGGACTTTGAGTCGCTTGTTTTCATTCGTGAAAATAATGTTTCCATGGCAAGGAAGAGGAGTCGTAAGGTAATGACATTTCTCCTCTTGGTTATAGGATGCATGTATGACATATTTTCCTTTTCTTTATTTTATTTCAAGAATTTAGGAACCAGATCTCTCAAATGAGAGGGGTTTGGGTTATCATGGTTCGAGAGGAACCACCGAGTCGATTATGTTTGCATGCGACATGATATTGCATTAGATATCCGCTCCGCTATTGAATTAGACATTATGGATGAAGCCGTAGTCGCGACCGCTTGTCCGACTCGGTGATGTTGTATGATGAACTTAAGGATTTTGGTAGAAATCCGCTGCGGCAAGATGCTGTTTGTGATGTGCTAAGGCGTAGTCTTATCTCCATTGTTGGCTGGCTAGCCCGTGACGTGCAAATCATGTGTGGAGAGTGTCCCGACGAGACAAGTCCCCTTTTGTGAAACTGACTAGAATGTCAAGCATTGGGCAAGCACAGGCAATGAAGCCCACGAGCGGGTGGAGTCCTGTGAGGATTCTTAGCATTGGTTTGTTTGTTTGAATGGCGGAATCCTGACGTGAGAAGTCAGAGTTTGCAGGCAAGCCAAGGTTTTGAGACCCATGAGCGGGTGGGGCCTTGGCAAGAGTTCTGTGTAGCGGCTTGAATGCCGTTTGGGGAAATTGGAAGTAGCCATGTGTTTGCGGCTTGAACGCCAAAGGGGAAAAAGTTAGTACCCGAGTGATGAAGTGTTAGATTCATACGCTTTAGGGTACCTTGGGTGAAACCCAAGTCTACATACATGTTGCACTGTAGGCCCCTTTTACTACATTCTCAACATAGAAACATGTTTGTTGTATGAGACATCCAAACTTGTTTTACCGCTTTACGTATTTATGTATATTGCATACGAAGTGCTGAAATGTTGGGTGATGGAGTGCACCGGGGTCTGCTAGGCACGGCCGGGAGGAGATGTGTTGGTTACACAGTTGAGGTTAACCTTTGCTTACCCACGTTACAATAAATTTTTACAGGGTAAGGATCGCAAGCAGGAGCAAGCTTGCCGACCAAAAAGGCCTAAGCCGCATGAAGTGAACCTTTATTTGTTTATGTTTTGATGCTATGATATGATCCTTGGGATGTAATCTGCCTTGCATACCGAGGTATCCTAAGAGTGCTTTTGCAGTTTGATAGGATTTTTATTCAGTTTGGGCTCATATTGTGTAAGGCCTTAAGGTCGTTTTGATACTCTTAGTCTGGTGGATAACTTCTAGTTTTGTTTGTTTATTTCCGCTGTTTTGTTCTGAGTTTTGAGTTGGATAGTTTTATATCATCTTTTAATGCTTAAGTTGTGATGTCTGAATGTTGTGGGTCCCCGACCAGACCCATATTATACGGTCATTACAGGGGAGGTGTTACAATTTGGTATTAGAGGGAGGTTCATGTCCAAGGTCAGGTTTTGCGGTCGATTCAACGCAATCGGATCGAGTAGAAAAGTTATCCATATAGGAGTATTACGGGACCATAAATGTCTTACGAATAGAGACTGAGTCGTGTTTACCTTGCTTTTGAAAGGGTGCAAGCAACGAGGCAGGGACGTCAAGGCCACGAGAAGAGCCTTCGGCGAGCAGTGCTACTGCTCCAGGTTCATTGGGCATGGGGGTAACCCTGGCCGATTTCTATCGTATGCTTGCAGAAGCAATGGTAGCGGCCCAAGCTGCAGTGGTAGCGCAAGTTGTGGCCCCTACTATTCAGGAGATGATACCGGTCACATAGGGCGGAGGAGCCAGGCAAGCAGAGCTGTTGATTGAAAGAGTGGTTGTCGGGAATGGAGACCGACAAATGAAATATTTTCTAAGTTTCCACCCTCCAATGTTCACGGGGGTCTGCACGCCGACTGATGCGGAGGATTGGTGGGCAAGGATTCAAGAACTTCTGAGGGAGGCAGAGATTCTAGAGTAAAATAAATCTGAGTTTGCAACCTTCATGTTGGAAGGAGACGCAAAGTTGTGGTGGGTAAGCCTTAGCGGTCGCCAGTTTCCTGGATGCACCCCATCCATTGAATAGTTCGGGAATGCTTTCTTGAAGAAGTACATTCCTGCGTCGACAAGGTTGGCCCTTCAGAGGCAATTTCTGCACTTGGTGTAGCGGGACAAGACGGTTGATGAGTATGTTTAGGAGTTCACTCATTTGGGTCATTATGCTGGGACAACCATGGCCGGCGATGAGGAGAGGGACAACCTCTTCTATCATGGTATGAGGGATAATTTGAGACAACTCCTCATATCTATGAATAATATTGGCTTCAATAAGCTAGTTGAGGCTGCCAGAACGTAGGAAAGCGATATGGAGCAAACCCAACGTCGTAAGGGGTTTGCAGCCAAGCAGGGAGAAGGGAAGCCTTCTCAATCGCAAGGGAGGTCTGAAGGGAGCATGGGGAAGAAGAAACCTCATCCTTTAAAGCCTGGTGAGAAAAGTAACATGACGTTTGGAGGGTCTCGCTTTAAGGGACCACCGTCGTGCTTTAAGTGTGGCAAGCCAGGACACATAGATCATTTCTGTACTGAGGGTGGCATTGAGCAGGAGCCAAGACAGGAGCAGTCTGTGCGGTCCAGCCCCAACACCGCGAAAAAGGAAAGATGGCGGAGTCTAGCTCTTCTTATTTTCCACCTATGCAGCCAAAGGCATATAACCTTGGGCAATAGGAAGCGATCCGCCAATCCGATGTGGTGACAGGTATGAGAATGTTTAAGTATATTTATTTACTGTTTTAGACTTCCAAAACTGTCTATGTTTTTCGCCTATATTTTAAGCTTTGTGTTAGTTTCTGGATACCCCGCTAGGGTATTGTTTGATACGAGAGAGTCACACTCTTTTCTTACGGAAAGCTTTATCCGAAGAATTGGAGTTTAGTCATTCTCGACAGACGTAGAGCTGAATGTGCACATGCGTAATGGGTTATCCATGACTACCGGGGAAAAGGGGCGCATTTGTTGGAGTTTGGATGGAGTTGGCTTCACATTGGTAGCGGCAGTTCTACCATTGGCTGTGTTCGATATAATATTGGGAATGGACTGGCTTGCAGAGCAGCGTGCCAGTATTGACTTTCTATCTAAGATAGTGATCCTGAGTAGTGAAGGGAAGGCAGAATTTAAGTTTGAGGGCCTTCGTAGAGTGGCATGCTCCCTGATTTTGTCCATCTAGTTGGTGCGGGCAGTTAACATGAGAAGAGTAGCTCTTGTAGCATTGTTGAAGGTTTGCCTTTCCATGTTCTCGCATGGGGAAGTGCCAGTTGTGGCAGAGTTCAAGGATGTGTTTCCTGATGAGCTTCCTGGAGCACCTCCTCGGCGGGAGATTGATTTCTCGATTGAGTTAGTGCTAGAGGCTAGGACGGTGTCATGTCCTCCTTTTAGTATGGCACCAAAAGAGTTGGTCAAACTCAAAGTATAATTGCAGGAACTATTGGAGCAGGGGTATATTAGACCCAGTTCTTCACCATGGAGCTTGCATGTATTGTTTGTGAAGAAGAAAGACGATAGTATGCATTTGTTCATAGACTACCGAGAGTTTAATAAACTGACTTTCAAGAATAAGTATCTGATTCCTCAGATAGACAACCTGTTCGACTAGTTGGTGGGGTCAGTGGTGTATTTTAAGTTGGACTTGAAGTAAGGTTACTCTCAGTTGCGGATTCGAGATGAGGGCAATCCCAAGACAGCTTTTAGTACGAGGTATGGTCATTTCGAGTTCTCGATGATGACGTTCGGGTTGACGAACACATCATTAGTATTCATGGATTTGATGAATCGAGTATTTCGGGAATACTTGGACTCTTTTGTAGTTGTCTTTATTGATGATATTATGGTTTACTCCAAATCGGAGGTGGAACATGAGACTCACTTGAGAGTAGTCTTGCAAGTGTTGAGAGAGAACCAGCTGTATGAAAAGTTCTTGAAATACGAATTCTGGTTGGAGAAGGTGGTGTTTTTGGGCCATGTGATTAGTAGTGATGAGGTGGCGGTAGATCCGACAAAAGTTGAAGCCATCAGGGATTGACAGATTTTGAGAACCGTGGCGGAAGTCCGAAGTTTCCTTGGACTAGCCAGGTACTATAGAAGGTTTGTGGAAAACTTTTCGCGGATAGCTATACCCATCACTTCTCTAACTCGTAAGGACTAGAAGTTTGTGTGGACTCAAGAGTGCAATCAGGCATTTGACACCCTGAAGGAAAGGCTGATGACAGCTTTAATTCTAAGTTTGCCTAAAGTGATCTGTGCGAACAGAAAACAAAAGACCAACAAATTAGAGTAACAAAATTTTTATTATCCAAAAATTTATCTATTACAAAGGTATGACCTCCCTTTTATAGAATGGAGGAGAGAAGAGAGATTACAAATAAGCAATGTAAGACTAATAATTACATGAACACAAAACTATACAAGCCACATAAGTCGCTCGGTTAGCCTAACCGCACGACCACTACAATATGGAGGACCAGCGGCCAATATCCCCAAGCCGCCATAGACAAGCTGTCAGATCACTCAGATCGCCAGACAACAGCCAGCAATATCTCAGCACCAAGTCACTGGGAGAAGCCTCCAGGCCACCATACAAACCGCCAGACCACCCGGTCTCCAACCCAGCTACCAAACCCCTTGGACAAGCCGCCAAACTGCAAGACCACCAGACTGCTAAGTCTCAACTCGCTAGACCGCCCGGTCTCAACACTCCCCCTCAAGTTAGAGCATAGATATCAATCATGCCCAACTTGTCGCAAATGTGAAACAAGGAAGCGGTCACCAGCTTTGTAAAGACATCTGCCAACTCATTGTCAGAAGTGACGAATGGAGTACAAATCTGTTTCTTCAAAATCTCTTCTCGAATAAAGTGATAGTCGACCTCTATGTGTTTTGTTCTCTCATAAAAGACCGGATTTTTAGAAATGTATATAACAACCTTGTTGTCGCAGAACATAGGAAGAGGATAGTTGTAGACCTCTCCAAGGTCAAGCATGAGAGCCCGTAACCACTTTAACTCACATGTGGTCGATGCCATACTACGATATTCCGCTTCTGCACTAGACCTGGAGATAATAGACTGTTTATTTCTCTTCTAGCTCACAAGATTTCCTCCAATAAATGTGCAAAAACTTGATGTTGACTTGCGGTCTCCTTTATCATCAGCATAGCTCGAATCTGAGTACGCTTCTACCCTCAAGTGACCATTCTTTTGAAAAAGCAATCCTTTCCCTAGAGCTGCTTTAAGATACTCCAATATCCTCAGGGCAGACTATAGATGGAACTCCCTAGGAGCTTGAATGAATTGGCTAACCTTGCCTACAACATAGAAGATGTTGGGTCTGGTCACTGTGAGATAAATGAGTTTGCCCACCAGACGCCAGTACCTCGAAGAATTGGATAGAGGAGGCGAGTCATCTGTCCAAGTTTTATCTTCCTCAATATCCATGGGGCATCTGGTAGGTTTAACACTAGTCAACCCTGCCTCTTTTAGCAAATCTTGAGTATACTTCCGTTGGGAGAGAACTAAAGAGTTCGGCTTCTGAGAGATTTCAATCCCAAGAAAGTATTTGGGGGAGCCCATATCCTTAGTGACCAGGTGTTGCCAGAGGAGTTTCTTTGTCAAAGCTACCCAGCCTGGTCATCACCAGTTAGAAGAATATCATCCACATATACATTAAGAACCACCATACCAGAGGAAGTTTTGTGAATGAATAAAGAGTGATTAGCTGAACTTCTTGCAAAACCAATGGCCGCAACAATGTCGTTGAACTTGTCAAACCAAGCCCGAGGGCTTTGCTTTAGACCATAGATGGCCTTCTTCAGATGGCATACTCGTGTCTGCTCTTGAGTAATATACCCAAGAGGTTGCTCCATGTATACGTCCTCCTGAAGATCACCATAGAGGAAGGCATTCTTGACTTCAAGCTGGGAAATGGGCCAATCCCTGTTGACAGCCATAGAGAGAAGAACCTTAATGGTGCAGAGCAACTAGAGAGAAGGTGTTAAAGTAATCAACCCCATAAGTCTGAGTGAAGCCTTTGGCGACTAAGCAGACCTTGTATCGATCCATGCTGCCATCCGGACGAAAATTCACAACGAATACCATCGACAACCAACCACATCAGTGCCCAAAGGGGGAGGAACAAGGGTCTATGTACCCCTTTCAGTGAGGGTAGCAATTTCCTAATCCATGGCGGTCTTCTAAGTAGGAATAGTAAGAGCTTCTTGGTAGGTGCGGGGAGTAGCAGTGGCAGAGATAGCCAAGGCAAACGTCCTGCGAGAAGGAGTTAGACGATCATATGAAACAACAACTACTAGCGGGTGTTGAGTACACATCCACACCCCTTTGCAAAGAGCATTGGGAATATCCAGGTCGGCGAGTTCCTCAGTTTCCGGGGCATCCATGGCGGAGAGAGCTGGCCCGGGAGCAGAGAGGGACGACCGCGGAGAAGAGGGAGATATCTCGATAGGTAGACACGGTGTAGGAGATGGTGGAGAGGGAGGGGGTGGCGGAGTCTCGGTAGGTGTAGAGGGAATAGAAGGGCTGGTAGGAGAAGGAGGAATATCAGGAGAGGTAGAGGAGACGGGAGAGAAGTATGACGCATTTTCAAAGAAGGTGACGTCTACAGAGACAAACCGCTTGCTGGCAATCGGGTCAAAGAAATAATAACTATTCTGAGTGGTAGAGTATCCCAGAAAGACACACTTGGTGGCCCGTGGTGAGAGTTTGTCACGGGTGGCAGAAAGAAAGTACACAAAGGTTGTGCACCCAAAGACACATAGAGGGAGATGAATTGGATCCTTTTCTGGATAGAGAATGGAGAAGGGCGCTTTGGCGTGGAGAACGGTGGAGGGAATGCGATTGATAAGATAGCAGGATATGAGAACAGCATAGCCCCAATAGGAGCGAGGAACCTACATTTGAGTCAGCAGAGTGCGCGCGACATCAAGGAGGTGACGGTTTTTGCGTTCGGCTATGCCATTTTGCTGTTAGGTATAGACATAACTAGTTTGATGAATAATACCATGTTTCATACAGAAGGAGGAAAACTCATGACTAAGATATTCTTTTGCATTATCAGAGCGAAAGATTTTAATAGAGACATAAAATTGATTCTTAATCATATAATAAAAAGATGTCTATACATGAAATAATTCAGAGCGATCTCATAAGAGATACACCCAAGTACAGCGGGAGAAATCGTCAATAAAAGTTACAAAATATGAATTATCCCGACCTATGGTGAGGGTAGGAGCGGGTCCCCAGACATTGGAGTGAACCAAATCAAACAGTCGGGAAGATCCACGACCTTGCTTAGGTGATAAGGATGAGCGGTGATGCTTGCGAAGCTGACAGGCGTTACTGTTGAGGGGAGGACTCTGCTGAGGAAGGTGAGGCATAAGCTGACAAAGAAGTCATGGAGGAGCGTGATCAAGATGAAGGTGCCACTAGATAATTTCAATAGAGGAGCAAGCGGATAATGCGGAAACGTTATCGAGGAAGAAGAGGTCGCCGCTCTCAGTCCCAGTAGTAATCGTCCGTTGGGAGCCCAGATCTTGAAAAGAACAAGAGGTAGGAGTGAATGTGACAGAACACTGTAATTGTTTGCACAGAGAAGTGACAGATAGTAAATTGCAAGGGAACGTGGGCACGTAGAGGGTATTGTTCAAGCAAAGAGACGGAGTGACTTGAACCACTTCCATCCCATTGACAGGTGAGGGAGATCCATCCGCCATAAAGACAGGGGGCAACTGATCATGCTTTTCTAGGAGAGAAAAACATTGAGGATTGCTAATCATGTGATTGATAGCACCAGAGTCGATCAACTTTTTAGCTTGAGTAGCGACATGAGCACTACCTAAAGGCGTGACCACCGAAGCGGACGGCTTCAAAGAAGAGGTTGAAGCGTCACCCGTTGGTCGATGATGAGGATGTTTCTTCCAGCAGCGATCAACTGTTGGCTGGTGCGGCCATAGTGAGATCAGAGAAAGCGGGCAGCACTGCGTTTGCCTGATTGATGGCTGCGGCCACCAGATCCAGTCTACTAAGTGTAGTGAGCATAGTTGTTTGGTGGAGGAGGGGAGGATAACAGTGGACGTTATAGCAGAGAGGTAACTGCAGCTATGCGAGCAGCAGTTGCATCTAAGGTGGGAGACTCCGCCTCGCCAAGGATTTGTTGGCGGATCATATCATAGGACTCAGGAAGTCACAGAAGGTAGCACACAACCAGAAGCCCCTTGAAGTGTTTGTGTTGCTCGGCCAGATCCGCAGAGAAGGGGCAATTCTGGAGAATTTTGGCTCCAAGAGCCTTAACTTGTTGGTATGCAGAAGCAGGCGACATGGAAGGATGGGCAAAGAGGTCCACATATAAAGTATAAATACAACACGTCTGAGCCCCCCTTTGAGTAGAGAGCGACAAGATGAAGCCATGCATCCTTGTCTGTCTCATCATGATGGATGATGGGTAGGCATTCATCAGAAAGACTGTTAGCTAGCCATGGGCGGACAAGGGCATCACTGGCATCCCATTCATCAAAAAGAGGGGAATCTTGCGGAGGAGGGTCATCAGTGAGATGATGGCGTTTGCGTTGAGAGCATAGAAGTAAGGTGAAGGAGACAATCCAATCCAGATAGTTGGAAACCAATGAGTTTGGAAATGTGTCATGGTTGCTCGAAAGAGTAGGAGGAGTGGGAGGAGGAGCAGCAGTGGCAGTAGTGGAGGTAGAGATATCAGAGGTTGTCATAGAAGAGATCAGAGAGAAGAATAAGTCGCGCAGATAAAGAAGAGGTCGCGACGACTAACTAGCAGGAGCGGCTAGAAAAGGCACAAAGGAGAACAGGTCGCGACAACTTAGGAACATGTCGTGGTAACTAAAGAGCAGGAGCGGCTAGAAAGGAGGGGCAGAGAGGTCACTCACACAAGGGAAGAAAGAAACCATGCGAACAGGGCGTGAGAAGAGGAACAAGCCACATGGACAATTTGGGCGGACAAAGAGGGCTCAAAAATCAGGAGGAAAAGATCGAGTCCTCTGATACCATGTGCAAACAGAAAACAAGAGACCGAAAAATTTGAGTAACAAAATTTTTATTATCCAAAAAAGTATCTATTACAAAGGTATGACCTCCCTTTTATAGAATGGAGTAGATAAGAGAGATTACAAGTAAGCAATGTGGGATTAATAATTACATGAACACAAAACTATACAAGCAGCACAAGCCGCGCGGTTAGTCTAACCGCACGACCACTACAATGTGGAGGACCAGCGGCCAATATCCCCAAGCCGCCATAGACAAGCCGCCAAATCACTCAGACTGCCAGACACCAGCCAGCAACATCTCGACACCAAGCCGATGGGAGAAGCCTCCAACCCGCCAGACCGCCAAATCTCCATCCCGGCTACCAAACTGTTGGGACAAGCCGCCAGACTGCTAGACCACCAGACCGCCCGGTCTCAACTCGCCAGACCGCCCGGTCTCAACAAGACCGAAGGATTTCAGATTTTTAGTTACACATCAGGATGCGGGTTGGGTTGCATGTTGGTGCAACATGGGAGTGTGATCGGCTTTGGGTCCAGGCAGTTGAAGCCTCACGAGAGGAATTACCACGTCCATGACTTAGAATTGGCGGTAGTAATTTTTGCATTGAAGTTGTGGCGGCACTATGTATATGGTGCGAAGGTGGAGATCTTCACGGACCACAAAAGCCTAAAATATCTTCTTGATCAGAAGGACTTGAATATGCGGCAGCGCAGAAGAGTCAAGTTCCATGAAGACTACAAAGTGGCGATTCAGTATACTCCAAGCAAAGCCAACGTGGTGGCAGATGCCTTGAGTAGAAAATACTCTGGACAAGGGAGTTGGATCGAAGCTCTTGATGAGCGATTGGTGCGAAACTGGGAGTCCCTTGGCATTGAGTGTGTGGCCAGAGGCGAGTCTAGTACGGCTCGTTTGAACTGGATTGAGTTTCAAAATTACTTAATCGATCGTGTTTGGGAAGCGACTAATTTGGATATAGAGTTCCAGCCATTTGTGGTGGAAGCTCAAAAGTGTGAAGGTAGCACCTGGGAGATGATTAATGGGTTCCTGAGGAAGGATAGAAGGATAAGTGTACCGCAGTTCGGCAAGCTTCGCGAGGATTTGATGTTTGAGGCTCATTTTACGAAGTACTCCATTCACCTGGGAAGTACTAAGATGTACTTGGATATGAAGAAATCCTTTTGGTGGCCTTGTTTGAAGCGGGACATAGCTTTGTATGTGAGTCGGTGCCAAACTTTTGCCTTAGTGAAGGCCGAGTGTCAGAAGTCGGGTGGGTTCCTGAAGCCTCTTCCTATTCCTGAGTGGAAATTTGATGATATCTCCATGGACTTTGTGCATAGCTTACCTCGATCGCAATAGGGTAACAACGCGATTTGGGTGATTGTGGATCGCATGACCAAAGCAGCTCATTTCAACCCAAATCGGAAAGAGGACAGTGTGGAGAAGCTTGTAGAGTTATATGTTCGCAACATTGTGCGAGTACATGGGATTCCTAAGAGTATAATTAGTGATCACAATGGACGATTCACGTCTAAAGACTGGAGGTTGGTTCAGAAGAGTCTGGGCATGAAGCTCAAGTTCAGTACCACGTTAAATCCTCAAACTGATGGACAAACTGAAAGAATGAATCGTACAATGGAGGATATGCTGAGGATGTGTACCCTCGATTTTGGGAAAAAGTGGGAAGACCGCCTCTTCATGGTGGAGTTTGCCTATAACAACAGTTACCAGGAAAGTATAAAGATGGCACCATATGAAGCTTTGTATGGAAGGCGGTGTCGAATGCCAATGTTTTGGATAGAGGCGTGAGACACCAAACTTTTTGGAAAAGAAGTGGTGGCTGATGCATGCGAGTTTGTGCTAACC
The DNA here is from genome assembly GCA_039513925.1 of Platanthera zijinensis. NCBI lineage: Eukaryota > Viridiplantae > Streptophyta > Magnoliopsida > Asparagales > Orchidaceae > Platanthera > Platanthera zijinensis. The sequence goes on from CM077089.1 coordinate 2,873,129, forward strand.
ATTCAGGAGCGCATGAAGGTTGCCCAGGACCAAAAAGCAATGTATTTTAATGCTCACCATAAGAATGTGGAGTTTGCGGTAGGCGACTAGGTCTATCTCAAGATCAAGCCATTCAAAGGCGTTTCGCGAATTCGCCGACTCAAGAAGTTGAGTCCGAGGTTTTTGGGACCATTCGAGGTTATAGAATGTATTGGAGAAGTAGCTTACTGGTTGGTGTTGTCCACAGAGCTGAGTGGGTTACACGATGATTTCCATGTCTCCGTCTTGAGGAAGGCCTTGGCGGAGGCTAGTGTTGTGGTCGAGTCGACAATGGTGCAGGTAGAAGAGGACCTGAGGACGAAGGTCCATCCAGTTAGCATATAGGATTCAGAAGTTCGGTAGTTGCGAAACAAAGAGGTGAAGCTCGTAAAGGTGTGTTGGGACAACTATGCGCGGGACGAGTTCTTTTGGGAGCAAGAGCAAACCATGCACGAAGATTATCCCGAGTTATTTGTGTAATGTTGATTGGAACAGTGTTCAATATGTTGCAAATTTGTTTTGAGACGTTTCAACATTTTTCTTACTATTTGCCTGAATGCAAATGGTTTGTGTCAAGTTATTGTAATAATATTTAAATTTATTGCAACAATTTTCTTACTGTCTTCCTGTATGAAGATTAATTTCAGGGACGAAATTCTTGTAAGGGGGGAGGACTTGTAATACCCCAAATTTGAGAAACCAGAGCAGTTTGACGAAGTTCCGGGATCATCGAAGGCCGTTCGATGAAAGTTGAACTCTGGCCATTCGACGAAAGTCGAACTCTGGCCGTTTGACGAAAGTCGAACTCTGGCCGTTCGACGATAGTCGAACTCTAGGCCTCTTATGCCTTTTCGTTGAGCTTAGCCTGCTGTTGAGCTCTTGGCTATTTGTCAAGCTGAGGGCCATTCGTCAAACTCAGGGATGTTCGACGAACTAATGTCATTCGACGAACTCAGGCCATTCAACAAATTCAGAGCAGTTCGACTAAATTGCTAAAACGCGGGGTTTCGTAGATCGATTTCTTAGGCGTTTGATTTAACATCAAAGTTGATCCTAGACCCTAGGATCATCTGCCCAAAGGAATTTAGTAGGGATGAATGGTTCTCTCCCTCAGTTGTTCTCATTTTAGAGTTGACTTAGGGTTTGAGAGAGAGAGAGAGTCCGTAGGAGGAAGAAAGGAACTTTCTCCGCCATTAATGGAGCTTTAGAGCTTCGATCGTCATTCTGAGGAAAAATCCATGGAGAGCACTTTGAGGCGCTCGTTTTCATCTTTGAAAATCAGGTTTCCATGCCAAGGAAGAGGAATAGTAAGGTAACAACACTTCTTCTCTTGGTTATAGGATGCGTGTATGGAATCTTTTCCTTTTCTTGATTTTATTTCAAGAATTTAGGCACCAGATCTCTCAGATGAGAGGGGTTTGGGTTGCCATGATTCGAGAGGAACCACCGGGTTGATTGTGTCCGTCCGTGGCATGATATTGCATTAGAGATCTGCTCCGCTAGTGGATTAGGCATTATGGATGAAGCCGTAGTCGCGACTTTTTGTCCGACTCGGTGATGTCGCATGACGAACTTAAGGATTTTGGTAGAAATCCTTTGTGACGAGATGTTGTTTGTGATGTGCTAAGGCGTGGACTTGTCTCCATGGTCGGCTGGCTAGCCCGTGATGTGCAAGTCATGTGTGAAGAGTGTCCCGGCGTGACAAGTCCCCTTTTTTGAAACTGATGAGAATGGCAAGCATTGGGCAAGCCCAGGCAATGAAGCCCATGAGTGGGTGAGATCTTGCGAGGGTTCTTAGTATCAGTTTGTTTGTTTGAATGGCGGAATCCTGACATGAGAAGTCAGAGTTTGCAGGCAAGCCCGGGTTTTGAGACCCACGAGCGGATGGGGTCTTGGCAAGAGTTCCGTGTAGCATCTTGAATGTCGTTTGGGGAAATTGGAAGTACCCATGTTTTTGCGGATTGAACGTCAGAGGGGAAAATGGTAGTACCAAGTGATGATGTGTTAGATTCATACGCTTTAGGGTGCCTTGGGTGAAACCCAGGTTTGCATACATGCTGCATTGTAGGACCCTTTTACTACATGCTCAACGTAGAAACATGTTTGCTATATGAGACATCCAAACTTATTTTACCTCTTTACATGTTTAGGTATATTACATTCGAAGTGCTGAACTGTAGGGTGATGGAGTGCCCCGAGGTCCGCTAGGGACGAACAGGAGGATAAGTGTTGGTTACATAGTTGAGGTCATCCTTTGCTCACCCACATTACCAAGAAATTTTATGGGGCTATGATCGCAAGCAGGAGCAAGCTCGCTGACCAAAAAGGCCTAAGCCTCATTAAGTGAACCTTTATTTGCTTATGTTTTGATGCTATGATATGATCCTTGGGATGTAATCTGGCTTGCATGTCAAGGTAGCATAGGAGTTCTGTTGCACTTTGATAGGATTGTTATTCAGTTTGGACTTATGTTGTGTAAGTCCTTAAGGCTGTTTTGATACTCTTAGTCTTGTGGATAACTTCTAGTTTTGTTCATTTGTTTCCGTTGTTTTGTCCTGAGTTTTAAGTTGGATAGTTTTATATCATCTTTTAATGCTTAAGCTGTGACGTCTGTATGTTGTGGGGCCCCGACCAGACCCATATTATATGGTCATTACAGGGGAGGTATTACAAACAATCTCACCCTTTGCTTTCAAATAACAAAGTTATCCTTAGTACATATTGGGAGCTTCATATAACTTAGTTCTCTGTGAGATTCAGAAGCCATTAGATCTGATATATTTCAACCACCTTTAGGATCTTTTTCTGACTGTTAGGTCTTTCTTTGAATGGTCTCACTATGAGACTACTTGAAAGTTAATTCTATGGGTAGTTAGTCACCTAGAGGGGGGTTAATATGTGTCTTTAAAAATTCTTTGTCACTTATATTATATATTTATTTGATATTTGAAAAGTAAACTTTACAAGTACACATCACAAGCAATCCATTGAACACATCACAAGCAATCCACAGAACACAGCACAATCAATCCACAGAAATTTTATAGTGGTTCCCCTATCTAGGGTACATCCACTTTCTCCCTTCTTCCTCACTAGCAATGTGCTAGATAAGATTATATCTCCTCCTCTTCAACTCAGATCAAAAGATCTTACATGCTCAGTTTCTGTTAAGAAACTTACACTCCGATCAACAAGTCCTACCTCAAAGATTCACCTAATTTCCTACCTCAGGTCCCTCAAGAACCCTACCTCAGTCTTTATAGCAAAGGCTTACACCTCAGTGATCCCACCCAAATCACCTACCTCAGGTCCCTCAAGAACCCTACCTTAGCCTTTATAAATCAGGCTTACAACTCAAATATTAACTCTACTACCCACTCAGATCTCGAGGAGATCTTACAAAGTTAAGACTTAAATAATTTCAGAAAACAACAATTTTGTAATCTGACTTATCTGATTATACAATTCTTCAATTCAGTAGCAAAGAATTATTTCTTGATAAACAGACTGGCTGAAAAGATACTTTCCTGGATCTGCAATCTTCTTGATGATTATCGGCTTGATTTCCTTAAAGAATTTGTAGAACAAATCAACCATAATTCACTGATTAACTTGTTAAAAGGATCAGTAGATTTTCTTGAAGACCTTCATCTTCCTTCTTCTTCTTGGAGTTGTAGTCCTCCCCTGACTTGGAAGAAATTAAAATGAGAATTTATTTGTTGAATTTCTGATATATATTCTTTGTGTAGACGACCCCTCTATTTATAGCCTTCAAGGATTGCTGGCTGCTGATTGATGAAATCATCATTACGCAATCATACTCTTAGTCTTCCTTCAAACAGTTTCTGACGAGGTGTCACATTACTGTAGCAGATGTGATATTTCTGACTAGTCTTAACACTTTTGTGTTGACTCTGCACATCTTTAGAAACATAAGTGTCGAGATGTCCAAGGTGCCTCGACACTATTTTACTAAATTGTTCTTAGAAGGTGTCGAGACATCTTAGCAGTCTCGACACAATTTTACTTCGTAGATTTTTCAGTCTGAATATGAAGGTGTCGAGACAGTTGACTTGTTTTGACACAATTGTCGACTATGTTGACATCTTTAAATCTGCACTATGTCACGATAGTTGAATTGTCTCGACAATACTGTCTGCCGGGTGTCGACACTTATTTTAATTCTTCACTGTGTTGAGACAGTTGAATTATCTAGACATAACTGTCTGCCGGGTGTCGACATCTTTATTTCTACACTTCAGTCTTCATTGTGTCGAGACAGTTCTATTGTCTCGACACAACTGTCTTAAGGTGTCGAGATATCTGACTTATCTCGACACATCTGTCTTGATCTTCAAAGTGTCGAGATAACGGAATTTTCTCGACACAGCTGTCTTTATCTTCAAAGTGTAGAGATAACTGACTTGTCTCGATACAGCTCCAGCAAAGGTGTCGACATAGTTGAAGTGTGTCGACACTTTTGTACTTAGACTTTTTTTTTGCATTGCAATTTGTTAGGTGTGTGACTGTGCTGACTTCACTCAACACTTTTAGTTTTATGGCGTTGAGTGAACTTGCTTCACTCGATGCTTTTGTACTTAGGCAATTTTCTTCACTTTTCAGTCAGCTTTTTGGAGTCCACCTGCCAATATGATATGAACCACCTGTCCAATCAATATAAAATATGCAAGTTGCATACATGAACTGAAACATACATCAAATACATACTTGAGTATATCATTGAGTTGAAAGGGCTTCTTCAAATCAAGCACATTGTGTCCAATGTACCCAACAATCTCCCCCTATTTGGAGAAGTCATAACCTCAATTCAATGATATACACCACAATACTAAAAATATAATAATTAAGATGTGCATGAAAAGTGCTAAATAAAATAATAAACAGCACATCAACGATAACACAGATATAACATAGTGCATCCAAACTTTTCATTCCAATTTATTAAAAGATTACACTTTTCAGTATTTTTTTGTTACAATGTTCTTAAAACAAAAATTACTTAATTCCTAGAAACAAAAATATTCTAAGATTGCTCTGGCTCTTTGATGATAATGCTTTTTTCCTTATTATATTTTAGCTTTGACTTCAGGCACTTTGTCATCAGCCACCTTCTTTCCCTTGATATCCTTACTCTTAGAGATTTCTTCTTGCTTGAGCCTTTGCCTTTAAAGATAATGATTGGGCTTGAGGAAATATTTTCTGGGTTTAATAGAATAAGATAGGATCTTCCTTTCCTTCAGATCATTTTTGAATTTGGGGATGATCTTGTGCTACTTTATATGCTTGACCTATTCTTGTTCTGAATACCATTTTCCCCTATCAGCTGTATTGGTATTGACTGCTTTCCATGAAGTGAGTATAATGGATCTAGAAGTTGGACTCCACTCCTCAAAATCTTGCCTAGCTTCAGCCTGCTCCCTTAATATTTTCTTTGATAGTTGAGCTTTTTTCTCTTTGAGTAACGCAGAAGCAGTCATCTCCACATCCTCATATACTACATTTTTAATTCTTGGTGGAGGACTGTACATGGACTATACTGCAGTTTGAATGGCCTCAAAATGAGTTGGTTGGAAGCCAGACTTAGCAGTTTGACCTTCATCATACCATAAAGGAGGAAGCTTAGAGTTCATCTGAAGTAGTCATCTCAAAATAGCATGCTCAGAGCTTGACTTTTTCATTACTCTCTCCCCCTTTATGACTTCTCTTTCTATATGATCTCTTAAGTAATTTTTGTGAAATCTGACCTGACCCTCTAGATGGGTAATCCCAGAGGACAAATAATTCTTTGCTTTGAGCAAGTGGTCATACAGTTCTTTGCAAGAAGCCTTGATCTCTTGAATAATTGAGGTTGAGTGAGTAGATAACTGAGTTTAAATATCTTTGGAGGTAGTGGTTATCTTAATCTCCAGAGCTGTAGTTTTCTCGGCTATCTTAACTAATGTAGTATCATGCATTATTATCATATTCTTATTCATTCTAGTTTGATTTTCAAGAACATAGCATTGTTTAACAGCTATTTCATCTTCAATTTTCTTTGATTCCTACCGCTGTTTAGCAATGTATACTACAATATTTGCTCCTCTTTGAAAGAAATCAGTCTTATCCCTCTTTAATAGATTTACCTCAAATCTAATGGATTTAATTTCTTGCCCAAGCTGAAACTATAACACCTTATTGTTTTCATATACATACTTTTCCAATTGATTTTTTTGTTGATCTAGCATTATCTGTATTTGAACTAGAAGTGAGCTTAAATCCATAACAGTAGTTGTTGTTCTAGAGTGAATAGTCTTATAAGTTCTACTTCTCTTTTTGAGTTAAGATAATTTTCTTTTCTTTATCTGAGAGGCTTCTTCTCCCTCAGATTCTAAAGAACTAACTACTTCAACAAATATAAGCTCTTTAGCTATTTTTGTATTTGGGGTCAAGTCTGCAAACTCCCCCTCAACTCTTCCACCTTCTTTACAAAGATCTATTTCATTATGAATTGGATCCTCATGAAGAGCAATTATCTCCCCCTGGATATCTGTATCTTTATCTTGAAAGATTTCTTCCTCTGTTTCCTTAGAGACTGCCTCCCCAATCTCCCTATCAGGCACTTCCTATTCAGGAACCTCTTCTTATTCTAGAATAGTGTCTACCTCCTGTACTACTTCCATTACTAATGTGCTTACAGTATCCATATCTATATCTTCCAAAAAATTGAGGTTCTCCCCCTCACTTGGATCCCTAGCTGGGATTGTCTCCGTCTGCATCTGATCACCAGTAGCAGGAGATTTTGCAGGTGTTGTATCATCCTGTTTCTCAGAGCTGGAATTTACCTGAATTTCAGAATCACTGGAAGACTCTTTCTCCATAACCACTATTATTCTTTTTCTCCTTCTCTGTTGGTACCCTAGTTTGATTTGAGTTTAGTCCTCTCCTTTGTGCTCCTTGACCCAAGAAATATCTATGGTCAATGGTTAGTAGTCTAGCTGTAGAGTCCTCACTTTTCCAGATTGAGAATTTGGTTAAGTTGTTTGTTCATTCGACTATCGTCGAACGCCGCTCGACTATCGTCGACTAACTGCTCGACGATCGTCTATCAGCTGTTCGACTTTCAGTCTGCGAGGATAGTTCGACTATCTGTTGATAGTTCGACTATCTGTTCTGCGTTGATAGCTCGACTATCTGCTTGGATAGGTCGACTATCTGATAGTTCGACTATCTGTTGATAGGTCGACTATCCGTTTGTCTTTGATAGTTCGACTATCTATTGATAGGTCGACTATCTGTTTGGTTTTGATAGTTCGACTATCTGTTGATAGGTCGACTATCTGATAGCTCAACTATCTATTGATAGTTCGACTATCTGTTCTACGTTGATAACTCGACTATCTGTTGATAGGTCGACTATCTGTTCTCGCTTGATAGTTCGACTATCTGCTTTGATAGTTCGACTATCTGATAGTTCGACTATCTGTTGATAGATCGACTATCTGTTTGTTTCTGATAGCTCGACTATCTGTTGATAGCTCGACTATCTGTTTGTTTCTGATAGCTCGACTATCTGTTGATAGCTCGACTATCTGTTTGTTCTTGATAGTTCGACTATCTGATTGATAGGTCGACTATCTGATAGCTCGACTATCTGTTGATAGCTCGACTATCTGTTGATAGCTCGACTATCTGTTTTGCTCTGATAGTTCGACTATCTGATTGATAGGTCGACTATCTGATAGCTCGACTATCTGTTGATAGCTCGACTATCTGTTTTGCCCTGATAGTTCGACTATCTTTTGATAGGTCGACTATCTGATAGTTCGACTATCTTCTGGTAGTTCGACTATCTGCTGTGATAGTTCGACTATCTCCTTTGATAGTTCGACTATCTGGATCGTTCGACTATCTGCCCGATAGCTCGACGATCTCCGTGCGTCGGTCGACGATCTCCGAGGGTCGTTCGACGCTTTGTGTCTGCCTTTATATTTTGTATTTATTTATTATATTTAATTAATTAATACATTTTCTGGCACGTTGTTTTATGTATTATGATAATATTTCCAGGCATATCTGCTCTATTCTTTTTGCCTGAGTCAAATCTTTTTAGATAAAGTTGTTTGTCTTATTAGCTGACATTATAAATTACTTTATCTGCTGTCAGCCCTTTATAGCCGTTAGACTGAAAAGTCTTCTTTTTGCTATAAGGAGTTTGTTTCTGATATGACTTTATCTAGTACTTTATTATCAAATTGTTTCCTGCAGCTTCCTAGAAAAAGGGTTATTCCTTTTATAGAATGTTTCTGCTGCAGAGTTTGTTGTGTCTTCTTGATATTTTCAGCTCAGGTCTCAAGCCTCAGAAGAAGACAAATTATTCAAACTGAAGAGAGCCGTTGCTTGCTGATGTTATATAAAGGACCCTTTGAAGAAGGATTCAAGCTAGCAGATAGCTAACAAGTGTTACACATATTCTCAAGCATTCAAGCCTTCATAAAGATCAAGCTTTCTGCTCTCAGCAATTTCCATCTAACTGAGAAGTGTTAAGATCTTCTACTCTTCTTCAACATGAGTTCTCCTGCTTTCAGGAAGTTCAAACTCAGAGTTTTTTTGAAGAAGAAGAAGAAGAAGACAGCTGCTTGAAGATCTTTATTTTTATTATTTGTATCTTCTTGTAGTTTTTCCTTCAGAGTTTTCTGAAGAGTTTTCTGCACTGAAGCAAGACTTCACCTGGACATCTTTGAGCCAGGGGGAGCCTTGATTCTTTAGAGCTTTCTAGCTCAGTGCAAGCTTTTGTGCTTCTCTAATCTATTGTAAAATAGAGAAGACATCTTAACCTTCTTCCCCCTGCTGTACAGGGTTATTACTCCCTTCAAAAGTATCCCTTGGTGGCAGGGCACCTGATCAAAAACCTGTGCTTGGTTTTTTAGACACCTGATCAAAAGTCTAAAGGGTTTCTGGATCTACCTGAAGCAGATCCTATTGGTGGCAGGGCACCTGATCAAAAACCTGAGTGGATTCCTACCGTTTGGGTAGAAGAGTGGACGTACCCAAGTTGTTTGGGGAACCACTATAAATTTCCTTGTGTCGTCTGGATTCACTTGTTTAATTCCTGCATTGTGGCTGTGAATAGATACAACTAGGATTGCTAGTTGCTGATTAGGTTTTCCAAGCCTTAACTGTAATTACAGTTAGCTTGAGTTTATACACATCACTTGTGTTAGGCTTTAAGGTTAAATCAATATCTATAATCTTTTCATTCCGCACCTCACTCCAAGGGAGTTGGGTAGACCATTAAGTTTTGTCTAGTGCAAAATTTGATAACTCTATTCACCCCCCCTCTAGAGTAGTATCTATCCCTTCACTTTCAATTGGTATCAGAGGGAGGTTGACTGACTGAATAGGATAACACCTAAGTCACAAGATCCTGATAGATACCAAAGCTTATAGATATTCACTATCATGGCCCAGTCCAAGGATTATTCTAGCACCAGACCTCCAGCATGCAACTTAGCTAAGTTTGGCATCTGGAAGGCAAGGATAAAATTATATATGAATTCTATTGATGAAAGCATCTTTGCTTCTATTTTGTCAGGTCCCCCAAGAGCACCTGCTGCTGCTTCTGCCTCATCATCTGATATGAGTGCAGTGCCTCCTCCAGATTACAATGATGAATACAAGAAGGCCAAAATAGCAGATGCCAAAGCAATGAACATACTGGCTCAGACAATGTCTGATGAGGTATTCCAGAAGGTTGCTGACTGCTCCTCAGCAAAGGCCATGTGGGATACACTGAACCAGATTGTAGCTGGTTTAGCTGATGAAAGGAAGGACAGAAGGTCCAACCTAATCTCACAGTATGAGAACTTCAAGAAAACTGATGCTGAATCAGTTGAAGCCATGTACACCACGCTCAGCTCAATCATCAATGAGCTGAGGACCCTGGACAAGGACATATCATTGACAGAGGTCAATGATAAGATTCTTATGTGCTTCCCTAGCACATGGGATCTAAGGATCTGGCCCATCAAGGAAGCCAGAAGTACAAATGAGATCTCCACTGAAGCCCTCCTCGGCAAGCTCAAGTCTTTTGAGCAAGTGCTGAAGACAAGGGAAGCAGAAGCTGAAGCAAAGACCCCCACTCCAACAAGAAAAGAGCAATCTCTAGCTCTTAAGGCTGCTGATGCTTCTGAAGGCAGCCAATCTAATGAGGAACTAATGGCATTGTTTGCCAAGAGGTTTCTCAAGATGGGAAGAAAGGAGTTCAGAAAGAAGTCTTCACGCTATGAAGACAAACCAAGGTATGATCGCTCTCCTGCTAAAGAAATTATTTGTTATGGTTGCAGGAAGCCTGGACACATCTTGCCAGAGTGTCCAGAGGAGAAGAACAAAGAAAAGAGAAAAGAAAAGGAACAACACAGGAAGCACTCCAAGCCATCCTCCTACAAAAACAAGAAGAAGGAGAGAGGTTTCATTGCTGAAACCTGGAGTGATTCTGATGAAGAATCCTCCTCATCAAGCTCCAGTGAGGATGAGGAAGAGAAGAAGGCAAAAGAAGTTTGCCTAATGGCAATAGATGCCTGCAGCAACCACTCTGCTGCAGAGAGTTCTGATTCTGATGAAGAGATGCCTACAGAAGATGAGGTACTTTCTTCTTATGATTTTACTTCAGAAGAATTTAAATTAGACTTTAAATCTTTATGCTTAGATCTGATTAGCTCTAAAAGGAAATAAAAGAACTTAGAAATAGGTTAGCTGACTCAGAATCAATAGCCTCTGAAAATGTTAGGTTAAAGGAAGAACTCACTACTTGTAGTGAAGAAATTAAATTTCTTAAAATAGAGTTAGCTAAGTCTAAGAGATTAGAGAATCACTTAATGGTAGAAGCCTTAAGTTGTTAGAAATTACCAGCATGACTAACACTAGGTCAGGTAATGATAAACTAGGCTTAGGAGCTTCTCCCAGTGAACCCCCAATTCTTCTTAAAAATAACCTTTCAACTCCAGTAAACTTCATTTCAGCTAGTGGAATGAAGAATACTGAGCAAGTAAATCTAGTTAATAAAACCTTAAATAAAGCTAAGAGAGAAAAGAGAAAGAAGTTTTTTAAAGAAATGCAAAGAGCGTCGAACGCCGCTCGACGATCGGAAGCTCAATGGTCGAACGATGCTCGACGATCTGAGCGCCCATCGTCGAACGTCGATCGACGATTTCAACATGATTTTCAAAATCATAATCAATATCATAGAAACCTAAATGAACATAGAAACCCTAGGTTTGTTGACCCATCATCTGCATGGAGAATCCCACCTAAGAGATCTCACCCACTAGGTTATCACCCTCAGCCTGCATTCTCATATATTTCCAGTTTTTCTTATGTGAAAAACAAGGGACCCAAGGTTACCTGGGTCCACACTGTCTAAATAACTGTCTTGCAGGTGAAGGCCTATCCAATCACTCAAAATAAGTGGTATTTGGATAGTGGATGCTCTAAGCATATGACAGGAAATAAAGATCTTCTGTCAAAGTACAAAGCTAAGCTCGGCCCAAAGGTTATCTTTGGAGACTCCAGCTGTGGTCAGACAGAAGGCTATGGCAAGATCACAATTGGAGCAGTTACTTTCAAGAGAGTTGCTTATGTCAATGGACTGAAGCATAATTTGATCTCAGTCAGCCAGCTTTGTGATGCTGGCTACCGGGTTTCATTTTCTAACTTCTCTTGTAATATTACTTTAAATAATAATGTTGTTTTAGTAGGTATTAGAATAGGCAATATCTATTTAGTAGATTTCAATTCATCTCATTCTGAAATTTGTCTGTTTAATGAAGTAACCCTTAATAATAATTCTTTGTGGCATAAGAGGCTTAGTCATGTAAACCTTAAAAATATATCTAGGTTATCTAAACACAACCTTGTTAGAGGTTTACCTTCTTGCCCCTACAAGAAGGAGAGCCTATGCAAGGCTTGTCAGCTAGGCAAGCAAACCAAAAACTCTTTTAAATCTGTAATAAAAGTGATTCTCCTAGAATCCTGTATCTATTACACTTGGACCTTTTTGGCCCAATAAATGTACAGAGTTTAGGAGGGAAGTATTACACATTAGTAATTGTAGATGACTTCTCTAGGTTCAGTTGGGTTTTCTTTTTGAGAACTAAGTCTGATAACTTCAAAGCCCTTACAGACTTTCTACTATGTGTGCAGACTGAGTACTCTACTCATGTGGCCTTGATCAGAAGTGATCATGGTACTGAGTTTGACTCTCTTCTCATGCAAGAATTCTGTGAGAGAGAAGGTATCAAACATAGCTTCTCAGCTCCTAGAACTCCTCAACAAAATGGGGTAGTTGAAAGGAAAAATAGAACACTCATTGAAGCTGCTAGCACATTATTGGCAGATGCTAACATGCCTCTCTCCTATTGGGCAGAAGCTGTTAGTACAGCCAATTATGTCTTGAATAGAAGTTTGATACACAAACTTAAGTGTAAAACTCCTTATGAGTTGCTTAAGGGAAAGAAACCTAAAATTAATTATTTTAGAGTTTTTGGCTGTATTGTTTATATTCATAATAATAATAAAGAATATATTAGAAAATTTGAAGCAAAAGCTTCAATGGGAATCATGCTTGGATATTCCCAAGTAAGCAAAGCTTATAGGGTTTATAACAAATCAACCTGTAAGATTGAAGAATCTGTGCATGTGTCATTTGATGAGCATCGGATGTTTTACAAGGAGAAAGAAAATTCTCCTTCCTCCAGTTCTTTGCAGGTACCTGATGCCCCTCAAGAAATTCTTCAACTATCAACTCTTCAGATCACTGAATCAGACAGTGATGAAGACATTGCTGAAGCAATTGTTGCTCCACCAACAGTAGATCAAATTCCTCCTGAGGAATTAATCCCAACTGTTGCTGAAGATCACATCCCACCTGCTGATATTGTCACACTTAGAGATCATCCCACATCTCAAGTGATTGGAGACATATCAGCCGGTGTGCAAACAAGACATCAATTAAGACAGGATGTGATGCATGCTTGTTTCCTCTCACAGGTTGAGCCCCTCACCTTTAAAGATGCAGAGCTAGATCCCCACTGGATCATTGCAATGCAAGAGGAGCTCAATCAGTTTGAGAGATGTAAAGTTTGGACTTTGGTTCCAAGACCTAAAGGCCAACTAATCATAGGCACCAAGTGGGTGTATAGAAACAAGTTAGATGCAAATGGAATTATAGTAAGGAATAAAGCAAGGCTTGTAGCTCAGGGCTACAGACAGGAGGAAGGTATAGATTATGACCAAACCTTTGCTCCTGTTGCAAGGCTAGAAGCAATAAGGATCTTCTTGGCCTATGCAGCCTACATGAAGTTTAAGGTGTTCCAAATGGATGTCAAAAGTGCATTCCTAAATGGTGAGCTTAAGGAAGAGGTGTTTGTTGAACAACCACCAGGGTTTGTTTCTTCAACTCAGCCCTCACATGTTTTTAAGTTGCAGAAAGCTCTTTATGGACTAAAGCAAGCTCCCAGAGCCTGGTATGAGACTCTAGCTAGTTTCCTGTTAGAGCACAACTTTACTAGGGGAGTAGTTGATAGAACCCTCTTCGTCAAGCATCACAAGGACACAATCCTGTTAGTTCAGGTGTATGTAGATGATATTATATTTGGCTCCACTGATCCCAAACTTTGCAAAAGGTTCTCTGACCTGATGCACTCTAAGTTTGAGATGAGTATCATGGGTGTGCTGTCTTACTTTCTTGGTCTCCAAGTTAAGCAAGATGCTGATGGTATCTTCATCTCCCAATCCAAATATGCCAAGGAATTGGTAAAGAAATTTGGGATGGCTGATGCTTCAGCAATGCCTACACCTATGGCTACTAATGTAGTTATTGATTCTGATGATCACGGCAAGCCAGTTGATCAAAAGAATTATAGGGCCATTGTTGGTTCCCTATTATATCTAACTGCAAGTAGGCCTGATATAATGTTTGCTACATGCTTTTGTGCTAGATTCCAGGTCAACCCCAAGGAATCTCATCTGATTCTTCTAAAGAGAATCCTGAGATACCTGAAGGGATGTCCAGATCTAGGACTTTGGTACCCAGCTGAGTCAGAATTTGAATTAATTGGATATTCTGATTCTGATTATGCTGGTTGCAGAGTTGACAGGAAGAGCACCTCAGGAACTTGCCAGTTTCTGGGAGAGAGATTGGTCTCTTGGTTCTGTAAGAAGCAGGCTTCTGTCTCAACTTCAACTGCAGAGGCTGAATATATAGCAGCTGCCAGTTGTTGTTCACAGATCCCGTGGATTCAAAACCAGCTTGTGGATTATGGTTACTCACACAAGAATACCAAAATCATGTGTGATAGTACCAGTGCTATTTCAATTGCACAAAATCCTGTGCACCACTCTAGAACGAAGCACATTGAGATTCGGCACCATTTCCTGAGAGATTGTGTGGAAAAGAACAAGATCTGTCTTGAGTTCATATCCACTGAGTTTCAGAGAGGTGATATTTTCACCAAGCCTTTAGATGAACAGAAGCATCTGTTCTTTTTAGTTCAATTAGGCATGATTAATGGACGAGACTAAGTGTGACTGTATCTGCCTATATTGAAACTTGTTTGAAGATCGTCGAACGATGATCGAAGATCGTCGAACGGATCAAGTCTATCGTCGACCTCTGGTTGATGATGGCTTATCTGTCTGAAGATCGTCGACCGGCGTTCGACCATCGTCGAACAAGTCAATCTCATCGTCGATCTCTGGATGACGAAAGCCTGTTGTTTGTGAAGCCAGAAATAGCCGAACAATGGTTCGACTACTCTGCTTCTGAGCCGATCGTCGAACGGCCGTTCGACTATCGGGTCAAGTATCTTTTTAATAGATCGACTATTTCTGGTCTAATATAAAGTCGATAGTCGACCTAGGTTAAAAGATCTTGTGTTTTATCGTCGACGGAGCGTGCCTTTTTGCATTCTGCCTTCCCGCTTGCGATTTTCGGGCGTTTCGTCTTCTTTGTCCTCTCCAGCTTTCTCGAGCTTTCTCCAGCGAATCAATGGCGGTCTCCCCAGCAGTTCTAGCAGTCGTGAAGTTTGATGCTGGCTTTAGCGTGGATTTCGACGCGTTCAGTAGCTGCGATGCCGGGATCGTAGAAGTTCTTCAGCTATGCAGGGATCAAGGATTAGAGAGGTTAATGTCTGCAAGGATTAAGATAAACATCCCAGAGATCAAGGAATGGGCCTTCACATCGTCCTCCACTGACGACTCGATGACAGGTACCATCGGCGGAGAAGAGGTAATCCTAACTCCGGCCGTTTTGACTGAAATTTTTGGTTTAATAAATGGTGAAGAGGATTATGAGCAAGATGCTCAGGAATTCGGAAGAATGCTAGTTGAGCTGGGACATGCTGAGGGCATTCCCACGAAGCTGCTCAAAGTAAATTTCCCTTTCAAAATCAAGTTTTTGGCTGAGCTGGTAGGAAAAGTGCTCCTGGGTAAGCACTCTGCTCACGATAATATAACAAGGCAGCAATTCGCACTCATGTGTGCGATTGTTAATCGGAAAAGGATAGATTGGGCAGCAGTGATGTTTGATTTAATAAGGAAAAAGAATGGCAAGAAGGAAGTTACCCTTGGAAGGGTTATTGGAATCTTCCTTAAGGAAAAGTACCCCCAGCTGCTGAGTTCAACCGCAACAACAATTAACGCAAGCAAGAAGATGGATCCTAACCTATTCTCCAAATGGAAGAGAACTTTTGTAAAACCCGCTCTCACAGGGGTTGCTCCAGCAACATCTGAGGACACCAGGACTGAATCAGTCACTCCTCACCATGTCGAAGCTGGCTCAGCTCTTCCCTCCTCCTCTTCTGCTTTGCTGTCTGCCTCAGTTGAAGTACCATCAACTTCAGCTGAAGTACGACCTTCTTCCTCTTCTACTCCAGAAACAACTACGGTTGTTCCTCTTTCCCCTCCAGCTTCTCCAATTCCTGCACATCAGACTAGGATATCTGCTCCTAGCTTTGATTTGTTAGGATCTGAGAGAATTCCTACTCCTCCTTTGACTCCCATTCATTCCCCAGTTAATTCTCCAATTAACTCTCCAGCTCCTTCTCCTGTTCAATCCCCTGTCTACACCATTCTTCATCCCAGCACTTCAACCATATCTGCTGCAGCTCCATCCACTTCACATCCATCATATTTTGAGATCACTCCTGAACTTATCTCCCGCATTGTGGAGCTGATTACCCCGTCAATCAAAACCATGATTGAAGAGGCAATCGCTCCCCTTGCAGCCTCCATTGATATCTTAACTGCCTCCATCAAATCCCTTTCAAAATCTGCTGAGCCATCTTCCTCAAGGGGCCTAGTTTCAGTCTCCACTGAAATCAGGCAGGGGGAGATGTTCCATGAAGATGCCTCAGAACATCCTGCCTCCCTTCCAACTATAACAGATACTGTGATGACAGCCCTGGAAGAGTCTGCTCCAGCTGAGAAAGAAATAGCTCCAGTGTTATCTGATAAGGAAATAGCAGATGGAATCATGCTATCTGAAATTGCAGTAAAAGTCTGCCTAGAAGATCTCACCACTCCTGTGGTTGCTAGATTCCTAGAAGGAATTATAACCTCATATTTAGATGAATCATGGGAGATGGTCAAGTATGAAGGTAATTCACTTATTCGATTTATTGATGAGTCAATTAATTTGCTTGCTAGTGAATACCTTGAAGGAATGATTATTGCTTATTTAGCAGATCTGTATTCATAATTCTACAGATTTTATTAGAGAGGATTTATCTGCTCAGATAATAGTAATTGTCTCAGAGGCTGCCCCAAGTATTCCTGATATCCAAGTAGATCCAGAGTTGGAATCGTTTTTAGATGTTAGAGAAGATGAGCCTGAGAATCAAGATGAAGTCAAAGTTGACACTCCTGCTCTGAGTATGGAAGAAGTACAAGCAAGAGCTGCTTGGGATTTAAGAGTACAGTCTTTAAAAGAGAAGGAAAAAGATCTGCAAATTGAAAAGTCAACCATCTGGGATGACTCACCAGGGTTGGACTTAGATTCCCTTCTGGCTCTGGATGCCATGGAAGAGGAAAGAGAGAAATCTGCTCTGAAGCTTAAAGAAAAGGCTGTTTCTGAAGCCTATGATCCGTATGAAAATCCCCCATCATCTCACTCTGATGATGAGGATGATTCTGATGTATCTGAAAAGTCAAGGAAAAAGAAAGCTGCCCAAAAGAAAAGGAAAGCTGCTGCTCCTCCTCCTCCCAGTAAAGATAATGATATTCCTTATTACATTCTGAAGGGCATTGACCCTAAGTCAAAGGAATTTCAGCATTAAATGTGGTTCTCAAAGAACCAGCAGAAAGAAAGGAAAAGATCTAAAAGATATGACAGTCCTGGTTCAAGATGGACTCCCAGAGGTCCTCCTCCCCCTCCTCCAGGTGCAGGAGCTTCTGGTAATCTTTCTGCCAACCCTTCTGTATCTTCAGGAAAATCTGCTCCATCAGCAAGACCTGCTTCATCTCAACATCAATCAAGGAAAAGCTCTCATAGCTCTTATGGAAAGTCTCATTCTGACAGTCAAATGCATGAAGCAGAAGTGAAAGAACAAGTTAAGGAGGTTGTGTATCTAAAGCCAAATTTTTCACCTCCTCCTTCTCCTAAGAGAAAGGTTTCAACTGCTGCACCAGTTCAGTCTGAGAAAGTTGTTTTAAAAGGTAAATAGTTTACTTTGTTTTAAAATTCTAGCAAGAATCTTTTGCTAAGTTTGCTCCAATATCTTATCTAGATAAAGAATCAGATGCTGCTCCTCCTGAGCCTGTTTATGAAAGTCCAGAGCTAGATCCTAACTTTAGGATGACTCGTTTTCACGAACTAGTTGGAGCAGCTCAAATAAGAAAAGCAAAAGCAGAAGGAAAAGATATTACTGGTTTTACCACCATGTCTGCTTACAGAAAGAAAGAGTTTGAAAAGTTCCAAGTCAATCCTGATGTATTTGATCCCTCAAAATATATGGAAAAGCATCCTGAAGCAGTAGTCCCAAAAGCTGCAGAATTGAAGATCATTGGCATGCAGGACTTGAAGCTATCAAAGAAAGAATCTGATGATCCTCTAAGGAAAATCTCTTTTGTTCCTAGTTCCTCTGACCCTTTGCCAGATTCTGGAGACTCTTAATAGTTTGATTGACTGCTTTGATATAATTATTTATTATCTATCTGTTTGATAATCTGCTAGTTAATTGTTAACTATTTCCTGCATTAATTTTAGTGTTCTATAGCTAGCTGTATGTTTTAGATTTTGAGAGACTTAACTCAAATAGGGGGAGATTGTTGGTACCCTAGTTTGATTTGAGTTTAGTCCTCTCCTTTGTGCTCCTTGACCCAAGAAATATCTATGGTCAATGGTTAGTAGTCTAGCTGTAGTGTCCTCACTTTTCCAGATTGAGAATTTGGTTAAGTTGTTTGTTCGTTCGACTATCGTCGAACGCCGCTCGACTATCGTCGACTAACTGCTCGACGATCGTCTATCAGCTGTTCGACTTTCAGTCTGCGAGGATAGTTCGACTATCTGTTGATAGTTCGACTATCTGTTTTGCGTTGATAGATCGACTATCTGCTTGGATAGGTCGACTATCTGATAGTTCGACTATCTGTTGATAGGTCGACTATCCGTTTGTCTTTGATAGTTCGACTATCTGTTGATAGGTCGACTATCTGTTTGGTTTTGATAGTTCGACTATCTGTTGATAGGTCGACTATCTGATAGCTCAACTATCTGTTGATAGTTCGACTATCTATTCTGCGTTGATAGCTCGACTATCTGTTGATAGGTCGACTATCTGTTCTCGCTTGATAGTTCGACTATCTGCTTTGATAGTTCGACTATCTGATAGTTCGACTATCTGTTGATAGATCGACTATCTGTTTGTTTCTGATAGCTCGACTATCTGTTGATAGCTCGACTATCTGTTTGTTTCTGATAGCTCGACTATCTGTTGATAGCTCGACTATCTGTTTGTTCTTGATAGTTCGACTATCTGATTGATAGGTCGACTATCTGATAGCTCGACTATCTGTTGATAGCTCGACTATCTGTTTTGCTCTGATAGTTCGACTATCTGATTGATAGGTCTACTATCTAATAGCTCGACTATCTGTTGATAGCTCGACTAACTGTTTTGCCCTGATAGTTCGACTATCTGTTGATAGGTCGACTATCTGATAGTTCGACTATCTTCTGGTAGTTCGACTATCTGCTGTGATAGTTCGACTATCTCCTTTGATAGTTCGACTATCTGGATCGTTCGACTATCTGCCCGATAGCTCGACGATCTCCATGCGTCGGTCGACGATCTCCGAGGGTCGTTCGACGCTTTGTGTCTGCCTTTATATTTTGTATTTATTTATTATATTTAATTAATTAATACATTTTCTGGCACGTTGTTTTAAGTATTATGATAATATTTCCAGGCATATCTGCTCTATTCTTTTTGCCTGAGTCAAATCTTTTTAGATAAAGTTGTTTGTCTTATTAGCTCACATTATAAATTACTTTATCTACTGTCAGCCCTTTATAGCCGTTAGACTGAAAAGTCTTCTTTTTTGCTATAAGGAGTTTGTTTCTGATATGACTTTATCTAGTACTTTATTATCAAATTGTTTCCTGCAGCTTCCTAGAAAAAGGGTTATTCCTTTTATAGAATGTTTCTGCTGTAGAGTTTGTTGTGTCTTCTTGATATTTTCAGCTCAGGTCTCAAGCCTCAGAAGAAGACAAATTATTCAAACTGAAGAGAGCCGTTGCTTGCTGATGTTATATAAAGGACCCTTTGAAGAAGGATTCAAGCTAGCAGATAGCTAACAAGTGTTACACATATTCTCAAGCATTCAAGCCTTCATCAAGATCAAGCTTTCTGCTCTCAACAATTTCCATCTAACTGAGAAGTGTTAAGATCTTCTACTCTTCTTCAACCTGAGTTCTCCTGCTTTCAGGAAGTTCAAACTCAGAGTTTCTTTGAAGAAGAAGAAGAAGAAGACAGCTTCTTGAAGATCTTTATTTTTATTATTTGTATCTTCTTGTAGTTTTTCCTTCAGAGTTTTCTGAAGAGTTTTCTGCACTGAAGCAAGACTTCACCTGGACATCTTTGAGCCAGGGGGAGCCTTGATTCTTTAGAGCTTTCTAGCTCAGTGCAAGCTTTTGTGCTTCTCTAATCTATTGTAAAATAGAGAAGACATCTTAACCTTCTTCCCCCTCCTGTACAGGGTTATTACTCCCTTCAATGTATCCCTTGGTGGCAGGGCACCTGATCAAAAACCTGTGCTTGGTTTTTTAGACACCTGATCAAAAGTCTAAAGGGTTTCTGGATCTACCTGAAGCAGATCCTGTTGGTGGCAGGGCACCTGATCAAAAACCTGAGTGGATTCCTACCGTTTGGGTAGAAGAGTGGACGTACCCAAGTTGTTTGGGGAACCACTATAAATTTCCTTGTGTCGTCTTGATTCACTTGTTTAATTCCTGCATTGTGGCTGTGAATAGATACAACTAGGATTGCTAGTTGCTGATTAGGTTTTCCAAGCCTTAACTGTAATTACAGTTAGCTTGAGTTTATACACATCACTTGTGTTAGGCTTTAAGGTTAAATCAATATCTATAATCTTTTCATTCCGCACCTCACTCCAAGGGAGTTGGGTAGACCATTAAGTTTTGTCTAGTGCAAAATTTGATAACTCTATTCACCCCCCCTCTAGAGTAGTATCTATCCCTTCACTTCCATTCTCCTTCTCCACAATAGGTGTATCCTTGGATAATACTCAATCCCATCTTGCCAGTATCCTCATATCCATTCTCCTCATGTGATTGATCTTAGATCCAATATTTAGGTTAAGGCTGTCAGGAATGGCATAAACCAAGTAAAGGCTTATAATTCTGCCCTTATTGGGCTTCTTGATGCTTTCTGCAATCCTGTCAAAGACTATTTTGCTCCAGTTAGTCTTGACTTTGAAGATTATTCTAGTCATTATCTCCAACATAGATCTAGAAATTCTGTCATGTGCACCTGTTTTATATAGCAACACCTTCCCTACTATCTCAGACAGGGATTTTCCCTGGTTATTCATACCCTTTGTGATCAGGGTACTTCAAATCTTTGTAGTTGGGGCCAATCCACACTAATCCAAAGATTCTACAGTCTTGGCAGAATCTAGGTTATTGTCTTGATCAATTCTTAGTAATTGAAATATCCTGGCCAGTCTCATGGTTGTGATTTTGATCTTTGCTCCATTCAACTTGGACTTAATCTTTTCTGAGGTTGAATTGAGATGTGCATTAGAGAATAATTCTAAAACTTCACGTTTCTAGTTTTTTGACGGTCCTGAAAGTAGATATTCCAATCCTGCTTCATTGACTAGGTCTATGCCATTCTTAAATTCTTCTAATGCCGAATAAAATCCATTGTAAATAAGTTCATAACCTTCAAAGATGTTATCTCATTCTTGGGTGCCATGAGAGTGGAGAGAAAAGGTTGATGAGTGTCGACTAATCAGGGTTCTAGGTCTCGACACTTAGGAATCAATAGTTCAAAAAATCAAGATAGCGTAGTCCATTTCTACTCTCATACCCTATTTATAGTCTAAACTTTCCTCAAGATGAAAGGGCGCACTACATTTAGACTATTCCAAATTCTTAGGTAAATACATAGTGTCGGCACAGGGAAACCTGTCTATCGAGATGTGTCGATACAAGTCGATAGAAGGATAATGTCTCTCGACGCATACCTTAGGGTCTCGAAACCCTTAATGTCTCGACACTTACTTTGGTGTCTCGACACATTGCAGTATGCAGTGTCGACACAACTTTTGGTGTCTTGACACTTTCTTTGATGTCCTGACAAAATCTGTGGTGTTTCGACACAACTTTTGACTTAGTCAATATTTTGTTTTCTAAACTATAGATACTTGACATTTTTGATGTCTATTCTTGATA
Source organism: Platanthera zijinensis (assembly GCA_039513925.1). Lineage (NCBI taxonomy): Eukaryota > Viridiplantae > Streptophyta > Magnoliopsida > Asparagales > Orchidaceae > Platanthera > Platanthera zijinensis. The sequence goes on from CM077089.1 coordinate 2,895,117, forward strand.
TTTAGGTAAGTAAACTTAATTACTGACTTATATATTTTATTCTAATTTTTATCAATCCCTTTATATATATATGTATTAATTATTCAAGATTCAACATGTAAGTTAAAACTTAAAGAAATTAAATTTCTCTTAATCTATGTGCTTAGTGAAAATGTCAGCAATTTGTATATTTATTGGAACAAATTCTAGATTAATATCTCCATTTTCTACATGTTCCCTAATAAAGTGATATGTAATTTCAATATGTTAATTTCAACTATGTGACACAGGATTGTTTGCAATAGAAATGACACTAGTAGAATCACATTATAATGGAATTTTACTTAGCTGAATGTTGTAATCTTGTAATTGATTTTGAATCCAAAGCAAATTTGCACAGCAACTTCCAACTTAAATGTACTCAGATTCAGTAGTGTATATTGTTATATTTGTTTGTTTTTTGCTGCTCTAAGACACCAGCCTTCTTCCAAGGAATTGACATGAACATAATGTGCTTTTCCTATCTTCTTTACAACCTACATAATCTGTATCTGAAAAGTCCGTTAGTTCAATATCACTATTCCTGTGATACCATAGGCCAAGATTAGGTGTGCCCTTTAGATATCTCAATATTCTTTTGACTGCTATATAGTGAGATTTTTTAGGGCAAGCTTGATACCTAGCACAGACACAAGTAGCATACATTATGTTTGGTCTACTGACTGTTAGATAGAGCAGTGATCCAACTATGCCCCTATACAAGGTGATATCAACTGGCTTGTCAGCACTATCCTTGTCAAAATACATACAGGACCCCATAGGAGTTCTCATGGAAGTGGTTGTTTCCATATCATACTTCTTGATTAACTCGTTGGTGAACTTAGACTGACTAATTAAAAGTTTATCTATAGTTTACTTAACTTGGAGACCCATGAAAAACATAAGTTCACCCATACTACTCATCTCAAACATACCTTGCATAAGTTTGGTAAACTCATTGCAAAGTGACTCGTCAGTAAAACCAAATATAATATCATCTACACATATTTGTACTAAGATAGTCTTGCCTTTGACTTCCCTTAGAAATAGTGTTTTGTCTATTTTCCCTCTTGAGAATTTATTCTCTAGAAGAAATTTAGATAGAGTCTCATACCAAGCCCTTGGGACTTGTTTTATCCCATAGAGATCAGAGAGCTCTTTATAATAGATAAACATGATTAGGATGAGTAGAGTCAACAAAACCTGAGGGTTGCTCAACATAGACCCTTTCTTTGAGGTTACCATTAAGGAAGGCTGACTTCATATCCATTTGGTAAACCTTGAATCCTTTGTAGGTGCCATATGCATGGAAGAGTCGAATAGCCTCCAATCTAGCAACTAGTGCAAAGGTTTGATCAAAGTCTATACCCTTTTCTTGTCTATATCCCTTTATAACCAGTCTAGCCTTATTTCTAACTATAACACCATTCTCATCCAGTTTGTTCCAGTAGATCCACTTAGTTCCTATGATGTTACAGTTATCTACTCTAAGAACTAGCTTCTAGACTTTACATCTCTTGAACTGGTTCAATTCTTCCTACATAACACCTATCTAGAATGGATCTACATTGGCTTCTTCAAACTTCTTTGGTTCTATTTGAGAAAGAAAACTTGAGTACATCACAATGTTGTGATGTCTACTTCTTGTGTTCACTCCATGAGCTATATCACCAATGTTCAATTCCCTTGGATGATCCCTTAGATGTCTGACAACAACTAGTAATGTGACCACTTCCATTTGAACAACTTCATCTTATTGCTGAATCTCTTCTTCTGGTTGTTCCTGTGCAAGCACTTTCTCAACAATGTTGACTCCATCCTTTATACTTTGGCTTGATGGAACAGAGTCTTCAATTATCAGCTCCTTTAGATTCAAGTCTTCTCATGTTGTGTTTGATGTACCTGGCAAATAATTGTAATACATGGAACTTTCATCAAATATATCATGAACAGACTCCTCTACAACTTGATCCCTCAAGTTGTTGGCCCTATAGGCCTTACTGTGGTTACTATAAATAACAAATATGCCTTCATAGGACTTCTCAGCAAATTTATTTATGCATGTTTTCCCATTATTTAGGACAAAACACCTACATCCAAAGATTCTGAAATAGGCCAAGTTTGGTTTTCTACCCTTTACTAGTTCATAAGGAGTCTTATTCAGCCTTTTATTGATTTAAGCTCTATTAAGAACATGATATGTTGTGTTAATAGTTTCAGCCCAGAAATATTCCGGGAGAGAAGAATCATTCAGCATGGTTCTTCCAGCTTCAATGAGAGTTCCTTTCTTTATCTCAGCAATTTCATTTTGCTTGGGTGTTCTTGGAGAGGAAAACTCTTGCTGAACCACAAGTTCTTTACAAAACTTTATCATGCATTGAGATTAAAACTCAGTTCCATTATCACTTCTGATTTTGACCACAGAACTGTTCAATTCATTCTGAATTTGTTTGACAAATGTCTTGAAGACATCAAGAGTTTCAGACTTTTTCCTTAAAAAGAAAACCCAAGTAAATCTGTAATAGTCATCAATAATCACAAATGTGTAGACTTTCCTTCTTAGATTATAAGCTGGCATTGGACCAAGCAATTCCATATGCAAGAGGTATAAACACCTCATCGAGCCTTTGGTTTCAATTCTTTTGAATGAAGCTTTGGTCTGCTTGCCTTTTTGACATGCAGAGCAAATGCTCTCCTTAGAGCATTTAATGTTAGGACCATTCCTAACTAGCACTCTACTGAAAAGCTTGCATATGGACTTATAGTTCAAATGAGCTAGCCTTTTGTGCCATTTCACACAGTGTGAGGCTTTCTTATTTACAATTAGGCATATGGGTGAGTCTGACTTTAGACAAAGAAAATTTAAATAATACACATTCCCACACCTATTACCTAATAAGATGACCTCTTGATCATTTGACCTTTTTATTAGGCATTCATTCTTATGGAATGAAATGTCTTATCCAAGATCACAAAGTTGGCTTTTGCTTATAAAGTTGTGTTGCAACCCTTCCACATAAGCTACTTTAGTGAAAGTGACTAAGCCAGTTAAGATGTTACCATAACCTCTGGTAATCCCTTTGTCAGCTCCACCAAAGATCACCTTTGGTCCATTTTTCACAGGAATAAATTCCCTCAAGTTTCTCTTTGTTCCAATCATGTGTCTGTAATATCCACTATCCAAGTACCATATGTGTCTATCTTTGGTGCTTAGACAACCTATAAAATAGGAATTTATTTATCCTTAGGAACTCAAATTGTCTTGGGTCCTAGGTGCTTGTTAGTTGTGGCTCCATTGAGATAACCTGAATATTTCTTAACTGGATACACTTTCTGCCCATGAGACACACTGTGATTAAACAAATTGTCCAGGGTAAAGTGTCCAACCTTTCCAGAATACCAACACTCATATCTGTTGTACCTCCTCTTTGGAGGAACAGTAGGAACTTTATGCCGATATTCCTTAGGACAGGAATCAGCAAACTTGACAGTTGCATTTTTACTGGGAGCAAAATGGTTGATTTGCCTCTAAGTCACAATAGTCCTCCTTGGTGCAAGCACATTAGGAATAGCTTTCCTATTCACATATGAGCTTGATCCAACTGGTCCAGACTTTTTGATTTCTTTTCAGTTAGTCTGAAACACAGGTTGTGGTATGACTGGACCCTTTTGTCCTGTTAGCTTTTTACAACTTATTCTCTTTGGTTTAACATAAACATGTCCACTTCCAGGTGTTCCTGAGAAGGTATCTATAATAGGGAGCACAGTCTTAGGTTTGGAAAATAATTGAATAAGTCTTTTCTCATTCAGGAGTTTGAGTTCTAACTCCTGAATGGTTACATCCTTTTGTTCTAGAAACATGATTTGATCATCAATGATCTTAGTTAGCTTAGCCAACTTTGAACTTTGAAGACCAATCTTCTGAGTAGCCATCTCATGATAGTACTTAAGACCTTTTAGAGATGCAATCTCAATAACTTGTTCTTTGACAAGCTTTTTGCTCTGGACAAGAGCCTCTAACATTTTTCCAAATTTGACTATAAGCTACTGCAGTTCTGCCTCAGAGTTGGGCTTATGTGACTCAAAATTTGAGTTACATGAGTTTGACTCATCCTCAGTCTGAAAAAAAGAAGTTTTAGAACAAATTGAGTTGTCATAGATTACCTGAGTATCCTGACAGTCAAGAATTTATGTTTATGGATCATCAGACTGTGCCATCAAGTTAACCTCCATATCATATTCAGAGTCACCATGGTGTGATGAAGTTGTGGAGTTATTGCCCTTGTATATGGCCTCTCTGATGAATTCCTCTTCATAGGAGAATAGTCCAATGTGTGCATGTTCTTCTTCTGATTCAGTTGAATCAGTATCACTATCAGATAAGGTCTTTGGCTTATTTGACATCAGACCCTTTTATGATTTCTTGTTTTTATAGAACTTCTTTTCCTTAGACTTCCTATTCTCCTTTCTTTTTACTGGACAGTCAACTATGACATGTCCAGGCCTGTTACAGTAATAACAAATAATATCATTCTTAATTTGTTTATCCTGGTTTGTATCATACCTGACCACAAATTTGTTTCTATGTTTGTCTTTATTCTTGCTTGAACTTGGACCAGATGATGTCTTCTTGTTCCATTGCTTCCTTGTTCTCATCATCTTCTTGAAATGCCTGGTGAACATTGCCAATTCTCCATCTGACAATTCTTCTGATGAATAACTAGTCCTAGTGCTAACTATATCTTCATCCCTTCTTGATGATGATGGAATTTGTAACACCCCAAAAATCCCTAGGTCCCAAAATGAGTCAGGCTGGGTGACACAGCCTAGGACACGGGCATGTCCCAGGGCGTGTCCAATGCACACGGCCTAGGACACAGGCATGTCCCAGGGCATATCATGCTCAGGTGAATACTCGGGTGGCATTTAGTGGCGTTGAGTTGAATGGCATTGAGTGTGGTGACACGTCCTTGGACACGGGCGTGTCCAAGGGCGTATCCTGCTTGGGTGAATACCCGAGTGGCGTTGAGTGGCATTGAGTGGCGTTGTGTAGAATAGCGTTGAGTTTGGAACACGTCCGTTGATACGGGCGTATCACATGGGCGTATTTGGCACACGGTTAAGGACACGGGCCTGTGCCTTAGCCGTGTCCTTCTCGGGTGATCTGGTCTTGTGTTGAAAGAGTGACACGGCTAGTCACACGACCGTGTGCTTTCTGACACGGGCATGTCAGGGGTTTGACACGGGCGTGTTTAAGCCCATGTTCTAGACTGAGTGAGTCGGTTCTGTAGCCGCTTCAGGAACACGGCCTGTGACACGGGCGTGTCACAACCCATCTTGAATCCAGGAAATCAGTTTAAGGGCTGATCTGATCCGTTCATTTTATTTAACCAAGATCCAATGGTGTAGGCTCATCCCTGGGGTGATAAGGCCGGACTTGAGAAGGAGGAAGCTCATGTTTGAGTTATGCCTTGCTTTTTCTTAAATAAGAGAGAGAGGAGAGCTTTAGGAGGAAGAAGAAGAGAAAGTCAGCTGCCGGTGGTGCTACGGTGGTTCAAATCGCGAGCCGAGTTCGGATTTGCGAAGGAAAGGCTACTACGAGGACGTTCATCTATTTACTTTTCTCCCCATGGCTCCGAAGCGTCTTCCAAGGGTAACGATTCCCTTCTTGGACAAGTGAAGTCCTTCTTTAATCCCACCACAACCGATCCTCTCCATCAAGCAGCAAAGTGGTTAGTGTGACTTTCTGTTCCTCCTCTACTCTGATAGCTATCAAGAGCCTCTTAATCCTTGAGAGACAATCCTCTGCTTGGGCTGGAGAACCCGCTTCAATTGTTGATCTATCGCCCGCAGATCAACTACAGCCTCTACTGGTTCTTGTCTTATCTCAGCATGAATTGGCACCACTGTAGGCCGAGCCTGCCCAGCTTGATGAGCATTCATCACCGCAATCACTGTCTCCGTAATCAAATGGTCAGTTTCAGCAGATGGAGGAGGTGTGGGCACCTCAGCCAGTGCCACACTTTCAACAGAGTGCTGAGGTTCCGACTGACCTGCAACACTTCTAGTCACCTATATGTGTAGAAACACAATTTAAAGACTAAACAAATGACAAACAAACAAAAAATGAACACACAGGTTCACCAAACAAGTGTATGCACATTTCTAAGTCGACATTATTGAGTTCAATATATGCGTTGTTTGAGTTGTGCCTTGCTTTTTCTTAAGTAAGAGAGAAAGGAGAGCTTGAGGAGGAAGAAGAAGAGAAAGTTGGCTGCTGGTGGTGCTAAGGTGGTTCAAATCGCGCGCCGAGTTCGGATTTGCGAAGGCAAGGCTGCTGCAAGGACGTTCATTTATTTAATCTTCTCCCCATGGCTCCGAAGCGTCTTCCAAGGGTAATGATTCCCTTCTTAGACAAGTGAAGTCCTTCTTTCCTGCATTTGCATAGGAATCCTCCACCAAAAGGTGGATGGCAAAGATATTCCCTTGGGATTGGTGGTTCATCCCTTGTTGTAGTACATTAGAACCGGAAGTGTGAGTATGGTTAGGCATGCTGTGTGAAGCCATCTGGACATGTTGGTCTTGATTGGTGATGCTTGTTTGCACATCGGAGAAGCCTCCTTGATTATTGCTCATATGCACGAAATCTGTGATGGATGCCTGTGGCTTGGTGTCGTAGGAAGTACTGGAGGAAGTCCAAGAAATGGTGAGAGTTGGGATCAACTCTTGTGGTCTTGAGTGCCATGTGGTATAAAGGGCTTAGTGCCAAACAGGAAAGGTAAAACCGACCCGCGCCTGTAAGTTGGCCATGAGTACTTTGGTATTCCATTTTGGTAAAGCGATTTGAGCAACGGGGGGTGGCTGATCTGTACCTGCGTTATGCTAGCTGTATAAGAGGGTGTCAACACATTGGGCTTTCGTCAGGGGCATAATGAGAGTCTTTGGCCTAGACGCCATAAAGACTAGGAATGCTCAAGTTTGACCGTCATGTCTGGGACCTCTAAACGGTGGTGGGATCCGGTGTTTCCAGTACACCTGAATGTGCCATGAGTGCACGGAATGTCGGGCCGTCGTGCCGATATTTGTGATATGTATGGCCTTCGTGGCTGAAAATATATATGTGTCTGATGTAAATTGCTATGCAAGAAATGAATTCCGCTGCCCCATGCCAGGGATAGGGTCATTATAATTGGTCAGCTGAATGCTGACTGTTGCCCTATTTGCCACCGATTGGTGGAATGGTTCTTGCAGGTGCAGGTGGTGCTGGTCCAAGCAGGACTTAGTGGGCTGAAGTCCAAGCTGCGTTGCTGCCCTCGAAGGCTTTGTTTTGCTTAGTCTTATTCATGTGTGGCCGGCCTGCGTGCCGATGTTTGTACACCACACCTTATGTTCAGAGAAACTTGTAAACGCCATAAGGCTGTGTACCTGTTGTGTATGGTTGTATATATTCCTATGTTGTTATAGAAGTGGACAATTCCTGTATGATTGAGTTCATGTTTCAACCCTGAAGCTTCCGCTAGAATGCTCTTTGTTAGGGTGCGGTGATTCGTGGTATTATTTTGTGACGTCTCCGCTTGATTGTGGAATATGGTGTGGGGCCCCGTCCGGACCCTCTATTATATCATATTTGACGGGTAGAGGTTTTACAGAATTTCTCTACTAGTCTTCTTTGATGTGTCAGCTTTGAAAGCCACAGATCTGGTCTGATTTGAAATTTTGGGAGATTCATCTTCAGCTTTTCTAGAATTTAACTAAAGCTCATGTGACAACAGCTTCCCATACAAGTCTTGGGGTAACATGTTTCTCAGATTCCCCATTTCTCTTACAGCACAAATCTTTATGTCCTATTCTTTATTTAGAGATCTCGGGAACTTGTCATTTAACTCATAGTTTGAAAATTCTCTGCAATAATTCTTTATGTCATTGACTATTCTAAAGAACTTTTCATAACATAGTTCTATAGAATCAGTCTTCCCTTGTCTGAATGCCTCATACTGCTGGTTGAGTAGAGACTTTCTATTATCTCTGACTTCTTCTGTGCCTTCCATATAGAATATCAGAGTGTCCCACATCTCCTTGGATGTTTTGTAGTGTACAAAGTTCTGAAAGGTTGAATTATCTATTGCACTGACAATTATGTTTTGTGCTCTTCTATCCATGGTGGAAAGAACCACCTCATCCTTTGTCATCTCAAACAGTTTCTTAGGGATTTGCACATTTTCATCTAAGATAGATATTTTCAAGGGAATATATTGTCCTTCTTGTACTGTGACAAAGATTCTTGGATCTAATGCCTCAATAAACAATCTCACTCTTTGCTTCAAAATAACAAAGTTATCCTTTGTACATATTGGGAGCTTCATATAACTGAGTTCTCTGTGAGATTCAGAAGCCATTAGATCTGATATGTTTCAACCACCCTAAGGATCTTTATCTGACTGTTAGGTCTTTTTTTTGAAAAACATCCCTCTAATACCACTTGAAAGATAATTCTATGGGTAGTTAATCACCTAGAGGGAGGGTGAATAGGTGTCATTTAAAATTTTTTGGTCACTTATATTATATGTTTAGTTGATATTTGAAAAGTAAACTTCATAAGTACATAACATAAGCAATCCACTGAACACAATACAAGCAATCCACAGAACATAGCATAATTAATACATAGTACACAAAAATTTTATAGTGGTTCCCCTATCTAGGATACATCCACTTTCTCCCTTCTCACTAGAAATGTGGTAGATAAGGTTATATCTCCTCCTTTTCAACTCAGATCAAAAGATCTTATAGTCTTAGTTCCTTTTAAGAAACCTACACTCAGGTCAAAAGGTCCTACCTCAGATATTCACCAAATCTCCTACATCAGGTCCCTCAAGAATCCTACTCAGCCTTTATAACACAAGCTTACACTTCAGTGATTCCTCACTAATCACCTACCTCAGGTCCCTCAAGAACCCTACCTCAGCCTTTATAAATCAGGATTACAACTCAGAGATTAACTCTCCTACCCACTTATATCTCAAAGAGATATTATAAATTTAAGAGGTAAATAATTTCAGAAAATAACAATTCTATAATATGACTTATCTGATTATACAGATTCTTCAATTCAGCAACAAAGAATTAATTCTTGATAAGCAGACTGTCTGAAAAGATACTTCTCGAGATCTATAATTTTCTTGATGATGATAGGCTTAATTTGCTTGAAGAATTTGTAGAACAGATCCACCTTAATCCACTGATCAACTTGTTAAAAAGATCAGTAGATTTTCTTTAAGACCTTCATCTTCCTTCTTCTTCTTGGATTTGTCGTCCTACCCAGACATGGAAGAAATTAGAATGAGAATTTATTTGTTGAATTTCTGATATTTATTCTCTGTGTAGATGACCCCTCCATTTATAGCCTTCAAGGATTGCTGGTTGCTAATTGATGACATCATCATTACGTCATCATACTCTAAGTCTTCCTTCAAATAGTTTCTGACGAGATATCACATTACTGTAGTTGATGTGACAATTCTGACTAGTCTTGACACTTATGTGTTGACTCTGCATATCTTCAGAAACATAATTGTCGAGATGTCCAAGGTGTCTCGACACTATTTTACTTAAGTGTTTTTAGAAGGTGTCGAGACATCTTAGCAGTCTCGATACAACTTTACTTAGTAGAATTTTCAGTCTAAACTTGAAGATGTTGAGACAGTTGACTTGTCTTGACATAACTGTCGATTGTGTTGACATCTTTAAATATGCACTGTGTCGAGACAGTTGAATTGTCTCGACACTATTGTCTGTCAGGTGTCGACACTTATTTTAATTCTTCACTGTGTCGAGATAGTTGAATTGTCTCGACACAACTATATGTCGGGTGTCGACATCTTTATATCAACAGTTCAGTCTTCATTGTGTCGAGATAATTATATTGTTTTAACACTACTATATTAAGGTATCGAGATATCTGACTTGTCTCGACACATCTTTCTTGATCTTTAAAGTATCGAGATAACGGAATTTTCTCGACATAGCTGTCTTGAAATTCAAAGTGTAAAGATAATTGTCTTGTCTCGACACAGCTCCTGCAAAGGTGTCGACGTAGTTCAAATGTGTCGACACTTTTGTACTTAGCAATTTTTTGCACTGCAATTTGCTAGGTGTTGACTGTGCTGACTTCACTCAACACTTTTAACTGTATGATATTGAGTGAACTTGCTTCACTCAACGCTTTTGTACTTATGCAATTTTATTCACTTTCCAGTCAGCTTCTTGGAGTCCACTTGTCAATATGATTTGAACCACCTGTCCAATCAATATGAAATATGCAACCAGAATACATGAACTGAAACATACATCAAATACATATTTGTGTATATCATTGAGTTAAAAGGGCTTCTTCAAATCAAGTATATTGTGTCCAATGCACCCAAAAATCTCTCCCTATTTGGAGAAGTCATAACCCCAATTCTATGATATACACCACAATACCAAAATATAATAATTAATATGTACATGAAAAGTGCTAAATAAAATAATAAAGAACACAACAATGATAACACAGATATAACATAGTGCAACCAAATTTTCTTTCCAATTTGTTAAAAGATTACACTTTTCAGTATTTTTTTGTTACAATGTTCTTAAAACAAAAATTACTTATTTCTTAGAAACAAAAATATTCTAAGATTGATCTGGCTCTTTGATTACAATGTTTTTTCCTGATTGTAATTTAGCTTTGACTTCAGGCACTTTGTCATCAGCCACCTTCTTGCCCTTGACATTTTTACTCTTAGAGATTTCTTCTTGCTTGAGCCTTTGCCTTTCAACATAATGATAGAGCTTGGGGAAATATTTGTTGGGTTTAATAGAATCAGCTGGGATCTTCCCTTCCTTTAGATCATTTCTAAATTTGTGGATGATCTCCTGCTATGCTTGACCCATTCTTGTTCTGAATACCATTTTCTTCTGTCAGCTGTATTGTTATTGACTGCTTTCCATGCAGTGAGTATAATGGATCTAGAAGTTTGACTCCCCTGCTCAAAATCTGGCCTAGCTTCAGCCTGCTCTCTAAATATTTTCTTAGATAGTTTAACTTTTTTCTCTTTGAGCAATGCAGAAGCAGTCTTCTCCACCTCCTCACATACTACATAAAAAATTTGTGGTGGAGGACTGTACATGGACTGTACTGCAATTTGAATGGCCTCAAAATGAGCTGGTTGGCAGCCAAACTCAGTAGTTTGATCTTCATCATACCTTAAAGGAGGAAAGCCTAGAGTTCCTCTAAAGAAGTCATCTCAAAATAGCATGCTCAGAGCTTGAATTTATCATTACTCTCTCCCCCTTTATGACTTCTCTCTACAAGGTATCTTAAGTCATTTTTGTGAAATCTGACCTGAACCTGTAGATGGGTAATCCCTGAGGACAAATAATTCTTTGCTTGTAGCAAGTGGTCATCCAGTTCTTTACAAAAAGCCTTGATCTCTTGAATCATTGAGGCTAAGTGAGTAGATAGCTAAGTTTAAATATCTTTGGAGGTAGAGTTTATCTTAATCTCCAGAGATGTAGTTTGCTCAGCTATCTTGACCAATGTAGTATCATGCATTATTATCATATTCTCATTCATTCTAGTCTGATTTTCAAGGACATAACATTGTTTAACAGCTATTTCATCTTCAATTTTCTTTGATTCCTGTTGCTGTTTAGCAATATATATTGCAACATTAGCTCTTCTTTGAAAGAAATCAGTCATATCCTTCTTTAATAGATTTACCTCAAATCTAATGGATTTGATTTCTTGTGCAAGCTGAAACAGTAACACCTTATTATTTTTATCTACATACTTTTCCAGTTGACTTCTTTGTTGATCTAGCATTATCTGCATTTGAACTAGAAGTGAACTTAAATTCATAGCAGTAGGTGTCGTTCCTGACTAAATAGTCTTCTTATAACTTCTACTTCTCTTTTTGAGTTCAGATAATTTTCTTTTCTTTATCTGAGAGGATTCTACCTCCTCAGATTCTGAAGAACTAACTACTTCAACAGATGTAGGCTTTTTAGTTATTTCAGTATTTTGGCCCAAGTCTGCTAACTCCCCCTCAACTCTTGCACCTTCTTTACGAAGATCTATTTCATCCTGAATGAGATTCTCTTGAAGGGCAGTTATCTCCCCCTGGATGTCTGTATCTTTATCCTGAAAGATTTCTTCCTCTAATTCCTTTGAGATTGCCTCCCAAATCTCCCTATCAGGAATTTCCTATCCATGAACCTCTCCTTATTTCTGAACAGCGTCTAGCTCCTATACTACTTCCATTACTAATGTATTTATAGTATCCATATATATATCATGCAAAAAATTGAGGTTCTCCTCCTCACTTGGATCCCTAGCTGGGATTGTCTCCCCCTGCATCGGATCAGCAGTAGCAGGAGATTTTGCAGGTGCGGTATCATCCTGTCTCTCTAAGTTGGAACTTCCCTAAATTTCAGAATCACTGGAATATTCTTCCTCCACAACCACTTTTTTCTTCTACTCTCCTTCTCCTTCTCCACAATAAGTGTATCCTTGGATAGTACTCTATATCATCTTACCAGTATCCTCATATCCATTCTCCTCATGTGATTGATCTTAAATCCAATCTTGTGGTTGAGGCTATCAGAAATGGTAATAACCAAGTATAGGCTTATAATTCTGCCTGTTGGTACCCCAGTTTTGATTTGAGTTTAGTCTTGTCTTTTTTAGTCCCTTGACCCAAGAATTATCTATGGTCATTGGTTAGTAGTCTAGCTGTAGAGTCCTCACTTTTCCAGATTGAGAATTTGGTTAAGTAGTTTCTCGTTCGACTATAGTCGAACGCCGCTCGACTATCGTCTATCGGCTGATCGACGATCGTCTATCAGTTGGTCGACGCTCTGTCTGCGTTGATAGTTCGACTATCTGTTGATAGGTCGACTATCTGCTTGGCGTGGTAGTTCGACTATCTGTCCTGATAGATCGACTACCTGATAGTTCGACTATCTGTTGATAGGTCGACTATCTGTTCCGCTTTGATAGGTCGACTATCTGTTGATAGGTCGACTATCTGTCGTCTTTGATAGTTCGACTATCTGTCCTGATAGTTCAACTATCTGATAGTTCGACTATCTGTTGATAGATCGACTATCTGGTCTGTTTTGATAGTTCGACTATCTGTTGATAGGTCGACTATCTGTTTTCTGAGGTAGGTCGACTATCTGCTTGATAGGTCGACTATCTGTTTGTGCTTGATAGTTCGACTATCTGTCCAGATAGATCGACTATCTGATAGTTCGACTATCTGCTCTGATAGGTCGACTATCTGCCGAGGTAGTTCGACTATCTTCTTCGATAGATCGACTATCTGGATTGTTCGACTATTTGCCCGATAGTTCGACGATCTCCGTGCGTCGGTCGACGATCTCCGAGGGTCGTTCGACGTTTTCTGTCTGCCTTTATATTTTGTATTTATTTATTATATTTAATTAATTAATACATTATCTGGCATATCTTTTCAGTTGTTTTATGATAATATTTCCAGGCATATCTGCTCTATTCTTTTTGCCTGTGTAAAATCTTTTTAGATAAAGTTGTTTGTCTTATTAGCTGACTTTGTATTTTACTTTATCTGCTGACAGTCCTTTATAGCCGTTAGACTGAAAAGTCTTCCTTCTGCTATAAAGAGTATTTCTCTAATGTGACTTTATTTAGTCCTTCTGTTATTTGATTTGATCCTGCAGCTTCTTAGAAAGAGGTTCATTCCTTTTATAGAATGTGTCTTGCTGCAGAGTTTGTTTTGCTGTGTGTTATTTGCAGCCCAGGTCTCAAGTTTCAGAAGAAGACAAGTAATTCAAATTGAAGAGAGTCGTTGCTTGCTGTTGATATAAAAAGGACCCTTTGAAGAAGGATTCAAGCTAGCTAATAGCTAACCAGTTGTTCACTTAAGCATTCAAGCCTTCATCAAGATCAAGTCTTCTGCTCTCAGCAATTTCCATCTAACTGAGAAGTGTTAAGATCTTCGACTCTTCTTCAACCTGAGTTCTCCTGCTTTCAGGAAGTTCAAACTCAGAGTTCTTTTGAAGAAGAAGAAGAAGAAGATAGCTGCTTGAAGATCTTTAATTTTATTATTTATTATCTTCTTGTAGTTTTTCCTTCAGAGCTTTCTGAAGAGTTTTCTGCACTGAAGCAAGACTTCACCTGGACATCTTTGAGCCAGGGGGAGCCTTGATTCTTTAGAGCTTTCTAGCTCAGTGCAAGTTTTTGTGCTTCTCTAATCTTTGTAAATTAGAGAAGACATCTTAACCTTCTTCCCCCTCCTGTACAGGGTTATTACTCCCTTCAAAAGTATCCCTTCGTAGCAGGGCACCTGATCAAAAACCTGTGCTTGGTTTTTAGACACCTGATCAAAAGTATAAAGGGTTTCTGGATCTACCTGAAGCAGATCCTGTTGGTGGCAGGGCACCTGATCAAAAACCTGAGTGGATTCCTACCGTGTGGGTAGAAGAGTGGACGTACCCAAGTTGTTTGGGGAACCACTATAAATTTCCTTGTGTCATCTGGATTCACTTGTTTAATTCCTGCATTGTGGCTGTGAATAGATATAACTAGGATTGCTAGTTGCTGATTAGGTTTTCCAAGCCTTAACTGTAATTAAAGTTAGCTTGAGTTTGTGCACATCACTCGTGTTAGGCTATAGGGTTAAATCTATATCAATAATCTTTTCATTCCGCACTTCACTCCAAGGGAGTTGGGTAGACCATTAAGTTTTGTCTAGTGCAAAATTTGATAACTCTATTCACCTCCTCTCTAGAGTAGTATCTATCCCTTCACTTTCAATTGGTATCAGAGCCAGGTTGACTGACTGAATAGGCTAACACCTAAGTCACAAGATCCTGATAGATACCAAAGCTTATAGATATTCACTATCATGGCCCAGTCCAAGGATTATTCTAGCACCAGACCTCCAGCATGCAACTTAGCTAAGTTTGGCATCTGGAAGGCAAGGATAAAATTATATATGAATTCTATTGATGAAAGCATCTTTGCTTCTATTTTGTCAGGTCCCCCAAGAGCACCTGCTGCTGCTACTGCCTCATCATCTGATATGAGTGCAGTGCCTCCTCCAGATTACAATGACGAGTACAAGAAGGCCAAGATAGCAGATGCCAAGGCAATAAATATACTGGCTCAGACAATGTCTGATGAGGTATTCTAGAAGATAGCTGACTGCTCTTCAGCAAAAGCTATGTGGGATACACTGAACCAGATTGTGGCTGGTTCAGCCGATGAAAGGAAGGACAGAAGGTCCAACCTGATCTCACAGTATGAGAACTTCAAGAAAACTGATGCTGAATCAGTTGAAGCCATGTACACCAGGCTCAGCTCAATCATCAATGAGCTGAGGACCCTTGACAAGGACATATCATTGACAGAGGTCAATGATAAGATTCTTATGTGCTTCCCTAGCACATGGGATCTAAGGATCTGGCCCATCAAGGAAGCCAGAAGTACAAATGAGATCTCCACTGAAGCTCTTCTCGGCAAGCTCAAGTCTTTTGAGCAAGTGTTGAAGACAAGGGAAGCAGAAGCAGAAGCAAAGACCCCTACTCCAATAAGAAAAGAGCAATCTCTAGCTCTTAAGGCTGCTGATGCTTCTGAAGGCAGCCAATCTAATGAGGAACTAATGGCATTGTTTGCCAAGAGGTTTCTCAAGATGGGGAGAAAGGAGTTCAGAAAGAAGTCTTCACGCTATGAAGACAAACCAAGGTATGATCGCTCTCCTGCTAAAGAAATTATTTGTTATGGTTGCAGGAAGCCTGGACATATCTTGCCAGAGTGTCCAGAGGAGAAAAACAAAGACAAGAGGAAAGAAAAAGAATAACACAGGAAGCACTCCAAGCCATCCTCCTACAAAAACAAGAAGAAGGAGAGAGGTTTCATTGCTGAAACCTGGAGTGATTCTGATGAAGAATCCTCCTCATCAAGCTCCAGTGAGGATGAGGAAGAGAAGAAGGCAAAAGAAGTTTGCCTAATGGCAATAGATGCCTGCAGCAACCACTCAGCTGCAGAGAGTTCAGATTCTGATGAAGAGATGCCTACAGAAGATGAGGTACTTTCTTCTTATGATTTTACCTCAGCTGAATTTAAATTAGAATTTAAATCTTTATGCTTAGATTTGATTAGCTCAGAAAAGGAGATAAAAGAACTTAGAAATAAGTTAGCTGACTCCGAATCAATAGCTACTGAAAATGTTAGGTTAAAGGAAGATCTCACTACATGTAGTGAAGAAATTAAATTTCTTAAAATGGAGTTAGCTAAGTCTAAGAGGTTAGAAGAATCACTTAATGGTAGAAGCCTTAAGTTGTTAGAAATTACCAGCATGACTAACACTAGGTCAGGTAATGACAAACTAGGCTTAGGAGCTTCTCCCAGTGAACCCCCAGTACTACTTAAAAATAATCTTTCAACTCCAGTAAACTTCATTTCAGCTAGTGGAATGAAGAACACTGAGCAAGTAAATCTAGTTAATAAAACTTTAAATAAAGCTAAGAGAGAAGAGATAAAGAAATTTTTTAAAGAAATGCAAAGAGCGTCGAACGCCGCTCGACGATCGGAAGCTCAATGGTCGAACGAAGCTCGACAATCTGAGCGCCCATCGTCGAACGTCGATCGACGTTTTCAACATGATTTTCAAAATCATAATCAGTACCATAGAAACCTAAATGAAAATAGAAACCCTAGGTTTGTTGACCCATCATCTGCATGGAGAATCCCACCTAGGAGATCTCACCCACTAGGTTATCACTCTCAGCCTGCATTTTCATATATTTCCAGTTTTTCTTATGTGAAAAACAAGGGACCCAAGGTTACCTGGGTCCACACTGTCTAAATAAATGTCTTGCAGGTGAAGGCCTATCCAATCACTCAAAATAAGTGGTAGTTGGATAGTGGATGCTCTAAGCATATGACAGGAAATAAAGATTTTCTATCAAAGTTCAAAGCTAAGCTCGGCCCAAAGGTTATCTTTGGAGACTCCAGCTGTGGTCAGACAGAAGGCTATGGCAAGATCACAATTGGAGCAGTTACTTTCAAGAGAGTTGCATATGTCAATGGACTGAAGCATAATTTGATTTCAGTCAGCCAGCTATATGATGCTGTCTACCAGGTTTCATTTTCTAACTCCTCTTGCAATATTACTTTAAATAATAATGTTGTTTTAGTAGGTATTAGAATAGGTAATATCTATTTAGTAGATTTCAATTCATCTCATTCTGAAATCTGCCTGTTTAATGAAGTAACACTTAATAATAATTCTTTGTGGCATAAGAGGCTTAGTCATGTTAACCTTAAAAATATATCTAGGTTATCTAAACACAACCTTGTTAGAGGTTTACCTTCTTGCCCCTACAAGAAGGAGAGCCTATGCAAGGCTTGTCAGCTAGGCAAGCAAACCAAAAATTCTTTTAAATCTATAAATAAGAGTGATTCTCCTAGAATCCTGTATCTATTACATTTGGACCTTTTTGGCCCAATAAATGTACAGCGTTTAGGAGGGAAGTATTACACCTTAGTAATTGTAGATGACTTCTCTAGGTTCAGTTGGGTGTTCTTCTTGAGAACTAAGTCTGATAACTTCAAAGCCCTTACAGACTTTCTACTATGTGTGCAGACTGAGTACTCTACTCATGTGGCCTTGATCAGAAGTGATCATGGTACTGAGTTTGACTCTCTTCTCATGCAAGAATTCTGTGAGAGAGAAGGTATCAAACATAGTTTCTCAGCTCCTAGAAATCCCCAACAAAATGGGGTAGTTGAAAGGAAGAATAGAACACTCATTGAAGCTGCTAGCACATTGTTGGCAGATGCTAACATGCCTCTCTCCTATTGGGCAGAAGCTGTTAGTACAGCTAATTATGTCTTAAATAGAAGTTTGATACACAAACTTAAGTGTAAAACTCCTTATGAGTTGCTTAAAGGAAAGAAACCTAAAATTAATTATTTTAGAGTTTTTGGCTGTATTGTTTATATTCATAATAATAATAAAGAATATATTAGAAAGTTTGAAGCAAAAGCTTCAATGGGAATTATGCTTGGATATTCCTAAGTAAGCAAAGCTTATAGGGTTTATAACAAATCAACCTGTAAAATAGAAGAATCTGTGCATGTGTCTTTTGATGAGTCTCAGATGTTTTACAAGGAGAAAGAAAATTCTCCTTCCTCTAGTTCATTGCAGGTACCTGATGCTCCTCAAGAAATTCTTCAACTATCAACTCTTCAGATCACTGAATCAGACAGTGATGAAGACATTGCTGAAGCTGTTGTTGTACCACCAACAGTAGATCAAATTCCTCCTGAGGAATTAATCCCAACTGTTGCTGAAGATCACATCCCACCTGCTGATATTGTCACACTTAGAGATCACCCCACATCTCAAGTGATTGGAGACATATCAGCTGGTGTGCAAATAAGACACCAATTAAGACAGGATGTGATGCATGCTTGTTTCCTCTCACAGGTTGAGCCCCTCACCTTTAAAGATGCAGAGCTAGATCCCCACTGGATCATTGCAATGTAAGAGGAGCTCAATCAGTTTGAGAGATGTAAAGTTTGGACTTTGGTTCCAAGACCTAAAGGCCAACTGATCATAGGCACCAAGTGGGTGTATAGAAACAAGTTGGATGCAAATGGAATTATAGTAAGGAATAAAGCTAGGCTTGTAGCTCAGGGCTACAGATAGGAGGAAGGTATAGATTATGACCAAACCTTTGCTCCTGTTGCAAGGCTAGAAGCAATAAGGATTTTCTTGGCCTATGCAGCCTACATGAAGTTTAAGGTGTTCCAAATGGATATCAAAAGTGCATTCCTGAATGGTGAGCTTAAGGAAGTGGTGTTTGTTGAACAACCACCAGGGTTTGTTTCTTCAACTCAGCCCTCACATGTGTTTAAGTTACAGAAAGCTCTATATGGACTAAAGCAAGCTCCCAGAGCCTGGTATGAGACTCTAGCTAGTTTCCTTTTAGAGCACAACTTTACTAGGGGAGTAGTTGATAGAACCCTTTTCGTCAAGCATCACAAGGACACAATCCTGTTAGTTCAGGTGTATGTAGATGATATTATATTTGGCTCCACTGATCCCAAACTTTGCAAAAGGTTCTCTGACCTGATGCACTCTAAGTTTGAGATGAGTAGTATGGGTGTGCTGTCTTACTTTCTTGGTCTCCAAGTTAAGCAAGATGCTGATGGTATCTTCATCTCCCAATCCAAATATGCCAAGGAATTGGTAAAGAAATTTGGGATGGCTGATGCTTCAGCAATGCCTACACCTATGGCTACTAATGTAGTTATTGATTCTGATGATCACGGCAAGCCAGTTGATCAAAAGAATTATAGGGCCATTGTTGGTTCCCTATTATATCTAACTGCAAGTAGGCCTGATATAATGTTTGCTACATGCCTTTGTGCTAGATTCCAGGTCAACCCCAAGGAATCTCATCTGATTCTTCTAAAGAGAATCCTGAGATACCTGAAGGGATGTCCAGATCTAGGACTTTGGTACCCAGCTGAGTCAGAATTTGAATTAATTGGATATTCTGATTCTGATTATGCTGGTTGCAGAGTTGACAGGAAGAGCACCTCAGGAACTTGCCAGTTCCTGGGAGAGAGATTGGTCTCTTGGTTCTGTAAGAAGCAGGCTTCTGTCTCAACTTCAACTGCAGAGGCTGAATATATAGCAGCTGCTAGTTGTTGTTCACAGATCCTGTGGATTCAAAATCAGCTTGTGGATTATGGTTACTCACACAAGAACACCAAAATCATGTGTGATAGTACCAGTGCTATTTCAATTGCACAAAATCCAGTGCACCACTCTAGAACGAAGCACATTGAGATTCTGCACCATTTCCTTAGAGATTGTGTGGAAAAGAACAAGATTTGTCTTGAGTTCATATCCACTGAGTTTCAGAGAGGTGATATATTCACCAAGACTTTAGATGAACAGAAGCATCTGTTCTTTTTAGTTCAACTAGGCATGATCAATGGACGAGACTAAGTGTGACTATATCTGTCTATGTTGAAATCTGCTTGAAGATCGTCGAACGGATTAAGCCTATCGTCGACCTCTGGTTAATGATAGCTTATCTGTTTGAAGATCGTCGACCGGCGTTCGAAGATCGTCGAACAGGTCGAGCTTATCGTCGATCTCTGAACGACGACAGCTTGTTGTTTGAGAAGCCAGAAATAGTCGAACAATGGCTCGACTACTCTGCTTCTGAGCCGATCGTCGAACGGCCGTTCGACTATCGGGTCTAGTATCTTTTTAATAGATCGACTATTTCCGGTCTAATATAAAGCCGATAGTCGACCTAGGTTAAAAGATTTTTTGTTTTATCGTCGACGGAGAGTGACTTTTCGCATTCTGCCTTCCCGCTTGCGATTTTCTGCCGTTTCGTCTCCTTCGTCTTCTCCATCTTTCTCCAGCGATTCAATGGCGTTTTCTCCCGCAGTGTTGGCCGTCGTGAAGTTTGACGCAGGCTTCAGCGTTGATTTTGACGCGTTCAGTAGCTACGAAGCAGGGATCGTGGAAGTTCTTCAGTTGTGCCGGGACCAAGGACTAGAGAGATTAATGTCATCAAGGATTAAGATAAATATACCTGAGATCAAGGAATGGGCTTTCACGTCGTCCTCCACTGACGACTCGATGACTGGCACCATCGGCGGAGAAGAGGTAATCTTAACTCCGGCCGTTCTGACTGATATTTTTGGTTTGATAAATGGTGAAGAGGATTATGAGCAAGATGCTCAAGAATTTGGAAGGATGTTAGTTGAGCTGGGACATGCGGAGGGCATTCCCACGAAGCTGCTCAAAGTCAATTTCCCCTTCAAAATTAAGTTTCTTGCTGAGTTGGTAGGAAAAGTGCTCCTCGGTAAGCACTCTGCTCATGATAATATCACAAGGCAACAATTCGCACTGATGTGTGCGATTGTTAATCGGAAAAAGATCGATTGGGCAGCAGTAATGTTTGATTTGATCCGGAAAAAGAATGGTAAGAAGGAAGTTACCCTCGGAAGGGTTATTGGAATTTTCCTAAAGGAAAAAATATCCCCAGCTGCTGAGTTCAACCGCAACAACAATAAATGCAAGCAAGAAGATGGATCCAAACCTGTTCTCCAAGTGGAAGAGAACCTTTGTGAAACCCGCTCTCACAGGGGTTGCTCCAGCGACATCTGAGAGCACCAGGACTGATTCGGTCGCTCCTCACCCTGTTGAAGCTGGCTCAGCTCTTTCTCTTCCCTCTTCTTTTGCTATGATGTCTGCTTCAGTTGAAGTTCCATCAACTTCAACTGAAGTAAGACTTTCCCCTTCTCCTGTTAGAGAAACAACTACGGTTGCTCTTCCTTCCCCTCCAGCATCTCCTCTTCCTTCTCATCAGGCTAGGATATCTGCTCCTAGCTTTGATTTGTTAGGATCTGAGAGGATTCCTACTCCTCCTCAGTCTCCCATTCACTCTCCTATTAACTCTCCAGCTCCATCTCCAATTCAATCCCCAGTCCACACCATTCTTCATCCCAGCACTACAACCATATCTGCTGCATCTCCATCCACTGCACCTCCATCTTCTTTTGAGATAACCCCTGAAATCATCTCTCGCATTGTGGAGTTGATTACCCCTTCAATCAAAATTATGATTGAAGAGGCAATCGCTCCACTTGCCTCCTCCATTGATATCTTAACCGCTACCATCAAATCACTTTCCAAATCTGCTGAGCCCTCTTCCTCAAGGGGCCTGGTTTCAGTTTCCACTGAAATCAGGCAGGGGGAGATGTTCTGTGAAGATGCCTCAGAACCTCCTGCCTCCCTTCCAGCTATAACAGATACTGTAATGACAGCTCTGGAAGAGTCTGCTCCAGCTGAAAAAGAAGTAGTTCCAGTGTTATCTGACAAGGAAATAGCTGATGGAATTATGCTATCTGAAATTGCTGTAAAAGTCTGCTTAGAAGATCTCACCACTCCCGTGGTTGCTCGATTTCTAGAAGGTATTATAACTTCATATCTAGATGAATCATGGGAGATGGTCAAGTATGAAGGTAATTCACTCATTCGCTTTATTGACGAGTCAATTAATTTGCTAGCTAGCGAATACCTAGAAGGAATGATTATTGCTTATTTAGCAGATCTGTGTTCATAATTCTACAGATTATATTAGAGAAGATTTAGCTGCTCAGATCATAGCAGTTGTTTCTGAAGCTGATCCAATTGTTCCTGATATCCAAGTAGATCCAGAATTGGATTCTTTTTTAGATGATAGAGAAGATGAGTCTGAGAATCAAGATGAAGTCAAAGATGACACTCCTGTTTTGAGTGTGGAAGAAGTACAAGCAAGAGCTGCTTGGAATCTAAGAGTACAGTCTTTGTTAAAAGAGAAAGAAAAGGAGCTGCAAGTTGAAAAGTCTAATGTTTGGGATGATTCCCCGGGACTTGATTTAGATTCCCTTCTGGCTCTGGATGCCATTAAAGAGGAGAAAGAGAAAGCTGCTTTAAAAGAAAAGGCTGTTTCTGAAGCCTATGATCCTTATGATAATCCTCCATCATCTCACTCTGATGATGAAGATGATTCTGATGTATCTGAGAAATCAAGGAAAAAGAAAGCTGCTCAAAAGAAAAGGAAAGCTGCTGCTCCTCCTCCTCCCAGTAAAGACAATGATACTCCTTATTATATTCTGAAGGGCATTGACCCTAAGTCAAAGGAATTTCAGCACTGGATGTGGTTCTCTAAGAACCAGCAGAAAGAGAGGAAAAGATCTAAAAGATATGATAGTCCTGGTTCAAGATGGACTCCTAGAGGTCCTCCTCCTCCTCCTCCAGGTGCAGGAGCTTTTGGTAATCTTTCTACCAACCCTTCTGCCTCTTCAGGAAAATCTGCTCCATCAGCAAGATCTGCTTCTTCTCAGCATCAATCAAGGAAAAGCTCTCACAGCTCTCATGGAAAGTCTCATTCTGGCAGTCAAATGCATGAAGCTGAAGTGAAAGAACAAGTTAAGGAGGTTGTGTATCTAAAGCCAACTTTTTCACCTCCTCCTTCTCCTAAGAGAAAGGTTTCAACTGCTGTACCAGTTCATGTTGATAAGAACACTGCAAAAGGAAAAAGAACTGTCTTTTCTGAAAATTCAAGTAAAAAGTTTGCAGAGTTTGCTCCTCCGTCTTCTCTTGTGATTCAAGAGGTAAAAGATTCAGCTGATAGTTTGTTAGATTTGTCTACAAAGTTTAAAGCTGTTAAGCCAGTTGATACTTCCTCTGAAAATCTGTATGAAAGCCAAGAACTAGATCCTGACTATAGGATGGCTAGGTTTCTTGAGACAGTTGGCTCAGCTCAAATTCAGAAAGCAAAAGCTGAAGGTAAAGATTCTACAGGATTCACCACCATGTCTGCATTCAGAAAGAAAGAGTTTGAAAAGTTCCAGGTTAATCCTGATGTATTTGACCCCTCAAAATATATGGAAAAGCACCCTGAAGCAGTTGTTCCTAGGGCTGCAGAATTGAAGATCATTGGTGTGCAGGACTTGAAGCTGTCAAAGAAAGAAGCTGATGATCCTCTAAGGAAAATTTCTTTTGTTCCTAGTTCCTCTGACCCTTTGCCAGATTCTGTAGACTCTTAATAGTTTGATTGACTGTTGTGTTATATTTGTCTATTATCTATCTGTTTGATATCTGCTAGTTAATTGCTATCTATTTCCTGTATTGTTTATAGTGTTCTATAGCTAGCTCTGTATTTTAGTTTTTGAGAGACTTAACTCAAATAGGGGGAGATTGTTGGTACCCCAGTTTTGATTTGAGTTTAGTCTTGTCTTTTTTAGTCCCTTGACCCAAGAATTATCTATGGTCATTGGTTAGTAGTCTAGCTGTAGAGTCCTCACTTTTCCAGATTGAGAATTTGGTTAAGTAGTTTCTCGTTCGACTATAGTCGAACGCCGCTCGACTATCGTCTATCGGCTGATCGACGATCGTCTATCAGTTGGTCGACGCTCTGTCTGCGTTGATAGTTCGACTATCTGTTGATAGGTCGACTATCTGCTTGGCGTGGTAGTTCGACTATCTGTCCTGATAGATCGACTACCTGATAGTTCGACTATCTGTTGATAGGTCGACTATCTGTTCCGTAGGTCGGCTATCTGTTGATAGGTCGACTATCTGTCGTCTTTGATAGTTCGACTATCTGTCCTGATAGTTCAACTATCTGATAGTTCGACTATCTGTTGATAGATTGACTATCTGGTCTGTTTTGATAGTTCGACTATCTGTTGATAGGTCGACTATCTGTTTTCTGAGGTACGTCGACTATCTGCTTGATAGGTCGACTATCTGTTTGTGCTTGATAGTTCGACTATCTGTCCAGATAGATCGACTATCTGATAGTTCGACTATCTGCTCTGATAGGTCGACTATCTGCCGGGGTAGTTCGACTATCTTCTTCGATAGATCGACTATCTGGATCGTTCGACTATCTGCCCGATAGTTCGACGATCTCCGTGCGTCGGTCGACGATCTCCGAGGGTCGTTCGACGTTTTCTGTCTGCCTTTATATTTTGTATTTATTTATTATATTTAATAAATTAATACATTATCTGGCATATCTTTTCAGTTGTTTTATGATAATATTTCCAGGCATATCTGCTCTATTCTTTTTGCCTGTGTAAAATCTTTTTAGATAAAGTTGTTTGTCTTATTAGCTGACTTTGTATTTTACTTTATCTGCTGACAGTCCTTTATAGCCGTTAGACTGAAAAGTCTTCCTTCTGCTATAAAGAGTATTTCTCTGATGTGACTTTATTTAGTCCTTCTGTTATTTGATTTGATCCTGCAGCTTCTTAGAAAGAGGTTCATTCCTTTTATAGAATGTGTCTTGCTGCAGAGTTTGTTTTGCTGTGTGTTATTTGCAGCCCAGGTCTCAAGTTTCAGAAGAAGACAAGTAATTCAAATTGAAGAGAGTCGTTGCTTGCTGTTGATATAAAAAGGACCCTTTGAAGAAGGATTCAAGCTAGCTAATAGCTAACCAGTTGTTCACTTAAGCATTCAAGCCTTCATCAAGATCAAGTCTTCTGCTCTCAGCAATTTCCATCTAACTGAGAAGTGTTAAGATCTTCGACTCTTCTTCAACCTGAGTTCTCCTGCTTTCAGGAAGTTCAAACTCAGAGTTCTTTTGAAGAAGAAGAAGAAGAAGATAGCTGCTTGAAGATCTTTAATTTTATTATTTATTATCTTCTTGTAGTTTTTCCTTCAGAGCTTTCTGAAGAGTTTTCTGCACTGAAGCAAGACTTCACCTGGACATCTTTGAGCCAGGGGGAGCCTTGATTCTTTAGAGCTTTCTAGCTCAGTGCAAGTTTTTGTGCTTCTCTAATCTTTGTAAAATAGAGAAGACATCTTAACCTTCTTCCCCCTCCTATACAGGGTTATTACTCCCTTCAAAAGTATCCCTTGGTAGCAGGGCACCTGATCAAAAACCTGTGCTTGGTTTTTAGACACCTGATCAAAAGTCTAACGGGTTTCTGGATCTACCTGAAGCAGATCCTGTTGGTGGCAGGGCACCTGATCAAAAACCTGAGTGGATTCCTACCGTGTGGGTAGAAGAGTGGACGTACCCAAGTTGTTTGGGGAACCACTATAAATTTCCTTGTGTCGTCTGAATTCACTTTTTTAAATCCTGCATTGTGGCTGTGAATAGATATAACTAGGATTGCTAGTTGCTGATTAGGTTTTCCAAGCCTTAACTGTAATTACAGTTAGCTTGAGTTTGTGCACATCACTCGTGTTAGGCTATAGGGTTAAATCTATATCTATAATCTTTTCATTCCGCACTTCACTCCAAGGGAGTTGGGTAGACCATTAAGTTTTGTCTAGTGCAAAATTTGATAACTCTATTCACCCCCCCTCTAGAGTAGTATCTATCCCTTCACTTTCACTACCCATATTGGGCTTCTTGATGCTTTCTGCAATCCTATCAAAGACTATTTTTCTCCAGATAATCTTGACTTTGAATATTATTCTAGTCATTATTCCAACATAGATCCAGAAATTCTGACATGTGCTCCTGTTTTACACAACAACACCTTCCCTACTGTCTTAGATAAGAATTTGCCTTGGGTATTCATACCCTTCGTGATTAGGGTGCTTCCAATCTTTGTAGTTTGGGCCAATCCACACTACTCCAAATATTTTGGAGTATTGGTCGAATCTAGGTTATCATCTTGATCAATTCTTGGCAATTGAAATATCCTGGCCAGTCTCCTGGTTGTGATTTTGGCCTTTGCTCCATTCACCTTGGACTTAATCTTTTTTAAGGTTGAATTGAGATGTGCATTAAAGAAGAATTCTAAAACTTCACATTTCAAGACATTTGACGGTTCTGAAAGTAGATATTCCAATCCTGCTTCATTGATTAGGGCTATGAAATTCTTAATTTCTTCTGACGCCGAATCAAATCCATTGCGAATAAGTTCATAACCTTTAAAGATGTTATCGTCATTCTTGGGTGCCATGAGAGTGGATAGAAAAGGCTAATGAGTGTCGACTAATCAGGGTTCTAGGTCTCGACACTCAAGAATCAACAATTCACAAAATCAAGAAAGTGTAGTCGATTTCTACTCTCACACCCAATTTATAGTCTAA
Organism: Platanthera zijinensis; assembly: GCA_039513925.1. NCBI lineage: Eukaryota > Viridiplantae > Streptophyta > Magnoliopsida > Asparagales > Orchidaceae > Platanthera > Platanthera zijinensis. Next base: position 2,921,798 of record CM077089.1, read on the forward strand.
ACTTTCCTGAAGACGAAAGGGCGCGCTGTATTTAGAATGCTCCAAATTCTTAGGTAAATACCTAGTGTCGACATAGGGAAAACTATCTGTCGAGATGTGTCGACACAAGCCGATAGAAGGATAATGTCTCTTGATACATACTATAGGGTCTCAACACCCTTAATGTCTCGACACTTACTTTGGTGTCTCGACACATTGCAGTATGCAGTATCAACATAACTTATGGTGTCTCGAAACTTTCTTTGATATCTTGACACATTCTCTGGTGTATCGACACAACTTTTGACTTGTCAATATTTTGTTTTCTAAACTATAGATATTTGACTTTTTGATGTCTATTCTTGATATTTAGGTAAGTAAACTTAATTACTGAATAATATTTTTTATTCTAATTTTTATCAGTCCTTTATATATATATATATATATATATATATATATATATATATATATGCATTAATTATTCAAGATTCAACATGCCAAGTTCAAACTTAAAGAAATGAAATTTCTCTTCATCTAGGGGCTTAGTGAAAATGTCAGGAATTTGCTTATTTGTTGGAACAAATTCTAGATTAATATCTCCATTTTCTACATGCTCCCTAATAAAGTGATATCTAATTTCAAATTGTTTAGTTCTACTATGTGACACAGGATTGTTTGCAATAGAAATGGAACTAGTAGAATCACCATATAATGGAATTTTACTTAGTTGAATGTTGTAATCTTGTAATTGATGTTGAGTCCAAAGCAAATGTTTACAGTAACTTCCAGCTGAAATGTTCTCAAATTCAGTAGTGGATATTAATACACTTATTTGCTTTTTGCTGCCCAAGACACCAGCTTTCTTCCAAGGAATTAACATGAACCTGATGTGCTTTTCCTGTCTTCTTTACAACCTGCATAATCTGTATCTGAAAAGTCTGTTAGTTCAAAATCACTATTCCTAGGATATTATAAGCCAAGATTAGGTGTGCCCTTTAGATATCTCAATATTCTTTTGACTGTTGTATAGTGAGATTCTTTAGGGCAAGCTTGATACCTAGCACAGACACAAGTAACATACATTATGTCTGGTCTACTAACTGTTTGATAGAGCAGTGGTCTTATTATTCCCATATACAAGGTGATATCAACTTGCTTGCCAGTACTATCCTTCTCTAAAGATATACTGGACCCCATAGGAGTTCTCATGGAAGTGGTTATTTCCATGTCATACTTCTTGATTAACTCCTTGGTGAACTTAGACTGACTAATGAAAAGTCTATCTATAGTTTGCTTAACTTGGAGACCGAAGAAAAACTTGAGTTCACCCATACTACTCATCTCAAACTTACCTTGCATAAGTTTGTTAAACTTAGTGCAAAGTGACTCATCAGTAAAACCAAATATAATATCATATACATATATTTGTAATAAGATAGTCTTGCCTTTGACTTCCCTTAGAAATAATGTTTTGTCTATTTTCCGTCTTGAGAATTTGTTCTCTAGAAAAAATTTAGACAGAGTCTCATACTAAGCCCTTGGAGCATGTTTTAACCCAAAGAGAGCAGAGAGCTCTTTATAAAAGAAAAACATGATTAGGATGAGTAGAGTCATCAAAACCTGAGGGTTGCTCAATATAGACCCTTTCTTTGAGGTTACCATTAAGGAAGGCTGACTTCGAATCCATTTTGTAAACCTTGAATCCTTTATAGACGGCATATGCCAGAAAGAGTCTAGTAGACTCCAATCTAGCCACTGGTGCAAAGGTTTGATCAAAGTCTATACCCTTTTCTTGTCTACATCCCTTTGCAACCAATAGAGCCTTGTTTCTGACTATAACACCATTCTCTTCTAGTTTGTTCCTGTAGATCCACTTAGTTCCTATAATGTTAGAGTTATCTGGTCTGGGAACTAGCTTCTAGACTTTACATCTCTTAAACTGGTTCAATTCTTCCTGCATATCCCCTATATCGAGAATAAATCTATATTGGCTTTCTTCAAACTTTGGATCTGTTTGAGACAGAAAACTTGAGTACATCACAATGTTATGGTGTTTACTTCTTATGATCACTCCATGAGCTGCATCTCCAATGATCAATTCCCTTTGATGATCCCTTAGATGTCTGACAGCAGCTGGTAATGTGACCTCTTCCCTTTGAACAGCTTCATCTTATTGCTGAGTATCTTCTTCTGGTTGTTCCTGTGCAAGCTCTTCCTAAACAATGTTGATTCCATCTTGTATACTTTGGCTTCCTGGAACAGAGTCTTCTATTGTCAGCTCCTTTAGCTTCAAGTTTTCTTCTATTGTTTTTAATGTACCTGACTTATAATTGTAATACGTGGAAATTTCATCAAATACAACATGAACAGACTCCTCTACAACTTGATCACTTAAGTTATAGACACCGCTACTAGAAAAAAGAGTATTAGCTACACATTTTTTGCCAGGATTCAAAAAGCTTGGCTAATACACTAGTATTAGCCATGATCGCAAAACCATGGCTAATATTTAGGTTTTAGCCACGGCTATAAAAAGCATGGCTAATACCTTTGTATTAGCCATGTAAAGAAAAAAAATGTGGCAAAAAATAACTTCTTTAAAAAAACAGTCCGACTATTCTAGGGTTTTCATTTTTGCAGCATTTCATCTCCCGCTATCATTCACTGGTTGGAATGGCATTACTGCGGCGCTGGACAATCGACGGTGTCTCACCTCTCAAACGACGACTCCGACTTCGTTTCCAAGCAAATAATGGTGGTACCAATGGTTGATGGATGCCGAGAAGTATGTTAGATATACATCGGAGCAGGTGGAGGGGTTAGAGAGGGTCAACAATGAGTGCCCTAAGCCGAGCTCGCTGAGGCAGCAGCAGCTCATCTGTGAGTGCACACTAATATTTATGTCATATTCCTATGATTCCCAAATAGTTCCCTCGATTCCTCCAGATCGGCTTCGACATCACCTCCTCACCCTCTGTTCGACTTCCGTGTCTCCTCCTCCTCCGATCGGCTTTGGCATCTCCTCCTCCTCCTCCGATGGGATTCTGTGTCTACCTAAGTGAACAAGAGAATACATTTTTATTTTGTATGATCACGTAGTATGATATCAATTTTTTGCATAATTGTTCCATATTTTCTCAAACTGCAGATGCAGATGATGATGATTATGCCAGGCGTACAAAAAGATTAAGAGAAAATTTTAGGCCGCCGGGTAGATCAAGAAGTGAAGAAGATGTTATTGGTACTCCAAGTTCACCTGGAAGAACAGCTCCTCCCAGGACTCCTAGAGATGATTTGCTCGCCACTGATCCTACAGAGGAGGACACGTATGAGGCACTACAATTGTTAGTTTTAGTTTTCAAATACCTGTTTTTTCATCTTTAATCTCTAAGCAATATTTCCCCCACTTTGCATTTTACTGTGTTTATCTATAATTTGATTATTTGAAAATTATGAATTCTTTGTTAGGATGAATATGATGATGATGTGGAGCTAAATATGTATCGTGTCCACGGAACTTTAAGGGAATGGGTTACAAGAGATGTGGTCCAGAGATTTATTGCCAAGAAATTTAAGGAGTTCTTACTGACATATTTTAATCCAAAGAATGAGCATGGAGATTATGAGTATGTTAGGCTGATTAATGAGATGGTGTTAGGTATACCCACAACCAATTTTAAACTCCTAATTTGAGCAAGGGAGAAGAATTCTCAATGCACCTTCTAATGTTAAATTTAATTTTGCCATTCTTATGCAGCTAACAAGTGCAGTTTGGAGATTGATTATAAGCAATTCATTTACATTCATCCAAATATAGCTATTTGGCTAGCTGATGCTCCCTAGTCTGTGCTGGAAGTCATGGAAGAAGTTGCTAACAAAGTTGTTTTTGATTTTCACAAGAACTACAGGAATATTCATGACCGCCACCACCGCGCCCAATGAAGCCTATTTCAACCTGTGATTCCTTGAAGGGTCCCAATTTTGAATATATTTATTATGGTGATTCTTCAGTGGTGTCTTAATTGGAGAGGCAAGCAACATATAACCTCCACATTTCAGATCATGCTGATTCAAGAGGTATGTTTTTCACTTTTAGTAAAGCAGCCTATAATAGTAGTTATATAGTTTGCAATTTTTAACATGTTTATAATATCTACTACTAGGAAATGCTTGGAAGAGTGATGGTTCTGACATTAGAGTGGCTCGTATGATCACAAATGTTTATGACAATGATTAGGATCCTCAGTTGTGCGCATCACTTGCATGTTATGTTTACAAGCATTTACGATTAGCTGAGGTAGATCCACTTCCTCTGTGTTTTTTTTGTTTTTGAAAGACCTAATTAAGATTAAGAAAATAATTGATTCTTCAAGAAAGTAGACCACTACTTGTTTTTACAAAACTGTATGCGCAACATATGATGATGTTCAGGTTGATGATAACTTGTATTTTGAGTGAGCTACTAAATTATTTAGTAATTAAATGGGACTTTTTGAATGTTCTAAAGTTACGCTTAATCTGCCCATTACTAATTAAGCCTAGATGTTTGGATGCTTAGTTTTCTTAGACAAATTTGGTTTTGTTTGGCGTTGTGGTGGCGGTGCTAAAAGCATGAGTTAAACTGTCATTTGACAAGGAGAACCTAACAAATTTCATCTATTTGAACATAAAAGCGGATGAAGTTTCTTAGGTGGGCGTTAATGAATGAGAGTTTAACCCTCATATTCATGACCTCCACCACCATGCCAAATGAAGCCAAAATCTTGAACTCACTAATTTATAACCAATATTAGTTTTGCTGACCAATTGTATTTATGATTCTAAACAAATGCAATTAATATGCATGACATAGCATAAAATAAACAAATCACATGAGCCAATGATATGTGGGGTCTCATAAGTCTCAAACATTTCTTTGTCATGTAATATAACTCAAGAGAGGTCTTGACTTAGGGTTTATTTTTTAATTGTTTGTAATTTGAAAATTTTCATCTGCTTTAAAGCCCTCCATAATTGTGCTGAAATCTTAAGCTCCCTATCCTTTCTTATTCAACCTATTCATACATCATAAGCTGAATGGACCTATTACCTCCAGGTTATGGCTATAAATCAAGTTGATCTAGATGGTTTGCAAGGAAACTGGCAGTTCCTGGCAGAAGTGGTTATGATGCTAAGTGTATTGCACCACCCGAACCTTATAAACTTAATTGGATATTGTGTTGATGGAGACCAAAGGCTTTTGGTTTATGAGTATATGCAACTGAGATCCCTTGATGACCATCTTCTTGGTATGCTGCTCTTCTTGGACAAATTTATAGCTGGAGAAATAAGCATAAGGGTAAATATGCATTGATAAACATATTTCATATTCCCTTAAAATAATTATAATTTTGTTGTGGACCTACTTTAAAAATGATGCATTCTCACTAGATGAACGCACAGGTAAATTCTCTGCTTGGTGTATCAAAATTTTACCCTTTATTTTATGGGTTATTTTATGCTGCTAGTAGCTCAATCTGACTTGGTGTTAAATTTTCCTCAAAATTTTTGGAACCCAGCCATCCATTTTTTAGTTTATTTGATTTTTTCTTATTGTTTATAAGAGCTCCCATTGTGAGTGACATTGTTTTCTCATTCTTTCTAGATGTTGTTTCTTATATAGTTATTTTTCTTTTTTATCATTCCTAGTCATGGGCATTCATCTTAAATATCGGTTTTTTACATTCAACTCATCTTTGTGCCTACCTTCTATGGACTTCCCCATTCTGTCTTGTTACCATCCTTATTTTTTTTTATAGTAGAGGTCTTATTAATATCTCTTCAAATCAACAAAATGTTTAATTTTTGATTTGTTATCTTTATATTTTTGCATCCTATGATGTTAAGTAGATTTATAGCGCCTAAATTTTTCCATTTTTTTCACTTTACTAGTTGAAAAACACTAGGTATGCTGTTTGCTTTTTTGTACTAACTTCAATTTTGAAGTTCCTACTATGGTTAATGATAATTAAAGTTTATTGATTTTTGTTCCTTTTTGAGTTGTAGTGCACTAAAATTAGTCATAACTCCAATTCTATACTTGTGCTAATATACCATGTTGGTGTGGCTTTGCAAAAATTTCTAGCATGCCATTGTATGATGGAATTTGCATTAAGATTTAAGACATTGGGCATGCAAACCTACTTCCAATTTCAGTCACCTTTAGAGTATCAAAGTAAAATGACAGCTTTTGTTCACTATTTTCTATATGCACCAATTCTAGTTGTGAAAATCTTAGATATTGTCCTTGCCTTTTAATGTCTTTCCTTCTTTCAAATGATTTATTAGGTTTCTTTTCTTTACATATTTCCTATCAAATATTATGCCTAACTTGTTTTTTGATCAGGTTGCAACATGGAGCAGACACAAGGATAAAGTAAAAAATTTTACTTGTTCTTGGAGAGTATGTCTTAACTGTTGATGTGAATGGCAATATGTTCATCTGGTCATACAAAAAAACTAAGCACCTTGAGGCTATTGCGTGTATATAACTAGAAGATGGTTTCTTACCTAGTTGTATTATGCACCCAGATACTTATCTAAATAAGGTAGTGCATGACATTGCTTAATAAAACTTGTAACATCATTAATGGAGTGTACTAGGTTCTAAAAGGTTGAATTATCTATTGCACTGACAATTATTTTTAGCGTTCTTTTATCCATGGTAGCAAGAACCACCTCATCCTTTGTCATCTCAGACAGTTTCTTAGGGATTTGCACATTTGCATCTAAGACAGATATTTTCATCGGAATGTATGGTCCTTCTTGTACTATGATAAAGATTCTTAGATCTGATGCCTCCATAAATAATCTCACCCTTTACTTCCAAATAACAAAGTTATCCTTTGTACATATTGGGAGCTTCATATAATTGAGTTCTCTATAAGATTTAGAAGCCATAAGATCTGATATATTTCAACCACCCATAGGATCTTTTTCTGGCTGTTAAGTCTTTTTTTGAAAAACCTCCCTCTGAAAACACTTGAAAGATAATTCTATGGGTAGTTAATCACCAAGAGGGCGGGTGAATAGGTGTCTTTTAAAATTTTTTGTCACTTATATTATATGTTTAGCTGATATTTAAAAAGTAAACTTCACAAGTACACATCACAAGGATTCCACTGAACACAGCACAAGCAATCCAAAAAACACAGCACAATCAATCCACAGTACACAGAAATTTTATAGTGGTTCCCCTATCTAGGGTACATCCACTTTCTCCCTTCTTCCTCACTAGCAATGTGCTAGATAAGGTTATATCTCCTCTTCAACTGAGATCAAAAGATCTTATAGGCTCAATTTTTGTTAAGAAACCAACACTCAGACCAACAGGTCCTTCCTCTGAGATTCACCAAATCTCCTACCTCAGGTCCCTCAAGAACCCTACCTCAGCCTTTATAACACATTCTTACACCTCAGTGATCCCACACAAATAACCTACCTCTAATCCCTCAAGAACCCTACCTCAGTCTTTAAAAATCAGGCTTATAACTCAGAGATTAACTCTTTTACCCACTCAGATCTCAAAGAGATCTACAAAATTAAGAGGTAAATAATTTCAAAAAATAATAATTCTGTAATCCAACTTATCTAATTATATAGAATCTTCAATTCAACCAGAAAGAATTAATTCTTGATAAACAGACTGGCTGAAAAGATACTTCTCGGGATCTGCAATCTTTTTGATGATGATCAGCTTGATTTCCTTGAAGAATATGTAGAACAGATCCGCCTTAATCCACTGATCAACTTGTTAAAAGGATCAGTAGATTTTCTTGAAGACCTTTGTCTTCCTTCTTTTTCTTGGAGTTGTTGTCCTCCTGTAACTTGGAAGAAATTAGAATGAGAATTTTTTGTTGAATTTCTGATATTTATTCCCTGCATAGACGACCCTCTATTTATTGCCTTCAAGGATTGCTGGTTGCTGATTGATGACATCATCATTACGCTATCATACTCTAAGTGTTCCTTCAAATAGTTTCTAACGAGATATCACATTATGTAGTTGATGTGACATTTCTGACTAGTCTTGACATTTCTATATTGACTCTGCACATCTTCAGAAACATAAGTGTTGAGATGTCCAAGGTGTCTCGACACTATTTTACTTAAGTGTTTTTAGAAGGTGTCGAGACATCTTAGCAGTCTCGACACAATTTTACTTAGTAGAATTTTCAGTCTGAACTTGAAGGTGTTGAGACAGTTGACGTGTATTGACACAATTGTCGACTGTGTTGACATCTTTAAATCTGCACTGTGTCGAAACAGTTGAGTTGTCTCGACACTACTATCTGCCGTATGCTGACACTTATTTTAATTCTTCACTGTGTCGAGATAGTTGAATTGTCTCGACAGAACTGTCTGCCGGGTGTCGACATCTTTATTTCTACACTTCAGTCTTCATTGTGTCGAGACAGTTGTATTGTCTTGACACTACTGTCTTAAGGTGAAGAGATATCAGACTTGTCTCGACACATCTGTCTTGATCTTCAAAGTGTCGAGATAATGGAATTGTATCGACATAGCTGTCTTGATCTTCAAAGTGTAGAGATAACTGACATGTCTCGACACAGCTCCTGCAAAGGTGTCGACATAGTTGAAGTATGTCGACACTTTTGTTCTTAGCCATTTTTTTGCACTACAATTTGCTAGGTGTTGACTGTGCTAACTTCACTTAACACTTTTAGTTGTATGGCATAGAGTGAACTTGCTTCACTCGACACTTTTGTACTTAGGCAATTTTCTTCACTTTCTAGTCAGCTTCTTGGAGTCCACCTGTTAATATGATTTGAACCACATGTCCAATCAATATGAAATAGGCAACCTTCATACTTGAACTGAAACATACATCAAATATATACTTGTGTATATCATTGAATTGAAAGGGCTTCTTCAAATCAAGTACATTGTGTCCAATGTACCCAATAGCCACCATCAGAAGCTCCTAAAAATCAAAAAGGTCCAACTTTTTGGTGATAGACAGCAGCTGTTGAGCATGTTGCTTGGGGTGCCTGAGGAGGCTGTGTGTAAGGGAAAAATATACACAGGCATTTGGAATTGGAATCCACACAGTCGAAATGGTCCAAAAACAAGCATCATAAAATATGTTTGAATGCCCTCGCAAGAAGCATGACAAGCATCAGATAAGCAGGTCTCAACACCCTAGGAATAATGAGTGCACTCATCGCTATGTATAGTTATATTAACGTAACAATGTGGTCTGGGGGGAGGGAGGCTTATTCTGAGGTGTTCAAGTTTTGATTTTTTGTTAAAATAAGAAGTGCCTGGGATTTTCTTATTTAGGGGCCTGCCATGTTTGTTCTTTTGCCTCCGAGGTTTTTGGTTTTGAGGAGATTGTGTGGTCACTTCAAATGAACACAATAACACATCGTTATTATTATCAGTGCCCAATTTAAATGTAGGGGGAATTGAAATATACAGATATAAACTACTTTTGGGTAGACTTATTTTAGGCTTTAGGGTCCGATTCATGTGGTCAGAAATGTTAGATATATTGCGTTTATGTTTGCACATGTCAAGACCTGCTCGGAATGGGTTATTAGGTTCGTGTTGCTCTAGGGTCAGGCTCTATGCTAGAGATACTATATATACCTATTCCAAACTTCATAGGGATATATAGAATAGTTTAAGCAGAGCCTCCCCCAGCATTCTCAAAGTACGTTTTGCGCTCTACTTGGGTTTTTCCCATCCGCCACCCATCTTCACGATCTTCGTCGCCCGTGTTTCTCCCACTCGTGGATCTACTAGAGGTGATATGCATCATTATTTGTCGCACCTTTCTATTGCCAGATCTTGATATAGATCTAAAGGAAGATAAAAAGTCCCACCGCTCTCGTTTTTTTCTCGTTGCTATTGGAAAGGAGCGAGATTCCTACTTCTCTGACGCGAATCGAAAGAGTATGATCTCTGGGTTTTAGATCCAGTGCACCCTCACCGATAAAAGAAGGAACTGATCAAGTTTGGTGATTAGGAAAATCAATCTCTATTACTGCTGGTGAAGACGTAAGCTTTGCACACAGTTCCGCCGCCGTGCAAGTCTACCCACTAGAGCCCCTTTTTTGGTGTTTTCTCGTTGCAGATCCAGGCCCCATGCTCAACCCTAATTTATCAAAGATCATGGTTTGACCATCTCCGAGTCTACTGACATGATTTCAAAATCTACTATAGAGCCTGAAGCTATCCCCTCTGGCACTGCTCCCCAACCTTTAGAGGTGGAACCTGTTCCTCTTAGAGTATCTACAAGAGATAGAATCCCTAAGAATTTTGGTGTGAATTTTGTCACCTACCACTTAAAGGATGATCCATTCTCCTATCAGGAATTAATGAGATCTAAAGATGCGTTAATGTGGGCAGAAGCCATCGATAATGAGATGAACTCGCTGCTACAAAATAACACTTGACATCTAGTTGACCTACCAAAAGGAGAAAAAGTCCTAGGATGTAAGTGGGTATTGAAGAAGCTATTGCACATTGATGGGTCTATAGCCAGATATAAAACACGTCTAGTCACTAAGGGTTATAAATAATAGGGGTAATGGACTACTTTGATGTTTATTCACCTGTATGCCACATATCCACTATTAGGATTCTTCTTGCCTTAGCTTCTATCGAGAATTTTATAGTTTATTGGATGGATGTGAAGATAGTCTTCTTGAATGGAGAGCTTGATGAGGAGATCTACATGACATAACCTAAAGGTTATGTACATAAAGATTGAAAAAAAAGTGTGCAAGCTAGATAAATCAATCTACAGGCAAAAGCAAGCGCCTAAGATATGCACATGAAATTTGAGTGTTAGATTTCAATCCAGTCTCTCAGACAAGTACCTCTATCACCACTAATTATCAAATAAAACAGTCATCATATGCCTATATATGGATGACATGTTGATTCTGTGGTCAGATCTTGCTGCAGTAAGGGATATCAAATCCACTCTTGCAAAAGCATTTCACATGAAGGACCTTGCTCCTGTTCATACCCTTTTAGGAATGAAAGTTAGAGTAGCAATACTCTTAGTCAAGATCATTATGTAGAGTAAATTCTTTCTACCTGAGGTTATAAAGACTGTAGGCATGTAGAGACGTTGTTTGATCCAAACGTCAAGTTGTGTCCGAATGAAGGGACCAGCATTGACCAAGTAAAGTACTCGAAGATCATTGGTAACCTCATGTATGCCACAAGTTGTACAAGACAAGATATTGCCTTCTATGTTGGCATGATGAGTCGCTTTACCAGTAGTCTAGGCAAAGGGCATTGGGATGACCTAGACAGGCTGATGAGATACCTGGGAGGTACTAAAGATCATGCTATGTGCTATACTGGTTACCCTCCTACTGTTGATTGATTCTTTGACACCTCGTAGTGTTCAGAAGTTGGGAACGGCAAGTCTACCAATGGATATATTTTCATGTTAAGTGGAGCTGCTATTCCTTGGAAATCCAAAAGTCAGACTTGTATAGCTTTTTCGTCTACGGAAGCAGAGTTGTTTGTCTTAGCTTCGACTAGTGAAGAGGAAGACTAGATTAGGAACTTGATCTTGGACATACCCTTGTCTAAGTTACAAGTAAACTCATTGAGCTTGTATTGTGATAATCAAGCAGCAGTTCAAGTCATTAAGAATGCCCTTTATAATACTAAGAGGAAAAATGTACGACTGAGTCATGCTTTGTTCAATTATCTGAAAGAACAAGGAATTAACACTTTAATTGATGTGCATTCGAAGGATAACCTAGCTGATCCAATGATGAAAGGAATGCCCAAAGACTAGTTAATCAAAAGAATGGGGGAAATGGGACTAAAGGTGATTTAGTTTGGCCTTAGTTCGAGGTTAGTTGATTCAATTCAGCCTTAGTCCAAATGTTTTTATTTTCCAAATTTCTTTTGTCAAAGCAAGCATGTTATACTCCATTGATGCTCTTGGTTGTTGTATATAGATTTGGTAAGTTGTTTCATTTCAAATCTGATGATAACAACTTCACTCTGATTCGACTATCTTGCCTTGGAGGTGAGTGATATTCCAAACTTGATAACACAATCTGACTTGGTTTGATTTTTCTTCTATTAATTAGTTTTATTTCAAACTTGATGAGTTTCAGTTAACTTTAGAAGAGCAGTAATCGTGGCATTCCATATAGGAATATAGATATAGCTGCGGTGTACAGAAGTCTGTAAATTATTTTATTTGGAAACAGATAATGGATTCTTAGGTCAATCTATAATGCTCTGTGAAGGTGTCCTCCAGCTAATAATAATAATGAAATACAACATTCTTAGAGTAGAACTACATATTTATATATTTTAAAAAAGTTTGAATTCCTTCTAAAATGAAATTCTCTGTTCGGAATAGCTGATATAGGAGAAGCATTAGTAGACTGGGACCCTAATCAAGATGATCTTCTGAATGGTGATAGTTAGAGTATTAGTTGATTTCTTTTTGGTATCATTATTTCAGAGCATTGTTTAACAACTTATTTTCACCTGTTTGTTTGGACTATTTGTTGCTCAATGTTTGATTTAGGACGCTAGGCGTATAGGACCCGTATCCTTATTATACCAAAGACAAGCTATGATTTGGCTGAGCTTTCTCTATATTTATGTCTACATACTATTTTTCTTGTTATATCTAATATGTTTAAATAGGTGTTGGATACGGTTGTGAATGATTCACATTTGGCTGAACATTGCACAATCCAACCCCTTTTCCGACATCGGGTTTTTGACAGACATAGGAGGAGATTGTTAGATATATTGCGTTTATGTCTATATGTGTCGAGACTGACTCGAAACGGTTTATTGGGTTTGTGTCGCTCTAAGGTAAGACTCTACACTGGAGGTACTATTTATACCTATTCCAAACTTGATAGGAGTATGTAGAATACTTTGAGCGGAGCCCCTCTAATAGTAACCGCTTGACTGGTGAAAATAAGTAATCCCAAACGGAGCCATAAATGAATATTGTATATTACTATATTTATATTATATAGTTGAATAATATTTAGTTTTTAGGGAATATTGTAAATTTATATATATATATATATATATATATATATATATATATATATATATATATATATATATATATATATATATATATATATATATATACTAGCATCTTCCAATGGGCTTCACCCATTCTCGATGCATCGCTATAGGCTTTTCCCGCAATAAAGCATGCTCCACCCACTGAGCATTTATGCGGGCTTCGCCCGATCCCTCTCCCTCTCTTATCAAATTATCTAATATATAATATACTCGTTTTCTCTTTATCTCCCTATCTCGCCCCCTGCATATATATATATATATATATATATATATATATAAATATAAAATTTATATAATATCTCTCTCCTTCTCTCTCTCCCCCCTCATAATTACCCCTCTCACTTTCTCTTTCTCTCTTTATCTCTCCCCCCATCCATTCTTCCACCCCCTCTCACACTTTATCTATATAATATCCCTCTCCCTCTCTCTCTTCCCTCTTAAGTCTCAACCCCCAATTTATATATATATAATTTATAAAATATCTCTCTTCTTCTCTCTCTCCCCTCCCATAATTACCTTTCTCTCTCTATCTCTTCCTGGGAGCAATGTATTTTAGTATTTATTAATATTAATTTATAATTTATTTATGATCGTTTAATTATTTCTGATTATTATTTATATAATATATAATTATGATATTTATTTACAAAACAATATAATTATTAAAATTATTATTTCAATTTTTTTTTGTTAACTTTTTAAAAAATTTATTATTATTTATTATTAAATTAATATTTATTAATATTAAAAAACAAATTAAAATATACATGGACGCGGTGCCATGTTCATGTTGGCAGCCCAGTGATGGAACCAAAAAATTAATAATGGGGGTGAATAAATTGATAATGGGGGTGTACATAATTTTTTTTGAATGCATCATTGGGTTCTAAAAATTTTAACATGAGAGGTCAGACATCAACTTTCTTCAAAAAAATTAAACATTTCAAACTTATCGTAGTTGTTTATCGCTCATCTATCCACCATTTTTGACATTTAAGTAGTCAAAATTCATTGCCCCGATGAGACGAATCCAAATACACTAATTATTTTAAAAATAATGGGGGTGCCAGTGTCCCTCGGCCTCGGGCCCCCTCTAGGTCCGCCTTGCCGCCACCACCATGCCAAACAAGGCCTTAATTAACCCACCAAGCTCGCCTGAGCTCTTCTCCTCGGCTAGCAGTGGCTCGTGCGGTTACACCCAAGTCCTTTCTTCTCTTCTGTGTTATAATATATCAGAATATATGAAATATTAATTATTCTATATGTATATACATATTAACTCGATCATTCGGGGATGAACATATATAAACATACGGTGTAGATTAAAGTCAAAAAAGAACTGTGATGGATGTGAAAGAAGAGTCAAGCATTCAATTCACATAATGAAGAGTAAAATTCTATCTCTCTATGGCTCTGTTTGGGATAGCTCTGGCAAATGGAAAAGTAGTTGATGGAGTAGAAGAGCTCTTGGAAAGATGCTCTATTTGGGATAACTTTGGCAGATGGAAAATATATATTCCAACCGTCAGCGCTATTTTTTTAATTTTTTGGGAGAGCTTTTCATGTCCAACTTTTCAAAAATCAAGTTTGATAGAGCTATTTTTGAGAAGCTGTGAGGGGTCAGCTTTAGTGGCTCGTAAATAGATTTTTTGTTGGCCTGGATGTGATTTTTTCGGCTCGTATGAAATTTTTTTACTAATACAAGCCGAAAAAAGGAAAAAATGATGAAACCTTTAAGAGTTTGAACTATTTTAACTGGGGGAGGAAAATAGAAATATGACGAGACCTTTCTGTAATTTAAATTTATGTTCATGATTTGTAAGGGTGAGTTTTCTCTTAACATAAGTTGTTATATTGATTCGGTAATATCATGCAATAATTTAAATAACATCCGCACTCATGCACACATGGCAAAGGGAAAATAAGAAATATATATTAATAATTATACAGATAAAAACATTATGATATGGACAAGTGAAGGGACAAAGAAGCTATCTATATATAAATAGACTAGGAGAGGAATAATTAGACTTAGGGAGGAAGAATTAGAAATATGTATAAATATAAAATATGTCAGATGAATTTTTCAAGAGTATGAATATTTTAATTATAGCTTGATCAAGTCTTATACTAATAAATATTCTCTGACCAAAAATATTAATGGAATGGTAATCCTAAGGAAAAATGATCGTGCAATTAAAAGTCAATGCAAGTAAATAGAAGAAACTAAACTCTACAATCAACTCAGGTTTAAAGTTAAATATATAATAAGTGTGTGATCGATCTTCGGGGGTAATATTTCAGTATGTTGTTGAGCATCATTTGATTTTTCAGGATCAATCATAATACACTATTTTGGACATTGTGAATAGTGGATCAATCATAATACACTATTTTAATTAATCATGGAAGGTCATAAAATAAAATACGTAAAATAATTAAAGTTTCATAATAAACTAATCTTAGAGTTCTAATATCACACATCCGACAAAGATTTAATCTCTATCAACACTAAAATAAGTTTCATAATACACTAATCTAAGAGTTCTAATATCACACATCGACCCAAGATTTAAACTCTATCAACACTAAAATTTGTTTCATGTTTGGTTTTAAATTTAAATTTTGTCACCTAGAAAGGCATAATTATGTTTATAAATTCTATTTAAATAATAATATTTTCCAAAAAAATTAAAGAAATTTATTACTTGGACTTTCTAAATCTTACTTATTTTATCCCCTTTTTTATAAAATTTTTAGGACTATTGTTTATGAAATTTGAGGTTAATCATTCACGATATACTCTAGAGGGGGGGGGGGGGGAGATGGGTGAATAAAAAATTTAATATTTCTTTCAGAGGTTTTCATTATTTAAGTTCGTATCCACAATCAACACTATCACTCACCATTAATCATTCACAAAAAGAAAAGAATGCATAAAATTTATGGGCATGGTGAAATAAAGAGACAATACAATAAATTGCACCTATAGGAAGGACCAAAATCATTACAAAACATGTCTAAAATCGTTACACAAACTATTTGGTGTGAAAAAAACTTTAAGTAATGGTCGTCCTCTAAAGCACGATGTGAATACTTTTTGTAACGAATGTATGTATGTCGTTACAAATTATTTAATTGTAACAAACATTACTTCCTTAGCAAAAATGAGTTATGATAACTACTATTTTGTTACAAATGATTTTTTCCCTCACCAATATTGAGTTACGATAAAAACTATTTCATTATAAATGTTTTCCCCTCACTAAAAATAAATTTACTTAGTTACAATAAATTGATACAAAACTTTTCTTTTTTACAATAAATTGTAAGATAGTAACAAAACATTTGTTACAATTTTTTTTTATTTTCCTCACCAAAAACAAATACATATATATAAAATTTTCAAATCCTATTTCTTTTTATTATAAATATTAATGATGACATCAAAGCAAAGTATTGCATTTAAACATGTATTTTTTCACAAAAAAAAGTATTACATAGAGCCAAATTACATAACAATAATAAATCTTCTGACACAATATTACATAACAATAAATGGCTTAACATGTTTTAAATAAGACATCAACTTCAACAAATTTTGACTAATGAATCTTCCGTCACTTTTCGACTAATGAATCTTCTTTCACTTTTCAAATGATGAATTTTCCGTCACTTCTGACGAAGGCTCCCACACCCTACAAATAAAGGAAAACAATTGTTAATACTAAAAATAGATGAGAGCAGAAACATTCATACACACACTACACACATCCATACATACTGCACACATCTATACATACACAATCCATACACACACCCCTAAAACAAAGATATATTAACACACACACACACACACACACACACAATCCTATCAGATCTTCACATTTGACCTTAACAAATTTTGCAGAACAAAATACAATAAATATATATTGTGAAAATAAATTAATGATAGTTCCATTGTAAATTCAACAGGCATGAATGAGAAATGAACGACTATAACTCAGGGATTGAACACATCAAATGAAAAATTCAATGTTTATTAAACATCTAGGTACATTAGCTTGCTACAGAACAATTGGAATGCAACTTGTTGAAGTTGTACTGAATTGCAGCTTACTGCAGTTCAAATAGAATTGCAGCTGCTGCATTTCAGATACACCTGCAGTTGTTGAAGTTCAAGTGCAACTTTAAAACATGGTAAATGTTTTTTTAATAAAACATAAGTAGAATGATAATAATACCCCTCATAAATGATTTCTAGGAGTCTCAAAACTGGTATGCTGATATACTATCAAATGATAATACATTTGTTAAAAATAAAACAACAAAGCCTAATCATTAAGTTTTCATGTTATAACGAGAATGACATATCATATCAATACTCATGTAAAAGTATTACATACCTATTTATCTGAAAGGTTACTTGAATCATTATCACCTTCAAAATTTAAGGTATTTGTAGACCAAGCTCCAATACCCTACAACCAAGCTCCCATACCCTATAAATAAAAGTGAGTAGTTATTACTATAAAATATAGTTTTAGTACATCAATTTACCATGCCATTAACAGTAAATTAATCAAACTAGAACTAAATTACACATAATACCAATACTCATGTACAAGAACTATATACCATTAACCAAAGGTTCACTAAACAATGTCTAAAATAAGCCTGTGAGCCGATATACTTCTTCACCTATATAGAAATTGATGGAGCCTATCAGTGAACTGTTTCAGCAGTTCACTAAAACCAACATTGAACTACAACATCCTTGAACTGAAACCAGCATTGAACTAAAACATCAATGAACTAAAACTAGCATTAAACTATAATAAAATTGAACTAAAACCAACATTAAACTACAATATTAGTGAACTGAAACCAATATTGAACTATAACATCAGTGAGTTTCTTCAACAGTTCACTGAAACCAGCAGTTTGCACCATCTATACACAAACATCCATAGACACACACCCCATAGAATCTTCACATACATACATAGACAATCATTGAACTACATCATCAGTTCACTGAACTAGCGAACTATTTCAGGATTCAACATTTCACTGAATCAATGAAATGCTTCAAGCCTCAACAGTTTGCTGAATTAGTGAACTACTGAAGCAGCTAACGATCAGTGAACTGCTTCAGGTTTCAGCATTTCATTAAATCGGTGAACTACTTTAGCAGTTCACTGAAACTAGCATTAAACTACAACATCATTAAACTGAAACTAGCATTGAACTAGAACATTAGTGAACTAAAACTAGTATTGAACTACAACATTAGTGAACTGAAACCATCATTGAACTACAACATCAGTGAACTAAACCAACATTTAACTACAGCATCAGAGAACTGAAACTAGCATTGAACTACAACACTAGTGAACTGCTTCAGCAGTTCACTTAAACCAGCAGTTTGCACCATCTATTCACAGACATCCATACACACCCACACTCCATAAATTTTTCACATCCATAAATACACAATCATTGAACTATAATATTAGTTCACTGAATTAGTGAACTTCTTCATGATTGAGCATTTCACTGAATCAATGAATTGCTTCAGGCTTCAGCAGTTCACTGAATTAGTGAACTGCCGAAATAGCTCATTGATCAGTGAACTGCTTCAGGCTTTAGCATTTCACTGAATAAGTGAACTAAAACCAACATTGAACTACAAGATCATTGAATTGAAACCAACATTTAACTACAACATCAATGAACTAAAACCAGCATTGAACTACAACATTAGTGAACTGAAACCTACATTGAATTATAACATCAGTGAACTGCTTTAACAGTTCACTGAAACCAGTAGTTTGCACCATATGTAGACAAACATTCATACACACTGAACAAAAGTAAAAAATAAGAACAAAACACTAAATAGAAGTAACACACAAGCCTTAATAGCAAATAACCTGGTGAAATACTCATATTTAATCCTGCCCCGAACCAAACACAGTGGAAGTTAATGGCTAGTTTTAAAAAACATATTTATAATTCTATAAAAATATGGAATATATACCAGAGAAACACAAGTTTAGAAGCCAAAAGAAATAATGTCATTATAAGGAGAATAAAACCCCCAATATAGAAAATTTTGAGTTGGTAGATAGAAGAGTGCTAAGAATATGATATGTGCCAATGGGTATTCAATATATAAAAATCACCATTAAAGATAAGGAAAAACACACCTTTATTTCAATCTAGTTGAAAGTTTTACCATTATAAACCCCAATAATGCTTCTAATCATTAATTTCTAGGACTATAATCATGTTGTGGAGCCGAGTCCTTACAGGGGCCTCTCGCTAGTAGGAGCATCTTATTTATGCCTAGTTTCATTGTCTTAAGAAATGAGTTTGTATAAATATAATGTTGAACATTTCAAGGATAGAAAACAAAACTCATTCAATCTTTCACAAGGAAATATCAACAAGCACTGAATCAGTTCTTAACTACACATGTCTTAATACAAAAGGTTTGAAACAGAGATATTTACCAGTCAATGCATCTAACAATCTCAGTTCTTAACTACACTGGATTAGTGAACTGCTTCAGTTTTGTAGTACACTGAAGCAGTGAACTTCTTCAGGCTTCAGCAATTCACTGAATTAGTGAACTATTGAAGGAGCTCAATGATCAGTCAACGGCTTCAGGCTTCCATATTTTACTTATTTAGTGAACTACTGAAGCAGTTTACTGAATCAATGAACTATTTTAGGCTTCAACAATTTACGAAATTAATGAACTGCTGAACAAGCTCACTGCTCAGTGAACTACTGAAGCAGCTCACTGATTAGTGAATTGCTTTAGCAGTTCACTAAAACCAATGTAGCCTGTCATACTGTATTTACTAACATGACTTAACAACTGGTCTAAGATACATGCAAGTCAGATATATCAAATTTATACTGAACAAAAGTAACAAAATAGTAATAAAACACTGAACAGAAGTAACACACATATCATAATAGCACAAATTATATCAAAGTTATACTATTATATCAAAGTTTTAGTAGCTAGTAAGATAATAGTTCATCAAAATCACTTTGCCAAAATAATAATAGTCATCAACCATTAGACAAAAAATAGTGCACCAAAAAGTGAATGGTGTGTGCTTCAAAAAGTCAAGGAATTAAGCCAATTCTTTGTAGAACAGAAGACAATATCGCTTCCAGCTCATTCTGCCCTTCTTTTAAACCTGCAATCTCTTCATTTTGAGTTCGAATCAAAGTTCCTATTTTTTATAAGCTCAGTTTGTGATGTAATACGTGTGGTGGCATTGCACAATTCTTCTTCTGCCACATTCAACTTCTCTTTTAATACGAAGAAACATCATGTATAAGCATACTTAAGCCATTAACATCTTGATAAGATCTGTGGACAACTTTAATTTCATGAACTATACCCCTTCATTTGAACAAATAAGAAGAATCATAATAGTACATTCATGAGCATTGTTCACATTTAAAAAGTTTGAAGAATGTTTTTAAAAACAAAAGCTCCTAAAATAGGTTTAGTAATAATGTACTTTCTTAAGATGTCTAAGTGGACAATTCAACATAATGTGAAAGCTTCAAGCAGAGGTAAAAGTTACCACTTGATGTAGTGCAATAAAGTACAGTTAATTTAGCTAGATAAAACTAACATTTCATAGAACAAAAACTAAGAAGAAGAGCAAAAGAAGGGGGAAGAGGGAGAAGGATCACAATAGAGGAAAGAAGCTGATAAATACACAAGGGTAGTAATAACAATAAAAGCAATCTTCAGCCTTTGTCGAGCCTTTCCATCCCCCAATGATGAGAGAAGTGAAGAGCAAAATGACACTGTTAAATATTTTATACATTAAACACAAAAAATAGAGGATTTGTAAGTAAAATGCTGAGAGGAAATGAAAAATGAAGAGAATTAGCATAAACTCTAACGTCAAATGGTGGCTGAGCAGAAAGACAAGAATTTCGAGCAAAATGGAAACCCTAGCTCCCTAGTAAGTAAAATGCTGAGAGGAAAATTAAAAACAAGACACTAGAGGGGTTATCGATGAGGAGTTGCATCGATTCACTAGAGGGAAGCCAATCACGATCGAGGGTTTCAAGAATGTGTTTTTAGAGCAGCATCGAGATGGGGTTAATGATCGAGAGGGGTTTTGATATATCATATATCACTGTTTTTGTATTTTAGAAAAAAATATCACTGTTTAATAATTTATTAGAAGGAAATTTCCCTCCAAATAGTTCATTCATTCTCATGAAATATTATTATGCTCGAGCTCGAGAGGCGTAACACCCCAATTTTTTTGACTTGAGGCTAAGGGCATTACCGTGGAGTAGTACTTTGCTACTACCCAGCGGTATCCTTCTTTCATTGAGTAGAAGGCATTGAGTGGTAGGCGTTGAGTGTGTTGGGTGATAGGCGCCGAGTGCGTCGAGTTCTAGCGCGCGGTGTTAGCTAATTACCACTAGGCAGTAGCCTTCAGGTGTTGAGTGGAGGCATTGAGTAGTAGGCATTGAGTGCATCGAGTGGTAGCATGCAGTGTTACCTAATTACTGCTCAGCGATAGCCCAGTGCATTGAGATAAAAGCGTTGATTGAGCTACCGCGCAACGATATTGCTACCGTCGGTGGTAGCGCTGTATTATTATTATTTTATTCGACAGCTCGGGAAGTCAATGCAGCACAATAGGTAGCTACCGCGCGGCGGTAGCATGCGGGAGCAATTTCATAACGACTAAGTTTAGGTCGTCCGATCATTCATGGGATGTAATCCTATGGCCCAAGACACTCCATTCATGAGACTTAAGTAGGGATGAAAGGTTGTTTTCCCTCATTCTTCTAATTTTGAGTGGAGTTAAGGTTTGGGAGAGATGATTTGGAGGATGAATAAGAAGTACTTTCTCCATCATTAACGAAGCTCCGAGGCTCCGATCTCGATCCGAGGCCAGATCTATGGAGAGGACTTGAAGGCATATATTTTCATGTGTGCAAAGCAAGGTCTTCATGGCTAGGAAGAGGAGTCATAAGGTAACGACACTTATCCTCTCGGTATTTAGGATGCGTGCATGCCATCCGTTTCATTCTTGTTTTCTTTTAAGCATTTAGGCACCAGGTCTCTCAAATGAGAGGGGTCCGGGTTGCCATGGTTCGAGAGGATCCATCGGGTTAATTGTGTATGTCCCTAACATGATGTTGCATTAGAAATCCGCTCCGCTAGTAGATTAGTCATTGTTGTTGAAGCGGTAGTCGCTACTATTAGTCCTACTCGGTGATGTTGCATAATGAGCCTTAAGGATTGTGCTAGAAATCTGTTTGCGACAAGATGCCATATGGGATGTTTGTCCCCCCTTAATTTGTGTAAGAACGAATGGTGGATTAGGGCAGGAAAGTTTATGTTTGTTGATTGATGTGTGAAGGCGTAGATTGTCTTTGTTGTCGGCTGGCTAAATCGTGACGTGCAAGTCATGTATGGAGAGTGTCCCGACGAGACAAGTCCCCTTCCGTGAAATTAACAAAAATGCCAAGCTTTTGATAAGCCCGAGCGATGAAGCCCACGAGTGGGTAGGGTCAAGCAAGGGTTCTTAGCATCAGTTTGTTTTTTGGGAGACGGAATCCTGATGTGAGAAGTCAGAGCTTACATGCAAGCATGGGTTTTGAGACCCACGAGCGGGTAGGGCCTTAGCAAGAGTTCTGTATGGCAGATTGAATGTCGTTAGGGAAAATGGAAGTACCCGTATGATGTAATGTTATGATGCATGATGATTGTTAGATACATGCGTTTTAGGGTGCTTTGGGTGAAAACCAGGTTTGCATACATACTGCATTGTAGGCCCCTTTTTATTAACTGCTCAACCTAGAAACGTGTTTGATGTATGTGACATCCTAACCTAGTTCTTTACTCTATCTTTATTATATAAGGGAGCCCAAATCCATAGATGGTGTAACATTTTAATACGAAAATACCCCTCACCCATACTCTCTTCATTTCAAAAACATGGGTTTAATATAATTTCAAGTTTCCCGCTAATGTTCCCACCCAATTTTTAAATTTTTGTGGCTCTATCAAATAGAAATCTTTATCCTAAAAAACATGATGATCTCAAGCCAGTTCCTAGCACTTTTCACCTACAAAGAATATAATAGGATGGTGCAACATTCTCTCTTCCCAAAATACCCTCCGAAAACTCTTCTTTATTTCAAATTCAATGGATATTTTAGGTATTCTACCATTTCGTCCCTCTTTCATCCAGTCATATATCAACTCACTTTTCATGTTTTTTGAAAATCCATTGCCCCAAGTAAACTTTATTTCTTATCATCCAGTCATGATCTCACCTCCTCATCCAGTGATTGTCTCGCTCGATGACTTATTCTCCTTTACCCATTGGCGAGACCTCTCCAAAGCATGAATAACCTTGCTGCATGAAGAAGACGGAGTCTGCCCGTAGGAATAAGGCGAAGAACCTTATTGTAGTAAGATGAAGAACCTTTCTGCAAGAAGAAGACTAACTCTGACCGCTGGAGGAAGACGAAGAACCTAGTTGTAGGAAGAAGACGGTCTCTGCCTTTGCGGCACCAAAGCTCCTCGCCGGTGGACATCACCACCCTCTTTAGAAGAAGATAGCTCACCTATATCACCTAAAACCACTCATATTTAAAAAAATTATTTTGGGTTGTCTCTTCTCTTTGACTTGCCTATATGGTGTTCAGAAAAATGACTAAACTAATTTTTTTGTTATAGGAGTTCTCCCCCACTCTCCCTCTCTCTCCCTTTTTCTCCATTGTTCTGTTCGCACAAAGCCTTTTGTTTGGTTTATATGAATTTTCTATCTATTATGTTTTGTATAAATCTGTCATCAGGCTTTATTTTTTCCAAAAAATTTACATCTTTTACCTTTGGCAAACTGTTTTTGTTATTTATTATGTTTTGTATAAATCTGTCATCATCGGGCTCTATTGTTTTTAGAAAATTTACAACCTTCACCTTCGGCAATCCTTTAGCTAGAAGTTTTTTTAGTCAGCCGCTCGCTACTACACGGGTAAAACCTCTGCTTTTTTTAGAGCACCCAGAATTTTTTTCCCAGAGCTTTCAAATTCAAAATGGAATATATTGGTTTTACATTGTTATATAAAAGTAATTTATTGTCATGCTATATCCTAACTTCTTGGGTAAATTATTCAAGGGAAGTATTAAAAAAAACTGGGGATGTAGCTTTTTTTTTGCCAGGTTCTGAAGGGTAAGATTTTTATCTGAAACATTACTTGGGATGTAAGCTCTAAAATTTACTAATATGTGGTTTTTAATTTCTTAAAGAGGTACATTTTTTCCGAAATAGTTTATAATTTTAAATTTAGGGGAACAAATCTTATAAAAGTAATCCCAAAAGGTGAATGTATCCTTCCTCTTCAAGGAAATAGCTAAGTAATAGATAGAAGCATGGAAAACTGCAAAGTGCTTCATATCCCAGCAGGAAATTCTTTCATTAGAGGTTTGGATCTCTTTGTTTTTTTGTTTTTTTTTATCTTAAGATGTAGTTTTGCAGAAATGGATATCAGAAATGGTTTATAATTAATATTGTGGAGCTTAGTATTTCACTAATAAATGTGCTAATTTTATCTTTGTGCTAAGTTATTAGAGGAAATATGCTGAACTTCGTACTTTTGCAAACAATTATTCCAATTAAAATGAAATACAATTATATAAGTTTAATCAATAGTGTTGGGAGCATCTTATTAGTTTCTAAATATCTAACTTCCTTCTACTGTTAGGAGCAACTTATTATCTAACTTAATGTTTCAAATACTCCACAGGCATGAGTTGACTTCCCTATTTTTGAAGGCTTATTCCATTGTTATTTACATGCTCCACAATATAAGTTAACACATACTAATTTTATTTATTTAGAATCATAACTATGTGAATTATTTTGTATAGGACTGTCCATCGTGATTTTTGAGCACCTACCATGCCTCAAATTACTGAACTAAATTCATAGGGCATCGTAGATAATGTGTGTTGTAAATTGAATTGAATTCGTCAACAATATAGCCCAAAACAGATGTTAGATATAAGCCTTTCGACAATTTAACCCGTACATTTCCATCGTTGGTGCGTTGAATGTTTCACCCATCAAATGTTGCTTCTACTTAATGTTTCACATGTCGATTGTCACATAACACTGCCCACGTCGGGTGTCCCCATCCCCTCTGAGTGTTGTCGTCCTCGTTGTATGTCACCGCCCATGTCGATTTTCACCGCCCACGTCTATTGTCCCCTCCTCCCTGATTGTTTCCTCCCTTGATGATTATCGTCATCTATGTTGATAGTATGCTACCACTCTCGAGTCTCGACAACTGTCGTCGCCACCACGTAGTGTCGCCTCCCCGTTGAATATCGCTGCCCTCGTCGATTTTCTCCGCTTCTGTCGATTTTCTCTTCCGCCGGTGATAGTCACCGCCCCTGCCAATTACAATCGTCCCCTTCAAGTGTTGCCTCCCTCATCGAGTGTTTTTTCCACAACCGAATGTTGCTGCCCCCACCTATTATAGCCTCCCCCATTGATTTTCGCCGCTTGTTGGGTATTTTATCCACAATAACCCTGATTTGTATGAAGTCACCCTTGAACTAAGATGAATTATGTTGTATTTGATATCCTGTTCTAGTTGTATATGTGCAGGACATATTGCTAAGTGTAGACTAATATCAGTCTACAGTGGGTAACCAAACACAGGACCATACAATGTAATCCTCATTATATGATCCATGGTGTTGACTCATGTGTAGCCTCTCTATTGGGATACACTTGATTTTCAAAGCATTATGGTTGATGAAGGAAGACATGCTGCTGTTTGGAATGAAGAAGTTAATTTTTCTTAAAGCTGAAAATTTTCTAAGTGTTTTACTCCAGTGGAATTAGAGTACTCGAGTAGAAACCTTAGAAGCACTCGAGTAGGTCTTGTCTGAAACTCTAGTAAAGGAAGTGGTTCTCGAGTAGCTTGAATCTAGCTCTCGAGAAGCCAAGTCCATTACTCGAGTAGACCTTCTCTCGATCTCGAGTGTTTAGCTTTTGGTTCTCAGAAATTCTCTAAGTTAAACACTCGAGTAGTTAAGTATAGTACTCGAGTAGTTGAGCAGTTAATTCGAGTGACAGATGTATAGTTCTCTAGAAGATTCTAACCCCACTCGAGTAGCAAATCCATGTACTCGAGTAGTTCGTTTAGTACTCGAGTAGTACAGTTTCAGTACTCGAGTGATCAGGTTTTTCTCCAAAATTTTCTCTAAGTCAAGTTCTCGAGAAGTCCAGCTTCACCTCTCTCGAGTAGCTTATCTAGCACTCGAGTGATCCTTACTCCACTCGAGTGATTTCAGATTATATGCAGAATTTCCAGAAATGCCTCTTCTCGAGTAATCAGAGCTATCCACTAGAGAGCTAGTCATAGTACTCGAGTAGTATTATTCTCACTCGAGAAATGTTGTCTCAATTTTTGAAAATTTCCTTAAGTCCCTGATAGATCTATGTTTTGAATTCTTTGATATGACTGTTCCATGTGGCCGTCATTAATGACAAATCTCACCGTTAGGGAGATCTTATAAAAGGTCGTGCCATTATGAATAACCCTAAGAAGAATAATATCATCAAACACATATATTCTGTCATTCTAATTTTTCAGGATCGGCCGACAATTTCCAAATCTACAGAAGCCGCTGCTCATCTTGAAGATCTCTAAGGCCATTTCCGATCCAGATCGACTTGCAGATCAAGAGACTTTTCAATCTTCAACTTATCCTTTATTGTATGAGTCCAAGTTTCTCAGAATAGATCTAGCCGAGAGTCTTCTTCTACAAATTCTGATAAAGCCAAAAAGTTCAAGAAAGAAGACCTAGGGAGAGATTTCTAGATCTGAGAAAAGATTTATTGTTTGTATTTTCAGATTTCATTTTATTATTGTAGGAGAATATTCTCCAAGTGTTGGAGCCTCGTTCTCTGAGTTGTAGGAAGTTTTCATCTTCCGAGTGTAGATCCCTTTTTGGATCGAGATTGTAGGAACGTTGTTCCGAGTTGTGGGATTGTTTTCAATCCGAGATTAGCGGAGTAGCCGAGTCTAATGTTTTACTAGATCGGTGAGTGGAAAGTGGACGTACCCAAGATTGGGGAACCACTATAATTCTTGGTTTCCTCTGTGAATGCTTGTTTATTTCTTGTGCTTAGATTGCTAAAGTTTTTATTCCGCAAAAGACGCACAACTCACCTATTCACCCCTCTCTAGGTGTTTTAGGTAGACTACTTAGACGTTTTTCAATTGGTATCAGAGGGAGGTTGATCATTAAAAGGTTAACACTTTGATTAGATTTGCCCCAAGTTATCTTTTGAGTCATCCAAGCATGGACAGAGCCAAGGATTTCGCTAAGCTTTCTTTGTGTACAAAGAACAATTTTGCTATGTGGAAAGAAAGGATAAAGTTCTTTATGGAAACTATGGATCCAAGGATCTTCATGATTGTTGAAGAAGGTCCTTATGTTCCCATGATTGCCTCCACTATAGATGCTACAATGCAAGTTCCTAAGAAGCTGATGGATCTCGACAAAGATGAGATTACACTTGTCTCTTTAGACAAGAAAGCCAAAAATATTATAGTAAGTGCAGTCGATGATTCAATGCTGCAGAATTTGATTCACTGCCAGTCTGCTAAGGAGATGTGGCAGTCTCTTATCATCTTGATGGAAGGTACTGAAGAAGTTAGGGATGACAGAAGATCCCTTATGAATCAAAAGTATGAAGCCTTCCGACAAGGACCAAAGGACACAATTGCTGACACATTTGAGAATTTCTTCAAGATATTTAACGACCTAAGAGTCTACGGCCGAGTCTTCACCAATGGAGAACTGAATGATAAGTTCTTGAGATCCCTGACTAAGGAATGGGATAACAAGGTTTGTGCTATTCTGGAATTTGGAAAGCTTGTTGAGACTGACCTGCAAAATCTCTTCAGAAAGCTTATGTCATATGAGCTTCAAATCAATTCATAAAAAGCTAAAGAAGAGAAGAACAGGTATTCATCCAAGGAGAAGTCTATAGCTCTCAAGGCAGACACCTCAAGGAAGTCTAAGGCTGCCTCCCCTACCCCAGCACAAGAGGAAAGTGAAGAAGAATCATCTGAGCCAATCACTTCAGGCTCAAAGCTATCTGAAGGAGAGTTCTCTCTACTCTCAAGACAGTTCAAGAAATTCTTGAATAAGAAGAAGCAATGGAGAGGCAAGGATGCCTCATACAGAAGATCACGACATGATGGTGATCGCTATAAGAAAGGCTCAAGTAGACAGGACAGGTATAATGCTAAACCGAACAAACATATTTCTACTGACATCGTTTGTTACTGTTACAATAAGTTAGGTCATGTTATTGCTGATTGCCCCCATAAGAAGAAGGAGGGTGGAAGAAGAGACCAAAAGAAAACTTCTTACAATAAGAAGAAGACAGAATGAAGCCTGATGGCCAAGACAGGCAAGACCCTCAGTGACTCTGACTCATCTGAGTCAAGTGATGAAGAGGAAGCCTACATTAGGCTTATGGCACAAACTGACGAAGAAGAGCCCCTGTTCACTGGGGAGGAAAAATCTCACACCCCTCTTTCTGAATCTGATGATTCTTACCATGAGAATGAGGAATGTTCTTCTGACGAGGAATCTGAACTCATGTCTCAATATAAAGAGTTAATCAAAGCCTTCGACAAATGTCGTAGAGTGGCAAGAACTCAGGCTAAGGAGATCAAATCTCTAAAGGCTGAAGAGAGCAATCTGAGAGAGGAAATTGTAATGATGGACTCCATCAAGAAAGACTTCCATGATTCTATGGAAGAATACAATAAGTCTCTCAAGAACCTTGATCTGAAAGAGGAAATCATCAAGGGGTTGGAAGAACAACTTGTAGCTGAAAAGAAACTTATTGAAGGTTTCTCCAAGCCCAAGATAATTCTTCCGCTTATTGCTGAATTCTCTGCTCAGGCCAAAGGGGCTGGCTAAGGCCATATGGCTGGTCCTAGTAAATCTCCTAGGAGAAACAAAGCCCTAAAGAGAAATAAGGCTACTAAGAAAGCACTAGCCAAGGAGAAGGGGAAAGCTCCTCTAGAACAAACGACATTTAGGAAGGTTATCTTTCCGACAAATAAGTTTGATCTGGATTCGTCCTATGGTCACTTTGCTAGGCCTACTTACGTAGAGCCCAAGTCTCGTTACCAAGGATGGACTCTTCCTCGGAACTTTGGCGAGAGTGTCTTCAAGGCACTTTATGAGGAGATCACTCTTCATAACTATGGACCTTATAATCATGGTCACAACATCGAGAAAGCTCCCAGAGTTAAACCCATTGTAGAAAAACCTACAAAGGATAAGAAGTCATGTGATTGTCATCATCATGAAGCTTCTACTTCTAATTCTACTTCCTCTACTAGACCACAATCTCAAAAGGTCGAGCAGAATATCTTTAGGCAAAGATACAACAGATTTGACTGTTGGTGTTGTGGCAAGATTGGTAACTTCGTCATAGATTGCTGGCTTAATCCCAGATATTATAAAACTCCTCGAGTTAATAATGTGAGAAAGACCGCTCACAATGTTAACATACGTAGGGGGAGCATGCTAATAAGAGACCAAGGACCCAAACAAGTTTGGGTTCCTAAGGCAAACTGACTTGTGATTATAGGTATGTCCAAAGACCACCAAAACTCCTATCTTATACTTGGAAAACGGATGCTCTCGGTATATGACCGAGACTAGAAGCCTTCTCCAGAATTTCTCTCCAGTTGTGAATGGTCCAAAGGTCATCTTTGGAGGTTCTGATAGAGGAATTACAAAAGGCTACGGTATGGTTACCAATGGCAGTGTATCCTTTTCGGATGTGGCTTATGTTGAAGGATTGGAACACAATCTCATAAGCATAATCCAACTCTGTGATAAAGGATACATCGTAGAATTTCATGCAGATAAGTGTGATAAAATCGGTTGATAATTTTGAAATGATTTTATAAGGCACTCGTAGTAGAAATATCTTTTGTTTAAATTTTATTTGCAAAGACTCTTCTACACCAGTGTGTCTTTTGGCAAAAGATAGTGCGTCTCTTGGTGACCAATGGCACAAGAGATTAGCACATATTAATTTCAAAACTATTAATAAATTATTTTCTCTGAATTTAGTATGTGATGCCCCAAATGTCAAGTGCGTTAAAGATAGACCTTGTCATGCATGTGTAAAAGGCAAGCAAACAAGGGCTACCTTTAAAAGCATTATTGGCAAAGACTTTAATAGGTGTTTACACCTTCATTATATGGACTTGTTCGGTCCACTACAAGTTAGAAGTTTGGGAGGTAAGGATTATATGTTGGTTATTGTCAATGATTACTTGCGCTTTGCGTGAATGTTCTTTCTGAAACACAAGTCAGATACCTTCGACTTCTTTATAAATTATGTCAGGCAGATCCAGAATGAATACAATGATTCCGTAGTCAAAATTAGAAGTGACAATGGAACTGAATTCAAGTCTGGGGCCATGACAGAATTCTGTGAAAGCTTAGGTATCTTTCATGAGTTTTTCTCTCCTCATACTCCACAACAAAATAGAGTAGCTGAGATAAGGAATAGAGCACTCATAGAAGCCTGTAGTACCATGTTGAGTGATGCCTCACTACTGGAATACTTCTGGGCTGAAGCCATCAGTAGTACATGCCACGGGCAAAATCGAGCACTCATAAACAAGAACTATAATAAGACACCTAACAAAATTCTAAAGGGCAGAAAGCCGATTGTCTCATACTTTAGAATCTTTGGCTGTAAATTCTTCGTACTTAAAAATGGCAAGTATCATACCACTAAATTTAGTTAAAAGAGCTTTGAGGTATTTTCGTAGGATATAGTAGCCAAAATAAGGCATATAGGGTATTTAATAAGAAAACCCTGGTCATAGAAGAATCTATTCATGTTGTATTTGATGAGACGAGCTTGCTGCAAAGTAACTCTTATAGTGTGTTCATTGAGGATGCAGGTTCAAAGTTGAAAGAACTTAACTTGGATGAGTCAACTGAAGGAAAAGGAGAAAAGTTCATCAAGATCACCACTCCAACCCCAATTGGAGAGGTTGATGATAGAGATGAAGAAATCACCCAAGATGATGAAGTCACTGTTGTGGTTGAAGACACTCCACATGCAAGGACTCTAAAGCTCAGACATCTGAAGGATCACCTAATGGAGCAAATCATAGGAGATCCAAGGGATGGTGTCAAAACTCATAGAGGTACTACTAATGAGAATTTATATTTGAGTTTTCTCTCACAGGTTGAACTAAAGAAGTTTGAGGAAGTAAACTCGGGTGCATCATGGATTTTGTCCATGGAAGAAGTGTTGAATCAGTTCAAGCGCTGTTAAATTTGGAAACTTGTTCCAAGACCTAAAGGTAAGAATGTCATACGAACCAAGTGGGTCTACAGGAACAAGATGGATGAGAATGGAACTATCATAAAGAATAAGGCCAAACTCGTCGCCAAAGGATATCGACAAGAAGAAGGAATCGACTTCGACCAGACGTATACTCTAGTGGCAAGGCTGGAGGCCATCAGGTTGTTCCTAGCTTATGCTGCACTTAAGGGCTTGACCGTCTATCAGAGGGACGTGAAGTCTGCCTTCCTTAAAGGTGACATCAAGGAAGAAGTGTATGTGTAACAACCTCCAGGTTCTTTTGATTCTAACTATACTGATTATGTTTATTGCTATCTAAAGCTTTATATAGTTTGAAACAAGCTCCTCGAGCTTGGTATAAGACGCTGTCTAGCTTTCTTCTTGAGAACAAGTTCATAAGGGGAAAGATAGATAAGACATTATTTCTTAGGGAAATAAAAGGCAAGATTTAGCTAGTGCAAATCTATGTCGACAATATTATTTTTGGCTCTACTGACGACAACCTCTGCAAAAAATTTTCTAAACTTATGCAAGGGAAGTTTCAAATGAGCAGTATGGGAGAGCTGAAGTATTTCTTAGGACTTTAGGTGAAACAATCTTAAGATGGAATTTTCATCTCGCAGACCAAGTTCACCAAGGAGCTAATTAAGAAATTCGGAATGGAGAATGCAACCTCTATGAGGACTCCAATGGGTTCAGCTGTGTCTCTGGACAAGGATGAGAAAGGGAAACCTTTTGATGAAACCAAATATAGAAGCATAGTTGGATCTTTGCTCTATCTTACTGCTAGTAGACCAGACATAATGTTCTCCACATATGTCTGTGCTAGATTTCAAATGAACTGTAAGGAATCTCATTATGATGTTGCAAATCAAATTTTGAGATAACTTAACGGTACACCAAATCTTGGCTTATGGTACCCAAAAAGTAATGATAGCGAACTAATTGGTTTTTCAGATGCAGACTTTGTAGGTAGTAAAGATGATAGAAAGAGAACTTCTGGGAGTTGCCAATTCCTTGGAAGGAAACTCATTTCATAGAGTAGAAAAAAGTAAAATTATGTCGCAATCTCAACGGCCGAGTCAGAATACATTTTTGTCGGCAGTTATTGTGCAAAATTGCTTTGGCTAAAGAACCAACTGGAATACTACAATATGCAAGTCAAAGACATCCATCTATTTTGCGACTCCTCTAGTGAAATATCAATAGCCAACAACCCAGTCTCTCACAGCTGGACAAATCACATTGAGCTAAGATACCACTTCATCCGGGAGCATGTGGAGCATGGGGACATAAATCTACAGTATGTCCCGACTGATAGGCAAATTACAGATATATTCACGAAGCCGCTCGATGAGACCAAGTTCTCTTTCTTCAAAACTGAACTTGGTATGCTCAACAAAGAGGAATAGACCAGGAGGACTCATTTCACAGCTCAGAAAATAAGGATAAGTCAAAGAGGTTGGAATTTCTCTAAGTTGGACTTCATTTCTCGAGATAAGGAATGACTATTCGAGAACTCGAATATGACTACTCGAGTACTTCTCTGAATTCTCAAGAACTAAGTAAGTCACTCGAGTGCTATCACTCAGGTACTAAACTTCTTCTTGAGAAGTAGAAAAGTACCACTCGAGTACTGTCATACCGCCACTCGAGTATTGCCATTCCATCACTCGAGTAATAAAGTTCCACTTGAGAAATGACCCAATATTTTC
This sequence comes from Platanthera zijinensis, assembly GCA_039513925.1. Classification (NCBI taxonomy): domain Eukaryota; kingdom Viridiplantae; phylum Streptophyta; class Magnoliopsida; order Asparagales; family Orchidaceae; genus Platanthera; species Platanthera zijinensis. Next base: position 2,955,051 of record CM077089.1, read on the forward strand.
TGGACTTCTTTCAAATTTTCATATACGCAACCCGAAGTCCAATCCGCCATTATCTTAGTTAAGTTAAGCTTAATTACTCTTAATCATCTTTACTAGGGTTATATAAAAAGGAAAAATCGGATTTCAAGGTTCTACACGAATTCAAATCCACTATCTCTCAAAAGACTCTTCGTATTCCACCACCGTGACAGAGCACGCCACCATCGCCGTCGTCTTCTAGACTATCTCTCATAGTTCTCTAAAGAATATGGCGCCGCCGTCAAAGGTCGAGATAGGCTATGAGTTAGTCATTGTCGTGATAGCAGAAATTTTAGACGATTTCAAGAATTTGCTCATTCTGCTCGACATAGCAGGTTTAACTTTTGTTCTACAATAGCAGTACAAGATCGTGTTTCAAGAGGTAGAAGAATTCTTTAAGAATATTGAAGTGAAGAGAAATGGAAAAGTTCTAAAATCAAAGGTTAAGGGAATCTAGATTAAGCTCAACAAGACCTTTATTTCTCAATTACTCAGAATGCCCGTGGTTGATGAGGAAGATGACATAACAAAAAAAGATTATGATCGAGCATATAGCTTCTGTTGAATATCTGAGGTTATCAAGAATATCCGACGTCCAGACCTGAATGCTGAAGGAAAACTCCTAGTTGATATTTTGGGAAAGGTTTTACTGTGCAAAACCTCTTCTATAAGTTTCATTTCTACAGATCTTTTCTATATGATAACAGCTATTGTTTAAAGGAAGAAATTTCAATTTGGTATTATGATCTTGGACAAGATAAGGGAGAGCATTAAGGCTCCAAATTATGCTAGGATTATTTCTGTGATGTTGCATAAGATTAATCCTAAGGTGTTTGATTTCTCCAAAGGCACAACCATCCATCATATAAAGAAAGTATCTGTTTCCTCCATTCAAAGGTGGGAATTGAAATTGCAGAATCCTACCCAAGCTGCCCAAGCCCATGAGCAACCACCTGAAGAAGACAGGACCCCATCTCCCTCTCTACCTAATATTGCTGGCACATCTGGTGCAGCAGCTAAGGGGGAGCCTGCCTTTTCTACTGAGCAAATCAGAATGCCTCCTCCTCCTGATACCTCTATCCCTCCATCCTCTCTAGAAGAAATATTGTCAGATGCACAAGTGCATGAAACCATCCTTTCTACTGCTGAAGATATCAACCAGATGATTGAAGAGCTCAGCTCAGAAGAACCTCTTCCTCCCCTCTAAAACGACAAAGCTACAGAACCACTTAAGGAACCTACTCCAGCTACATCACCATCTCCTATACCATTTCCATAGTTTCATATTGATCACTCCCCTGATGTAGAGAAAGAACAAGAAGAGACTATATTTATTTTAGATGAGAAAGAACAGTCACCAGAACCAGTTGAAGCTCCCTTGAGGAGGTTGGATTTCACTCTTCCCACCACTCTTGGTGAGGAAGGAGATGTCTTGGTTCATACTACCAGATCACAGAGCTCAGTAGTTGTTGAAGAAATTGTTCCTCGGACTGCACCTCCTCCTCCAGTAACTCCTTCTGTCACTGCTACTGCTCCTACTTAACCTGCTGCTTTTGATATACTTGGTAAGATAGAGAAAATACTATTGGATCAAAGGAAACATTTTGATGATTCACTGCATGTGGTTCAAGAGAAAGTCACTGCTTTGGAAAAGGAAATGAGCAGAGGTTTCGCTGAGATTCAACATAATACTGATCAATTGAAGCACCTCTTCCAGATAGATGGCAAAGCTCTAGATCATACAATTACCAGTGTTGGTCAAGTGATGGACCAGGGAATTACTCTGGCAAATAATCAAATTCAACTTGAAAAGAAGGCCCAAGAGCACCTCATGAAGATATGTGAAGAGGTGGGCACTTTCAGAGATGAAGCCATAGAGAAGCTAAGTGTTGAAGTCAGAAAGGGGGAGGGACTGGTGAAAGAACATGTTGAAAAGTTTGATACAAATTTCATGACTCTTTGGACTGCAAAAATGGATGAAATTAATAAAGCTGTGCTAGCCCAGATTCAATCTGTAAAATTCCATACTTATGATACTACTGTATGGGTACACAACCAGATTTTCCCAGATTTCAAGGCTAATCGCAATATTATTCCACATCATCTGAATCCTCTTGCAGAAGCTCAGACTGCTCAGATTCCTGCTCAACCTACCTTTTCTCCTTGGCCTCAAGGGGAAGCTCCTCCTCCTCCAGAATCTTATGCACAGGTATGGGAATCTGATATACCTCAAGACCTACCTGAAATTCAGATCCCAAAGAGAAGAAAGTATGGATATGGAGCTTCTACCAGCAGATCAATTCAAAATCCAAAGGCAGAGAAAAGGAAAGCCCAAGAATTTGCTGAAATCTTGAGCCCAACTTCCAAGTCATTGATTCTTGAGACTCTGAAGCTAGTAATGGACTACAATGAAAGCAGAACTAATCACTATAATTATCATGAATTGGAATTATATGAGAAGTCCATGACTAAAAGAAGGATTTATGATAGAGAATATGAGAGGAATAATCAGAATGCACCACCAAGACCTCCCAAGTATTATCCCAAGCCATTCAGTTATCAAAGAAGGCAACAAGAAAAGCAAGACAGGCAGCATCAACAACAACAACAACAACAAGGCTAAGAATGATCATAGTTATAAAATTGAGTATTGAATCCGTGTAGAGTTGAAATCTTAACATTTCTATTTATATAAATCTTTTGTTTTGATGATTCATTTCCTAATCTTTAATTTTCATGCATATCATTCTTTGCTTAATTTCTATATTTAGTTCTTTTTATTTTTGATATAATTCACCTTAGTGTAGAGGGTTCTGACTTCTACAAATAGGTGGAGATTGTTTGGTATTGTATCAACAATAACCCTGATTTGTATGAAGTCACCCTTGAACTAAGATGAATTAAGTTGTATTTGATATCCTGTTCTAGTTGTGTGTGTGAAGGACTTATTGCTAAGTGTAGACCAATGTCAGTCTACAGTGGGTCACCAAACACAGGACCATACAATATAATCCCTCATTATATGATCCATGGTGTTGACTCATGTGTAGCCTCTCTATTGGGATACACTTTATTTTCAAAGCACAATGGTTGATGAAGGAAGACATGCTGCTATTTGGAATGAAGAAGTAAATTTTTCTTAAAGCTGAAAATTTTCTAAGTGTTTTACTCGAGTTGAATTAGAGTACTCGAGTAGAAACCTTAGAAGCACTCGAGTAGGTCTTGTCTTAAACTCGAGTAAAGGAAGTGGTTCTCGAGTAGCTTTAATCTAGCTCTCGAGAAGCCAAGTCCAGTACTCGAGTAGACCTTCTCTCGATCTCGAGTGTTCAGCTTTTGGTTCTCAAAAATTTTCTAAGTTAAACACTCGAGTAGTCAAGTCTAGTACTCGAGTAGTTGAGCAGTTAATTCGAGTGATAAAAGTATAGTTCTCAAGAAGATTCTAACCCCACTCGAGTAGCAAATCCATGTACTCGAGTAGTTCGTTTAGTACTCGAGTAGTCCAGTTTCAGTACTTGAGTGATCAAGTTTTTCACCAGAATTTTCTCTAAGTCAAGTTCTCGAGAAGTCCAGCTTCACCTCTCTCGAGTAGCTTATCTAGCACTCAAGTGATCCTTACTCCACTCAAGTGATTTCAGATTCTATCCAGAATTTCATGAAACGCCTCTTCTCGAGTAGTCAAATCTATCCACTCAAGAGCTGATCATAGTACTCGAGTAGTATTATTCTCACTCGAGAAATGTTGTCTAGATTTATAAAAATTTCCAAGTCCCTGACAGATCTATGTTTTGAATTCTTTGATATGACTGGTCCACATGGCCGTCATTAATGACAAATCTAACCGTTAGGAATGTCGTATAAAAGGTTGTGTCATTATGAATAACCCTAAGAAGAATAATATCATCAAGCGCATATATTCTGACATTCTAAGTTTTCTGGATCGACCGATAATTTCCAAATCGACAGAAGCCACCGCTCATCTTAAAGATCGCCAAGGACATTTCCGATCCAGATTGACTTGCAGATCAAGAGACTTCTCAATATTCATCTTCTCCTTGATCGTGTGAGTCCAAGTTTCTCAGAATAGATCTAGCCGAGAGCATTCTTCTACAAATTCTTATAAAGCCGAGAAATTCAAGAAGGAAGACTTAGGGAGAGATTTCCAGATATGAGAAAAGGTTTACTGTTTGTATTTTCAGATTTCATTTTATTATTGTAGGAGATTATTCTCCAAGTGTAGGAGCCTCGTTCTTTGAGTTGTAGGAAGTTTTCATCTTCCGAGTGTAGATCCCTTTTTGGATTGAGATTGTAGGAACGTTGTTCCGAGTGGTGGGATTATTTTCAATCCGAGATTAGTGGAGTAGCCGAGTCTAGTGCTTTGCCAGATCGGTTAGTGGAAAGTGGACGTACCCAAGATTGGGGAACCACTATAATTTTTGGTGTCCTCTGTGAATGCTTGTTTATTTCTTGTGCTTTGATCGCTAAAGTTTTTATTCCGCAAAAAGACGCACAACTCACCTATTCACCCCCTCTAGGTGATTTAGGTAGACAACTAAAACGTTTTTCCCCGCCCCTGCAAAATGTCGTCGCCCCCACCAAATTTTTTCGCCCACCGAATGATGTCATCTTCTGAATGATGTTGCCCACTAAGTGTCGCCACCTGTCGAATATTGGTATCCCCGTCGAATGTTACCTCCCCCACCGATTGTCACCACCTCCCTAATTGTCGGCTCCCCTGATGATTGTCGCCGCCCCCACCGAATTTTGCCGCACACGCTGATTGTCGCCACACCCGATGAATATTGCCATCCTCGCCTAATGTCGCAAAATAGTAACCAAAATTTTGAGAACGCAAATTTTGGTTAACTCAACAAACACTTCAAATAGCACTTATATAAAAGATATGTTACTTCATGATTTAGATGACATTCTACAAAAACATAAGAAAACATTAACAGATTTTGGTCTGTTCGCCATAAGTGAAGGTTTTGATGGGTTGCACAACTTCTCTAGCCTAATAGAACTTGAATTTTCATTCTCAATATCTGATGATGGCATTGCTAGCACGGGAAAAATATACCTTCATTGTCGCTCCCTCGTTGAATGTTGCCCCCATGACGAATGTCGCCCATGATGAATGTCGCCCCCACGACGAATATCGCCCCCACGATGAATATCTCCCCAATGATGAATATCGCTCTCACGAAATATGTCACGCCCACGATGAATGTCGCGCCCATGAAGAATCTCGCGCCCACGATATATGTCACGTCCATGACATATGTCGCGCCCACGATGAATGTCATGTCCATGACGAACGCCGACGAAATTTGTCGTGCTTACAAAAAATGTTGCGCCCACGACATATGTCTTGCCCACAATGAATGTCGCGCCCACGACTTATGTCATGCCCACGACAAATGTCGCCCCCACGAAATATGTCGACCCCTCAACAAATGTCACACTCACGATAAATGTTGCCCGCACGGGGTCCCCCGTGCATGAATGCTTCTATGTTTATATACATTTGCATACAAAGTGCTGACCTGTAGGGTGATGGAGTGCCCCGAGGTCCGTTAGGGATAACTAGGAGGAGATGTGTTGGTTACATAGTTGAGGTCAGCATTTGTTGACCCACATTATAATAATTTTTTACAGGGCAAGGATCGCAAGCGGGAGCAAGCTCGCCGGCAAAAAAGGTCTAAGCCTCATGAAGTGGACTCTCTTTTATTTACTTATGTTTTGTTGAATACTTTGCTCCATGAACTGTAATCCGGCTTGCATGCCGAGGTATCCTAGGAGTGCTAAAGTACGTTGCTTTGTTTGTTGGTGTTTTAATTTTTGTACTCATGATTGTTGTAAGACCTTATGGTCATTTTGATACTCCTATGATAGTGGATAACTACTAGTGTTTGTGGGTTTCCGTTGTTTATGTTCTGACTTTTGAGATGCGTTGTTCTTTTATATCAATTTATAATGCTAAAGCTGTGAAATCTATATGTTGTGGGGCCTCGACCAGACCCATATTATATGGTCATTACAATGGAGGTGTTATAATTTCTTATCAGAGCGAGGTTGATGTCCAGGGTAAGGTTTAGTGGCCGATTTGGCATATCTAGTCGTGTAAAGAAGTTATCCACAAAAGAGTATCGCAGGACCGTAAGTGTCCTAGTGTCTAAGTTTTATGAATAGAAGCTGATTCTTGTTGTATCTTTCTTTTGCTAAATGTACAAGCGACAATGTAGGGATGTTGAGGCCGTAAGGGGAGCCTTCAACGAACAGTGCTACTGCTCCGGGTTCTATGGGCATGGGTATAATCCCAGCCGATTTCTGTCGCATGTTTACAGAGGAAATGGTAGCATCCCAAGCTGCAGTGACATCGCAAGTTGTGACCCCTATTGCACAGGTAACGACTCACGTTACCTCAGATGCGACACCAGTCATACCAAGCGGAGGAACCAGGCCGGCAGAGCCGTTGGCGGAGAGAGTGGTCGTTGGGCAGGGAGATCGACAGATGAATTACTTTTTAAGTTTTTATCCTCCAACGTTCAAGGGAGTCGACACACTAACTGATGTGAAGGACTGGTTAGCGAGAATTCAGGAACTTATGAGGGAGGTAGAGATGCCAAAAGAGAAGAAGTTTCAATTCATGACCTTCATGTTAGAAGGTGATTCCAAGCTATGGTTAGTTAGCCATATCGGCTGCCAGTTTCCTGGATGCACCCCATCTATGGAAGAGTTCAGTAATGCCTTCTAAAAGAAGTATATCCCTTTGTCGACGAGGTTAGCCCTTCAGAGATAGTTTTGCCACTTAGTGAAATGTGACAAGACTATGGATGAGTATGTTCAGAAATTTACTCGTTTGGGATGTTTTGCAGGAACGACCATGGCTGAGGAAGAGAAGAGGGACAATCTCATTTGGGACTCTCATTATATCAACGAAGAAAGCCAAGCTCTTTAAGCGATCAGCCCGGAATGACATAATGCAGGTACAGATCAGCTTAACCCATTGCTCAGATGTTGTGTCACTAATGAAAGCCGAAATAATCAAGCCACATTACAAGACACGAGTCAGCTTCCCCTTGCCCATTCGTCTCAATGGCCCGATTTGCTGGAGCCCAACGGCTCAATAGAAAAGATTACCGCCAACTTTTTCGCCAGGACTTGAGCTTGCAATCAACACAAAATTGCACTCACGGCCATAGTTGGGCACTACAGTCTCTCAGCTTTCATATAATGTCCCCTAGGTCTCTCTGAGACATGCCTAAAAAATATAGCTCACTGGGAGCTATCATCGGGCTATACTCATTATCGTCGCGCGATAGGGAACAGAGTTTCATTGCTTCCCTAATTTGGGGTTTTCCTAGAGATTATCTCCAGTACTTCATGGCAGCATCCTGCATACCCCTAGACCCCGGATTTCACACGTTTACCAACACGTTTATCCACAGAGTCTTCTCCGACAAGCAAATCAAAACATCACCAATACATACCAACCTGTCCAGATGGGATTCATACAACATGCCTATTCTGTACTGCGCATTTTCAGATCTATATGCAAACTTAATCGGGGATCACAATGATCGACCCAATGGAAACCACCTTTTCTTCACCTTTTGGTGAGGGGTTCTATACACGTATGAAAACTGAGGACTTCACTTGTCCAAGGAGAAAATCGTTAAAATCATATGTCGATTCGGAGCCATAGCAAAGCGTTCTATCCGGATTGAAAGGAGCACGTCATTTTCCTCTTCGCGAATCTAGTCTCAGATCTTGATTCTGACAACGAGATATTCTTCTCCAAGCTTCCCAAGCTTAGCTCCAGCACTTCTCCTTCCTTAGCTCTTTTCTCTCAAGTGCTTGAATTATAAGGAGGAGAGAGAGTGATAAGAAGAAGAGAATGATTTCTCTTTTTTATGCTCCTCGAGTTAAGTGGACTCGGGACTAATCCCAGCCATATACTTATTTTATCAAAACGAATAAAAGACCAATATTTTAGCTAACTGGTCAACTTTAGCACTATTATCACGCGATATCGACTGTCTCCTAGCGACATCGGCTTTTTCGCAGCTTAACCCTAGTCAACCACCCCCTATTGGTCGCTTACCAACCACCCTACACGTGTCATGCCACATGTGGCAGTATCGCCCAACGATACCCATTATCACCACGCGATAGCCCACTCGACGATTCGTCGACAGCGTCAAGTGCGTTGAATATACTCAACGCTTGAGAGCATCGAGTGCATTGAGTGGTATCATCGTGTGATACCCTCTATCGCAATACAATAGTCTCTTACTCAACAATTCGTCGAGTTTACTCAATGCTTGAAAGCGTCAAGTGTGTCGAGTGCTATCACTATTGCTAGCGATGCCCACTATCGCTAGGCGATAGCTACCAAAAGTTCTGTTTATATTTTTAGAGTGTTACAAACCTCCCCCCTTACAGAAATTTCGCCCAGAAATTTACTCATTTGTAGGTCATAAAACAGCAACTAATATGTTACAACATATTTTCCCTTCACAAAATAATGTTACAACATTATTTTACAAATAACTCGAGAAATTCATTTCGCATGGTTTGCTCACATTGTCAGTTCTTTATGATCACAATTGTCCAAATGCACTTTGACCACCCCGATTATTTTGTTTTGCAACTACGTGATCTCCGTACCTTCGAGCCGAAAAGGTCTAACTTTCTTCATCAGCCTACTATCGACCGGTAATCGATCATTCTCACTTACTTATTTTGGCTCTTTCACAGCTTTCCGCAACACCAATATGTGAAACACAACGTGCAAACAACTTATTAGCTCCATAGAAAGAGCTAACTGATAGGCAAGATCTCCAATCCGCTCAACCATTTCAAACGGACCAAGATACGTCAGACTCAACTTTTTCAAGCGTTGAATCCTAGACAGGCCATTGAATGGCTTGATCTTCAAATATACCCAATCTCCCACAACAAACTCCACGTTTCAGTGCTTGACATTGTAGAACTTTGCTTGCCTATCTTGGTCTATCAGTAGCCGCTCTCTTATAGTGTGTATTGTCAAATTTGCATCTTCGATCTCCTTACGCTTAAATAACTTCGACTCGCCTGTTTCTGCCTAAGCTAAAGGTGTACGTCACTTCCTATCGTATAAGGCTTCGAAGGGCGCCATCTGAATGCTAGTTTGATAACAATTATTATAGGCAAACTTGATCATATAGAGATGGTCCTCCCACCTCTTCCCGAAATCCAAGGCACATATACGGAGCATATCCTCCATTATTTTGTTGGTCATCTCGGTCTAACAAACCGTCTGCGGTTGAAAGGCCAAATAGAACTTGAGTTGAGTACTCAACGACTGGTGGATTAGCCTCCAATCATTCGATGTAAAGCGTCTATCTCGTTTAGTGACGATGCTACAGGGCACACCGTACAATCGTACTATATTGTTAACATACAACTTTGCAAACTTTTCTACTGAACCGTCCTTTCAAAAAAGACCGCCATCCAAGGAGAATTAAAAATTTGACCCATCCGCTGCATAGTGCTTCTTACTCTCATTGAGTTTCGTTGCTTGCTGAACCCTGTCTGTGAGGTCATACTATACCTCCGTCCAGTCCAAGCACGCATTTGTAGTGGTTTTCTTGTCAACACAAGAAATAACTAAGGTTTCCAAATCCTGGATCAGACGCTCATCATGTATCTATAACCAATTAGCCCTAACCGAAGTCTTACGACTCAAGGCATCCACGACTACATTTCCCTTCCCGGGAGTCTAATGTATTTGAGAGGTGTTGTCCCCGAGGAACTCCATACACATCCATTGTCGCATGTTTAGATCTTTCTGATCTATCAAGTACCTAAGGCTCTTATTGTCCATGAAGACGTCAACTTTCATGTCATAGCTTAAGTACAAAAATCACAGCCACCAACTCCAAGTCAGGGACTAGATAGTTTTGCTCATACACTTTCAATTGGTGCGAGCCATAAGCTATCACTTTTCCAAATTGCAAAAGAACGCAGCCTAAGCCGTTCCCTAATGCATCATTATACAGTTCGTAGCCGTCTATACCACATGGCAAACTCAAGAGAGGCGTCATGATCAAACGACTCTTCAACTCTTCAAAAGCTCGTGCGCACTCAGGCGTCCAAATGAACTTCTGATCTTTCTTGTTAGTGTGGTGAGGAGTAAGGCGATCCGTGAAAATTTATCTATGATGCGCTTGTATTAGCCCGCAAGTCCAAGGAAACTCCTAACCTTGGCTACAGTAGTCAACACTGACCACTCTTTTATCGCAACTATCTTTGCCAAATCCACCGCAATACCCTCTCCACTAACCACATGGCCAAGCAAAGCCACCGACGATAGCCAAAACTCATACTTTGAGAATTTGGCATAGGGTTTGTTTCTTATCAGGGTATGCAAAACCATCCTCAAATGATTTACATGATCTTCTTCTGACTGAGAGTACACAGATATGTTGTCAACAAAGACGATCATAAATAGGTCCAGGTACTCTCTAACCGTCTATTGCATTAAGTCCATCAATACCGATGGCGCATTTGTTAGCCCAAACGGTATTCCAGTGAACTCGTAGTGCCCATAACATGTACCAATCGCTATCTTGGGAATGTCACATTCTCGAAACCTCAACTGGTAGTAGCCAGACTTCAAATCTGGCTTTGAGTATACCGTTGATCCAACCAACTGATCGAACAAGTCATCAATTTGTTGTATCGGATACTTGTTCTTCTCCATCAGCTTGTTCAGCTCTCGATAATCTATGCATAGACGCAAGTTTCCATCCTTTTTCTTCACAAAGAGGGCCAGTGTGCTCCAAGGTGACAAACTTGGGCGTATGCTATATAGCCTTGCTCAAGCAATTCTTGTAGTTGAACTTTTCATTCTGCCATCTCCCTTGGAGCTATCCGGTACGGTGAGTGGGCCACAGGTTTCGCACCAAGCACCAACTCAAAAGAGAAGTCACTCTCTTGTTGGGACGTGACCTAAGGAGATCATTAGGAAACACATCTGCGTAAGCCGACACACAATAGGAATGTCACTTAACTGGGCTTTGGCTCAACGTGTAACATCCCATTTTACGCTATCCCCCCCGCATGCGTTTTGAGTCAAGATAATTAACTCAGGATCGGGAAGCGTTGAGTGAGTCGAGTGAACTCGATGCCATTCGACAAAGCGTCGAGTGAGTTTAGTGGACTCAACACCACTCGACGAATTTTACTTAGAAAATATTTTGGAAACTGTAGGCGTCGAGTAGTCTCGACGCCATTTGACAAAGTGTCGATTGCACTTGACGCAACTCAATGTGGTGTTGATTGGTCGCAACGCCACTTAACGCAGTGTTAAGTCGTCTTAACGCCACTCAACGCGACATTGAGTGGTCTTAACGCCTTATACATAGAATCTATGGATGATGTTGGAGTTGAGTGGTCTAAACGACACTCAATGCGGCGTTGAGTTGTCTCAACGACACTCAATGCTTTTTACTTAGAATCTGCGGAATGATGTTGGCGTTGAGTGGTCTCAATGTCACTCAACTCTTTTAACTTAGAATCTGTGGAACGATGTTGGAGTTGAGTGGAACCAACACGGAATTGAGTGGTTTCAACACCACTCAACGCTTTTGAGTCAGAGGATTTTCATTCCATACTATGTTTGCTGGTTCAGTGTATGGGATAAACTTAGTTCGAGAAAAGCGCCAATTGACCTATTGGACCCGGTCCTTTCAATAACGACCTAATTATAGCAATAATTGGGCAGTCCAATATTATGGTGAAACATGGCGGCAAGGAGGAACCATGCTCAAGGACGAAAAGCCATGCCCCGCCACTCCAAGTCACTCCTCTTATTCAATGTCCTTAAACATAGGACACCATCACCTTTAGTGAACCGAGAGGAGTGTAAATCAATAGCTGGAGCAAGGAGATTGCCGGAGAAACCAGGAAACGAGTTAGTTCACTGAAGACAGTGTCGGATATGGCTCGCCACCACCAAACACGCCACCAAGCGTGGCTACAGGTCCGTTTCTCCTCCCCTCCCTTGGTGCTAGCCGTCTAGCCTTTTAGGAGAGACATAAGGCTCAATTGAGCACAATACCATGTGAGGAAGAGGAGATTTTATTTCCGAGAATTTCTCCTTGCTCGAGTTCGCCGGAGGAGCTGCCTATGGAGGACATGTCATCGGGAAATGCTAGCCACCACCTCAATGTAGGTGGTGGAGACAATCGCCGCCGCTGCCGGCAGCCAGAAGGTCGGGAAATGCAAGATCTAGCTAGTACATGTCAGTATGATTTGGACCGTCAGCTGGGTGAGGAAGATGAATGGATGCTGTCCATTTAATATGTATTAAACTACATGTTATTTAATTTACTGTCACATTTTATACAACACATTTCATGCTAAATTCGGTCCTTGTAGAGGCATATTCAGAGAAAACCATCAACATGAAAAAGGTAGATTTAGGTCTCTCCTTTAGTTTGACACCCTAAACGTGTAATTTGGAGCACTGTAGCTTCCTATAGGACAATACCCCTTGGAATTCTCCCAGGCATGTAAAATCCTAAGTCCACATGCAGTAAAATTTAGGCCAGACATGTGTTTATGTTAGACTTAGCCACTGCCTAAAAATCAGAATTTTTTGGGGGTATTTTTCTATAGTTTTTATAGAAATTTCATTTATTAAATGAAGGGAATATAGGGGATTCCCTTTTCTAAATGCCACCAAATTTTGGTGGCATGGCCATTGGGTCATTATATGACCATGGTAAAAGTTTCAGACCATTTGGACATTTGCATTTTGGGGAAATCCAACATTCATGATGGGGGTAGATTTATAAATGGTGTGCCAACTGTAAAAATGGGAAATTAGCCATTTGGCTCAATTTATGTCCATGGGATGTTGGACAGAGGCTCATAGGGATGAGATATACCTCCCATAGAAATATTGGGATTTTTGGGATAAAAAATCCCATTAATTTGAATTATTCGAAAATATGCTCATTTAGAAATAAAAATGAGAAAAAGGGCTACTGACCTTATAAAATTCAATAATTTTGATAAAAGCCCTATTATGACCTTTTACATCTTTGGAAAAGTTATGAACTTGTTTGAAAATTGTATCTTGTGTATTTAGTAGATTTACAATTTTTCTCTTTTTGGGATTAAATCAAAAGTAGGGGTAATACTATTTGAAAAATTATGGAAAAATGCACAGACTCTTATTTCTGTGATATAAACCCCTGTATATTTATTTAAGAATTTTTGGATGATTAATTATGCTAAAAACCTTAGTAGTGACATTTTAGTATTAATGTTCACATGCAATTATTTTAGGTCAAATCACTGGTTAAGATTATTAATTTCTGTCTTGAGTATTATTATGGCAATGTTGATCACTAGAAATTTTCTATGAATTTTTGGTAGAATATTTTAGGTACTTTATTTTGAAAATGTAATAATTATGGATTTAATCATAAATAAAAAATGAATGTTAAATCAAATGAAAAATTAGGATTCTTGGTGAACAGTCATTGTCAACCTAGATGAATTCCAAGTAATTTACTTGGATATCATGGACCATTTGATATAGTAGTTCATGTACAAAGTAACCTAGGTCGCTTAATTAAATGATTTAATTTATGGTCCAAAACAATTAGAAAATTGATGGAATTCTGAATGGTTAATATTATGCATATGAAAAATCCATGATAAGTAGTTAGGGGAATTTGGCCCAAGGAATTGACAGTCATCTCATACGGGTTAGCATTAGGTCATGGGATGCGTTTAACAAAAATAATATATAATACTAGGACTCACAGGAGATATGATAAGTAGTAGGATTGAGAACTGTGTTGGGAAGTTCAAACCCTGGTTGGAGTCAAGTAGGTCATTTCTTAGCAACGAGCGTTAGAGTGCAAACCCCAAGAAGAATAATTATAACGGTGACCGGCGGAAGACCGTTGCTCTCTCAATAAATACCTTAAGTATTTAGGTTCACTCAAGAGCAACATTGAGAGTTGGGTATTAATAATGGGTAAACCCTAATAAAAGTAAGTGTTCTTGAGAAAAGGTGCAAAGAAGTGATAAACTCACCCATATGTTGTTGGAGGGATACATGACGGGTTTTAGTCCTGCGAGCAGGAGGCTCAGATGTTTGGATACAATACGGGTTTTAGTCGTGCGAGTTGGAGGCTCAGATGTTTGGATACAGGACGGGTTTTATTCATGTGAGCTGAAGGCTCGGATGTTTGGATAAAGGATGGGTGTTAGTCCTACGAGCTGGAGGCTCGAATGTTTGGATATAGGATGGGCTTTAGTCCTGCAAGCTGGAGGCTCGGATGTTTGGTTACAGGACGAGGTTTGGTCCTACAAGTTGGAGGCTCAGATTGGAAATAACTTGCATGTGCATAAACATATTAGTGGCGGGTCATGCGGTATTGGACCAATCATCACACCAATGGAAGTACAGTGACTCTGGTGAGGTATGAAGGTTTGAGGGGCCAGTAGGTTTTTTATACTACGGTTTGGTGGACAATCCCCGAAAAGGCACATTAGACCAAAAAGACTGGAAGGTTTGTCAGCAATAGTATGTGGTGACTCTGGTGTGTCCTTCAGAGGAGTACGAAAGATCTAGGCATGATAGTGTGTATACTCGCCTAGGAAGCAGAGACACCTGATCTTCTGCTATCGTAGCCACAACGGTGGTACCCAAGAGTTCAGCTAACTCTAAATAGTGGGAACTAAAGGTCTGTGATCACATAGTCATGTGAGTGAGTTACACTTGTATGAATCATAACCCGCATGTCATAATATACATACACACTTAGAACTTATGCACCATTGATCCATATCATATAAATTAGTATGGGCTCTTTTATATGATAAGTTACATTTGTGAAACCTTAACTTATAAGTTTGTATGGGCATTCATATAAGTTATGGTACTTCTGTGATGATAGCTTAGTAGTAGTTAGTTTACTTTCTGGTCCACTCTTTACTCTACATTCCGTAATTCTTTTCAATACTGTTTGTACATACTCTACTTATGCCTTATTGAACTGTTAGTGTAGAGATACAATTGATAATCTATACGATGATAGAATAGATCCACTGTCAACTTCTTTACTTTTTATACCCATTGTTGTTCTTCGCTTCGTCCTCCCGCTCGATGCTTAGTAGTCGCGGGGGTGAGGCGAGGACAAAATGGCTTAGTCTTTATGACTAACGGTCGGTTGTAACTGTAGGAGCTAGAGGAGGTGGAGCATCAGCACGATTGGCAAGACATGAGGAGCTGATACCACTTACTACTACTACAACCCGACGTCAGGTGATGATGAGTGTTCTTGTACTAGACTTTGCTTCTGCATAGTTTGTAGTGAGAGAGATATTTGATTTGGCATGTACATGGCATAAGCCCTTCTCTTATTTCTGTATTCATTGTGGACTATTATACTTTTCAGTTTCATATATATTAAGATCTTGTACTGTGATATTATGGACTTGCTAGTTTAACTTACTACTTGCATACTTCTATTCCTGATTGGCTGATAGGTTGAATAATCGTACTTGCCGGCAGGATCGGCGGCTTGCGGTGTTGACTAGCCCATGTGTTAGTGTCACTGTAAGGCGGCGGTTCTGGGCATAAGACCAAGTTACCTCCTTGGTAATTGGAGGGGGGGTCTAACAAACAGGTCTCTATTCAACAAACGATCATATGAGAAAGAATTCCAAATCACTCGGACACCCCGCTCGAGCAATAGTTTGCAGACAAACTGTGCAGCGGAAGCATAGTGTGCCCATATGTAAAAAGTAATAGAAAGTAGTACATTTAAACAATTAATTAGGCCAATCTATTTAGGACACCACATTAGTTTTACTTGCTAAGAGGATTTCATAGTGTATCATAGTCTAAAATCAACCTCGGATATAGATTGGTTAAGGTATGTGGATACCCAAATTTACAAACGGAGATGGTATAAGCTTCAGGAAATTTCTCAATTTGTTGAGTTTAATAAAGTAGGTAACTGTTTAGTACACAACCTATACAGCAATCATGATTTCCTCAATACAGACACATGGTTACCAAGTCTAGTTGTCTGGGACAACTATATCGCATCATGGAATTTGTGGTTTGGAATCAGGTTCCTGTAAGTCAGAATTTTGGCACTTTAGGGGATTCGAAGATGATTTACAAATAGTGTGTTCTATCAAAGAATCAATCACTTTCAAATGAGAATGTTTTATTTACCCTTATACTTTGGGATATTGTTTAAGGTATAATTAGATAGCTTGGTAAGACAACTTCTTACATTAAGAATCGGGATACATACATTGATAACATTATAATCACTGTTAGGAGGATTCATGATATTGAGATATAGATCTTGACTATCAAAGGCGTATACGGTGAAATCACTCGAGAAGTAATTAGTGTTTAAAAGATTCATTTTATGATGAAATCGACTTGTGACAGACCACACCATTTTGACAAGATACGCTTATTATTTATGAATTAGACTCCATGTGAAAAGCGATTGAGAGTCAAAATTTATTTTATCAACACCCATGTTGATAATGAACGTTTGATGTATGAAATTTGTATTGTTACTTTAGTAGAGGTGTAATAAGTCATGAATTTGGAAGAAACAAAAGGGAGGGTATAATCTTTTCATCATAAGTTTGGAGGTTGGTTAATGACTATACATAAGTTGGATCTTCGTCATAAATAATACCATGATAACTTATATTTAAAGAGCCAATATGGTATAAGACAAATGGCATGATGTGATTCTGGAAGAGAAATCTGAGATTTTTGTGCTCAATTCTAGATATAAGATATTGATTCTCACGTACTTGGTGATCAGTGCTCGTAAGGGACTCCAAAACCAATGTATGATTAAGGTTTATTTAATGATAATATGTTTGAAGATTTGGAAATATGCCCACGTAATTATGATTAAGAGTATCGCGAAGTATAACAAAATACACTCGGAGGGGACTGTTACCTCTGATAGAGTTTTCATATAAATAACAACCACCAGGAGAGCATTGGGATGGCACCATATGAGGCTCTATACGGAAGGAAGTGTCGGACACTACTATCTTGGGTACAGGATGAGGACACCAGTGCACTTGGATCGGACTTTATTGAGGATACGGATGCTCAGATACGGCTGATCAGGGATCGGATGCTAGAGGCACAGAGTAGGCAAGCCAAGTACTACAATGCGAGGCATCAAAAGGTGGAGTTCCAGGTGGGGGATAGGGTGTTCTTGAAGATACATCTGGAGCATGGTGTCTCACGGGTGCGGAAGCATAAGAATCTCAACCCTCGATTTATGGGACCATACTTGATCCTAGAGCGGATTGTCCCTTTAGCTTATAGGCTGGAGCTGCTACCAGAGTTTGGTACTTTACACAACATCGTCCCCATCTCATCACTTCGGAGAGCTCTCCTTCGACCAGAACAGTATATTAGCACTACAGCAGGCCCGGTAACCCATAATAGATCAGTATGTTTAGAGCCAGCCTGGATCGATGATACTGCGACTCGAGTACTGCGGAAGAAGAAGGTTCCCTTGGTCAAGGTGTTGTGGTCCAACCATTGATGGGAGAAGCACACCTGGGAGCCGATGGATCTGATGTGTGAATGATATCTGGGACTTTTCGCCTCAAGTATATTTTAATTATGCCTAAAGTTCTTAAAATTCTTGTGCATAGAAACCCCGTAGACCCGAACTTGAATTTTGGGGATGAAATTATTTTTTTGTTTATTGGGATTTGTAACACCCCATTTCAAACTAGCCCCACCCCCTATATACGATTTTTGTCAAGAGAATTGACTCAGGCTCGGGAAGCATCAAGTGAGTCGAGTGAACTCGATGCCATTTGACAAAGCGTCGAGTGTGTTTAGTCTTCTCAACGCCACTCGACAAATTTAACTTAGAAAATATTCTAGAAACTGTAGGAGTCGAGTGGTCTTTACGCCATTTGACAAAGCATCGAGTGCACTCGACGCCACTCAACGCAGCGTTGAGTGGTCGTAATGCCCCTCAATGTGGCTTTGAGTGGTCCCAATGCCACTCAACGCGGCATTGAGTGGTCTCTATGCCACTCAATGCCTTTTACTTTGAATTTTTGGAATGATGTTGGCATTGAGTGCTCTCAACGACACTTAATGCGGCGTTGAGTTGTATTAGTGCCACTCAACGCTTTTTACTTAGAGTCTGCGGAATGATGTTGTCGTTGAGTGGTCTTAACACCACTCAATGCTTTTGACTTAGAATCTGTAAAATGATGTTGGTGTTGAGTGGAACCAACACGGCTTTGAATGGTCTCAACGCCACTCAACGCTTTTGACTTAGAGGATTTTCATTCCAGACTATGTTTGCTGGTTCAGTGTACGGGCTGAACCGAGTTCAGGATAAGCACCAAATGACCTATTGGACCAGGCCCTTTCAATCAAGACCTAATTATAGCAATAATTGGGCAGTCCAATATTATGGTGACACATGGCAGCAAGGAGGAACCATGCTCAAGGACGACCAGCCATGCCCCGCCACTCCCGGACACTCCTCTTATTCAAAGTCCTTAAACCAAGTCCACCATCACCTTCAGTGAGCCAAGAGGATTGTAAATCAATAGCTTGAGCAAGAAGATAGCTGGAGAAACCAGGAAATAAGTTAGTTCGCCATAGATAGTGTTGGTCATGGCTCACCGCCACCAACCCGCCTCCAAGCGTGGCTATAGGTCCATTTCTCCTCCCCTCCCTCTGAGCTAGCCGTCTAGCTCTTTTAGGAGAGACATTGGGCTCAATTGAGCCCGATACCATGTGAGGAAGATGAGATTTTATTTTCGAGCATTTCTCCTTTCTCGGGTTCCCCGGAGGAGCCGCCTCTGGCGGCCATGTCGCCGGGAAATGCTAGCCACCACCTCAATGGAGGTGGTGGAGACAATCACCGGCAGTGGCGGTGGGCATAAAGCAAGGAAATGTAATATCTATCTGGTATAGGTCGGGATGATCTGGACCGTCAGCTGGGTGAGGAAGATGAATGGATGTCGTCCATTTAATACATATTAAACTATATGTTATTTAATTTACTGTCACTTTTATATAGCTCTTTTCATGCTTAATTCGGTCCTTGTAGATGCATATTCAGAGAAAACCATCAACATGAAAAAGGTAGCTTTAGGTCTCACCTTTAATTTGATACCCTAAACTTGTAATGTAGAGCACAGTATATCCCTGTAGGACAGTTCTCCTAGGACTGCTCCCAGGCTTGGGCAGAACTTTAAATAGATACCTAAGTCAAGTCCTAAGTACACATGCAGTGAAATTTAGACCAGGCATGTGTTTATGTTAGACTTAGCCCCTGCCCAAAAATCAAAATTTTTTAGGGGTATTTTTCTATAGTTTTTATAGAAATTTCATTTATTAAATAAAGGGAATATAGGGGGATTCCCTTTGCTAAATGCCCCCAAATTTGGGTGGCATGGCCATTGGGTCAGTATATTACCACAGTAAAAGTTTCAGACCAATTGGACCTCTCCAATTTGGGGAAATCCAACACGCATGGTGGGGGTAGATTTGTAAATGGTGTGCAAACTGTAAAAATGGGAAATTAGCCATTTTTCTTAATACATGTCCATGGGATGTTGGACATAGGCTCATAGAGATGAGATATACCTTCCATGGAAAGATTGAGATTTTTGGGATCAAAAATCTCATTAATTTGAATTATTGGAAAATATGCTCATTTAGAAATAAAAATAAGAAATAGAGTTACTGACCTTATAAAATTCAGTAATTTTGATGAAAGCCCTAATAGGATATTTTACATCTCTGGAAAAAGTTATGAGCTTGTTTGAAAATTGTATCTTATGTATTAAATAGATTTACAATTTTGCCCTTTTGGGAATTAAATCAAAAGTAGGGGTAATACTGATTGAAAAATTATGGAAAAATGCACAGACTCTTATTTCTATAATATAAAACTCTGTATATTTTTTAAAGAATTTTTGGATGATTAATTATGTTAAAAACCTTAGTAGTGATATTTTGATAATAATGTTCACATGCAATTATTTTAGGTCAAATATCAAGTTAGGATTATGATTTTTTCTTGAGTATTATTATGGCAATGTTGATCACCAGAAATTTTATATGAATTTTTGGTTGAATATTTTTGGTTCTTCATTTGGAAAATGAAATAATTGTGGATTTAATCATAAATAGAAAATGAATGGTAAATCAAATGAAAAAATTAGGATTCTTGGTGAACAGTTATTGTCAACCTAGATGAACTTCAGGTAATTTACTTGGATATCATGGACCGTTGGATATAGTGGTTTATGTAAAAGTGACTTAGGTCGCTTAATTAAATGACTTAATTTATGGTCCAAAACAATTAGAAAATTGATTGAATTCTGAATGGTTAATATTATGCATATGACAAACCCATGATAAGTAGTTAGGGGCATTTGGCCCAAGGAATTGGCAGTCATCTCATATGGGTTTATGTTAGGTCATGGTTTGTATTTAACAAAAATAACATATAACACTAGGACTCATAGGGGATATGATAGGTAGTTGAATTGAGAACTGTGTTGGGAAGTTCAAACCCTAGTGGGAGTCAAGTAGGTCATTACTTTGCAACGAGCGTTATAGTGCAAACCTCAAGAACAATAACTATAACGGGGACCAGTGGAAGATCGTCGCTCTCCCAATAAATACCTTAAGTCTTTAGGTTTACTCAAGAGCAGCATTGAGAGTTGGGTATTAATAATGGCTAAACCCTAACAAAAGTAAGTGTTCTAGAGAAAAGGAGCAAAGAAGTGACAAACTCACCCATTTGGTGTTGGAGGGACACAGTACGGGTTTTAGTCCTATGAGTTGTAGGCTCAGATGTTTGAATACAGAACAGGTTTTAGTCCTGCGAGCTGGAGGTTCGTATGTTTGGATATAGGACGGGTTTTATTCCTACGAGCTGGAGGCTCGGATGTTTGGATATAGGAAAAATATTAGTCCTGCGAGCTGGACGCTCGGATGTTTATCATACAAGACAGTTTTTGGTCCTGCGAGCTGTAGGCTCAGATGTTTGGTTACAGGATGGTTTTTGGTCCTATGAGCTGGAGTCTCGGATTGGAATTAACATATTGTGCATCAACATATTAGTGGCGGGTTATGAAGTACTAGACATATCGTCACATCGATGACAGTACGGTGACTCTGGTGAGGTGTGAAGGTTTGAGGGGGTAGTAGGTTGTTTATACTGTGGTCTGGAGGACAATCCCCAAATACACAAACTCGACCAAAAAGACTTACTGGTTTGTCAGCATTAGTACGTGGTGACTCTGGTGTGTCCTTTAGAGGCGTACGAAGGGTCTAGGCCTATTAGTATGTATACCCTCCTAGGAAGCAGAGACTCCCGCTCCACTGCTGCCGTAGCCACAATAGTGGTACCCGGGAGTTAAGCTAACTCCAAAAAGTGGAACTAAAGGTGTATGATCTCAGAGTTGTGTGGGTGAGTTGAACTTGTATGAATCATAACCCGCATAGCATAACATACAAACACACTTAGGACATACACACCATAAATCATTATCATATAAATTAGGATGGGCTCTTTAATATGATAAGTTAGATTTGTGAAACTTAAACTTATAAGTTTGTATGGGCATTCATATAAATTAAGGTACTTCTATGATGATACCTTAGTAGAAGTTATTTTACTTTCGGCTCCGCTCTTTACTCTACATATCGCACTTCTTTTCAGTACTATTTATATATACTCTACTTGTACCTTATAGAACTGCTGGTGTAGAGATACAATTGCTAATCTATACCATGATAGAATAGATCCACTATCACCTGCTTTTCTTTTTATACCCATTGTTATTCTCTGCTTCGTCCTCCCGCTCAGTGACTAAGAGTCGTGGGGGTGAGGCGAGGACAAAATGGCTTAGTCTTTATGACTAATAGTCAGTTATGACCGGAGGAGCTCGAGGAGCTGGAGCACCAGCACGACTGGAAGGACATGAGGAGTTGATACCACCTACTATTACTATAGCCCGGCGTTAGGTGATGATGAGTGTTCTTGTACTAGAGTTTTCTTTTGCATAGTTTATAGTGAGAGAGAGATTTGTTTTGGTATGTACAGGGCATAAGCCCTTCTCTCATTTCTATACTCATTGTGGACTATTGTACTTTTCAGTTTCATATATATTATGATCTTGTACTGTGATATTGTGGACTTACTAGTTTTACTTACTACTTGCATACTTCTATTCTCGATTGGTTGACAGGTTGATTGATCGTACTAGCTAGCAGGATCAGCAGCTTGCAGTATTGATTAGCCTGTGTGTTAGTGTCACCATAAGGCGGCAGTTCTGGGCATAAGACCGGGTTTCTTCCTTGGTAAGGGGAGGGGGGTCTTACAAATAGGTCTCGATTCAACAAATTATCATATGAGAAATATGTCCACATCACTCGGACAACCCACTCGAGCAATAGTTTGTGGACAAACTATGCAGCGGAATCAATGGTGTGCCCATGTATAAAAAGTCACAGAAAATAGTACATTTTAATAATTAGTTAGGCCAATCCATTTAGGACACCACATTAGATTGACTTACTAAGAGGATTTCGTAGCGTATCCTAGTCTAAAATCGACCTTGGATATAGATTGGTTAAGGTACGAGAATACCCAAATTTACTAAGGGAGATGGTATAAGACTTCAGGAAATTTCTCAATTTTTGAGTTTAATGAAGTAGGTAACTTTTAGTACACAGCCTATGGAGCAATCATTATTTCCTCAATACAGACATGGGGTTGCCCACTTCATGAAGTATTCCATTCACCCAGGCAGTACGAAGATGTACTTGGATATGGAGAAATCCTTTTGATGGCCTAGGATGAAACGGGATATAGCTTTGTATGTGAGCTGAAGCTAGACTTGTGTCTTAGTAAAGGCAGAGTGTTAGAGGTTGGGCGGGTTCCTGAAGCCCCTTCCTATCCCTAAGTGGAAATTTGATGAAATTTGCATAGACTTTGTGTATGGTTTGCCACGTTCGCAGCAGGGTAACGACGCGATTTGGGTGGTTGTGGATCGCCTGACCAAGGTGGGTCACTTCATTCTGAATCGAAAGGAGGATAGTGTGGAGAAGCTTGTGGAATTGTATGTTCGTAACGTTGTGCGGTTTCACGGGATTCCAAAGAGCATTATTAGTGATCGCGATGGACGATTCACGTCCAAGGACTGGAGACTAGTTGATGTAACCTAAAGTGGGGGTATAGTTTTAAAAATGTAAAAGAGTGACCTTTTAAAATATTTGAGGCATGAGAGACTTTCGCAGACTATTTTAACAAACTAAACGGTCATGGCGCTGCACACGAACATAAACGCTACCGCATGAACATACAACGTCATGAAACTAATTCCACGGGCACAAGAAATAATTGGTTGCAAGCACGTGTTTGGAAATAATGACAGTTAGGGGATGAAATTAACTAGGGCAAGCTCATAATAATCAACTACTCATTTATAATATAGGCATTAAAATTTACTAAATTTCTCAAGTGAGGACAATGCGAGATATACCTTAGGTAAGGAGTACCAATAACGGCATGAGAATTTCAAAAGGGTGGACTACCCGGCGCCTACAAGAAAGGAGGGAGGAACTTGCAGGATAGCTACCCCGAAGAATGAGGCCCAGCAGGGTTCCTACACAGTGAAGGAAAGGGGCGTCGAAGCCCACGACAATGCTCTGGACTCCAAGGATGGAGCTGTAAGGGTCGGGCTGTCCAAGAAGGTGCTAGAAAACAGGTGGCTGATCGGAGGCGCTATGAGAGTGGAGCTCAGGAAGGTTGTCGGTGGTTCTAGAGTACAGAGAAATGCCGACTGGAAGGGAAAAACTGCCGGAGACTCTTCGACAATGGTCAGAGTTGGCATGGCAGGGGTTGCCGGAGCTCGGAAGGGAATCAAGTGCACTCGCTGGCACTGGACGGGAAGGGGAAAGTAGTGTCGGGCTTCGTCGAGCAGGGAGAGCAGAAGATTTGCTACTCGGGCTTTGCGGTGCTAGACAGAACCAAACTGAGGGTAAACACTCGGTTCAGTTCAATTTTCAAGCCCCCTTTAGGAGGAATGAAGGGGGGTTTTATAGGAGGAGGATTAGAGTTTTGGGTTTGGCTAATGGCA
This sequence comes from Platanthera zijinensis, assembly GCA_039513925.1. Taxonomy (NCBI): domain Eukaryota; kingdom Viridiplantae; phylum Streptophyta; class Magnoliopsida; order Asparagales; family Orchidaceae; genus Platanthera; species Platanthera zijinensis. The sequence goes on from CM077089.1 coordinate 2,979,273, forward strand.
GCTATTTTATAATAACATAGGAATTTATACTTTAAGAGCATTGGGATTTGAATGGATGATATTTTATATAATTATAAAGTTATAGTTTATTAAAATTTTCTTGCCCTAAACTAATCTACCTCTTAAACTATCAGACCTATGCATTTAGGGTCTCGTTGGCCGGTCACACCAAAGAGGCAAACAAAAACTGCGCGAAAGCATGCGCGATACAAAATTAGCAATCCAACTATGCGCGAAGACATGCGCGGTAAAAGAAAATACATGTACGATAAATAATAAATATAACAATGATGCGATGCAGTTTTCATCAATTCTCCCGGTGTTGAAAGAGCTTGACCCCGACGAGACTCGATGTAACCTGTAATTAGAAAGTCCAAGCATCGATCAAAGAGATGTTGCATACTATCTTGCTGATGCCAAGGTTGCGATCCAAAACCTGCAAGTAATCCCTCATCCCAAAAGCTCGCAATCCATTAGTCAAAATTTCAGGCCAAATATTTAAATAAACAGAAATTATTAGAGCTTTCAGAGGATGGCAGGGGCGGAGTGTGGGGAGAACATATGGCAGTAGGGAGAACAAGAAGCAAGTGGAATCAGCAAGTTCAACCAGTAACTCATGACGCAACATACTCTCGTCCGATAGACACATACGAATGTCTTCTAGACCTGAATTGAATATCGTCCTAATTTTGCCAGATGAAATTCCACTCGAGACACAAAATTTTAAACAGATCCCAAATTTAGCGTGTAAAATATTCCATAAAAATCCTTTGAAGCGGGTGTCCCGATGGGGAGTAAAATATTTAAGTGTCGTCTCGGCTCCCTCAATATGGGTAGACCTAGAAGGGTTAAAACTCAAACGGTAGTGATGTGGTGACTCAACGTATGCACCTAAAACCAAAGGGAAGTGTCGTGAACAAAAAGCATGCTCACCAAAAATAAATTCCACACAAGGCAGTGACTCTAATGGCACTAGAGAGTGGCCACCAAGCACAATGGCTGTGGGCTCAAGGGTTTGTGGCGGTGGTGTGCGAAGAAGGTTAATACATATGACAAACGAGTCTAGGTCACCTAAGATTAGGATCTCATCACTAGCCAACTCCTTAGGGAGAAACACAACTTCAGCTAGCGTGATAAAAGTGGGAGATATTTCTTCTTCCTAGAGCATGGGCTCGGGAAGAAACTTATCGATCGAAGGGGGTACTATATTGGAGACAAGTGATGTCACAACTTCAGTAAGGGTGATAAAGATAGGGGAAAGCTCTTCTTCCTAGAGCAGGGGCTCAGGAAGAACCTCCTCGACTGAAGGTACTGTTGTAGTGGAGACACGTGGAGTCACGACATTAGTCAGGGTGATCAAGATAGGAGGAAATTTTTCTTCCTGGAGTAGGGGATCTGGAAAAATCTCCTCGATTGAAGTGAGCATCACAGTGGGGGTGGGTGGAGCTAAAGTGCTCATCGCGAAACTGACGAGATGTGGAGGACTATCAAAACACCTTACCTCAGTTTCCACTATATGATAGGAAGTATGGAGATATGCAGGAACAACATAATGCGTGTGCATTGTCGTCTCTAGTTTGTGGACAGAGGTGCACAACCCACTCAGATTCTCCTTGGGTTTTGCAATGATGAACTCAATGGTTTTCTGCAAAGCTTTAATACGCACATCCAAATCAGACATTTTTTAAGAGAATTACATGAGAACAATTTTGAAAACCAGATCGCGTGATTCGCGATGGGAGTGAATCACAAACTGATGTAACCTAAAGTGGGGGTGTAGTTTTAAAATTGTAAAAGAGTGACCTTTTAAAATATTTGAGACGCGAAAGACTTTCGCGAGCTATTTTAATGAACTAAACGGTCAAGGTGTCACATATGAACGTAAACACTACCGCACGAACATACAATGTCATGAAACTAATTCCATAGGCATAAGAAATAATTGGTTAAATGCACGTGTTTGGAAATAACGAAAGTTAGGGGATGAAATTAACTAGTGTAAGCTCATAATAATCAACTACTCATTTATAATATAGGAATTAAAATTTACTAAAGTTCGCAAGTGAGGTCGATGCGAGGTATACCTTAGGGAAGGAGTAGCAATAATGACGTGAGAATTTCCAAAGGGAGGACTACCCGGCGGTTGCAAGAAAAAAGGGAGGAACTTACAGGATGGCTCCCCCGAAGAAAGAGGACCGACAGGGTTCCTGTACGATGGAGGAAGGTGGGGTCGATGCCCACGATAATGTTATGGACTCCAAGGATGGAGCTGTAAGGGTCGGGCTGTCTAAGAAGGTACTGGAAAATAGGTGGCTGACTGGAGGCGCTGCGGGAGTGGAACTCAGGAAGGTTTTCGGTGGTGCTGGAGCAGAGAGAAATGCTGACTAGAAGCGAAAAACTTCCAGAGACAATTCGACAATGGCCGGAGACGGCATGGAAGGCATTACCGTAGCTCAAAAGCGAATCTAGCGCGCTCGTCGGTGTTTGACGGGAAGGGGAAAGCAGCATCGGGCTTTGTCGAGCAGGGAGAGAGGAAGATTCGCTGCTCGGGTTTTGTGGCACTAGACGGAACCAAACCGAGGGTAAACACTCAGTTCAGTTAAATTTTCCAGCCGCCTTAAGGAGGAATGAAGCGGGGGGGGGGGGGGGTTTATAGGATGAATATTAGGGTTTTGGGTTTGGCTAATTGCAGCTATTTCATAATAACATAGGAATTTGTACTTTAGAAGCATTGGGCTTTGAATGGATGATATTTTCAAAAATTATAAAGTTATAGCTAATTAAAATTTGTTTGCCCTAAACTAATCTACCTCCTAAACTATCAGACCTATGCATTTAGAGTCATGTTGGTCGGTCACACCAACGAGCCAAACAAGAACTGTGCGATACAAAATTAACAATCCAACTACTCATGAAGACATGCACGGTAAAAGAAAACACATGTACGATAAATAATAAAAATAATTACGTGGCGCAGTTTGCATCACTAGTTCAGAAGAGTCTAGACATAAAGCTCAAGTTCAGTACGGCATTCCATCCACAAATTGAAGGTCAAACGGAGAGGACGAATCATACATTGAAGGATATGTTGAGGATATGTACCCTTGATTTTGGGAAGAAGTGGGAAGACCACCTTTTCATGATAGAATTTGCTTATAACTATAGTTTCCAGGCAAGTATCAAAATGGCGTCATATGAGGCTTTGTATGGAAGGTGGTGTCGAACACCGATGTCTTGTATAGGGGCGGGAGACACTAAAATTTTGGGAAAAGAAGTGTTGTTCGATGCTTGCGAGTTGGTGCGGACGATTCAGGAGTGCATGGGAGTTGCTTAGGATCAGCAGGTGAAGTATTTTAATGAGCATCGTAGAAATGTGGAGTTTGCAGTTAGAAACTTGGTCTATCTAAAGATTAAGCCATTCAAAGGCGTTTTGCGTATTTGGCGACTCAAGAAGTTGAGTCCGACGTATTTGGGGTTTTTTGAAGTTACGGAGCGCATCAAAGGAGCAGCTTATAGGTTGGAGTTGTCCGCAAAGCTGAGTCGATTACACAATGTTTTCCATGTCTCAGTGTTAAGAAAAGCTTTGATGGAGGCAAGTGTTCTGGTCAAGTCGGCGACGGTGTCGGTGGAAGAGGACTTGAGGACGAGAGTTCGTCCGGATTGCGTAGAGGATTCAAAAATTTAGTAGTTGAAGAATAAAGAGGTTAAACTCGTGAAAGTGCGCTGGAATAATTGCGGGCGAGATGAATTCTTTTGGGAGCGCGAGCAAGCGATGCGGGAAGACTTCTCGGAACCTTTTGCATCAGGTATGCTTGTTGTTTCGAGTGTATGTTAAATTTCGAGAAAGAAATTCTTTTAAGGGGGTGGAGTTGTAATACCACATTTTTTTCCTGATTAAAGCATTTGGAGGTTTTGGAAGCTACTGCCTGATGCGTCGATAAGTGTACCGATCGTAGTCAAGTAATAAAGTTGAGGATTTGAATCCCCGGATATCGATCACTCGAGGAGTGCAAGCAGGTAGTGTGATTTCGCTATTGAAAAAGTGAGTGCAAGTGGTAACATAAACAAAGGGGGTTTTGGTTTGGTGTTTCCTAAGTTTAGCACTAATAATCCTATTGCGGGTTGCCATCACCGCGTCTATTAGGTGGATTTATCAAGAGAGTAATACGAAAGATGGATGAGCCAGTGAGGGTCGCAATCACCTCTTCTCCACGCACGCTTATAGCAATCGCTAGAACGACACTATCTCAACATGAACAAGAGAAAATCTGAAGCTTAACCACACAATCAGCACCTAAGTTATATCAACACATAGAAATGCTGAAATACTTAAGCTAACATTGTTCTTACATATCATTCCAGCATCCAAATAAGCAAAAAAAGAATTACTACAAGTGAAGGGGAAGAGAAACAACCAAACACACGAAGGATTTCCGAGATTCGCGGCCGGCGTCAAGGGTTGTCGGGCCTTGTCCGAGCTCGGTCTGCGGATGACGTCCGGGGTCCAGAAAGGTTGTCACTTCCTTCCAATAACCTGTCTTCTTCGTGAATAATCGCTAGGCTGGATCTATCCGGAGAACTCCACGGATGCAGCACCCTAAGAGCTTCAAACAGAGCTTGGAGCTTGGAGAAGACAATGGTGGCCATAGATGATGCTATTGCAAGCTCTTGGAGGAGAAATGGAGGCCGGATCAACTCTCCAAAGAGGAGAGAGAAAATGGTGGCTAGAGGGATGTTTTCCCGCTCAAAGGAGCAGAAAAGGCAGGCTAGATCGGACCTTATCGGACTGCCTCCCAAGGAAGAAGAAATCTACGCTTTAAATAGATGCAGGTCAGAAAAATAGGCATGCACGGTTTGGCGCACGACCGTGCGTTATTAACTTTTAGGATAAGCCTGCAGAAGGAGAAGCGTTGACCCGTGCATTTTACTCGCGCACGGACACTTCCTCCTGTGCGTGATGGAAATCGCATGGGTAACAACATAAAGCTGGAATTCAGGATAATACAGGAGAACCGTGTGTTTTACTCGTGCACGGGCATTGGTGCCCGTGCATGAACAAACTGCACGATTAACCGCAGAATGGTACAAACAAGAAAGCTACAGGAAAACCGTGCGTTTCCTTCTCGCACGGTTTGGCTAAAACCATGCGGGAACAAAATGCACGTGTAGAAACAGACGTCCCCAGAATTGTTGTGTATAACGCACGATTGCCATGAGACCGTGCGAGAACAAATTCACACGATCGTGCATTTTACTCAAGAATTGGAAAATGAATCCTGGACATCGCGACCACCTGCACCGCAATAAAACCAAGCTGGAGACAAGCTCCCAACACCAAAATGCAATCAATAACAAACAAAAAGACACAAGGGGAGCACCAGGTGCTTACCCCCAACAACAGAATGCACAATTGTACATCCCTGGGCCAAAACAGTGCACAATGTGGTCAATGACCGAACAATGCAAATATAACTGATAACCCGTTAAAATGTAGTGCACGAGTGAGAAAACAAGCCCAGATGAGTCCGAAAAACCCTATAAATATCGGACTCATCACACCACCAGACTTAAACATTTGCTTGTCCCGAGCAAATCATCTCTCCATGAACTAGAAACAGCTAGCTGGCTTAGTAATTTCTAAATACACTAATGCGAGAAATCGAAAATTGCATGGGCATAAAAATATAATAGACACAATTTTTAATTATGCTATGAAGTTTATAAATTTTGACAGGTGTAAATAAGTATTGTAACTACTCAAAAATAGAATCTGGGGAATCGTTCAGTCTCGTATAGGAAGAAAGTAGGCAGGCCACTCAGTTGAGCATTGCCAAAGACCGGGGCTCGGGATCACCTCCAAGGAAATCCATCAATGTCGGGGACCATACGCTTCTCCGTTCACACTCTCTTCACAGCGCTAGTTTGACTCAAGCGTGAATCCATAGGACTTTAGGAAAATAATGGGGCTTGGGTATATACATAGGTAAGGATGCAAAAGGATAAAAATGATGGCTACGCATAACCCAAATGACCTCATACAAATGAAATCCCTCTCGCCAACAAAACACGCAGGTGCACCACACCACCAGACTTGAACTTGACAATACGGGTGTGCGCATCGCCTATCACCACAATAATACCATAAACAAACTCTTCATTTTCTCTTTCTTATTTTATATCAACCAGCACATATTTTTTTCTTTTCTTTTTCTAGCTTTTTATATTACACCTTCAGCCAAATTTTCAAGAAAACTTCAACTCACAACCCCATAACAACACCACAACAACAACACCAATGGAAGAATAAACATACTATTACATTGAGATATGGGTGTGCAACTGGGAAAATATTTAAGGCTCTGGAGATCGCGAAGTGAGGCTAAATCAACAGGAGGAGTAGGCTCAAAATAGGCTAACAAGTATTATCGTTAGGATGGGTACAAGGCTCAATCGGGCCAAAAAGATGGCCTACATATCGCTCACGCTAGACTAACCATGCACCAAGGCTTCGAGAGTAGCTTGGGGAAAGTTCTTAGCAACCGAGAAAGGTGATCCTTCTTCCCAACTCGAGCAACACGAGGTTAGTGGAGGCTACACACATTCCTACACTACTGTTCAATTACTCCAGATTCAACACTTTTGAGTAGTACACACAATATTTACAAATGCAGAAAAGGTATAAATCTACAAGCATAAAGAAAAATTAAATCTATACTATTTCTACACACCATGAGTACTCGATTAGGAGCACTACATGAGTTTCACACTACTCTATCCTAAAATCCTAAGCCAGCACCACTATTTTAAAGTTGACACAAAAGAAATAAATTTGACTTTAGTCGATTGTATACTTAAGATCGCACTCATGTGGGTGTAGGTGCACAATGTAGACATGATCAAATAAAAGCAGAAAATGATAATATACTTTTGGTATGAAAGTTCTAATAGTGCATGTGCATAGGTAACCCGCATAACTCTCCCCCACCAGACTTAAACTAAACAAATTATCCAAGATTTGCAATAAAAGTAGAGAAATAAAAGTTGAGGGAGAAGTTACCCCATGCTCAGTAAATGAGCATACCAGAAGATTGGCGTTAATTTCAGTAGAAAGTCCACGACCCAAAACGAACTCCACCTGCACAAGAGAATATCTCCAACCACACATACTAAAAACATATAATCACAACCACATAATTGAACAAATTAAAAGCGACAAAATTGGGTTGTCTCCCATAAGCCCTATTCTTTATCGTCCTTAAGGTGGACCAAATACCTGTATTTGCAGTTATATAATTATTGTTCAGAGCATAAGTTCAAAACATAATGAAAAAGTCTACAGTAACACACATCATTAGGCAATAAATGAAACTAGAAAAAGCAAGAAATGGGCCCTAGAGAACCTTCACTCCTCAGCTGAACGCTGACCTATGATTGATCCCCCCAGTCACACGAGATGAGGATAAGGCAAATGCTTTAGGTCCCAGAGAAGACGAATCCCCCCTACCCCTAACCTCTTCCTTCTCGCGTCAGCGGGAAAAATTCTGCGCCTTGCGCAAGAGCAGTTCTCTTCTTTTCAGATCCACAGATGGGGATCGCCAGGGTGGTATAACCACACCAATAAATTCAGCAGCATGCCTATCTTTCTCATCCGGGGGCATCCTTTCCTCACCCACGGCGGGCGAAAGATCAACCCAAGTCACCTGTTTAATAGTATTACCAACTTTGTTCGTATAAATAGATGTTTTTAAGTCAGTCTTCCGCACGCTCACTACAGCCGTGCTCAACTCATGTTTCTTCTTAACAGAATCTTGTTTCACGTCAAGTGACTCTGTCTTTATCTCTCCTTCAGCTAATGTCAGTGGTTCTGCCACTTTCTTAACCTGATCTTGCTTATTTAGTAGAACACATGTCTCAGCAGCACTAGATAAATCATTAGATAACAAAACATTCAATTTCAGAAGTTCTGCAAGTTCATTTGAAATTATAGGGGGAAGTGACGGTGGTAGAGGCAAATTGACTGTGGAAGCCAAGGTGACACCACTCGCATTAAATTATAGAGTAGCTTCACTGGCTTTTAGTAATGGGACCCCTAAGATGGGATTTTACGTATTTCCCATGGGTCCTAATACCTGAAAGTCAGTGACTACTACAGCCCCATAGAGAATCACTTCCACCTCTTTAATCTCTCTATCGGTCTTAACTACCGATCCATTGGCTAGCACTACTGACTTTTGTACATTCGATTCGACATTTAAATTCATCTTTTCAACATCTTGCAAAGCAAGAATGTTGCACGATGATCCAGAATCACATAAAGCTATCGTCTCTACTGCATTAATCTCACATTTAATTGCCATCTCATTTTTATCGCACTCCTCCACTTCCCCAGCACTCTTCCCTTGCTCATGGGGATTTTTCTCTGTATCACTTAGTAGGGTGCCACGAGTACGTTCAGAGAACAGTTGGGCCAGTTTCCCCAGCTGTGTCTCCAAGTTCCTCATAGAAGCAGTTTGAGTGGCCATATTATATTGGGCTATCTCAACAAACTTCTCCATCATTTCCTCCAACGCACTCTTTCGAGTCCCCTGCACATTCGGATTATAACATGTATGCGGCGGTCGCGGTTGGCTACTAGAGGCTTGAGCATCAAATTTATGCTGGCCTCCCTGCCACCTTTGACCGGGAGCATTTTGATTCAACGAGAAATTAGGATGATTTCTCGCTTTGGGGTTATACGCATTATTATAAAGGGGCAGTGCGGTTTTGACTATTTATAAAATTTAAACTCTCATCAAAAATTATACCTGATGGCTTAACAAAGATCTCCCCAGCAGTGCACTCATAAGCATGATGGTCGGGGTTACCATAACCCTGACATGATATGTCCATAAATTGAGCTGGAGGAGGGGCCGATCTGGTCAACATCGTCCTTCCATCCAAAGTATGATGGCTCGCCTCAGCTTGTTGGACCACAGCATTCACTTCAAATAGATTCCTCTCCCCTCTAGGGGTATTTCTTTTAGCGATCCAGTATATGTTATGGGAGGCAGTGTAGCGAAGTAGCCTTAATGCCTCGTCAGGAGGTAGGTTCATTATTATGCCTCCAGCTGCTGCGTCGATCATAGCCCTAAAATTAGGCTCAATAGCAAAATAGAATATTTTGACTAAATTCCACGACTCAAAGCCATGCTGGGGGCATCGACGCTGCAGTTCAGAGAATCTATCCCATGCCTCAGACAATCTTTCTTGGTCCAACTGCCGAAAGGTTGCAATATCCCTACAAGAATTCACAATCTTATCCACCGGGTTGAACTTAGCCAAGAACTTTGAGGTCAGGGCTTCCCATGTAGTAGCGGTCCCTGGGATAATAGTATGGAGCCAGGTTTAGGCCTTGTCCCTCAACAAAAATGGGAACAACCTCAGCTTTACGACGTCATCAAAAATACCGGCATATCGGAAAGTGCCGCAAATTTCTGAGAACTCCGCCAGATGGAGATGCAGATCTTCACTCGGCAAGCCCGAGAACTGAGTATTATTTCAGATCATATTCAGGATGGCGGGTTTAATCTCAAAGTGGTTATTTACGATTGTCGGTCTGAAGCTAGGGTAAACACTTCTCACAGTAGGGGTTGTGAAATCACACATTATCCTAACGCATGGTAGGACCGCCTCTTCGACTTCAACAACCCTTTCACCATGCCATCTCCTCCTTGGCCAAGATCCTCCATCCTTTCTTCATCAGCAACAGTACGCAGGAGAGCTCGCCTCGTACGTGCGGTTTCAAGCTCCAACACAAGATCTTCAACCCTATCACTGGAGTTGGGATCTGTCATACAACACCAAAAAAATCCTTTCAAAAATACCAAAAACACTTACAAACTTTTTCAAAAGAAAAATTCACGCAACGGTTACACTCCCCGACAACGACACCAAAAACTTGATGCGTCGGCAAGTTTACCGATTGTAGTCAAGTAAGAAAGATGAGAAGTTGAATCCACAGATATCGATCTCTCGAGGAGTGCAAGTAGGGAGTGTGATTTTGCTATTGAAAAAGTGATTGCATGTGGTAACGTAAACAAAGGGGGTTTTGGTTTGGTGTTTCCTAATTTTAGCACTAATAATCCAATTGCGGGTCGCTGTCACCGCCTCTCTTAGGTGGATTACTCAAGAGAGTAATACAGAAGATGGATGAGCCAATGAGGGTCGCAATCACCTCTTCACCACGCACGCTTCTAGCAATCACTAGAATGGCACTATCTTAACATGAACAAGAGAAAATCTGAAGCTCAACCACACAATCCGCACCTAAGTTATAACAACACATAAACATGCTGAAATACTTAAGCTAACATTGTTCTTACACATCATTCCAGCATCCATATAAGCAGAAAAAGAATTACTACGAGTGAAGGGGAAGAGAAACAACCAAACGCACAATGGCTTTCCGAGATTCATGGCTGGAGTCAAGGGTTGTCGGGCCTTGTCTTAGCTTGGTCTGCGGATGACGTTCGAGGTCCAGAAAGGCTGTCACTTCCTTCCAATAACCCGTCTACTTCGTTAATAATCGCTAGGCTGGATCTATCTGGAGAACTCCATGAATGCAGCACCCTAAGAGCTTGAAATGGAGCTTGGAGGTTCGAGAAGACAATGGTGGCTGGAGATGATGCTATTGTGAGCTCTTGGAGGAGAAATGGTGGCCGGATCAACTCTCCAAAGAGGAGAGAAAAAATTGTGGCTAGAGGGATGTTTTCCCACTCAAAGGAGAAAAAAAGGCGGGCTGGATCGGACCTGATCAGACTGCCTCCCAAGGAAGAAGAAATCTACGCTTTAAATAAAAGAAGGTCAGAAAAATAAGCAAGCACGGTTTGGCGCATGACCGTACGTTAACTGTGCGTTGTTAACTTTCAGGATAAGCTTGCTGAAGGAGAAGCGTTGACCCATGCGTTTTACTCGCGCATGGACGCTTCCGCCCATGCGTGAAGAAAATTGCACAGGTAATAACTGAAAGCTAGAATTTAGGATAATACAGGGGAACCATGCGTTTTACTCACACACAGGCACTGCCGCCCGTGCGTGAACAAATCGCACGAGTAACCACAGAATGGTACAAACAAGAAAACTACAGGAAAACCATGTGTTTCCTTCTTGCACGGTTTGGCTAAAACCGTGCAAGCACAAAATGCACGGGTAGCCACAGACATCCCCAAAATTGCTGTCTATAACGCATGATTGCCATGAGACTGTGCGTGAACAAATTCGCACGATAGTGCGTTTTACTCAGGAACTAGAAAATGAATCCTGGACATCGCGACCTCCTGCACAGCAATAAAACCAAGCTGGAGCACAAGCTCCCAACACCAAAATGCAATCAATAACAAATATAAAGAGCCAAGGGGAGCACCAAGTGCTTACCCCCAACAACAGAATGCGCAATTGCACATCCCTGGGAAAAAACAGTGCACAATATGGTCAATGACCAAATGATGCAAATATAACCGATAACCGGTTGAAATGTAGTGCACGAGTAAGAAAACAAGCCCAGATGAGTCCAACCTATAAATATCGTACGCATCACCGCCCGACGATAGCCCTTTTTTTACAAGTGCGTCAGGATGAAAGAGTCGCGACAAAATCGTTGAATAGCTACCGCACGACTATAGCGCTACCGCTGGCGGTAGAGTGGCGATCAATAGAGGCTAGAGGATCTGTGAGCTACCACGACGCGGTAGGTAGCTACCTCCATGCAATAGCAGGCGGAACCAGTTTCATAAGTGGTGATTTATGGCCATCCGATCTTCTTAAAATTTGAACGTATGGCCTAGAATCCTCCGTCCTTGAACCCTAAAAAGGGGTGAGGGGTTCTATCCTCCCATTTTATCTTATTTAGGTTGATAAGATAGGGTTTGAGAGAGAGAGCTTGGAGGAGGAAGAAGAGGCATCTTCCGCCATTAACGAAGCTCTGGAGCTCCGTTAATCGATTCGAGGCCGGATTCATGGAGAGGGCTTGGAGGCGCACTCTTCCATCCGTACAAATCAAGATCTCCATGGCTAGGAAGAGGAATCATATGGTAATGACATTTCTCCTCCTGGTTTTTAGGATGTGTGCATTACATCTATTTCATTTACACTTTTATTCAAGCATTTAGGCACCAAATCTCTCAAATGATAGGGGTTGGGGTTGCCATGGTTCAAGAGGAGTCACCGGGTGAATTGAGTTCATCTGCGATATATTATTGCATTAGAGATCCGCTTCGTCAGTGGAATAGGCATTGTGGGTGAAGCCATAATCATGACTGGTAGTCCAATTTAGTGATGTTGCTTGGCGTGCACTATAGGGATTTTTGCTAGAAATCTTATTGTGACAAATATTCCATTTGTGATGCCCTCTATTTCACATGAGAACTAATGGTGATTTAGGGCGGGAAATTATGTGATTGTTGAATACTATATGAAGGCATGGATTGTCTCTATGGTAGGCTGGCTAGCCCGTGACATTACAAGTCACGTGTGGAGAGTGTCCTGGACAAACAAGTCCACTTCTGTGGAAACTGACAAGAATGCTATGCTTTTGGACAAGCCCGGGCGATGAAGCCCACGAGCGAGCAGGGTTACACAAGGGTTATTAGCATTGGTTGGATTGTGTAAAGGAACTAATGTGAGATTCAGAGCTTATAGGCAAGCTCGGGTGTTGAGACCCATGAGCGGGTGGGGCATACACAAGAGTTCTGTGTTGTGGCTTGAATGCCGATGGGGGAAATTAGAAGTACCCGTATGAACGATGTGATGTGATGATGTGCGATGATTTTCTAGAATCATGCATGCTATAAGGTGCCTTGGGTGAAACCCAAGTTTGTATACATATTGCATGTAGGCCCCTTTATTGAAAATGCCCCAAATAGAAACATGTTTGATGTATGAGACACCCAAACCTGTTGCTTTTTATGTTTTTTCATATTTATTTACATATGCATGTGAAGTACTGACCTGCAGGGTAATGGAGTTCCCTGAGGTCTACAAGGGATGGCCGGGAGGAGATATTTTGATTACACAGTTGAGGCCAGCCTTTGCTGACCCACATTACAACAAATTATTACAGGTCAATAATCCCAAGCTGGTGCGAGCTCGCCAGCCAAAAAGGCCTAAAGCCTCATAAAGTGTACCCCCTTCTTTTAGTTCCTTTATGTTTGAATGTTATGTTAAATTCTCTGTAATGCGGCTTGCATGTCGAGGTAGCCTAGGAGTATTATGGCACAATTATATTTGTGGTGTTGATATAGTTTTGGATGTTTGATTGTTGTAAGGCCTTAAGGCCATTTCAGACTCCTATAGTTATGGATAACTTCTAGTCTTGTTTATTTGAATTTATTTTCATGTTTTTTGAGTTTTGAGATGGGTAGTACTTTTATATCACTTTATAGTGTTCAAGCTGTGGCGTCTATATGTTGTGGGGCCCTGGTTGAAAGATAATTCTATGGGTAGTTAATAACCTAGAGGGGGGGTGAATATGTTTCTTTTAAATTTCTTAGTCACTTAGATTAACTGTTCAGCAGAATATTAAATAGAAATATTCACAGTATACATTACAAGCAGTCCACTAAACACAACACAAGCAATTCAAAGAACACAGCACATTCAATCCACAGTACACGGAAATTTTATAGTGGTTCCCCTATTTAGGGTACATCTACTTTCCCCCTATTTATAGTGGTTCCCCTATTTAGGGTACATCTACTTTCCCCCTTCTTCCTCACTAGCAATATGCTAGATAAGGTTATATCTTCTCCTCTTGAACTAGGATCAAAAGATCTTACAGGCTCAATTTCTGTTAAGAAACATACACTCATACCAACATGTCCTACCTCAGGTCCCTGAAGAACCCTACCTCAGCCTTTATAACATTAGCTTACACCTCAGTGATCCCATACAAATCACCCACCTCAGGTCCCTCAAGAACCCTAACTCAGCCTTTATAAATTCGGCTTATAACTCAGAGAATTAATCTCCTACTCACTCAGATCTAAAATAAATCTTACAAAATAAAGTGGTAAATGAGAATGATAATAATCTCAGAAATCAGCAATCCTGTAATCTAACTTATCTGAGAATTCTGATTCTTCAATTCAACATCACTGGATAAATTTTTTAAAAGCAAGCTAGTTGAAAATGATTATTTCCTAGATTGGCAAGTTCTTGATGTTGATCGGCTTGATTTCTATGAAGAACTTATAGAATAGATCCACCTTAATCTTCTTATCAACTTGATGACAGGATCTGAATATTTTCTTAAAGACATTCGTCTTCCTTCTTCTCCGGATTATCGCCCTCCCCTGACTTAGAAAAATTAGAATGAGAGAATATGATGATTTGTCTGATTTTAATCATTCTGTATAGATGACCCCTCTATTTATAGCCTTCACAGGTAGTTGGCTTCTGATTGATGATGTCATCATTACACCATCATACTTCAATTCTTCCTTCAAAAAGTTTCTGATGAGATATCACGATACTGTAGCTGATGTGACATTTCGAACATGCCTTGACACTTTTGTGTTGACTCTGCACATCTTTAGAAACATAAGTGTCGAGATGTCCAAAGTGTCTCGACACTTTATTACTTTAGTGTTCTTAGAAGGTGTCGAGAACTTGAAGGTGTCGAGACAGTTAACTTATCTCGGCACAACTGTCATCTGTGTTTACATCTTTAAATCTGCACTGTGTCGAGATAGTTGTATTGCCTTGACACAACTATCTACCCATGTGTCGACACTTTTATACTTGCTTTAAATATTCACTGTGTCGAGACAGTTGAATATTCTCAACATTCAGTCTGTCAGTGTCGACACTTGTTTTACTCTTCACTATGTCGAGATAGTTGAATTGTCTCGACACTTCAGTCTGCCCGGTGTCGACACTTGTTTTAATTCTTCACTGTGTCGATACAGTTGAATTGTCTCGACACTACTGTATTCTGGGTGTCGACACTTTAAGTCTGCACTTCAATTCTACATTATATCGAGATATCTGACTTGTCTCGACACTGCTGACTTAAGGTGTTGAGATATTCTACTTGTCTCGACAGTGCTGACTTGATCTTCAAAGTGTCGAGATAACTGACTTGTCTCGACACTGCTGACGTGATCTTCAAAATGTCGAGATAACTGACTTGTATCGACACTGCTTCTACAATGGTGTCGACATAGTTGAAGTGTGTCGACACTTTTATACTTAGCCATTTTTCTGCACCTCAAGTTGTTAAATGTTGACTGTGCTGACTTCACTCAGCACTTTGCTGACTTCACTCGACGCTTTTATGCTTAGACAATTTTCTTTACTTTTTAGTCAGCTTCTTTGATCAACCTATCAATATGACTTGAACCACCTGTCCAATCAATATGATATAGGCAACCTGCATACATGAACCTAAATATACATCAAACACGTACTTGTTTATATCATTGAGTTGAAAGGGCTTTTTCAAATCAAGTACATTGTGTCCAATGTACACAATAATCTCCCCTATTTGGTGAAGTCATAACCCCAATTCAATTATATACACCGCAATACCAAAATAAAATAATTATGATGTATAAGAGAAGTACTGATCAAAATATAAAAGAACCAGTAATAATAAGACAGAAATATCAAAGTGCAACCAAACTTTTTCATTTCAATATGTTCAAAGATTACACTTTACAATTTTTTGTTTTGTTACAATGTTCTAAAAACAAAATTACATTATGCCTAAAAACAAAAATATTATAAGATTGCTCTGGCTCTTTGATGACAATGCCTTTTCCTGACTATATTTTATCATTGACTTCAAACACTTTGTCATCAGCCACTTTCTTGCCCTTAATATCTTTAGCCTTAGAGATTTCTTCTTGCTTGATCCTTTGCCTTCCAAGATAATTATATGGCTTGGGGAAGTATTTGTTGGGTTCAATAGAATCATATGTTATCTTCCCTGCCTTCAGATCATTTTTGAATTTGTGGATGATCTTCTGCTGCTTTGTATGCTTGACCCACTCTTATTCTGAATACCATTTTCCCATGTCTGCTGTGTTATTATTGACTGCTTTCCATGCAGTGAGTATAATTTATCTATAAGTTGGACTCCACTGCTCAAAATCTGGCCTAGCTTCAGCCTGTTCCCTAAATCTTTTCTTAGATAGTTGAGCTTCTTTCTCTTTAAGTAATGCAGAAGAGTCATCTCCACCTCATCATATACTATATTGTGAATTTGTGGTGGAGGACTTTACATGGACTGGACAGCAGTTTGAATGGCCTCAAAATAAGTTGGTTGGTAACCAGACTCAGTAGTTTGATCTTCATCATACCATATGGGAGGATGGCCTAGAGTTTCTCTGATACTATTTGAGGTCCAAATAACATGCTCAGAGCTTGCCTTTATCATTACTCTCTCCCCATTAATGACTTCTCTTTCTATATGATCTTTTAAGTCATTTTTGTTAAATCTTACCTGACCCTCTAGATGGGTAATCCCTGAGGATAAATGATTCTTTTCTTTAAGCAAGTGGTCATCCAATTCTTTGCAATAAGCCTTGATATCTTGAATTATAGAGGCTGATTTAGTAGATAGCTGAGTTTCAATATCCTTGGAGGTAGAGGTTATCTTAGTCTTTAGAGCAGTAGTTTTCTTAGCTATCTCTATCAATGCAGTATCATGCATAACTATCATATTCTCATTCATTCTTGTCTGATTCTCCATGATATAACCTTGTTTTATAGCTATTTCATCTTCAATTTTCTTTGACTCAAATTACTGTTTAGCAATATACACTACAACAGTAGCTCCTCTTTGAAAGAAATCAGTCATATCTTTCTTCAACAGATTAACCTCAAATCTAATTAATTTGAATTCTTGAGCCAACTAAAATTGCAACTCTTTGTTGCTTTCATCCATATTCTATTCAAGTTAATTTCTCTATTGATCTAACATTATTTGTAGTTGAACCAGACGTGAGCTTGAATCCATTGTAGGAGCAGGTGTTGGTCCAGATTGAATGATCTTCTTATAGCTTTTACTCCTCTTTTTGAGTTCAGTTATTTTCCTTTTGTTTATCTGAGAGTCTTCCTCCTCCTTAGATTTTGAAGAAC
Organism: Platanthera zijinensis; assembly: GCA_039513925.1. NCBI lineage: Eukaryota > Viridiplantae > Streptophyta > Magnoliopsida > Asparagales > Orchidaceae > Platanthera > Platanthera zijinensis. The sequence goes on from CM077089.1 coordinate 2,996,391, forward strand.
TGACTACTTCCACAGATGTAGGCTCTTTAGCTTTTTCAATATTTGGGGCCAAGTCTGCTAACTCCCCCTCAACCCTTGCACCTTATTCACCAAGCTCTATGTTAGTATGAACTTGATCTTCTTGAAGAGCAATAATCTCCTCCAGGATATCTGTATTCTTATTCAGAAAGATTTCTTCTTTTGTCTCCTTAGAGACTACCTCCTCATTCTATTTATCATACATTTTCTGTTCAGGGACGTCTACTTATGCCAGAATAGTATCTAGCTCATGTACAACTTCCATTACTATTGTATTCACAGTATCCTTATCAATATCTGGTAGAACATTGAGTTTCTCCCCCTCAATTGGATCCCTATCTGGGATTGTCTCCCCCTACATTTGATTATCGGTAGCAAGAAAGGTCCTTAGAGATTTTACAGATGTTGTATCATCTTATTTTTTTGAGCTGGAACTTTCTTGTTCTTCAGATTCACTGGAAGAATATTCTTCCATAACTACTGCCTTCTTCTTTTTCTCCTTCTCTTTTTCCACTACAGGTGTTTCCTTGGATAGTACTCTATCCCACCCTGCCAGTATCCTCATGTCCATTCTCCTTATGTGATTGATCTTAGATCCAATCTTGAGGTTGAGGCTATCAGGAATGACATGAACCAAGTAGAGGCTTATTATTCTGCCCATATTTGGCTTCTGGATGCTCTCTGTAATCCTGTAAAAGACTATTTTTCTCCAATTAGTCATGAATTTGAATATTATTCTAGTCATCAGCTTAAACATAAATACCGAGATCCTGTCATATGCCCCAGTCTTGCACAGCAGCACCTTTCCTACTATCACATACAGGAATTTGCCTTGTATATTCATACCCTTCCTGATCAGGGTACTTCCAATTTTTGTGGTTGGGGCCAATCTACACCACACCAAAGAATCTACAGTCCTGGCAGAATCAAGGTCATCATCTTGTTCAATTCTTTGTATTTGAAAAATCTTGTCCAATCTTCTGGTTGTGATTTTAACCATTGGTCCATTCACTTTAGACTTAATCTTTTCTAAGTTTGAATCAAGATGAGCATTATAGAAGAATTCTGAAACTTCTTATTTCCAGATATTTGATGGTTCAGAGAGCGGATATTTAATGGTTTAGAGAGCAGATATTCCAGACCTGCTTCATTGATTAGGGTTATTACATTCCTAATTTCTTCATCCGCCGAGTTGAATCCATTGCGAACAAGTTCATATCCATCAAAGATGTTATCGTCATTCTTAGGAGCCATGAGAGTGGAGAGAAAAGATTGACGAGTGTTGACTGATCAAGGTTCTAGGTCTCGACACTCAAGGATCAACAATTCAAGAAAGCATAGTTGACTTCTACTCTCACACCCTATTTATAGTCTAATCTTTCCTGAAGACGAAAGGGCGCGCTGCATTTAGATTTTTCCAAAATTTTAGGTAAATACCTAGTGTCGATATAGGGAAAACTTTATCTGTCGAGATGTGTTGACACAAGGATAATGTCTCTCGACATAAATCTTTGGGTCTCGACACCCTTGATGTCTCGACACCCTTGATGTCTCGACACTTACTTTAGTGTCCCGACACATTGCAGTTATGTAGTGTCGACACACTTTCCGGTGTTTCGACAAATTACTATATATAGTGTAGACATATTTTCTGGTATCTCGACACTTTCTTAGATGTCTCGACACATTCTCTAGTGTCTCAACACAACATTTGACTTAGTAAAATTTTGTTTTCTAAAATATATATACTTGACATTTTTAAGGTCTATTCTTGATATTTAGGTAAGTAAACTTAATTACTGACATTTTATTTTATTTTTATTTTGTATCAGTTTTTTTATGTATGCTTAATTTACTCAAGATTCATCATACCAAGTTCAAATTTAAAGAAATTAAACTTCTCTTCATCTAGGAGCTTAGTGAAAATATCAGCAATTTGTTTATTTGTTAGAACAAATTATAAACTAATATCTTTATTTTCTACATACTCCCTAATAAAGTGATATCTAATTTCAATATGTTTAGTTCTACTATGTGACACAGGATTGTTTCTAATTGAAATGACACTAGTAGAATCACAATATAATGGAATTTTACTTAGCTGAATGTTGTAATCTTGTAGCTAATGTTGAATCCAAAGTAATTATGCACAGCAACTTCCAGCTGAAATGTACTCAGATTCAGCTGTTGATATTGCTACACTTGTTTGTTTTTTGCTGCTCTATGACACCAACCTTCTTCTAAGGAATTGACATGAGCCTGATGTTCTTTTCTTGTCTTCTTTACATCCTGCATAATTTGCATCTGAAAAGCCTATCAATTCAAAATCAATATTCCTGGGATACCATAGGCTAAGATTAGGTGTCCCTTTTAAATATCTCAATATTCTTTTAATTACTGTATAGTGAGATTTTTTAGGGCAAGCTTGATACCTAGTATAGACACAAGTAGCATACATTATGTCTGGTCTACTGATTGTTAGATAAAGCAGTGGTCCAACTATATGACTATATAAGGTGATATCAACTAGCTTGCCAACACCATTCTTGTCTTAAGACATACTGGACCCCATAGGAGTTCTCATGGAAGTGGTTGTTTCCATACCATACTTCTTGATTATTTCCTTGGTGAACTTAGACTGACTAATGAAAAGTCTATCTATAGTTTGCTTAACTTGGAGACCCAAAAAAACTTGAGTTCACCCATGCTACTCATCTCAAACTCACCTTGCATAAGTTTGGAAAACTTAGTGCAAAGTGACTCATCAGTAGAACCAAATATAATGTCATCTATATATATTTGTACTAAGATGGTCTTGCCTTTGACTTCCCTTAAGAATAGTGTTTTGTCTATTTTCCCTCTTGAGAATTCACTCTCCAGAAGGAATTTAGACAGTGTCTCATACCAAGCCCTTGGGGCTTGTTTCAATCCATAGAGAGCTCTTAATAAAAGATACACATGATTAGGTTTAGTAGAGTCAACAAAACCTGATGGTTGCTCAACATAGACCCTTTCTTTAAGGTTACCATTAAGGAAGGCAAACTTCATATCCATTTGGTAAATCTTGAATCCTGTGTAGGCTGCATATGCTAAGAAGAGTCTAATAGCCTCCAATCTAGCCACTGGTACAAAGGTTTGATAAAAGTCTATACCCTATTCTTGTCTATATCCCTTTGCAACCATTCTAGCCTTATTTCTGACTATAACACCATTCTTATCCAATTTGTTCCTGTAGATCCACTTAATTCCTATGATGTTACAGTCATCTGGTCTGAGAACCAGCTTCCAGATTTTATATCTCTTGAACTAGTTCAATTCTTCCTACATAGTCCCTATCCAAAATGGATCTATATTGGCTTCTTCAATTTTTTTTGCTTCTGATTGTGATAGAAAACTTGAGTACATCACAGTGTTGTGATGTCTACATCTTATGGTCACTCCATGAGCTGCATCTCCAATGATTAATTCCCTTGGATGATCGCTTAGATGTCTGACAGTAACTGGTAATGTGACCTCTTCTCTTTGAAGAACTTCATCTTGTTGCTGAGTCTCTTCTTCTAGTTGTTCTTGTGTATGCTCTTCTTCAACAATATTGACTCCATCTTATATATTTTGTCTTGCTAGAATTGAACCTTTTGTAGACAACTTCTTTAGTTGCAAGTCTTCTCCTGTAATGCTTGATGTACCTGGCTTATCATTGTAAAACATAGAACTTTCATCAAATACAACATGAACATACTCCTCTATAACTTTATCCCTTATGTTGTAGACCTCATGGGCCTTACTGTGGTTTCTATAACTAACAAATATGCCTTCATAGGACTTCTCAGCAAATTTAGTTATGTTTTTCCCATTATTTAGGACAAAATATCTATATCCAAAGATTCTAAAATAGACCAAGTTTGGTTTTTTGCCCTTCATTAGTTCATAAGGAGTCTTATTCAACCTTTTGTTGATTGAAGCTCTATTAAGAACATGACATGATGTGTTAATTACTTCAGCTCAGAAATATTCTAGGAGAGAAGAATCACTCAGCATGGTTCTTCCAGCTTCAATGAGAGTTCTGTTCTTTCTCTCAGCAATTTCATTTTGTGGGGGTGTTCTTGGAGTGGAAAAATCTTGCTGAATCATAAGTTCTTCACAAAACTTTATCATGCATTCAGATTGAAATTCAGTTCCATGATCACTTCTGATTCTGACCACAGAACTGTTCATTTCATTCTGTATTTGTTTGACAAATGTCTTGAAGATATCAGGAGTTTCAGACTTTTTTCGTAGAAAGAAAACACAAGTAAATCTGGAATAATCATCAGCATTCACAAAAGTGTAGACTTTCCTTCCTAAACTATGAACTGGCATAGAACCAATCAAGTCCATATACAAGAGGTATAAACACCTCATTGAGTCTTTGGTTTCAATACTTTTGAATGAAGCTTTTGTCTACTTGCCTTTTTTGCATGCAGAGCAAATGCTCCCCTTAGAGCATTTAATGTTAGGCCAATTCCTAACTAGCTCTTTACTGAAAAGCTTGCCTATGGCCTTATATTCAAATGAGCTAGCCTCTTGTGCCATTTGACATAGTGTGAGGTTTTCTCATTTGCAACTAGACATATGGGTGAGTCTTACTTTAGACAAATAAAATTTAAGCAATACACATTCCCACACCTAGTGCCTGTCAAGATGACCTCTTGGTCACTTGACTTCTTTATGAGGCACTCATCCTTGTGGAATGAAATGTCATAGCCAAGATCATAAAGTTGGCTTATTCTTATATGATTGTGTTGTAACCCTTTCACATAAGCTACTTTTGTGAAAGTGACTAAGCAATTTAAGATTTTACCTTAACCTTTGGTAATTCATTTGTCAGCTCCACCAAAGATCACCTTTAGTCCATTCTTCACTGGGAAAAATCCCTCAAGTTGCCCTTTATTCTAGTCATGTGTCTAGAGCATCCACTATCCAAGTACCAGATGGGCCTATCTCTGGTGCTTGGACATACCTACAAAATAAGAATTTATTTTTCCTTAGGAACACAAATTGCCTTGGGTCCTAGGTGCTTGTTAGTTGTGGCTCCATTGAGACCAGCTGCAAATTTCTTTACTGGATATACTTTCAACCCATGAGACATAGTGTGATTGAACCAACGATCTCGGGAAAAGTGTCCAATTTTTCCATAACACCAGCATTCATATCTGTTGTACATCGTCTTTGAAGGAATAGTAGGAACTTTATGCTTGCATTCCTTAGGATAGGAATCAGCAATCTTGACAGTGGTATTTTGACTGGGAGAATAATGATAGTTTTGCATCTCAGTCACAACAATCCTCCTTGGAGCAAGCACATTTGGAATAGCTTTCCTATTCACATATGATTTTGGTCCAACTGGTCCATACTTTTGGATTTCTTTTCCCTTAGTTTGAAACACAGTTTGTGGCATGCCTGGACCCTTTTATCCTATCAGCTTTTTGCCTCTTTTTCTCTTGGGTTTAACATACCCAAGTCCACTTCCAGGAGTTCCTGAGAAGGTATCTATAATGGGCAACATAGTTTTAGGTTTAAAAAATAGTTGTACTAATCTTTTCTCATTTAGGAGTTTGAGTTCTAACTCCTGAATGATTGCATCTTTTTATTTTAGCAATATGATTTGTTCATCAATGATCTTAGTCAGCTTAGCCAACTTTGAACTTTGAAGACCTATCTTTTGAGTATCCATTTTATGATGATACTCAAGACCTTTTAGTGATGCAATTTCAATAGCTTGTTCTTTGACAAGCTTCTTGCTCTTTACAAGAGCTTGAAGCAGTTTTCCAAATTTACCTGTGAGTTACTGTAGTTCAGTCTCATGGTTAAAATTATTTGAATCAACATTTGAGTCACATGAGTCTAGCTCATCCTCAGTCTCATAAACAAAAGTTTTAGAACTAATAGAATTGTCATAGATTACCTGAGTATCTGTTTCTGGATCATCAGATGGTGCCATCAAATTAACCTCCACATCATCTTCAGAATCACCATAGTTTGATGAAGTTGTGGAGTTATTTCCCTTGTATATGGCCTTTCTGATGAATTCATCTACATAAGAGAATAGTCCAATATTAGCATATTCTTATTCTGATTCAGTTGAATCAGTATCACTATCATATAAGGTCTTTGTCTTCTTTGCAATCAAACCCTTTTTTGATTTCTTATCTTTATAGAACTTCCTTTCCTTTGACTTTATATTCTCCTTTCTTTTTATTGGGCAGTCAGCAATAACATGTTCAGACCTGTTACAACAATAACAGATAATGTCATTCTTAATTTGTTTATTCTGCTGTGAATCATACCTGACCACAGATTTGTTTGTATTTGTCTTTTCTTTTACTGGAACTTAGTCCAAATGATTTCTTCTTATTCCACTGCTTCCTTCTTCTCATCATTTTCTTGAATTGTCTGGTGAATAGTGCCAATTCATCATCTGATGAAGAACTAGTCTCAGTGCTATCAATATCTTCATCCCGTCTTGGTGATGATGGGATTTCTCTTCTAGTATTCTTTGATGTATCTGCTTTGAAGTATTGGGTCCATTGATCCCAATGTCCTAGATTTGTAAGAAGTCAAACGGGTCAATGGTATATACATAGTTGTATTTGATGTATGTTTAAGTTCATGTATATAGGTTGGTCTTTATCACAATGATTGGACATATAGTTCAAGAGACAATGACAGGTGGACTCAAAGTGATAGGCCGGAAAGTCAGAAAAATTCCTAAGTCCAGAAGCATTGAGTGAGGCAAGCTCACTCAGTACTCTCAATGCCATACAACTAATAGCGCTGAGAGAAGGCTGACAGTCAAAGCTTACCGTATTGACAAGGCAGAAATTTGGCTAAATCCACAGGCGTTGAGTGAGCACAACTCACTCAATGTTATATGTCCAGAATCATTGAAGTAAGGATAACATGTCAAAGCCTAAGCAGTGGAGGCTATAAAATCGACTAAGTCCAAAAGAATAGAGTGAAGCTTATACACTCAATGCTCTCACCGCCATCAGGCAGAAAGCTGAAGAATATGCTAAGGCAAAAAGCGTTGAGTGAAGCTTATACACTCAATGCTCACAATGCCATCAGACAGAAAGCCGGAGAATATGGCTAAGGCAAAAAGCATTGAGTGAGGTATATACACTCAATGCTCTCAATGCCAAAAGGCAGAAAGCTGAAGAATATGGCTAAGGAAAAAAGTGTTGAGTGAGGGATATACACTCAATGCTCTCAATGCCTAGTAGTGCTGAAATATTTCTAAGTCCAAATTCATTGAGAATGGCCAATACACTCAACGCTCTCAATGCCTAGCAGAGCTGAAATATTTCTAAGTCCAAATTCATTGAGAATGGCCTATTCACTCAATGCCACTCAATGCCTAGCAGAGTTAAGAAAATTCTAAGTCCAGAATCATCGCAGTATTTCAGTAGAATCAAGAAAATCGACTAAGTTCAAAAGCGTTGAGTGAAGCTTATGGACTCAACGCTCTCACCGCCATCAGGCAGAAAGCTGAAGAATAAGGCTAAGGCAAAAAGCGTTGAGTGAAGCTTATACACTCAATGCTCTCAATGCCATCAGGCAGAAAGCTGAAGAATATGGCTACGTCAAAAAGCGTTAAGTGAGGTATATACACTCAACGCTCTCAACGCCAACAGGCAGAAAGCTTAAGAATATGGCTAAGGAAAAAAGTATTGAGTGAGGGATATACACTCAACGCTCTCAACTCCTAGTAGAGCTGAAATATTTTGTTGGGTACACTGAAAAATATGTACCAGATTTGGAGAAGCCTCCCCTTACTCAATGATATACATCAGTTTGTATTTTATGGGATGTTTGAGTTTCATTGTGCAGGTTTAAAGTTTGCAAGAAAATTCTCTAAGTACAAGTGTCGACACTTGTAAAGAATTGTGTCAACACCCAGAAGTTGTGTCGACACTAGAAGCAAGGCCTGTGTAAACACCCAGGCATTATGTGGACACCTGAAGAAGAAGCTGTGTCGACACCTGAGGCAGTAATTATGTCGACACCTGAAGCAGAAGCTCTGTTGACACCCAGGAATTGTGTTGACACCTGAAGAAGGTTTGTGTCGACACAGAGGACTTGTGTTGACACACACTCAACCCATCTATTAGAATAGCTATACTGATTCTGAAGGGTTTGTGTCGACACATAGGACTTGTGTCGACACACACTTAACGACATCTGGACAACACTCAATTCCATCTAACAGCAACAGCTATACTGAGTCTGAAGGCTTGTGTCGACATACAGGACTTGTGTCGATACACACTCGACGACGTCTCGACACACACTCAATGACGTCTCGACACACACTCAACGACATCTAAATATACACTCAACGCCATCTGTCAGCATCAGTTATGTCGAGACCAGGAGAAGTTTTGTCAACACACAGGACTTGTGTCGACATATACAAACAGAAGCTGTGTCGAGTAGCAGAAGAATGACTATATCGATACATGGAGTGTTGTGTCGACATCATCAAGACTTGTGTCGACACTTCGTCTATTTGTGTCGACACATGTGAAGAAATCTGCTGAGTGTTTCCTGCTGAGATATAAAGTCATTACAAAATCAACTATCATGACTGGTGACTCGACAACTTTCATAACCAACAGGTCTGACACCTTTGTCAGAACTGTCAGAAGGTTATTACAAACCGGATCAGCCGGTAATCATGAGGAAACTCTATATAAGGGACTGATCCTTGACAAATAAAGAATAACTAAGGAAGTAATCAAGTAATTACGGGAAAGAGAATTTGACAATAAGAAAGGGGGAAACCCTTAAGAAGGCAGATCCTGAACAGTCTGCAAGAAAGATTCAGATCTTATTCTGAATTTAAGGAGGGAGCTCTCTGAAGATCAACTTCTACATCAAGTGAAGGTCAACCTTATTTTGTTCAATCAAGAAGCTTTGAAATAGCTAAGTCAGTTTGGATCTGAAGATTCAGTTTATTCAAGAACTGGTCAAGAAGCTCACACCAATAGAGAGTTCTATCTGGTGAAATTTCTGTATCTTTTAAAACATTCAATTTCTTATAAGATCTTTTGTAAGATCTGAGTTGTAAGCCTGTAATTATAAAGGCTGAGGTAGGTCTGAGATCCTAAGGTATAGGACTTGTGAAAGTCTGAGTTGTAAGCATAGTGTTAAAGGCTGAGGTAGGGCTGAGGCCTGAGGTAGGGTTCTTGGGAAGAATCTAAGGTAAGACTTGTATAAGTCTGAGCTGTAGGAACCAATCTGGTTCTGAGTTGTAAGATCTGTTGATCTGAGTAAGTGGAAGGAAGTTGGGCTGAATCCAGTTCTCTACTGGATAGGCGAAGGGGGAAAGTGGATGTACCCATACCTTGGGGAACCACTATAAATCTGGTGTACGCTGTGCTGTGATTATTATACTGTGTTTTGAATTTTCTGTGCTGAGTTAAAACTAGCTAATTGCCTAAAATTCTTAAAGAAAATTCGAACCTTTTCACCCCCCCCCCCCCTCTAGGTGTCTAGGCTCTTGAAATCAAGTGGTATCAGAGGGAGGTTGCTCAAAGATTGACCTAACAGCCCGAGTGAATCTCCAAGGCAATTAACAGATTTCAAGAATGAGTTCAAATGAGAATCAAAAGGAATTTGGATCTATGAAACTACCTATCTGCAAGAAAGAATGCTTTGTTATATGGAAGGAAAGGGTAAGGTTGTTCATGGAAGCATCTGATCCAAGAATCTACATCATAGTACAAGTAGGTCCCTTCATTCCAATGAAGGTATCAGCTCTGGATGCAAATGTTAAAACCCCAAAGAGTTATTCTGAAATGACCAAGGATGAGATCATCTTGGCAACATTAGATAAAAAAGCACAAAACATTATTTTAAGTGCTATAGATGATGCCACATTTCAGAATCTAGTGCATTGCAAAACCTCTAAGGAGATGTGGGACACCTTGATTGTCTATATGGACGAAACTGAAGAAGTTAGAGAAGGCAAGAAATCTATGTTGAATCAAGAATATAAGAGCTTTAGACAAGCCAAGTCTGACAGCATAGTTGAATGTTACAAGAAGTTCTTCAGGATAGTGAATGAGCTGATGACCTATGGAATAGTCTTCAGTACATATGAATTGAATGACAAGTTTCTCAGATCACTAACAAATGATTGGGACATAAAGATATGTGCCATCAGAGAGGTGGCCAGGCTTGATGATACACCTCCACCCACACTATTTGGAAAGCTGCTATCCTATGAAATGCAGCTCACGGCAAGGAAAGAGGAGGAGAAAAGCAGTAGGTCTAATTTCAAAGAGAGGTCAGTAGCCTTCAAGGCTGAAGGCACAAGAAAGGGTAGGAGAAAGTCTCCTTCTCCACCCAGAAAGAGTGCTGAGGCAGAAGAAGAGAATCCTGACAACAACACATCAGATAGCCACACCTCTGATGAGGACTTTGTTGCCTTTACAAGGTAGTTTCAAAGGTTCATGAAAAAGAAGAAATGAAGAACCAGACCATCAACATCCTTCTCCAAGGATGAGTATTATAAGAAAAAGTAGACTCCCAAGGAGGATAGGTATGCCTCAAAACCTAGTAAACAAACTAATTCTAAGATTGTTTGTTATTGCTGCAACATGTTGGGACATGTCATAGCTGACTGTCCAAACAAGAGGAAGGAGTCTAAAGACAAGAAGAAGCATCAAGTAAAAGGCAAGAAGGAGAAATACCTTGTTGCCAAGAAGCATAAGAGTTGGAAAGACTCTTCATCATCAGAATCAGGAGAAGAAGATGATGCAGAAGCATATGTTGGGCTGTTCTCTACAGAAGAAGATTCTAGGGAATTAGAATTCCTACAAATGCTGGACTCCATAAATGGAGTTGAAGACTATTGTTGTAGAAGGCTGATGGCTTTATCAGAAAATGATTAGTGCCTGGATCAGCCTGGTCCAAGTAAGGTATATAATTCTCCCTTAGCTTCTGATTATTTTACTGGATCAGAATCAGTAGCATCAACTTTAATAAAAGTGGATGATTCTGATTCTTAGGGGGATGCACATCAACTCATTAATAAGTATGGTGGGTTGTTGCAAGCTCTGAAGAGGAGCAAGTTTCTTGTCAAGGAGCAGGCCAAGGAAATTGAGTCTCTTAAGTAGGTTGCATCAGATTCAGCCAAGTTGATAGATTTAAAACTGAAAGAGGTTGCCAAACTGAAAAACATTACTGTTATTCAGATGCGCATAATCACTTTCAAGGAAAATCATATCAAGAAACTAGAGGCAAAACTTCAGCAAGAAAGAGAGTTAATGGCTAAATTCTCTAAGACAAAATCTATCTTGCCCCTAATAGACAATTTCATTTCTTATAAAGGAAAGACTGGTCTAGGTTTTAAGGTAAGAACTTGGGCCACCAATTCTCATAGAAAAGGTAAAGCCCCAGTTCAGCCACTAGCTACAAAGCCCCCTATTTTCTTTAGGAAAGTGATGCAACCTACAAATAGGTATGATCATGATATTACTCATGGTCACTGTGAGTATGGAGATCTCATGGGCAAGGGTGCAAATTCCAATAGGTCACTCTATAGGCAAGCCCATAAGGTTCAAAAGGAATTCTTGGGGTTTTCTTCTCCAGCACCTACACTTAACAAGACTGCTTGCAACAAAGTTGTGAAGTCTGTACCTAAAAGAAGGTACAATACATTTGAGTGTTGGTGTTGTGGCAAGGTGGGCCACTTTGCCATGGATTGATGGTTCAACACAAGTGTTAAAACCAAGAATAGTTTACCTGTTAGAATAGCCACAGGATTTCAAACTAACAAGGACCTAGGACCCAATAAAAATTTTGGTTCTAAGGATAAGTGATTCTTTATTTGATACAGGTAAATCCAAGTGAACATACCCCTATATGGTACTTGGATAGTGGATGTTCCAGACACATGACTGGAATAAGAAGAATGTTGAGGGACTATGTACCCATAGAGAATGGACCCAAAGTAATCTTTGGTGGATCAGAAAAAGGAATCATCAAAGGATTTGGTAACATTTCTAGTGATTCAATTACTATCACTAAAGTGGCTTATGTGAAGGGTCTAAAACATAACCTGATTAGCATAAGTTAACTTAGTGATCTAGGTTATGACATCTCTTTCCTCAAAGGGGAGTGCCAAATAAGAAGGTCAAGTGATCAATAGATCATTTTGACTGACACTAGGAAAGGGAATGTATATTGTCTTAACCTAGATTGTGAGTATAACAACTCGCCCATTTGTCTTGTTGTAGGAGAGAAAGCTTCACTATGTGTCAAATGGCAAAAGAGGCTACCTCATCAAAACTATAAGTCAATAGGATAGCTGTTCAACATGGGGTTAGTGAGGAATGGTCCTCAAGTCAAGTGTATTAAAGAGGGTGTGTGTTCAGCTTGCCAAAAAGGCAAACATACTAAGTCCTCTTTCCATGCACTTGATACCAAAGATTCAATGAGATGTTTATATCTCTTGCATTTGGATTTGTTTGGTCCTATGCCAGTTCATAGTCTTGGTAGGAAAGCATACACACTAGTTATTGTAGATGACTGTTCTAGATACACATGGGTTTTATTCTTGAGGCAGAAATCTGAAACCCCTACTATTTTCCAGATTCTTGTTAGACAAATTCATAATGAATATAACAATTCAGTGGTCAAAATCAGAAGTGACCATGGAATTGAATTTAAGTCTGAATGTATGAAAAAGTTCTGTGAAGAACTTGAGATTCATCAGGAATTCTCCTCACCTAGAACTCCCCAGCAAAATGGAGTTGCTGAAAGAAATAATAGGACTCTAATTGAGGAAAGTAGAACAATACTTAGTGACACTACTCTCCCTGATTACTTTTGGGCTGAGGCAGTAAATACTGCTTGTCATGTACTCAATAGAGCCTCCATCAATAAGAAACATAAGATGACTCCTTATCAGATTTTGAAAGACCGAAAACCAAACATTTCCTACTTCAAAATCTTTTGTAGCAAGTGTTATGTCCTAGTTAATGGCAAGCACTACCAAACTAAGTTTGCTGCAAAATCCCTGGAAGAGATATTTGTTGGGTACAACAATAATAGTAGGGCATATATAATCTACAACTTGACTACCCAAGTTGTAGAAGAATCTTTCCATGTTGTATTTGATGAGTCTAAGTTGATTAACAGTGAATTGTCTAGCTCTTCAGTTAGTTCTATAGGTCTAACAGACAGGCTGGACAGGCTGACCATAAATGAAGAAGTTCCTGCTAGGCTGGATGAATAAAAAGATCCATACTGTCTAGGGGGAGAACAAGACTCACTGGATGAAGAAGACAATGAGGAGCATCAGGTTGAGGAAAATGAAGAAGGGCATGAGGTTGACAGATTTCCCCCAGTAAGAAGACACTTGAAGGATCATCCAGCTCACCAAATCATTGGTGATGTAAGTCAAGGTGTTCTAATAAGGAGCAAGAGCATGAACACAGTTCTATGTTCTAGCTTCTTGTCACAAATAGAACCCAGGAAGTTTGAAGAAGCCATGCTAGACACAAACTGGATTGATGCTATGCAAGAAGAGCTGAATCAATTCAAAAGATATAAAGTCTGGGAACTGGTTCCTAAACTAAAGGATCACAACATTATAGGAACCAAGTGGATCTACAGAAACAAACTTGATGAGAATGACACTATAATCAAGAATAAGGCCAGACTGCTAGCAAAAGGCTACAGGCAAGAGGAAGGGATTGACTTTGATCAAACCTTTGCCCCAGTGGCAAGGCTGGAGGCTATAAGGTTGTTCTTAGCCTATGCTGCCTATCGAGGGTTCAAGGTATTTCAGATAGATGTAAAGTCAGCATTCCTGAATGGTGACTTAAAAGAGGAAGTCTATATTGAATAACCCTTAGGTTTTGTAGATTCTCATTATCTTAATTATGTATATAGGCTCAGGAAAGCTCTATATGGTTTGAAACAAGCCACTTGGGCTTGGTATGAAACCTTGTCTGCATTTCTTATTGAGAATAAATTCTCTAGAGGAAAGATAGATAAAACTCTATTCTTTAGGGAATCTAAAGGCAAGATAATCCTAGTCCAGATATATGTTGATGACATTATCTTTGGATCTACTAAAAACAACCTTTGTAGAAAGTTTGCCAAACTTATGCAAGGGAAGTTTGAGATGAGCAGTATGGGTGAGCTGAAGTTCTTCTTGGGACTTCAAGTTAGACAGACTGATAATGGATTGTCCATATCCCAGTGTAAGTTCACCAAGGAGTTAATAATGAAATATGGAATTGACTCAGCCTCCACCATGAAAACTCCAATGGGATCAAGTATGCCTATAGGCAAAGATGAAACAGGTAAACCTATTGATGAGTCTTTGTATAGAGGGATAATTGGCTCCCTACTCTACTTGACTGCTAGTAGACCTGACATCATGTATGCAACACGTGTCTCTGCTAGGTACCAAGCTTGCCCAAAGGAATCTCATTATACTGTAGTTAAGAGAATTTTGAGATATCTTAAGGGCACACCTAATCTAGGTCTTTGGTACCCTTAGAATAGAGATTTCATACTAACAGGCTTTTCAGATGCAGACTTTGCAGGATGCAAAGAAGACAAGAAGAGTACTACAAGAACTTTTTCAATTTCTAGGTGGAATACTGGTGTCATGGTGCAGCAAGAAGCAAACAAGTGTAGCTATATCAATAGCTGAGTCTGAGTATGTAGCTGCAGGCAGTTGCTGTGCATAGTTATTTTGGATAAAGCACCAACTTGAAGATTATGACATCAAGGTAAGTAGAATTCCACTGTTTTGTGATTCTACTAGTGTTATTTCTATTACTAAGAATCCTGTATCACACAGTAGAACCAAGCATATAGAAATTAAGTTTCATTTCATAAGAGAATATGTGGAGAAAGAAGATATTAATCTAGAATTTGTGAACACAAATAGTCAAATTGCTGATATTTTTACAAAACCTCTCGATGAAACAAAATTAACTTATTTTAAAATTGAATTAGGAATGTTGAACCTTGAATAGGTTAGCCCAAGCTTTCCTAAGTAGAATATGTAAGCACAAAATTTCTCAGGAAATTTGGGTTAGTAAGAAAGTTTGTGTCGACACTCTCAGTATATTGTGTTAACATATAAACAGTATTTGTGTCGACACAAGAATTGGTGTCGACACACTCTGTCGAGACTTGACTAGCTTGTGTCGACACTGACACAAGTATGCCGACACATAGATATGTCAACACATAGACATGTCGACTAAGAATAAGTTTTGTCGAGACCTAAGTATCTTATGTCGACACATATACAACTATGTCGACAAGTATTATTACTAAATAAGGTGCGTCCTTTGACCTACCCTTTACCAGTAGACTATAAATAGGGGGAGACAAAATCTGGTCGACTACGCCTTCAGATTTCTCGACTCTAGACCTTGTGTCGACATAGATATTCACTTTTTTTCTCTTCTCTCTCTCTCTCTCTCTCTCTCTCGTCAATAGCGCCCCACCAGGACGATAAGGTGAATTAAGGATATGAGCTGGTTCGTGGGGGATTCACGACAGCTTCACAAGAAATCCAATGTGTAATTACCCTAATTTCGGAAAATGGTTTGGAGTTATTTGTCTCAGAACCAACAAGAATTTGGAAAAAGGAAGTACTGGAATTCTATTCATCATCAACTGTGGACGCTGAAGGGAAGAAGATCAAAGCCACAGTTAAAGATACAAGAGTAAAAATCACACTGAAGATGATAAGGAAATCGCTCCAACTTCCCAAGATTACGGATGAAGATGAAATAGTTCCATCCATGACAAAAGATGCACTAAGTTGGTGCGGACTTAACCCTAATACCAAAGTTGGATCATCCATTACCCGGAAATGGATGAATTCCCAAGGGAAGTTTCTGTCTGAAATAGTAGGCAAGGTTATTCTGTGTAAGAATGGTGGACATGACAGAATTTCAGTCTACATGTTCAATCTAATGACAAAGGTCATATTCACTGTAAAAATAGACTGGGCATCAATAGTATTTGATAAGATCCAAGAAGGAGTAAAGAAACCAAATTTGGGTAGGATCCTAAGTTTATGTCTATCTTCAATAATACCAGATGTTATGAACCAACTGCCAGGATCCAAAATCAACCATATGAGGAGGATGGATGTAAGGATTCTATCCAGATGGGATAGAGTATTAACTAAAGAGGTTTTTACTCTACAGAAACTGGTCAAGAAGGATAAGGAAAAGAAAGAAATTGTTCAGCAAGAAGAATTCTCCAATGATTCTGAAGAGGAGGTAGTCTTCAGTTCAGATGAAGACCAACAACAAAAAGAAGATCAAGATCAAGTTGAGAGCTATCAGCACCTAAAGCAACAGATAGCCTCCACTCTAGGGGGAGCACACCCTGAACCAGCAGTACAATACACTGAATTATCTGAGCTGCCTGCCCAAGGGGGAGGCATTGCTGTAGCTACTCTGGAGAGTAAGTATGTTGCTGATACAGTGATGGATATTATATCAGACATAAATAAAGAAGCACTGGAAATTACTGAGAAGGAAGCACAAGATGTGCAGATAAAATATACAGCTAAAGATGAGCAAGGACGTATCTCCTTTATAGAGGGGGCCTTGTACAAAAATCTGGATGTCCAGGGAGAACCTTTTGTTTTCCAAACTAATCTTGTTCCTCCTATACAGATGCAACAAGAGGTAACTATGGAAGAGCTATTTTCTGATTTACCAGCTGCAAGGACTGAGGGGGAGCAGTCACAAGTAGAAAAGAAACTTCCAGGAACTGAGGGGGAGGAGCTACTGAATACCCATTCTAATAAGGAAACATTTGTTATAGAAATCTCATCACAACCCTCTAATGATGAGGAAGCCTCTATGGCTAAGAAGAGGAAGATGGTTGCAATCAGGAAAAAGAGCACGGCTATAAAAAGGCATTACAAAAAATCACTCCACCACCTACTCAAGGCATGGATTTCAGTTCATTACTGGTCCAACTGCAAGTCAAATTGGATGAACAAAGGCAGTCCTTAGAGAAATATGTGGATGAGTCAAATAAAGAACTTCAGTTTCAGCTGGCTCAAGACATTAAATCCATCAAATTTGAAGTCAATCTGCATAAGAAAGAGATGACAAATTGCTTCCATAAGGGTGGCAATGCTATAGTATATTTGGCTGAGCAACAACAGCTGCTAAAGATTGAAGTTGAGGACATTGTAACCAAGCAAGGATATATTTTAGAAAATCAATTCAGGTCAAATGAAAATCTCAAAGACTCCCATGAAGAAATTCTAAAAAAACTTGGAAGTATTTCTACTGATTTGAAAACTGAAATATCAAAGCAAATACAAGAAGATCTAGCTGCTATCCAAACAGCCATTGGAGCCTCTCAAAAGACTATTTCTGATTACCTGACTAAATTAAAAGCCTACTACCAAGAAGGTGCAGAATATTTAGCTGATCAAATAAGGTTTCAAAAGAATGATTTTAGGGAACATATAGCTAGAGAAGTCATAAAGGGGGAGAGAATATTAGTCAAAGCTAGCTCTGATCATGCAAAATGGGTATCGAACACCATAAGGGTTACACTTGGCTTTACACCCCTATGTGAGGATGATAATACAGCTGAGTCTGGTGTTCAACCTGCCTACATTGAAGGGGATCAGCTAGAGGTTGCACAGCTTATTTTCCCTCCAGCTGATTTTGATATAGTTCAGCAAGAAGTTCAGCAAATGTGTATACCTCTACAGGAAGCACAGAACATTATTATTGAAAAGGTAGAAATGTCAGAAGCTGCACAGGAAGCTCAGAGGGAGGCACAGCTTTCAAAGAAAAGGTTTAGAGAACACGCTAAATTGAAGCCTGATTTTGAGCAGTGGAGCCCTACTTCCAGGAATATTATTTTGACTGCCTGGAAAGCTGTGAAGGAAAAGATCTACGATAGGTGTAAATGGTACTCTGAGCAAGAGTATAACAAGTATCAAGCCAGGCAAGAAGTCATTCTTCAGTACAGGAGGAGTGCAAAAGCTGGGAACTTACCTGTTAATGCTCTAGAGCCTAACAAGTACTTCCCAAAGCCTTTTCACTATTTTGAAAGACAAAGAATAAGGATGAAGAGCTGAAGAAGAAGCCAGCTGATGATACTGAACCTACTGTGTAGGCTGAAAGTGAGGGGATAAGATACTTACTACTCTAGAGGAGGGGGGGTGAATAGAGTATTCAAAAATTAAGGAGACTCTAAACACTTCTCTTAGAACTATTGCGGAATAGAAATATAAAAGCTTAAAACCTAAAGCTTATCAGAGTGTAGTGAATAAAATATCAAGCTAACTGAAGTTTCAGTTGAGCTTTAAACCTAGCACAACACTTAACGACCTAGTTAAATATATCACGGCCACAGTGCATCAATTAAAGTAAGCAACCAGATAACACAAGAGATTTATAGTGGTTCCCCAATTGGTTACATCCACTCTTCTACCACCCAGGTAGGAATCCACTACAGGTTTTTGTTCAGGTGCCCTGCCACCACAAGATCTGCTGTAGGTAGATCAAGATACCCTTTTAGATTTTGATCAGGAGCCCAAAATCCAATAGGTTTTTGATCAGGTTCCCTATCACCAACAATTCACTTTTGAAGGGAGTAATAAATCTTTTACAAGAAGGTTAAAAGAAATATAAAAAGGTGTCTTCTCCATGTTCAGAGAAGCTAGTGGATTTCTCTGAGAAAATCAAAGCTCCCCCTGGCTTAAAGAATGTCCAGGAAGAAGCTTTGCTTCAGGGTGCAGGAACTTCAGATTGCTTTGAAACTCTTTCTTATGCAGCTTTGAAGAAGACTCAAGATGTTGATGAATGTTCTTCTTCAGAAGCTTTTGTAATCTGGAAGGAAAGTTCTTCTTGAAAGCTTGAAAACTTAGTGTTTATTTTCCTGAAGACAGGATGAACTCAGGAAGAAGCAGAGGAACAAATCCTTTTTCTTGAGAGCTCTTGTTCTATTACACTGGTTGCTATGTTCTGAGTTTTTGTATATCTCTTATTTGTATTCAGCCAACTGTTTTATAAAATAGAAACTTTTTCTCTTTCTAATAATGCCTCGAGCCCTGCACAAAAAGATCTTTCCAAAGTAATATAATAAGTCAAATAAAGAAATTGCAGATATAGTCTTTTCTGACATTCCCAAAATGGATTTAAGGATATTAAAATATCCTATCAATTTGACTTTGCACAAGAGACAAATTCTAACGGCTATATTACAGCTGTACAAAATCCACTCTTTCCAAATGGCTTTATTCTGTCAAAATATTTTAATCAATGCAGAAGAAATATTGCAAACAAGCAACAGAGTATAAGCATTGTAATAAGCAGAATATTTGAATAGAATATGTTTTAAACAAGAGTAAATAAAACAGAGAATCAAATGAAATGAATATTGATAATAGCAGACATAAAACGTCGACCAGAGATCGAAGATCGTCGATCTGAACAAGCAGATCGTCGACATGAAGAAAAACAGTCTACACAAAAAACATCGACCAAGGCTACATGATCGTCGATTTGAATAAGCAGATCGTCGACCCACTTTAGAGTTCATATAACTCTGAGATCTTCGATCATCAATCGAAGATCGTCGAGCGACAATCGACAATCGTCTAGCATAAATCTACTAAAACAAAATTTCATTTCAATTCAGTCTCAACTATCATATCTGGGTATATCCTAACTAAACCTAGGGTAGACTAACATTTAGTCTAACCATTGACCATAGATAATTCTTGGGTTAATTTAGCCTAATTGAGATGACATGGCCCAAATCAAAACTAGGGAACCAACAATCTCCCCCTATTTGGGTGATGTCACTCAAACACTAACAAATCTAAGATAAGCAGATAAACTAAATAGCAATAGATAAATCATCAAACAGATTAGAATAACACAAATAATCAACACAAATGTCACAATTGATTATCAATAGAATCTGAAGGGAGAATAGAAGTAGCAGGAGAGAAGGTGATTTTTCTATTAGGATCATATGCATCTTTCTTTTATAATTTCAAGTCCTGCTCTCCAATGATCTTTAGCTCTCCAGCTTTGGGTAGAACAGCTTCAGGATGTTTCTCCATATATTTTGAAGCATCAAAAACTTCTGAGCTTACTTAGAATCTGTCTAATTCTTTCTTTCTGTATGTTGACATGGTAGACAATCCTGTGATATCTTTTCCTTCTGCTTTAGCTTTCTTGATCTGAGCAGTTCCCACCAATTCTAAAAGTTTAGCCATTTTGAAGTTTGGATCAAGCTCTTGACTTTCATAAGTGTTTTCATCATCAGGATTCAAAGGATTTACAGCCTTAAACTTTACTGATTGAGTTAGAAAACTCTCAGTTTGCTTGATATTTGAATCTTTTGGCTCTTGAATCATAAGACTGGTTGGAGGAGCAAACTCAGCATATCTCTTGCTTGATTTGTCAGAATATATAACTCTTTTCCTTTTGACATCTGCTAGCTTGACCTGAGCAAGTTTTTCCTTTGAAGGAGACCTAGGAGCTGAAGGAGGAGATAAAGTTGGTTGTTGAAATACAACTTCTTTTATTTGCTCTCTTTGACTATCTGAATGCCTGGTCTGCCTTTGATCATGAGACCTGCTTGGAGGAGGCTGCCTGCCCTTCCTATGATAGGTGTATGGTTGATCTGGTTTGGTAGAAGGAGTAGAAGATCTGGGAGCAATGTTGCCTGATGCACCAGTAGAGGAAGGAGGAGGAGGAGAACCTCTCTGAATCCCTTTGGGAGGAGGAGAGTTCTTCCTGCTCTTCTTCCTTGCTTTTTGGGCATTTTTAGAAAGCCACATCCAGGTCTCAAAGCTTTTGGACTTAGGATCAATCCCTTTCAAAAATATAATATGGAATATCATGATCTGGATTTGGAGGAGGTGGAGCAACAGTCTTCCTTTTATTTTTAGCAATCCTTTTCCTTTTCTAAGTATCCTCTGAATCATTAGAATCTTCATCCTCATCCTCTGAGTGTGAGGACTAAGGTCTTGCATATAGATAATCAATGTCTTTAAGCATAGCTTCCTCTTGTTCTTTAGCTTTCAACATAGCCTTTTCTCTTTCTTCTTCTAAAATATCTTGTGTTAAGAGAGAGTCCAAATCAGGATCTGGGGTATCATGCCAAAGAGTAGAAGGGGCAGAAGATACAGCAAACTCAACATCTGGAACAGCAACTGGTACACTATTATCTGAAAGCTCTACTGAATTCCACTTTTCTTCTAAAAAGGAGGTAATGATCCCTTCTAGATGTCTGGCAACTAAAGGAGTGGAAATCTCCTCAAGACAGAATTTGAAGGCAAAGGCTGCTCAGCTATTGCTTTAGAGATAATAAAAATGTCCAAAAACTGAAGGCACATTGGTCTCTGATAGCACACAATGGCCTGAAGAGGATCAAAAGAGCAAGGGGAGGACTGATAATGGCCTCCAAGAGAAGAGAGAGAGGACTCATCATCTGAATCAAGAAATGCCTCCAGTTCATCTAGAACTACTAGAGCATCTAAATCTTATACTATCCTTTGGATTTCATCTGGAAGAGCATCTGAACATACTTCTAACTCCACTGCTACTGGATATTGCACAACTTGACGAGCCAAAGCAGAGCCTGAGTCATCATCATTGAACATCTCCCCCTGCCTTGGTTCAGTGGGAACTAAACCCAGGCCCCTAGATGAAGAAAGGGCTGAGAGTGCAGTGAAGGAAGCAGCAAGTGAAGAGATGGAGTTAGCATGGGGGGCAATGACTTCAGCTATCATTGTTTTGATGGATGGGGTAATGAGGTATAGAATACTGGCAATGAATTCTTATGTAATATGGAAAGATGGAGGAATGATAGATGGAGAATCATAAGAATTGATGTTCTGCGGAGCCGGGGCTTCATCAAGTGGAGAATTGTGATGAGATGGATGATCATGAGTGGGTGATTGATGATTAGGAGAAGGAGCATGGAAATTATGAGGAGATGGAGTGAGCAGATTGAACATGGATTCTATGTTGAATTTGGTATCTCAGCTAGATGAGCTGGAGTTGGAGAAGCTGATTGGGATGGATGGTTCACAGGAGGAGAATGAGTTGTAATGGAGGTGGATGGCAGGGAGGGTAAGGCAGGGATTTCTTCACTAGGGTGGGGAGTGGCTTCAGAAGCCCTTGTGCCCTCAGATGTTATAGGGGCAGGCTTAGCCTTTGAAGGTTTCTGAATAACCCTTTTCCACTTAGCAAACAGGGAAGAATCGATCCTTTTGCTGGCATTGATGGTTGTAGGAACAGATCCTAACATCTGGGAAGCTTTCTTGGATAGAAAGATCCCAATCAGTCGACCTTGAGTCACCTCTTTCTTGTTGTTCTTTCTCCTGATTAACTCAAACAGCAGTCTAGCCCAATTGATTGACTTCTTATTCACAATAGCTGACATCAAGGCAAACTGTTGCCTGTTAAAGTTGTCATGAGCGGAATGCTTTCCAAGAAGTACTTTTCCTACTAGGTCAGCCAAAAACTTTAAACCAACAGATAGATTTACTTTTAACAGCTTAGAGGGAATGCCTTCCGCATGTCCCATCTCTATCAGCATCCTACCATACTCGGCAGAATCTTGCTCATACTCTTTAGATCCATTCTTTAATTCAAAAGTTTCAGTCAGAATTTCAGGAGTAAGAGTTACCTCCACTCCGTTGATGGTTCCGGTCATCACTTTGACATCAGAAGAAGATGTATACACCCATTCTTTTATCTCTGATAAGTGGAGTTTGGTCTTTGCAGACATGAGCTTTTTGAGTCCTTGTTCATCGCATAACTGCAGCATTTCTTTAAAACTTGTTCACTGTCGCTGAAGGAATCGAAGTCAACAGAGAAACCAGCATCAAACTTAATCATGGACAGGGTTGCAGAGGAAATCTCCATGGATTTGATGAGAGAAATCGCAAGAGAAGAGAGAGAGAAAGCGCGGGACGAGAGCTCGTAACAGTTCTGGAAGCAGAATATGAAACGGCGAGCTCCGTCGACGATCTTCAGGCCTAAATAGACGATCGTTTAGAAGTAAACTAGAATCGTCGATATCTGAATGAAGATCAGTAAAATCGGTCGTTGATTGTCGGTCGACGATCGATTTCTGAAGCAGAGTCCTCGATCGTCGATCGACGATTTCTCTCTCAAGGCAAAGAGCTGTCATAGACCAAGGGTCGACGATTTAGCTCAACCTGTTCGACAATTTCAGAACAGATTTCAACTTAGTAGATTTTTACACTTAGTCTGATCCATTTATCATGCCTAGTTGATTCAAAAAAATAGATGTTTCTGTTCATCTAAAGGCTTTGTGAAAATGTCACTTCTCTGAAGATCTGTGGGTATAAACTCGATATTTATTTTATTCTTTTCAACACAGTCTCTAAGAAAATGGTGTCTAATGTCAATATGCTTGGTTCTAGAATGGTGCACAGGATTTTGTGCTATAGAAATAGCACTGGTACTGTCACACATAATTTTGGTGTTTCTGTGTGTGTACCCATAATCCAAGAGTTGATTTTGAATCCATAGAATCTGTGAACAGCAACTAGCAACTGTTATATATTCAGCCTCTGAAGTTGAAGTTGAAACAGAAGTCTGCTTTTTGCAAAACCATGAGACTAATCTCTCACCTAGGAACTGACAAGTCCCTGAGGTGCTCTTCCTGTCAACTCTACAGCCAGCATAGTCAGCATCTGAGTATCCAATCAACTCAAATTCTGATTCAGCTGGGTACCAAAGTCCAAAATTTGGGCATCCCTTCAAGTATCTTAAGATTCTCTTGAGAAGAGTTAAATGAGATTCCTTGAGGTTGACCTGAAATCTAGCACAGAGGCATGTGGAAAACATTATATCAGGCCTACTTGCAGTTAGATACAATAGGGAACCAACAATCGCCCTATAATATTTCTGATCAATAGGCTTTCCCTTTTCATCAGAATCAATAACTACATTAGTAGCCATAGGAGTGTGCATTGCTGAAGCATCTGCCATCCCAAACTTCTTTACTAATTCCTTGTCATATTTAGATTGGGAAATGAAGATGCCATCAACATCTTGTTTCACTTGGAGACCAAGGAAATAAGACAGCTCACCCATACTACTCATCTCAAACTTAGAATGCATTAGGTCTGAGAACCTTTTGCATAGTTTGGGATCAGTGGAACCAAATATAATGTCATCCACATAGATTTGAACTAATAGGATTTTGTCCTTGTGGTGCTTAATGAAAAGGGTTCTATCAACTATGCCTCTAACAAACTTATGTTCTAATAGAAAACTAACTAGAGTCTCATACCATACTCTAGGAGCCTGCTTAAGTCCATACAGATCTTTTTGCAGCTTAAAAACATGTGAGGGGTAAGTTGAAGAAATGAAACCAGGGGGTTGTTCAACAAACACCTCTTCCTTTAGCTCTCCATTCAGGAATGCACTCTTTATATCCATTTGGAACACCTTAAACTTCATGTAGGCTGTATAGACTAGAAAGATCCTTATTGCCTCTAGCTTGGCAATAGGAGCAAAAGTGTAATCATAATCTATGCCTTCTTCCTGTGTGTAGCCTTGTGCTACAAGACTTACTTTATTCCTTATGATAATTCCTTGTGTATCCAATTTATTTCTAAACACCCATTTGGTGCCTATAACCAACTGACCTTTTGGTCTAGGGACCAACTTCCAAACTTTGCATCTTTCAAACTAGTTTAGCTCTTCTTTCATAGCAATGATCCAGTGGGGATCTTGTTCAGCATCTTTTATGGTTAAGGGCTCAACCTGAGAAAGAAAATAAGCAAGCATCATATCTTGACTTAGTTGATGTCTAGTTTGTACACCAATTGAAATGTCTCCAATCACTTGAGATGTAGGATGATCTCTAAGTGTGATATAATCAGTTGGTGGTATGTGATCTTCAACAGCATTTGGAATCAATTCCTCAGGTGGAATTAAATTGGCTGTTGGAAAAGTTGCAATCACTTCTACCTAATCTTCATCACTGTCTGAATAAGCTAACTGAGGAGTTGATTGAGGTTGAATCTCTTGAGTGAGTTTTAGTTCATCCAAATTCTTGCACAAGTCAGGTACCTGCAAATAGTTACTTGAGGAAGTTTCCTTCTCTCTGTAAAACATTTTTGTTTCATCAAAAGATACATGAACTGACTCTTCAATTTTTAATGTGGATTTATTAAATACCCTATAAGCTTTGCTTACTTGGGAATATCCTAGAAAGATTCCCATTGAAGCCTTTGCTTCAAACTTTCTAATGTAGTCTTTGTTATTATTGTGAATGTAAACTACACAGTCAAAAATATTAAAATAATCTATTTTAGGTTTCTTTTCTTTAAGCAATTCATAAGGAGTCTTCCCCTTAAGTTTATGTATCAGACTCCTATTCAGTACAAAGTTAGCTGTGCTAACTACTTCTGCCCAAAAGGATAGAGGCATATTAGCATCTGCTAACAATGTTCCTGCAGCTTCAATCAGGGTTCTATTTTTCCTTTCCACTACCCCATTTTGTTGAGGAGTTCTAGGAGCAGAGAAGCTATGCCTGATACCTTCTTTCTCACAGAATTCTTACATAAGAAGAGATTCAAACTCAGTACCATGATCAGTTCTGATCAAGACAACTTGAGTAGAGTACTCAGTTTGTATACAAAGTAGAAAATCTGTAAGAACTTTAAAGTTATCAGATTTAGTTCTCAAGAAGAACACCCAAGTGAACCTAGAGTAATCATCTACAATAACTAGGGTATAGAATTTCCCTCCTAGACTCTGTACAGCTATTGGACCAAAGAGATCCAAGTGCAATAGGTACATAATTCTAGGTGAATCACTTTTGTTTACAGCTTTGAAACCATTCTTTGTTTGCTTGCCTAGCTGACAAGCCTTGCATAGGCCTTCCTTCTTGTAGGGGCAAGAGGGCAAACCTCTAACAAGGTTGTATTTAGATAACCTAGATATATTTTTAAGGTTAACATGACTTAGCCTCTTATGCCACAAAGTATTATTACTACTCACCTCATTAAATAAACAGATTTCAGAAGAGGTGGAATTAAAATCTACAAGATATATATTTCCTTGTCTAATGCCTACAAACACAATTTTATTTTTCAAGGTAATATTGCATAGAGTATTAGAAAACCAAACCTGATAGCCAGCATCACAAAGCTGACTTATAGAAATTAGATTGTGCTTCAGTCCTGTGACATAGGCTACCTTCTTGAAAGTCACTGACCCTATGGTGAATTTACCATATCCTTCAGTCTGACCACAGCTGGAATCACCAAAGACTACCTTTGGTCCCAACTTGGCTTTGAAGCTTGACAGGTTCTCTTTGTTTCCAGTCATATGCTTGGAGCATCCACTATCCAAATACCACTTATCCTGAGTGATAGGATAGGCCTTCACCTACAATAAGATAGATTAAACATTGTGGACCCAGGTAACCTTGGGTCCATTGTTCTTCACATAGGAAAAACTAGAAATAAAAGAATATGCAGGTTGAGGGTGATATCCTAAGGGATGAGATCTCCTAGGTGGGATTATCCAATAAGCAGACCTAGGGTTGCTATTAAACTTATTGTTTCTATTAGCATTGTTGTAATTCTGAAAATTTAGTTCTGATCGTCAATCGATGTTCGACTATCGGTACCCAGATCGTCGATCTTGTTCCACAGAACAGGATTCTGGATTCCACGATCATCGATCTCTGTTCGACGACTAAGACTGAGATCATCGATCCCTCATTACCAAGTAGTTATACCCAGCAGGTGAGTTCAGAGATCATCGATGGTCGTTCGATGATGGGTTCAGCGATCGTCGATGGGCGTTCGACGATTTTTGTATTTCTATGAATTTTTTTCTTCTTTTGTCTCTCTTAATCTTATTCAAGGTTTTCTTAGCCTTTTGAATAACCTCAGTATTATGTATTCCCTTTTCAGAAACAAACTTTACTGGAGTAGACAGATTGTTTTCAAGGAGTAATGGGGGTTCACTAAGTGAGACACCTAAGCCTAACTTATTGTTGCCTGTCCTAGTGTTGGCAGTGCTTGTTATTTCTAGCAACTTAAGGCTTCTGCCATTAAGTGAATCCTCTAACCTTTTTGCTTTAGCTAGTTCTAATTTAAGAAATTTAATTTCTTCAGTTGATCTAGTGAGTTCAGCTTCCAACTTAATGTTTTCATTAGATATAGATTCTGATTCAGCTAGTTTATCTCTAAGCAATTTAATTTCCTTTTCTGAGCTAAGCAAGTCTAGGCAAAGAATTTTAAATTCATGCTTAAACTCATCAGAGGTAAAATCATAAGATGAAATTACCTGATCTTCATCAGACAATTCATCCTCCTCATCTTCAGTCATCTCTGCAGCTGAGTTCCTGTTGTAGGCATTGATTGCCATAAGGCAAATCTCCTTAGCATTCTTCTCTTCTTCATCATCTTCACTGGAGCTGGAAGAAGAAGAATCTTCCTCAGAATCACTCCAGGTCTTTGCAACAAGACCTTTCTCTTTCTTCTTATATTTATGAGAAGTTGTCTTGGAGTAGTGCTTCTCATGTTCCTTTTCTTTTCTCCTTTCCTTATGCTTTGTCTCTGGACACTCAGGGAGGATGTGTCCAGGCTTCTTGCATCCATAACAAATAATTTCTTTAGAAGGGGTTTTATCATACCCTTGTTTGTCATCATATTTTGATGACTTTCTTCTGTTGTCCTTTCTTCCCATCTTGTAAAACCTCTTGGCAAAGAGTGCCAACAGTTCTTCATTTGATTGAGTCACTTTGGACTCATCATCAGCCTTAAGAGCAAGGGTTTGCTCTTACCTTGTTGGAGTAGGTGCTTTAGCTTCAGCTTCCCTGGTCTTCAGTACTTGCTCAAATGATTTGAGCATGCCAAGGAGAGCTTCAGTTGAGATCTCTGCTGTACTTCTGGACTCCTTGATTGGCTAGATTCTGAGATCCCATGTGCTAGGAAAGCACATTAGTATTTTATCATTGACTTCTGTCAATGTAATCTCCTTATCAAGTGTCCTCAGCTCATTGATAATGGAGCTGAGCCTTGTGTACATGGCTTCTACAGTCTCAGCCTCTTCTTTCTTGAAGTTCTCATATTAGGATATGAGATTGGACCTTCTATCCTTCCTCTCATTAGCTGAACCAGCTACAATCTTATTCAGTGAGTCCCACATGGCTTTTGCTGAGGTGCAATCAGACACTATCTGGAATGTATCATCAGACATAGTCTGAGCCAGAATATTCATAGCTTTGGCATCAGCTATCTTGGCCTTCTTGTAGGTTTCATTATAGTCAGTAGGTGGCACAGCACTGAGATTTGCAGATGTTGTAGCAGTAGTTGCAGCAGGTGGTGTTGGTGGACCTGTTAAGATAGAAGAAAAAATATCTTCATCAATTGAGTTCATATAAATTCTGATTCTTGCCTTCCAGATGCCAAACTTCGCTAAGTTGCATACTGGAGGTCTTGTGCTAGAGTAATCATTATACTGGGCCATGAATCTAATGTGAGTGTATATGGTATCAAAGTATCTTATCACAAGATCTTATGGTTTAGGTGTTAGCCTGTTCAACCAATCAACCTAGGAATGGTTAAGCTGTTGAATAACCAACCTCCCTCTGATACCAATTGAAAGTGAGGGGATAAGATACTTACTACTCTAGAGGGGGTGTGAATAGAGTATTCAAAAATTAAGGAGACTCTAAACACTTCTCTTAGAGCTATTGCGGAATAGAAATATGAAAACTTAAAACCTAAAGCTTATCAGAGTGTAGTGAATAAAATATCAAGCTAACTGAAGTTTCAGTTAAGCTTTAAACCTAGCACAGCACTTAGTAACCTAGTTAAATATATCACAGCCACAGTGCATCAATTAAAGTAAGCAACCAGACAACACAAGAGATTTATAGTGGTTCCCCAATTGGGTACATCCACTCTTCTACTACCCTGGTAGGAATCCACTACAGGTTTTTGTTCAGGTGTCCTGCCACCACAAGATCTACTGCAGGTAGATCTAGAGACCCTTTGAGCTTTTGATTAGGAGCCCAAAATCCAATAGGTTTTTGATCAGGTGCCATATCACCAACAATTCAATTTTGAATGGAGTAATAACCCTTTTACAAGGAGGTTAAAAGAAAGATAAAAAGGTGTCTTCTCTGTGTTCAGAGAAGATAGTGGATTTCTCTGAGAAAATCAAAGCTCCCCCTGGCTTAAAGAATGTCCAGAAAGAAGCTTTGCTTCAGGGTGCAGGAACTTCAGATTGCTTTGAAACTCTTTCTGATGCAGCTTTGAAGAAGACTCAAGATGTTGATGAATGTTCTTCTTCAGCAGCTTTTGCAATCTAGAAGGAAAATTCTTCTTGAAAGCTTGAACAGTTAGTGTTGATTTTCCTGAAGACAAGATGAACTAGGGAAGAAGCAGAGGAACAAATCCTTTTTCTTGAGAGATCTTGTTCTATTACACTGGTTTCTATGTACTGAGTTTCTGTATATCTCTTATTTGTATTCAGCAAACTGTTTTATAAAATAGAAACTTTTTCTCTTTCTAACAATGCCTCGAGCCCTGCACAAAAAGATCTTTCCAAAGTAATATAATAAGTCAAATAAAGAAATTGCAGATATAGTCTTTCCTTTCATTCCCAAAACGGATTTAAGGATATTAAAATATCCTATCAATTTGACTTTGCACAAGAGACAAATTCTAACGGCTATTTTACAGCTGTACGAAATCCACTCTTTCCAAACGGCTTTATTTTGTAAAAATCTTTTAACCAATGCATAAGAAATATTGCAAATAAGCAACAGAGTATAAGCATTGTAATAAGCAGAATATTTGAATAGAATATGTTTTAAACAAGAGTAAATAAAACAGAGAATCAAATGAAATGAATATTGATAATAGCAGATAGAAAACGTCGACCAGAGATCGAAGATCGTCGATCTGAACAAGCAGATCGTCGACTTGAAGAAAAACAGTCTACACATAAAACGTCGACCAAGGCTACACGATCGTCGATCTAAATAAGCAGATCGTCGACCCACTTCAGAGTTCATATAACTCTGAGATCGTCGATCATCAATCGAAGATCGTCGAGCGACAGTCGACTATCGTTGAGCACAAATCTACTAAAACAAAATTTCATTTCAATTCAATCTCAACTATCCTATCTGGGTCTATCCTAACTAAACCTAGGGTAGACTAACATTTAGTCTAACCATTGACCATTGATAATTCTTGGGTCAATTTAGCCTAATTGAGATGACATGGCCCAAATCAAAACTAGGGAACCAACACAGGCTAAGATCATATTTGGGAAAGGAATTGTAATTAAGGAGCCTAGTCTATCTTAGGATAGATAGGCTAATGTCTAGAACAATATAATCTTTTTTATGTTCTAAAGAAAAGCATGTAAACCTAGAATTTTCTGATTAATGAATGAAATAAATTTCAGTATTGATTTTAGTTGTTATCCTGCAGTGAAATGTATGTACATCTATTTTCTGTGTTTTATTATGAGTGATGTATATCTTTGACTAAGAGTTATGACTTCTCCAAATAGGGGAGATTGTTGTGTACACTGAAAAATATGTACTAGATTTGGAGAAGCCTCCCCTTACTCAATGATATACATCAGTTTGTATTCGATGGGATGCTTGAGTTTCATTATGCAGGTGTAAAGTTTGCAAGAAAATTCTCTAAGTACAAGTGTCGACACTTTTGAAGAATTGTGTTGACACCCAGAAGTTGTGTTGACACTAAAAGCAAGGTCTGTGTCGACACCCAGGCATTGTGTCGACACCTGAAGAAGAAGCTGTGTCGACACCAAGAATTTTGTCGACACCTGAGGCAAGAACTGTGTCGACACCTGAAGCAGAAGTTGTGTCGACACCCAAGAATTGTGTCGACACCTGAAAAAGGTTTGTGTCAACACACTGGACTTGTGTCGACACACACTCAATGCCATCTATCAGCAACAGCTATACTGAGTCTGAAGGGTTTTTGTCGACACATAGGACTTGTGTTGACACACACTCAATGACATCTTGACAACACTCAACGCCATCTAACAACAATAGCTATACTGAGCCTGAAGGCTTGTGTCGACACATAAGACTTGTGTCGACACACACTCAATGATGTCTCGACACACACTCAACGACATCTGAACATACACTCAACGCCATCCGTCAGCATCAGTTATGTCGAGACCAGGAGCAGTTGTGTCGACACATAGGACTTGTATCGACACATACAAACATAAGGTGTGTCGAGAAGCAGAAGAATGACTATGTCGACACATGGAGTGTTGTGTCGACATCATCAAGACTTGTGACGACACTTAGTCTATTTGTGTCGACATATGTGAAGAAATCTGCTGAGTGTTTCCTGCTGAGATATAAATTCATTATAGAATCAACTATCATGACTGGTGACTCGACAGCTGTCACAACCAACAGGTCTGACACCTTTGTCAGAACTGTCAGAAGGTTGTTACAAACCGGATCAGCCGGTAATTATGAGGAAACTCTATATAAGGGACTGATCCTTGACAACCAAAGAATAACTAAGGAAGTAATCAAGCAATTGCGGGAAAGAGAATTCGACAACAAGAAAGGGGGAAACCCTTACGAAGGCAGATCCCTAACAGTCTACAAGATAGATTCAGATCTTATTCTGAATTTAAGGAGGGAGCTATCTGAAGATCAACTTCTACATCAAGTGAAGGTCAACCTTTTTTTGTTCAATCAAGAAGCTTTTAAACAGCTAAGTCAGATTGGATCTAAAGATTCAGTTTATTCAAGAACTGATCAAGAAGCTCACACCAATAGAGAGTTCTATCTGGTGAAATTTCAGTATCTTTTCAAACATTCAATTTCTTGTAGGATCTTTTGTAAGATCAGAGTTGTATTCCTGTAATTATAAAGACTGAGGTAGGGCTGAGAGCCTGAGGTGTAGGACTTGTGAAAGTCTGAGTTATAAGCCTAGTGATAAAGGATGAGGTAGGGATGAGGCATGAGGTAGGGTTCTTGGGAAGAATCTGAGGTAAGACTTGTATAAGTCTGAGCTATAGGAACCAATCTTGTTTTTAGTTGTAAGATCTGTGGATCTAAGTAAGTGGAAGGAAGTTTGGCTGAATCCAGTTCTCTATTGGATAGGCGAAGGGGGAAATTAAATGTACCCATACCTTGGGGAACCACTATAAATCTGGTGTATGTTGTGCTATGATTATTGTGCTGTGTATTGAATTTTCTGTGCTGAGTTAGAACTAGCAAATTGCCTAAAATTCTTAAAGAAAATTAGAACCTATTCACCACCCCCCCTCTAGGTGTCTAGGCTCTTGAAATCAAGTCTTTCACATTTCTAAGTCTAGATTCATTGAGATTGGCATATACACTCAACGCTCTCAACGCCTAGCAGAGCTGAAATATTTCTAAGTACAGATTCGTTAAGAATGGCTTAATCACTCAATGCCTAGCTGAGTGAAGAAAATTCTAAGGCCAGAATCATCGAAGTATTTCTTATCCATTTTTCATCGAACTGAGCTTTGATTTCGTCGAACTAAGTTCAGATTTCGTCGAACTCAGCTTTCACCTATTCGTCGACCTGAGAATTTCTGGAATGATGCTTGATTTCATCGAGCTGAGTTCTGGATATGTCGAACTAAGTTTTGAGTACGTTAAACTGAAGATTTCGTGAGATGATGCTTGATTTTGTCGAGCTGAGCCCAAGATTCGTCTAACTGAGTTTTGAGTTCGTCGAACTGAAGTTTTTTGAAGTATTGCTTGATTTCGTCAAGTTGAGCTCTGGGTTCGTCGAATTGAGTTTTGAGTTATTTGAACTGAGGATTTCTGAAGTATTACTTAATTTTTATCTAAGTCCAGAATGATGCTGACGTCAGCAAAGTCAACAAGTCAACGATTTTTCGATTTGTTATTTAAATACTGCAAATCGATATTAACATCGCCATCAGTCTACAGTGGATCTCAATTTGATTAAGCTGAGGTTTTAACCACCGTTAAAACTGGGACACGTGCCAATCATCCCACGAATCGATGGGATTATAAATAACATCTGAGATTAAGATCAAAGAAAGGATTCTGATTAACATTCTAAAAAATGAGAAGAGGGAGTTCGTCGTCTTCATCAGCCATTGTTACAGAACCAAGAACTTCAATTGAAAAATATGAAGGGTTTCTGAGTTTGCTGGTGCAATCAATATTTGCTACAATAAGAACAGAGGATTTCTCTGAGGAAGACGAACCAGTCTAGGCAAGCCCTAGCTAAAGTAGATTCACGATCCAAGCCGAGCCAAATTTGAAGATCTTTCTCTAGATCATTGAAGAAGAAGAAGATATCTGCACAGAGTTTTCTCTGGACAGAAGGAGAGGCAGTGCAATTCCTTTCCTGCCAATAGATGTTAGCTGATTGAAGATTTTTTATTCTGAATCTTCCCCTTTCATCAGCAAGAACAGGATCAAGGTCCCAAGGAACTTCCAGCACAAGCTGTAGATAGTCGAAGTTTGTCATTCTTGTTGCTGGGAAGCAGATAGGGCTGAGAAATATTGAGCCCAGGAAGAAATTTACTCAGAGAATAATTTCCCTTGAGTCAAATCAACAACCTCTTTCTAAATCAGTGTATCTTTAAAAGAACTATATTGAGGCCTAGATTGATTAGGCTGTGTGTGAGATCTGTGAGATCTAATTGTAAAGCCTAAATTATAAAGGCTGTGAGAAAAGCTGTGAGATCTGTGTTAGGGTTGTGAGCCTGTGTTTGGATTCCTGTGTGAATCTGTGTGGGGATTTTTATTCTAGCCTGTATAAAGGAAGTTTGTGCCTGTGTGTGGTTGTTAGGTGATTATTGTGTGGAGGGTTGTGAGCCAGTGTTTTAAGGCTCAGTGGAGACAGACTGATCCTGTAGGATGGAGCTGTAATCTCTGAGGAGACATAGTTTTTGGAGAAGAGCCTTGTCTAACATACTTTTAGAAAGGCAGAGAGGGATAGTGGATGTACCTGTTGGGTACATTGGAAAATGTGTATTAGATTTGGAGAAGCCATAACTTAGTCAATGAGATGCATCAATGTGTATTTGATAGAAGTTTAAGTTTCATTGTGCAGGTTTAAAAATTTGAAGGAAAATTTTCTAAGTACAAGTGTCGACACTTGTGAAGAAACTGTGTCGACACTCAAGGAGACTGTGTCGACACTCAGGCAAGCTGTGTCGACACATAGGTGAAATGTGTCGACACTTATGAAGAAGCTATGTCGACACCCAACTGCTATGTCGACACTCAGGAAAGCTATGTAGACACACTGGCAAAATGTGTCGACACTTATAAAGAAGTTGTGTCGACACTCAAAGCTATGTCGACACCTAAAGAAGCAGTTGTGTCGACATCCAGAATTGTGTCGACAACTTAAAACAGAATTGTGTCGACATCCAGAATTGTGTCGACAACTTAAAACAGAATTGTGTCGACACTTAAAACAGAAGATGAGTTGACACTCAGGAGCTATGTCGACACCTAAAGCAATTGTGTCGACACACAGGACTTGTGTTGACACACCAACTCTCAAGAGGCTGTGCCGTGTTTAGAAGTAATTGTGTCGACACACAGGACTTGTGTCGACACACACTCAACGCCATTTGAAAAAAACTCAACACCAACTGTCTGCAATAAAAATGTCAAGACAAGAAGCTGCTGTGTCGACAAACAGGACTTGTGTCGACACACAAACTCTCAAGAGGCTGTGTCGTGTTCAAAAGTAATTGTGTCGACATATAGGACTTGTGTCGACACACACTCAACGCCATTTGACAAACACTCAACACCAACTGTATGCAACAGAAATGTCAAGACAAGAAGCTGCTGTGTCGACACACAGGACTTGTGTCGACACATACAACATAAGTAGTGTCGAGAAGCAGAAGTATGACGGTGTCGACACTTGAAGTAATTGTGTTGACACCATGAAGACTTGTGTCAACACTTAGTCTATATGTGTCGACACATGTGAAGCAGTCTGTTGAGTGTTGTATGCTGAGTTTAAAAGACATTGAAGAACCTTATGACGTGACTGGTGACTTGATAGCTGTCATAACTAACCGATCTGACACCACTGTCAGAACTGTCAGAAGTCTATTATGAACCGGATCAGCCGGTAACATTGGAGCAAGCTCTATATAAGAGCCAGATCAGAAACGACAGAAAAGATAAGAAAGATCTCTGGATCATAAAGAAGAACTCTAACAGATCAAGGCCTTTCTGCAAGAAAGATTCAGAGTTCAATCTAAATCTTAGGAAGAAGCTTACTGAAGATCAACTTCAACTTCAAGAGAAGATCCACCTTATTTGTCCTAATAAAGAAGCTTTGAAAAGTTAAGTTAGGTTGGATCAGAAGGATCCGTCTATACAAGAACTGATCAAGAAGACAGCATCAACAGAGAAATCTAGCTGGTGAAGTTTTCAAATACTTATTACTCACAAATTTCTGTAGGATCTATTGTTAGATCTGAAATTGTAAGCCTAAAATTATAAAGGCTGAGGTAGGACAGTGTGCCTGAGGTAGGACTTGTGGAAAGTCTGAGTTGTAAGCCTAATTATAAAGTTTGAGGTAGGGTTGAGGCCTGAGGTAGGATTCAAGGAAGAATCTGAGGTAGGACTTGTGTAAAGTCTGAGGTGTAGAAACCATTTTGGGTTCTGAGTTTGTAAGATTTGCGGATCCGATCCAGTGGAAGGAAGTTAGGCTGAATCCAGTTATCTGCTGGATAGGCAAAGGGGGAAAGTGGATTTACCCATATCTTGGGGAACCACTATAGATCTGGTGTTAGTTGTGTTGTATTTAATTTCTGTAGATAGAATTATTCTGTGCTAAAAGAAGTTACAAATATCTGTTTGCCTTAAAATCAAAAAGATACAAAAAGATAAGAACCTATTCACCCCCCCCCCCCTCTAGGTTTTTAGGATCTTAAAACAAAGTATTTCAAGTGGTATCAGAGGGAGGTTCCTCTAAATTTGACCTAACAGTCAGAGGATTTCTTTAAGGCAAATAATAGATAACAAAAATGGGTTCAAGTGAAAATCAAAAGGAATTTGGATCTATGAAATTGCCCATATGCCGGAAAGAATCTTTTGGCATTTGGAAAGAAAGGGTCAGGCTATTTATGGAAGAATCTGATCCAAGAATTTATATCACAGTATAGGAAGGCCCCTTCATCCCAATGAAGGTTTCAGTTCTTGATGCAAACATTCAAACTCCAAAGAGTTATTCAGAGATGACTAAGGATGAAATCATCTTGGCTACATTAGATAAAAGAGCTCAGAATATAATTGTAAGTTCCATAGATGATGCAACATTCCAGAATCTTGTGCACTGCAAAACTTCCAAAGAAATGTGGGATACATTGATTATCTATATGGAAGGCACAGAAGAAGTCAGAGAGGACAGAAAGTCTATTCTAAATCAGGAATATGAGAGCTTTAGGAAGAATAAAACTGACAACATAGCTAAATGCTATAAAAAGTTTTTCAGAATAGTGAATGAACTGATGACATATGGAAGAGTATTCAGTATTTATAAATTGAATGACAAGTTTCTTAGGTCCCTAACAAAGGATTGGGACACTAAGATATGTGTCATCAAGGAAGTGGCCAAACTGGCTGACACACCACCACCTACACTTTTTGGAAAACTGCTTTCATATGAAATGCAGCTTACTGCTAGGAAAGAGGAAGAGAAGGGCAGCAGATCTGAACATAAAAAAAAGTCAGTAGCCTTTAAGGCTGAGGACTCAAGGAAGGGTAGGAGAAAATCTCCTCCACCTAGAAGGAGTACTGAAGTAGAAGAAGGTGTTCCTGAAACAAGTACATCAGATAGTCATACATCTAATGAAGACTTTGTTGCCTTCACAAGACAATTCCAAAGGTTCATGAAGAAAAAGAATTGGAGAACCAGGCCTTCATCTACATCCTATTCCAAGGATGAATACTACAGTAAGAAGAAAACACCTAAGGAGGACAGGTATGCTTCTAAACCTGGTAAACAATCTAATTCTAAGATTGTGTGTTATTGTTGCAACAGGTCTGAGAATGTCATAGCTGACTGTCCTGACAAAAGAAAAGAGTCAAAGGACAAGAAGAAGCAGTTGGTCAAAGGCAAGAAGGAGAAGTCTCTAGTGGCTCAGAGGGAGAAGAGTTGGACAGACTCTTCATCTTTTGAATCTGAAGAAGAAGAGGTAGAAGCATATGTTGGACTCTTCTCAACAGAAGAGGATTCTAGGGAACTAGAATTCCTACAGATACTGGACTCCATAAATGGAGTGGAAGAATATTGCTGTAAAGGGCTGATTGCTCAATCTGAATAAGATAAGTGTCAGGATCATCCTGTGTTAGAACCCCTAGGTGATTTGGGCTAGGTTGTCTTCTTAGGTTATGACCCATGTTGTATAGAAGGGTCCAATTTTATGTGTTTCTTTAGTCTAGGCCATGTTCTTAGAGTCAACAGATCAAAGGACCAACCTATAACACTGCCAAAGACTCAAGACTTAGAGAAATCAAGATTTAGAGAAAGAGATCTACGTTCATCGATCTCAGGTCGACGATAGTCGTGCTCAACTCGACTAACTCAGAGCTAAAATCTCTGAGCTGAGCTCGACGAACTTCGTTCTTAGATCGACTAACTCTTCAACACTCAGCGCCATAATTCACTCAAAGCCAAGGCTGACTCAGAGACAAAGAACACTCAACGCCAGATGTGTTATTCACTCAATGCAGACAGATGGACCAAGTTCTTAGGTTGACTAACTTTACAGTCTCAGGTCGACAAACATAGAGCGCAGAATTAGTCAGTCTATGCACAGCAGTTTATTCACAGAGCTCAGGTCGACGAAAGCAGATCTAAGTTCGACGAAGGCTGATCAGAGGCCTACGAAATCTCAGGTCGACGAAAGCTGATTAAAAGTCGATGAAAGCTGATCTCAGGTCGATGAAAACTGTAAGATATTTTGTTATTTATTCTTTCTCTTTCTGTCTCATCAGTTTATATCCATTATAGGTTATTAATTCCCTTGCAAATAAATGCACTTATATTCTCTGAATAGAGTCATTACTGGCATCATTGATTGCAAACATCCTCCATGGAATTAATTGCTTATATCTCGGGACAGACATAGAATAGAATTTTTGACAGCATTCTTGCCGTTTTCTGTTCCCAAGATTTCGGCTGAACATTTATTGCAGAGTTTTCTTTTGAATTCGACCAAGTTGCAGTCAGACAAACACATCTCCCTGCCAAGAAAAGAAATATAC
Organism: Platanthera zijinensis; assembly: GCA_039513925.1. Taxonomy (NCBI): domain Eukaryota; kingdom Viridiplantae; phylum Streptophyta; class Magnoliopsida; order Asparagales; family Orchidaceae; genus Platanthera; species Platanthera zijinensis. The sequence goes on from CM077089.1 coordinate 3,034,776, forward strand.
ACAAGAGCAGAGATTGATCATCTACTTGAGTCACAGCAAAGAAAACATCTTAAAAAGTGCAGTGAAAAACATCTCTCAAAAGATTGACTTCTCTGAAGAGAAGAAGAAAGAACAACCATCACCATCAAGAATCTTTCTTTTATCTCCCTCTTTGTTTTCAGGGATCTCAAGTGACAGCAACATTCAAATCAGTCAAGGATCTCTAAAAATCTGAAGGCATACACCCTTGAACAAAGCTTCCACTCCTAAACCATTCAAGATCTCAGGGGGAGCTTTGACAACAAATAAGAATCCACACAATCTTCTCATTTTGATTTGAGAAAAGAAGACTTAGATCACTCTCTCATTCCCACCTCTGTACAGGGTTTTAATTCCCTTCAAAATTATTTTGGTTGCAAGTCTCCTTCCAAAAGACTTGAGGTTTGGTTTTTGAGCACCTGATCAAAAGCTCATTGGTGACAGTCACCTGATCAAAACATGTAGTGAATTCCTACCAAGGGTGGTAGAAGAGTGGATATACCCAGTTTGGGGAACCACTATAAATTTCTTGTGTTGTCTGGTTGCTCTTTCTTTTCTGTTCTTGCTGTGGATGTGTTAGTTAGATATTCTGTGATCTTTGATTTACTTTAATCTGTGATAGTTAGATATAGTTGTTAAAGGTAAAGATAGTTTATTATTAAAGAAGAAAATTTCAAAATTACACAGACATACTCTATTCACCACCCCCCCCCCCCCACCCTCTAGAGTATATCAGATCTAACCCTAACTTTCAGCCGGGACCAAGTAAGGTAAACAATTCACCCCTAGAATCAGATTACTTTACTGGATCAGAATCAGAAGCATCTTCTTCAAAAGAAGTGGATGGATCTGAGTCTGAGGGGGATGTTCACCAACTGATTAATGAGTATGGTGGGTTATTGCATGCTCTAAAGAAGAGCAAGTTTCTTGTTAAAGAGCAAGCCAAAGAGATTGAGTCTCTTAAGCTGGCTGCAGCAGTTTCAGCAAAACTGCTGGATCAAAAACTGAATGAGGTTGCCAAATTGAAAAATAAATACAGTTATTCAGATGTGCACAATCTCATTCAAAGAGAATCATATCAAGAAACTGGAGGGAAAACTTCAGCAAGAGAGAGAGAGCTAGTGGCAAAATTCTCCAAGCAAAAATCAGTCTTACCTTTGATAGATAATTTTGTTTCACAAAAAGGAAAGACTGGTCTAGGCTTTAATGGAAGAACTAGGGCTACCAATTCTCATAGAAAAGGTAAAGCCACAGTTCAGCCTCTAGCTGTTAATCCCCCTATTTTCTTTAAGAAGGTAGTGAATCCTACTAACAGGTATGATCATGACATTACACATGGTCACTGTGAGCATGAATATTTCTTGAGCAAGGGTGCTAATGTCAATAGACCAATCTATAGGCATGCCCATCATATTCAAGAGGAGTTCTTGAAGAATGCTGTTCAAGCACCAACACTTAATAAGTCTACTGACAACAAAGTAAGAAGGCATGTACCTAAGAATCGGTATAATAGGTTTGAGTGTTGGTGTTGTGGCAAGGTGGGCCACTTTGCCATGGATTGCTGGTTTAACTTAAGTGTTAAAACCAAAAGTAGGATTCCTGTTAGATCAGTCACAGGGTTTTAAACTAACAAGGACCTAGGACCCACTAGCAAGTTGGGTTCTAAGGGTAAGTGATTCTTTATTTGTTGTAGGTAAATCCAAGTGACCATACCCCTATATGGTACTTGGATAGTGGCTGTTCCAGACATATGACTGGAACAAGGAGCATGTTGAGGGACTATGTGCCCATAAAGAATGGACCAAAAGTTATCTTTGGTGGATCAGAAAAGGGAATCATCAAAGGGTTTGGTAACATATCTTGTGATTCAATTATAATCACTAAAGTGGCTTATGTAAAGGGTCTAAAACATAACCTGATTAGTATAAGTCAACTTAGTGACCTAGGTTATGATATTTCTTTCCTCAAAGGAGAGTGCCTAGTAAAAAGGTCAAGTGATCAAGAGATCATTTTGACTAGCACTAGGAAAGGAAATGTGTATTGCCTTAACCTAGAGTGTGAGTTTAACAACTCAACTATTTGTTTGGTTGCAGGAGAGAAAGCTTCTCTATGTGTCAAATGGCACAAGAGGCTAGCTCATCTGAATTATAAGTCAATTGGACTACTGTTCAACATGGGATTAGTGAGGAATGTTCCTCATGTTTAGTGCATAAAAGAGGGTGTGTGCTCAGCTTGCCAAAAAGGTATGCAGACAAAGTCCTCTTTTCAGTCACTTGACATCAAAGATTCAAAGAGATGTTTGTATCTCATGCATATGGATTTTTTTGGTCCTATGTCAGTCCATAGTCTTGGTAGGAAAGCATACACACTTGTTGTTGTGGATGACTATTCTTGATTTATATGGGTTTTCTTCTTGAGGCAGAAATCTGAAACCCCAACTATTTTCCAGACTTTTATAAGACAAATACAAAATGAATATAACAGCTCAGTGGTCAAAATCAGAAGTGACCATAGAACTAAATTTTAGTCTGAATGTATGACAAAATTCTGTGAAGAACTTGGGATTCATCAGGAATTCTCTTCACCTAGAACTCCTCAGCAAAATGGTGTTGCTGAAAGAAAGAATAGGACTCTAATTGAAGCCAATAGAACTCTACTGAATGACACTACTCTCCCTGAATACTTCTAGGTTGAGGCAGTAAATACTGCATGTCATGTGCTTAATAGGGCCTCCATCAATAAGAAACACAAGATGACTCCCTACCAAACTTTAAAAGGAAGAAACCAAACATATCTTATTTTAGAATCTTTGGTAGTAAGTGTTTTGTACTAGTCAATGGTAAACACTACCAAACTAAGTTTGCTGCCAAATCCCTAGAAGGGATATTTGTTGGGTACAACAACCATAGTAGAGCATATATGATCTACAACTTGACTACTCAAGTTGTAGAAGAATCTGTGCATGTTGTATTTGATGAGTCAATCTTTATTAACAGTGAATTGTCTAGTTCTTCTGTTAGTTCTACAGGTCTAACAGATAAGCTGGACAAGCTGATTATCAATGAAGATGTTCCTGCTAAACTGGATGAGGTTAAAGATGCCAGTTATCCAGGGGGAGATCAAGTCCCTCTGGGTGAAGAAGAAAATGTGGAGCATCAAGATGAGGAAACTGGAGATAGCCATAATGCTGATAGAATTCCTCTAGCAAGGAGACACCTGAAGGATCATCCAGCTCACAAGATCATTGGTGATGCAAGTCAGGGTGTTCTAACAAGGAGCAGGAGCATGAACACAGTATTATGTTCTAGCTTCCTATCTCAGATAGAACCTAGGAGGATTGAAGAGACCATGCAAGACACCAACTGGATTGATGCAATGGAAGAAAGCTCAGTCAGTTCAAAAGGTATAAGGTCTTGGAACTGGTGCCAAAACCTAAGGATCACAACATAATAGGAACTAAGTGGATCTACATGAACAAGCTTGATGAGAATGGCATTATAGTCAAGAACAAGGCTAGACTGGTAGCAAAAGGCTACAGGAAAGAGGAAGGTATTGATTTTGATCAAACCTTTGCTCCAATGGCAAGGCTAGAGGCAATATGGATGTTCTTAGCCTATGCTGCCTATCAAGGGTTCAAAGTATATCAAATGGATGTGAAATCAGCATTTCTGAATTGTGATTTAAAAGAAGAAGTCTATGTAGAACAACCCTCAGGTTTTGTAGACTCTAACTTTCCTGATTATGTATATAGGCTTAGGAAAGCTCTATATGGTTTGAAACAAGCTCTAAGGGCTTGGTATGAAACCTTGTCTGCCTTCCTCATTGAGAATAAATTCTCTAGAGAAAAGATAGACAAAACTCTAATCAATAGGGAATCAAAAGGCAAGATAATACTAGTCCAGATATATGTGGATGACATTATCTTTGGTTCTACTGAAAATAGCCTTTGTAGAAAGTTTGCCAAACTTATGCAAGGGAAGTTTGAGATGAGCAGTATGGGTGAGCTGAAGTTCTTCTTGGGACTTCAAGTTAGACAGACTCAGAGTGGGTTGTCTATATCCCAGTCTAAGTTCACTAAGGAGTTGATTAAGAAGTATGGTTTGGACTCAGCTTCTACAATGAAAACTCCAATGGGAATAAGTATGCCTATATGCAAAGATGAAGCAGGGAAACCTGTTGATGAGTCTTTGTATAGAGGGATAATTGGCTCCCTGCTATACTTGACTGCTAGTAGACCTGACATCATGTATGCAACATGTGTCTGTGCTAGGTATCAAGCATGCCCTAAGGAATCTCATTATACTGCAACTAAAAGAATTTTGAGATATCTTAAGGGCACACCTAATCTAGGCCTTTGGTACACTAAGAATAGAGATTTTCTATTAACAGGTTTCTCAGATACAGATTTTGCTTGATGCAAAGAAGATAGAAAAAGTACGACAGGAACCTGTCAGTTTCTTGGTGGGAGGCTTGTGTCATGGAGCAGTAAGAAGCAAACCAGTGTAGCTATATCAACAGCTAAATCAGAATATATAGTTGCAGGTAGCTTTTGTGCACAATTAATGTGGATAAAGAATCAACTAGAAGATTATGACATCCAGGTAAGTAGAATTCCACTATTTTGTGATTCTATAAGTGCTATTTCTATTGCTAATGTTGGGTACATTGGAAAATGTGTACCTGATGAAGAAGCCCAACTTAGCTCAATGATATACATCAATGTGTATTTGATGTTGTTTTAAGTTGACATATGCAGGTGAAGAAGTGTTAAAGAATGCAGAAAAATATTCTAAGTCCATGTGTCGACACCTGAAGAAATAGTGTCGACACTTCAGAATATTTGTGTCGACACTTGAAGGAAGCTGTGTCGACACAGAGAAAGATAGTCGACCACATTTGTGTCGACACTGGGAAGCAGTGTCGACTCACAGGAAGATAGTCGACCATATTTGTGTCGACACTGGGAGGATGTGTCGACACAATGAGACAGAGTCGACATACATTGGCAGAAGTCGACAATACTTGTGTCGACACCAGAAGACTAAGTCAACATATACTGAGTTCTGAATCTACAACAACTGTGACGACACACAGGACTTGTGTCGACACACTGCAAAGTCAAGACTAAGTTATTCTCTAAAGAAGCTGTGTCGACTTAAAGGCAAACTTGTCGACATAATCAAAGGCTGTGTCGACACCAAAGTTACTTGTGTCGACACATACAGACAGTTGGTCTCGACACTTCCTGACAGTCTGTCTCAACACATTGCTGACCAAGACTAAGGCACAGGATCTATTTGAAGACTTGATAGCTGTGGGTTGCAGCCAGTTAACTGATGTTGTCAGACTTGTCAGAAGACAGTTATAAACCAGATCAGCCGATTACCGTTAAGAAGATCTATAAATAGACAGATTCAGAGAGAAGTAAAAACAGTAATGAGAAGATTGAACTTTGGCAATCAAATTGAGAAATCAAATCAAGAAGGTGTAATACACTAAAGAAGATCTTCATCAGAAGATCTAAGAAAACGATCTCAGGATCGATCTAAGAAGAGTTCTAACAAGAATTCAGAAGTATCATCAAAGGTGTTGGATAGAGAGGGATCCACCCATTTTGAAGAAGAAGTAGGAAGCCATCAGTGGTTTCTCAAGAAGCTGTTTGGAAATTAACTCAGCTAAGTTCAGATTTAAGAAGCTTTGAAGAAAGCTCAGATTCAGTTGATTTCATCAGCTGATCAAGAATTGTCTTGTCCTCTTCTCTCTCAACAAAGGCAAGACATTAAAACTTCTTTTCTAAATTTCTGTAGGATCTGTTTTACACAGATCTGAGTTGTAAGCCTGTGATATAAAGGCTGAGTGTAGGAGAGTTGATCTCTGAGTGGTAGGGCTGTTTGCCTGAGTGTAGGAGAAGGTTCTTCTCTGAGTTATAGGCCTTGTGGCAAGGCTGAGGTAGGGCTGTTGTGCCTGAGTTGTAGGAACCTATCCAGGTTCTGAGCTGTAGAATCTGAGGATCTGAGAATAGTGGAAGTTTGGCCGAATCTAGCATACTGCTAGATAGGTGAAGGGGGAAAGTGGATGTACCCAGACCTTAGGGAACCACTATAAAACATTGTGCAATCTGTGATGATTAAATGTCTGTGAATGCTGTGCTGGATGTTTTAATTTTTGTAATTGAATTCTGCCTAAAAAATTGAATAAGCAATTAGAACCTATTCACCCCCCCCCCCCTCTAGGTGTTTAGGTTGTCTTGAAAGTAAAACTATCAAGTGGTATCAGAGGGAGGTTCCTCAAAAAGGACTTAACAGTCTGAGGTAGATCTGAAAGGCAGAATCAAGATTCAAGAAGATGGGTTCTGGAGAGAATCATAAGGAGCTAGGGTCTATGAAATTACCCATATGCAAGAAGGAAATCTTTGGAATTTGGAAAGAAAGAGTCAGGTTGTTTATGGAGGCATCTGACCCAAGAATATACATCACAGTTCAGGAAGGACCCTTCTTTCCAATGAAGGTATCAGTTCTTGATGCTAATATTCAAACTCCAAAGAGTTATTCTGAAATGACCAAGGATGAAATCATTTTGGCAACCATGGATAAAAGAGCACAGAACATTATTGTAAGTGTCATAGATGATTCAACATTTCAGAATCTGATTCACTGTAAGACCTCCAAAGAAATGTGGGACACATTGATTGTCTACATGGAGGGATCAGAAGAAGTAAGACAGGACAGGAAATCTATGCTCAATCAGGAATATGAAAGTTTTAGACAAGGAAAATCTGATAGCATAACTGAGTGCTATAAGAAATTCTATAGAATTGTGAATGAGCTAATGTCCTATGGAAGAGTCTTCAGTACTTATGAACTGAATGACAAATTCTTGAGATCCTTAACAAAGGATTGGACACAAAGATCTGTGCCATAAGAGAAGTGGCTAAATTGGCAGAGATCTCTCCTCCCACCTTGTTTGGAAAGCTGCTATCCTATGAAATGCAACTTTTGGTGAGGAAGGAGGAGGAAAAGAATTCAAGAGGAGAGCATAGAGAAAAGACTGTGGCATTCAATGCAGAATCCATCAGAAAGAATAGGAAGATATCACCATCCCATCCTAAGGAAATTGTAGAAGTCAGTTCAGAAAATTCAGATAATTAGGGTTCAGAAAGCTGTGATTCAGATGCAGACTTTGCTGCATTCACAAGGCAATTCCAGAGGTTCTTGAAGAAGAAATAGTGGAAGTCTAAGCCCTCTACTTCACAGCAAGTTGATGACTATTATCAGAAGAAAAAGTCATCAAGGAAAGAAAAGAGCAGATCAAAGCCCAGCAAGGCTACTACTTCAAAGATTGTCTGCTATTATTGCAATAGACTTGGACATGTAGTGGCTGACTATCCTGATAAGAGAAAGGAGTCTTCAGACAAGAATAAGACTCATAAAAAGGGCAAGAAGGAGAAATCCTTTGTTGCAAAGAAGGATAAAATCCTAACAGATCAGTCAACTTCAGAGTCAGAATCTGAAGCAGAAGCATATATTGGACTATATGCTGTATCTGAAGAAGAGGAGTTTCTGCAGTTGCAAGACTCCATCAATGAACAAGAGGATCATCAGTGCATGGGACTGATGGCAGGATCAGAAGAGGACATATGCCAGAATCAGTCTGGTCCTAATAAGGTACAATGTCCTTCTATGAAATCTGTTTGTAGTACAAGTACAGAATCAGCTACATCTGCATCAAGTGATGTAGATGCATCTGAATCTGAAGGAGATGTCTATCAATTGATAGATAAGTATGGGGACTTGTTGCAGGCCCTTAAGAAAAGCAAGAACCTGGTTAAATCTCAGGCTCATGAAATTGCTGAACTAAGGGTAGCTGCAACTGAGTTAGAGAAAGTAATTGATCAAAAGTTAAATGAAATTGCCAAGCTGAAGAATATAACTATTATTCAGATGGGCACAATTAATTATACCAATGATCAAGTGAAGAGTCTGGAGGCTAGACTAAGAATTGAAAAAGATTTAGTGGCTAGTTACTCTAAGCCAAAGTCTATCTTACCCTTGATTGATGAATTTGTGAATCAAAAGGGTAAGGCAGGATTAGGATTCAAAGATAACTCCAGGGCTGGCCAATTCAAGAGGAAAGGCAAAGCTCCTGTCAAGCCACTGAACTTTTCAGTCCCTATTAAGTTTAGAAAGGTGGAAGTGCCTTCTAACCTATATGATCATGAAAATATTCATGGTCATATTAAGTCTAATGTTCTGAAAAACAAGGGTGTAAATGCCAACAGGCCTACCTATGTTCATAAACCCAATGGTTATAAAAAATCAGTGGGTGAAGCTGCTGCAGCACCAGCAATGGACAGAAATTCTTTTGTCAAGGATGTATCTAGAACTAGACACAATAGGTTTGAATGTTGGTGTTGTGGCAAGAGAGGCCATTTTGCACTAGACTGCTGAACAATAGTCTACCTGTTAGAAGAAATAATGGTAGTTTTGTTAATGCTAACTTGAACCAAGGACCCAAGACTTGCTTGGGTTCTAAGGGTAAGTAAATCTGTGTTGCAGGTGAATCCATGTAACCATGCCCCTATATGGTACTCGGATAGTGTTGGGTACATTGGAAAATGTGTACCTGATTTGAAGAAGCCCAACCTAGCTCAATGATATACATCAAGGTGTATTTGATGTTGTTTTAAGTTGACATGTGCAGGTGAAGAAGTGATAAAGTATGCAGAAAAATTCTAAGTCCAAGTGTCGACACAGAGGAAGCAGTGTCGACACACAGGAGAAAAGTGTCGACACATAGCAGTTAGTCTACAACTGCACTGGGAAAAAGTGTCGACACAGAAGAAGTAAGTCGACACAACACTGGGAAGCAGTGTCGACACATAGCAGTTAGTCTACAACTACACTGGGAAAAAGTGTCGACACAGAAGAAGTAAGTCGACACATCACTGGGAATTTGTGTCGACACAGAAGAAAAGAGTCGACACAACTCTGGGAATTTGTGTCGACACAGAAGAAAAGAGTCGACACAACTCTGGGAATTTGTGTCGACACAGAAGAAAAGCGTCGACCTCAACATTGGGAGAATGTGTCGACACAGAAGAATATAGTCGATCTCAAGATTGTCGACATCAGCTGAATGTGTCGACACAGAATAAAATAGTCGACCTCAAGTTTGTCGACACCAGCAGAATGTGTCGACACATTGTGATTAAGTCGACACAATAAAGCAGAATGTGTCGACACCTGAAGGCTAAGTCGACACTTACTAAGTTATAATTCTACAACAACTGTGTCGACACACAGGACTTGTGTCGACACACTGAAGAGTCAAGATCAAGTTATTTGCAGAAGAAGCTGTGTCGACTCAAAGGCAACTTAGTCGACATCACTGTAGACTGTGTCGACACCAAAGTCAATTGTGTCGACACAGTTAGACAGATGGTCTCGACACTTTCTGACAGACTGTGGTTCAAGAATAAGGCACAGGACTTGTTTGAGGACTTGACAGCTGTGGGTTGCCACCGGTTAACTGAAGCTGTCAGACTTGTCAGAAAACGGTTAGAAACCGTATCAGCCGGTTACCATGAAGAATATCTATAAATAGATGGATTCAGAAGGAGAAAGCAACTGTTGAAAAACATTGTTGAGAATCAAAAAGTTGAGAAGGATTACGATCCAATTCATTTCAAGAAAGTGCTAGGCACTTAAGAAGATTTTCTCCGGGAGATCTAAGAAGACTATCTAAGGATAGATCTAAGAAGAGTTCTAATCAGAATTCAGAAGAATCTTTCAAAGTGCTGGATAGAGAGAGGTCAAGCCAGAATTAGAAGAAGAAGAAAGAAGCCACCAGTGGATTCTCAAGAAGCTGTTTGGAATCAACTCAGCTAAGTACATTTTCAAGAAGCCTTGAAGAAGGCTCAGATACAGTTGATTGCATCAGCTAATCAAGAATTGTCTTGGCCTTTTCTCTCTCAACTTTGGCAAGACAGATTAATAATCTTTTCTATATTTCTGTAGGATCTGTTTACACAGATCTGAGTTGTAAGCCTATGTTATAAAGGCTGAGTGTAGGAGTGTTGAACTCTGAGTGGTAGGGCTGTTTGCCTGAGTGTAGGAGAAGGATATTCTCTGAGTTGTAGGCCTTGGGGCAAGGCTGAGGTAGGGCAGTTGTGCCTGAGTTGTAGGAACCAGTTGGGTTCTGAGTTGTAGGATCTATTGATCTGAGATAAGTGGAAGTTTGGCCGAATCTAGCATACTGCTAGATAGGTGAAGGGGGAAAGTGGATGTACCCAGACCTTGGGGAACCACTATAAAACATAGTGCAATCTGTGATGTTTTGTTTTTCTGTGATTGCTGTGTTTATTATGTTAGCTATTGAATTGAATTCTGCCTAGAAGTTTCAAAAGAAAAGCAGAACCTATTCACCCCCCCCCCCCCTCTAGGTGTTTAGGCTGCCTTGAAAGTTAAACTATCAAGTGGTATCAGAGGGAGGTTCCTCAAAAAGGACTTAACAGTCTGAGGTAGATCTGAAAGGCAGATTCAAGATTCAAGAAGATGGGTTCTGGAGAGAATCATAAGGAGCTAGGGTCTATGAAATTACCCATATGCAAGAAGGATATCTTTGGGATCTGGAAAGAGAGAGTCAGATTGTTTATGGAAGCATCTGACCCAAGGATTTACATCACAGTACAAGAAGGGCCCTTCATTCCAATGAAGATATCTGTTCTTGATGCAAATATCCAAATACCAAAGACTTATTCAGAAATGACCAAGGATGAAATCATCTTGGCAACCATGGATAAAAGGGCACAGAATATCATTGTCAGTGCCATAGATGATTCAACATTTCAGAATCTGATTCACTGCAAGACCTCCAAGGAGATGTGGGACACATTGATTGTCTACATGGAGGGATCTGAAGAAGTAAGGCTGGATAGAAAGTCTATGCTAAATCAGGAGTATGAAAGCTTTAGACAAGGAAAATCTGATAGCATAACTGAGTGCTATAAGAAATTCTATAGAATTGTGAATGAGCTAATATCCTATGGAAGAGTCTTCAGTACCTATGAACTGAATGACAAATTCTTAAGATCTTTATCAAAGGATTGGGATACAAAGATCTGTGCCATAAGAGAAGTGGCTAAATTGGCAGAGATATCTCCTCCAACCCTGTTTGGAAAGTTGCTATCCTATGAAATGCAACTTATGGTAAGGAAGGAGGAGGAAAGAAACTCAAGAGGAGAGTATAGAGAAAAGACTGTGGCATTTAATGCTGAAGCCACCAGAAAGAATAGGAGGAAATCACCATCTCCTCCTAAGGAAGTTGAAGAAGATAGTTCTGAAAATTCAGATAAGGGTTCAGTTAGCTGTGAGTCAGATGCAGACTTTGCTGCATTCACTAGGCAATTCCAAAGGTTCTTGAAAAAGAAGCAATGGAAGTCTAGGCCTTCCACATCACAGCAAGTTGATGACTATTATCAGAAGAGAAGGTCATCAAGGAAAGAGAAAAGTAGATCAAAGCCCAGCAAAGCCACTACTTCAAAGATTGTCTGCTATTGTTGCAATAGGCCTGGACATGTAGTGGCTGATTGTCCTGACAAAAGGAAGGAATCTTCAGAAAAGAAGAAGACTTATCAGAAAGGCAAGAAGGAGAAATCCTTTGTAGCAAAGAAAGATAAAAGTATGTCAGATCAGTCAACTTCAGAATCAGGATCTGAAGCTGAAGCTTATATTGGACTATATGCTGCATCTGAGGAAGAAGAGTTTATGCAGTTGCTAGACTCCATCAATGAACATCAATGCATGGGTTTGATGACAAGATCAGAAGAGGACATATGCCAGAATCAGTCTGGTCCTAATGAGGTAAACTGTCCTTCTTGTACATCTGTTTGTAGTACAAATAAAGAATCAGCTACATCTGCATCAAGTGATGAAGATGCATCTGGATCTGAAGGAGATGTCTATCAATTGATAGACAAGTATGGGGACTTGTTGCAGGCCCTTAAGAAAAGCAAGAACCTGGTTAAAACACAGGCTCAGAAAATTGCTGAACTAAGGGTAGCAACAACTGAGTTAGAAAAAGTCCTTGATCAAAAATTAAATGAAATTGCCAAGCTGAAGAATATAACTATTATTCAGATGGGCACAATTAATTATACTAATGATCAAGTAAAGAGTCTGGAGGCCAGACTTAGAATTGAAAGGGATTTAGTGGCTAGTTACTCTAAGCCAAAATCTGTCTTACCCTTGATAGATGAATTTGTCACTCAGAAGGGTAAGGCTGGATTAGGATTTAAAGGTAACTCCAGGGCTGGCAGATTCAAGAGGAAAGGCAAAGCCCCTATTCAGCCACTAAACCTTTCAGTCCCCATAAAGTTTAGTAAGGAGAAAGTGCCTTCTAACATATATGATCATGAAGACATTCAAGGTCATATTAAGACAAATGTTCTGAAGAACAAGGGTGTTAAGGCAAGCAGGCCTACCTATGGTCATAAACCAAATGGTTTTAAGAAATCAGTAGGTGAAGTAGCAACAGCACCAGCAATGAACAAAAATTCTACTGACAAGGATGTATCTAGATCTAGATACAATAAGTTTGAATGTTGGTGCTGTGGCAAGAGGGGCCATTTTGCATTGGACTGCTGGTATAACACAAGTGTTATAAAGAATAAGAGTCTACCTGTTAGAAGAGGTTATGATAACTTTATTAATGCTAACCTGAACCAAAGACCCAAGACTTACTTGGGTTCTAAGGGTAAGTAATTCTGTATTGCAGGTGAATCCAAGTAACCATGCCCCTATATGGTACTTGGATAGTGGTTGTTCCAGGCACATGACTGGAACAAAGGGGCTGCTGAAGGAGTATTCATCTGTCAAAGATGGACATAAAGTGATCTTTGGTGGATCTGAAAAAGGAGTCATCAAAGGGTTTGGTAACATTTCTTCTAACCTAATTACTATCACCCAAGTGGCCTATGTAAAAGGTTTGAAACATAATCTAATAAGCATAAGCCAGCTGAGTGATCTAGGATATGACATTTCATTTGGTAAGGATGGATGTCATATCAAAAGGTCAAGTGATCAAGAGATCATATTGACTGGGTATAGGAAGAGAAATGTGTATTGCCTTAATTTTGAATGTGAAAATAAGGCTTCCCCCATTTGTCTTGTAGCTGATGACAATGCATCTCATTGTGTTAAGTGGCACAAGAGATTGGCTCATCTAAACTACAAGACAATTGGCCAACTCTTTAGTAAAGAACTAGTGAGGAATGGGCCTCATGTTAAGTGTATAAAGGAAGGGGTATGCTCAGCTTGTCAAAAGGGCAAGCAGACAAAAACCTCATTTCAAAGCCTTGAAAACAAGGATTCTGTGAGGTGCTTATACCTCTTGCATATGGATCTTTTTGGTCCTATGCCAGTTCACAGTCTAGGTAGGAAGGTCTACACTCTAGTGGTTGTAGATGACTATTCTAGATTTACATGGGTGTTCTTTCTGAGACAAAAATCTGAAACCCCAACTGTATTACTTAATTTTGTAAAGCAAATTCAGAATGAACTGAATAGTACAGTGGTCAAAATCAGAAGTGACCATGGTACTGAGTTTCAATCTGAAAGCATAACAAACTTGTGTATAGACTTTGGGATTTTCCAAGAGTTCTCCTCACCTAGAACACCTCAGCAAAATGGAATTGCTGAAAGAAAGAATAGAACATTAATTGAAGCTGGTAGAACTCTATTGAGTGACACCTCTCTCCCAGAATATTTTTGGGCTGAGGCAGTTAACACTGCTTGTCATGTCATCAATAGGGCTTCTATCACCAAAAGCCACAGAAAGACTCCCTATGAGATTGTGAAAGGCAGAAAACCAAATCTATCTTATTTCAGGATCTTTGGTTGCAAGTGCTATATACTTAACAATGGCAAGTCATATTTGACTAAGTTTGCTGCCAAATCCCAGGATGGGATATTTGTTGGGTACAGCACAAATAGTAAGGCCTATAGAGTCTTCAACTTAACTACTCAAGTGGTTGAAGAATCTGTGCATGTTGTATTTGATGAAACAAGATTAATCAATTGTGAGTTGTCTTGTAGATCAAATGACTCAACAGGTATAAGCAAGAAGATGGACAAGCTCTCCATTGCTGAAGCTTCAAAGGAAGATGGAGCATTGGAAAATGAAGGCTGCTGTCCAGGGGGAGTACAAGAGATAATGGAAGCTGATGAAAACCAAGAGGAACAGCAGAATGAAGAAGCTGGAGATGCTCAACCTGAAGGGAATCTACCTCCAGCTATAAGATATCTAAGAGATCATCCTACTGATCAGATAATTGGTGATCCAAGACAAGGAGTGCAAACTAGAAGCAGAAATCAAAGCACAGTTTTGCATTCTAGTTTCTTGTCCCAAATGGAACCTAAGAAGTTTGAAGAAGCTATCCAAGACCAGCACTGGATTGATGCTATGCAAGAGGAGCTGAATCAATTCAGAAGGTGCAAAGTCTGGGAGCTTGTTCCTAAACCAAGAGGCCACAACATAATTGGCACTAAGTGGATCTATAGGAACAAGCTAGATGAAAGTGGTATAATAGTAAAGAATAAAGCAAGATTGGTTGCAAAAGGATACAGGCAGGAAGAAGGGATTGACTTTGATCAAACCTTTGCTCCAGTAGCAAGGCTGGAGGCAATCAGAATGTTCCTTGCCTATGCAGCCTACCAAGACTTCAAAGTATACCAGATGGATGTGAAGTCAGCATTTCTGAATGGTGATCTTAAAGAAGAAGTATATGTAGAGCAGCCATCAGGTTTTGTAGATCCTCTTAAACCTGATTCTGTGTATAAGCTTAGGAAAGCTTTGTATGGGTTAAAACAAGCTCCAAGGGCTTGGTATGAAACCCTGTCTACCTTCCTCATTGAGAATAAATTCTCAAGAGGAAAGATAGACAAAACTCTATTCCTTAGGGAATCCAAAGGAAAGATCATCTTAGTCCAGATCTATGTTGATGACATAATCTTTGGATCTACTGAAAACAACCTTTGTAAAAAGTTTGCCAAACTTATGCAAGGGAAGTTTGAGATGAGCAGTATGGGTGAACTTAAGTTCTTCTTGGGACTCCAAGTAAGACAGACTGATGATGGATTGTCCATATCCCAGTCTAAGTTCACCAAAGAATTAATTAAGAAGTATGGTATGGAGTCATCCTCCACCATGAGAACTCCTATGGGAACTAGTATGCCTATATGCAAAGATGAGACAGGTAAACCTGTTGATGAATCATTGTATAGAGGAATAGTTGGGTCTCTACTATATCTGACTGCTAGTAGACCTGACATTATGTATGCAACATGTGTCTGTGCTAGGTACCAAGCCTGCCCTAAAGAATCTCATTATACTGCAGTCAAAAGGATTCTGAGATATCTAAAGGGCACTCCTACCTTAGGTCTTTGGTACCCTAGGAATAGAGATTTTCTACTAACAGGCTATTCAGATGCAGATTTTGCAGGATGTAGAGAGGATAGAAAGAGTACTACAGGTACTTGTCAATTCCTGGGAGGAAGACTAATATCTTGGAGTAGTAAGAAGCAGACCAGTGTGGCAATTTCCACAGCTGAGTCAGAGTATGTTGCTGCTGGAAGCTGCTGTGCACAGCTATTGTGGATGCAGCATCAGCTTAAGGATTATGGTATTCAGGTAAGTAGAACACCTCTTTTATGTGATTCAAAGAGTGCTATTTCTATTGCTAATAATCCAGTTTCTCATAGTAGAACTAAGCATATAGAAATCAAATACCATTTTCTTAGAGAACATGTAGAAAGAGGAGACATCTCATTGGAATTTGTAAAAACAGATTATCAAATAGCAGATGTGTTTACTAAGGGCCTGTTTGGGAAGTCTTTTCAGAAAGGAGAAGGAGTGGTAGCAAAAGGATGGTAGGAAAAGAAGCTTTTGGAAAATATCTATTAGAAAAGGAGAACTGTTTGGGTGAACTTCTTTTGCAGAGCTTTTCAAAAAGGAGAAGCACTTTATAAACCGTTTGGCAAATCTCCGTTGCGGTAACTTTTTTATTAAAAATACTCGTCCGAGTAAAAAAGCGCAATTATTTCGCCGGGGCAGGTTTTTTTCGCCCGAGACCGAATTTTTCGTCCAGAAGCGAATTTTTTCGTCGGGGCGCGGTTTTTTCGCACGGGCGCGAATTTTTCGTCCGGGCGCAATATTTTCGCCCGAGCGCCAATTTTTCGATCGGGCCCTATATTTTCGCCCGGGCAACAATTTTTCGGTCGGATGCCAATTTTTCGGACGGACACGAATTTTTCGGACGACCGTAAATTTTTCGGACGAGCGCGAATTTTTCAGACAGGCACAAATTTTTCGGACGGGCACGAATTTTTCGACTGGGCGAGAAAATTTCGCCCGGGCGGAATTTTTTGCACGAACGAGAATTTTTCGCACAGACGCGATATTTTCGCTCAAAAGCGAGAAAAATTGCATTCGAGCGGAAAAAATAGCGTCCAGGCGAAAAAAATACACGATCGGGCAAAAAAATAACGTCGAGGCGAAAAATTCGCCCACGTTTGAAAAAAGTGCGCCCGGGCGGAAAAAATGTCTCGGGGCAAAAAAACGTGCTCCGACAAAAAATATCGCTCACGAGCGAAAAAGTTCGCGTTCAGCTGAAAAAATCGAGACTAGGCGAAAAAATCACGTCCGGGCGAAAAAAATTGCCCACGGCCAAAAAATCACGAACGAGCGAAAAAATCACGTCAAGGCCAAAAATTCACGTCCGAGCGAAAAAATCGCCCCCGGGCGCGTTGGGCGACAAAATCGTGCCCGGGCGGAAAAAATGTCTCGGGGCAAAAAAACGTGCTCCGACAAAAAATATCGCTCACGAGCGAAAAAGTTCGCGTCCAGCTGAAAAAATCGAGACTAGGCGAAAAAATCACGTCCGGGCGAAAAAAATTGCCCACGGCCAAAAAATCACGAACGAGCGAAAAAATCACGTCAAGGCCAAAAATTCACGTCCGAGCGAAAAAATCGCCCCCGGGCGCGTTGGGCGACAAAATCGTGCCCGGGCAAAAAAAACATGTCAGGGCAAAAAAATATCATTAACGGGCAAAAAATTCGTGCCCGACAAAAAAATTTCCGACCGGGTGAAAAAACAGGGCCCGGGCCAAAAATTCGCTCCTCGCGAAAAAATCACGTTTAGGCAAAAAAATTGCGCCCGGGCGAAAAAACCGCTCTCCGGCAAAAAAAACAAGCTCTGATGAAAAATATCGCTCTCGGGCGAAAAAATCGCGCCCGGGCGAAAAAAATAGTGTTCGTCGGAAAAAATCACGCCCGGTCGAAAAAATTGCACCCGGGAGAAAAAATCGTCCCGGAGCAAAAAAATCACGCCCGCGCGAAAATAACACCTCAGGGCGAAAAAAACGCGCCCGGGCGCAAAAATCGCCCACGGGCGAAAAAATCGCGCGAGGGCGAAAAAATCACCCCGGTGCAAAAAAATCGCGGCCGGGTGAAAAAATCGCGTTAGTGCAAAAAAATCACGTCCGAGTGAAAAAAAAGTCCGTCCAGGCAAAAAAAATCGACTGGGGCGAAAAAATCGTGCACGGGAAAAAAATCGCACCCGGAAGAAAAAAACGCACCCAGGCGAAAAAATCACGTCCGGACGAAAAATCGGCCAGGGCGAAAAAAACACGCTCGGGCGAAAAAAACTCACCCGTGCGAAAAACCCAGCGCCCGGACGAAAATACCCGCGCCCGGGCGAAAAAATCGCGCCCGGGCGAAAAAAATCGCGCCCGGGCGAAAAATTCGCACCCGGGCGAAAAATTCGCGCCCGGGCAAATTTTTTGCGCCGGGCAAAATAATTATGCCGGGAAAAAAAATCACGTCAAGACAAAATATCAAGTTGTATATTTTTTTAAGAGAAGTGTTTTTGTATGCGGAAGTGCTTTTCGAAAAGGTTGAAAAGTAGGTGACAAGTGACTTTTCCAAAAGATGAGAAAATGGAGTTTTTCGCGGTAGCTTTTCCCACCGATAGACAATCCAAACGGTCTCTTAAGTGTGGTGGCGTTTTCCATAAAACGAAAAGGAGCTAAAAAGCCTTACCAAACAGGCCCTAAGCCTTTAGATGAAACCAAATTCAATAAATTCAAAATTGAATTAGGTATGTTAACCATTGATTAATGTATTAACAAAATCATTAACAATGCAATTGAAGTGGTATATAAATAAGTAAAGGTAATAACAACAACATAATCAAGTGTTAAAAAGGACACATTGAAGTTACAGAAATTGGCTAAGTAAGAATGTGTCGACACATTCAGTAGTAATGTGTCGACTCAGAGAAATTATGTCGACAAGTCAGAAATATTGTGTCGACACAGAGAATATGTGTCGACACTTAAGAGTTATATTGTCGACTTAACCAGAAATATAATGTCGACTCAATCAGGAAAATGGTGTCGACACTTACAGAATATGTGTCGACACTTATCCTTAGAGTCGACATAGAATTTCTGTTTATCTAAGGTGTCGACATAACCACAAATTGGTGTCGACACATAGTCGGCTGAAGTTATGTCGAGACGGTAGAAGTTTGTGTCGACACATTCCGTCTGTGTCGACACATTTTGACTGTTTTTGGCGCCTTTTGAACTTCTTTCAACTGCGGCTATAAATAGGTCAAAATCTCATTCTGTCGACACGCTTCCAAGGTTTTCGAGACTAAAACCCTGTGTCGACAGTCTATCTTTCTCTCTTCTCTCAAGCTTTCTCGACACAACGATGGCGCCAAGGATTGAAGATAACATCAATGAAGGGTATGAGTTGGTGCGCCAGGCCTTTGCAGAGGCGCCGGCAGATGTTCAAGGAGTTATCACCCTTCTCTCTACATCAGGGTTAGAATTTCTCATTTCAGAACCTACTAAATCTGGAAGAAGGAGGTGCACGAGTTCTTTATCTCTGCATCAGTCCATTCTACTGGCCTCAAGATTAAGTCCACTGTTCAAGGGACTAAGGTAAAGGTTAACCAAAGAAGTTTAAGAAAGATCTTCCAATTGCAAGTAGTTGAGAATGAAGAGGAAGTTCCTATATCTAAGACAAGGGAAGCTCTTCAATGGTGTGGCCTGGATTCAGGATTGAAGATTGGAGCTGCATTCCACAGGAAGGGAATGAATCAGCAAGGGAAGTTCTTGTCAGAAGTAGTTGGGAAGGTAATCCTCTGCAAGACAGGTGGACATGATAGGATTTCAGCCTATATGTTCAGCCTGATGACCAGGATAGTTTTTACTATTCCTACTGATTGGTCAGGAGTGATCTTTGACAAGATCAAAGAGGGAATCAAGAAGCCTAACATGGCTAGGATCATGAGCCTGTACCTCACTGGAGTGATTCCTGATGTGATGCAGCAGCTGCAAGGGAGTAAGATTAATCATATGCGAAGAATGGATATGAGACTATTCTCTAGGTGGGATAGGGTGTTGTCCAAGGATGTGCCTGAAGAGAGCAGGCCAGACACCCCTGTGCAATCCCCTACACAAAATCAAGAATCTGAACAAGTACAAGAAGATCCACTGAGGACACAGCTTGACTCAACTGTGGTCCAGGAAGTATCAACACCTGCACAGATGCAGGGGGAGCCAGTTTCCACTCCTGCTCCAAAGGTATCTACTCCTGCTCAGGTATAGGGGGAGCTAATGTATTTTACTATAAAAGACATTGCTCATATTCTTATTCCTGCACAGGTTCAGGGGGAGCTAGTGTCCACTCCTACTCCAGATACAACAAATACTGAAGTGCAAGTACAAGAGGAAGCACAGTTGAACTTGTCTCAAGATTTAACTGCTGCAGAAGTAACAGCTCAACTAGAATTTACTATGGAGGAGTTGTTCCCAGATATTGATACTACTGCTGATAAAGAAGGAGGTGGACCAGATATTGAGAAGTCCATAGGTATGGACATTGATCAGGAAACTGAAATTGAGCCACAGGTTGAGGATGAGCCAGTGGATGTTGAAGCTGAGCAACAACTCCCTGGAACAGATACAATTCATCATCCACAAGAAAGAATTCATGTAGATACTTCATCTGAAACAGAAACTAAAGAAGCCAGGGTGGCAAAGAAAAGAAAACTTGTTGTCTTCAAGAGAAGAAGCAAGAATTATAAGCAGGCTTTACAGACCACACCTCCATAAGTTTCTCCAGCCTTTGATTACAACAAATTTATGGTAGATCTTCAAGTAAAATTGGATGACCAAAGGATGGCTCTGGAGAAGTATGTTGATGAAAATAGCAAGTCACTTCAGTTTGACTTAGCTCAGGATATCAAGTCCATCCAATTCCAAGTCAACTTGCATAAAACTGAAATGACAGATTGCTTCCACAAGGGTGGCAATGCTGTGGTTTATCTAGCTAAACAACAGGAGGCTATCACTACAAAGGTGGATGACATTGCTTTGAAGCAAAGTTATGTTTTGGAAAATCAGATCAGAATGAATGATAATTTAACTGAATCTCACAATGAGATCATTAAGGAGGTAAAGAAGATTTTTCCAGGTCTGCCTGCAGATAGAGCCAAAGAAAAGGAAGAATTTGATAAGAATTTTCAAGCTGCCATTGCATCTGTTCAGACTGCCATCTCCACCTCTCAAAAAGAAATCTCTGACAAGCTTCAAAAGTTAAGACCATTTTTCAAAGAGGGAGTGAATTATTTGGATGGCCAAATTCGATTTCAAAAGGAAGATTTAAAAGATCATGTATCTAGAGAAGCCATAAAGGGGGAGAGGATGCTAATACATGCAGGCTCAGAGCACTCCAAATGGGTGATCAATAGCATTCGAGCCACTTTGGGATATCCCCCATTGTGTGATGATGCTATGGTAGCTGAATCAGGAATACAAACAAATCTACTTGAAGGCACTCAACCTGAGGTTGCCCAAGTCATTTACCCCCCTCCAGATTTTGACTTGATTGATCAGAAAGTTCAAGGAATGTATAGTCCTCCAAAGGAGGTTACTAATATTGTCTTTGGAAAGGTTGATAAGCCTGAGGCTACTCTGAAAGAACAGCAGGATGCTCTATTGGCAAAGAAGAAATTCAGAGAGCAGGCTGTACTTAAGCCAGATTATGAGCAGTGGAGTCCTACTTCAAGGAACATAATACTCACTGCATGGAAAGCTGTACAAGATAAAGTTCATGAGAGAGGGAAGTGGTACAATGAAATTGAATGGCAGAAGTATGAGGCAAGGCAAGAGGCAATAGTACAATTCAGAAGGAAAGCCAAGCTGGGAAGACTGCCATCAGATGCTAAGGAGCCAAGCAAATACTTCCCAAAGCCTTTTCATTATTTTGAAAGGCAAAGGATCAAGGAAGAAGCTCAGAAGAAAGCTGATCTTAAAGGAAAGAAGATAGCTGAAGAATCAGAAGCTCCTGTGACAGCTACAATTCAGTCTGGCAAAGGGATTATAATTAGAGAGCCTGATCAATCCTGATTTTGTTTTAAATATTTTGTAATGTTGTGATGTAATCATTAAATGTAAAACATTGTAATCAAACATTACCCAGTTATAAACAAAATATTGTTTGGCATGTTTTAATGTGCATTCTGTGATGAATGATTCTTTGTTATGTTTTGGTTATATTAAAGTATTCCTGCTATGTCATTAATCATCATTTAGTACTGTTTATAAATGGTGTATATCATTAGCTATAGGGGTTATGACTTCTCCAAATAGGGGGAGATTGTTGGTTACATTGGAAAATGTGTACCTGATTTGAAGAAGCCCAACCTAGCTCAATGATATACATCAAGGTGTATTTGATGTTGTTTTAAGTTGACATGTGCAGGTGAAGAAGTGATAAAGTATGCAGAAAAATTCTAAGTCCAAGTGTCGACACAGAGGAAGCAGTGTCGACACACAGGAGAAAAGTGTCGACACATAGCAGTTAGTCTACAACTGCACTGGGAAAAAGTGTCGACACAGAAGAAGTAAGTCGACACAACACTGGGAAGCAGTGTCGACACATAGCAGTTAGTCTACAACTACACTGGGAAAAAGTGTCGACACAGAAGAAGTAAGTCGACACATCACTGGGAATTTGTGTCGACACAGAAGAAAAGAGTCGACACAACTCTGGGAATTTGTGTCGACACAGAAGAAAAGAGTCGACACAACTCTGGGAATTTGTGTCGACACAGAAGAAAAGCGTCGACCTCAACATTGGGAGAATGTGTCGACACAGAAGAATATAGTCGATCTCAAGATTGTCGACATCAGCTGAATGTGTCGACACAGAATAAAATAGTCGACCTCAAGTTTGTCGACACCAGCAGAATGTGTCGACACATTGTGATTAAGTCGACACAATAAAGCAGAATGTGTCGACACCTGAAGGCTAAGTCGACACTTACTAAGTTATAATTCTACAACAACTGTGTCGACACACAGGACTTGTGTCGACACACTGAAGAGTCAAGATCAAGTTATTTGCAGAAGAAGCTGTGTCGACTCAAAGACAACTTAGTCGACATCACTGAAGACTGTGTCGACACCAAAGTCAATTGTGTCGACACAGTTAGACAGATGGTCTCGACACTTTCTGACAGACTGTGGTTCAATACTAAGGCACAGGACTTGTTTGAGGACTTGACAGCTGTGGGTTGCCACCGGTTAACTGAAGCTGTCAGACTTGTCAGAAAACGGTTAGAAACCGTATCAGCCGGTTACCATGAAGAATATCTATAAATAGATGGATTCAGAAGGAGAAAGCAACTGTTGAAAAACATTGTTGAGAATCAAAAAGTTGAGAAGGATTACGATCCAATTCATTTCAAGAAAGTGCTAGGCACTTAAGAAGATTTTCTCCGGGAGATCTAAGAAGACTATCTAAGGATAGATCTAAGAAGAGTTCTAATCAGAATTCAGAAGAATCTTTCAAAATGCTGGATAGAGAGAGGTCAAGCCAGAATTAGAAGAAGAAGAAAGAAGCCACTAGTGGATTCTCAAGAAGCTGTTTGGAATCAACTCAGCTAAGTACATTTTCAAGAAGCCTTGAAGAAGGCTCAGATACAGTTGATTGCATCAGCTGATCAAGAATTGTCTTGGCCTTTTCTCTCTCAACTTTGGCAAGACAGATTAATAATCTTTTCTATATTTCTGTAGGATCTGTTTACACAGATCTGAGTTGTAAGCCTATGTTATAAAGGCTGAGTGTAGGAGTGTTGAACTCTGAGTGGTAGGGCTGTTTGCCTGAGTGTAGGAGAAGGATATTCTCTGAGTTGTAGGCCTTGGGGCAAGGCTGAGGTAGGGCAGTTGTGCCTGAGTTGTAGGAACCAGTTGGGTTCTGAGTTGTAGGATCTATTGATCTGAGATAAGTGGAAGTTTGGCCGAATCTAGCATACTGCTAGATAGGTGAAGGGGGAAAGTGGATGTACCCAGACCTTGGGGAACCACTATAAAACATAGTGCAATCTGTGATGTTTTGTTTTTCTGTGATTGCTGTGTTTATTATGTTAGCTATTGAATTGAATTCTGCCTAGAAGTTTCAAAAGAAAAGCAGAACCTATTCACCCCCCCCCCTCTAGGTGTTTAGGCTGCCTTGAAAGTTAAACTATCAGATAGTGGTTGTTCCAGGCACATGACTAGAACAAAGGGGCTGCTGAAGGAGTATTCATCTGTCAAAGATGGACCTAAAGTTATCTTTGGTGGATCTGAAAAAGGAGTCATCAAAGGGTTTGGTAACATTTCTTCTAACCTAATTACTATCACCCAAGTGGCTTATGTAAAAAGATTTGAAACATAATCTAATAAGCATAAGCTAGCTGAGTGATTTAGGATATGACATTTCATTTGTTAAGGATGGATGTCATATCAAAAGGTCAAGTGATCAAGAGATCATTTTGACTGGGTATAGGAAGAGAAATGTATATTGTCTTAATTTTGTATGTGAGAATAAAGCTTCTCCCATCTGTCTTGTAGCTGATGACAATGCTTCTCATTGTGTTAAGTGGCACAAGAGATTGGCTCATCTTAAGTACAAGACAATTGGCCAACTCTTTATCAAAGAGTTAGTGAGGAATGGTCCTCAAGTTAAGTGTATGAAGGAAGGGATATGCTCAGCTTGTCAAAAGGGCAAGCAGACAAAATCCTCCTTTCAAAGCCTTGAAAACAAGGATTCTGTGAGGTGCTTATACCTCTTGCATATGGATCTTTTTGGTCCTATACCAGTTCATAGTCTAGGTAGGAAGGTCTACACTTTTGTGGTTGTAGATGACTATTCTAGATTTACATGGGTATTCTTTCTGAGACAGAAATCTGAAACCCCAAGTGTCTTACTTAATTTTGTAAAGCAAATTCAGAATGAACTGAATAGTACAGTGGTCAAAATCAGAAGTGACCATGGTACTGAGTTTCAATCTGAAAGCATGACAAAGTTATGTGAAGACTTTGTGATTTTCCAAGATTTCTCCTTACCAAGAACACCTCAGCAAAATGGAATTGCTGAAAAAAAGAATAGAACATTAATTGAAGCTGGTAGAACTCTATTGAGTGACACCTCTCTACCAGAATATTTCTGGGCTGAGGCAGTAAACACTGCTTGTCATGTGATCAATAGGGCTTCTATCACCAAGAGCCACAAAAAGACTCCCTATGAGATTATGAAAGGTAGAAAACCAAATCTATCCTACTTCAGAATCTTTGGTTGCAAATGTTATAACTTAACAATGGTAAGTCATATTTGACTAAGTTTGCTGCCAAATCCCAGGATGGGATATTTATTAGGTACATCACAAATAGTAAGGCCTATAGAATCTTCAACTTGACTACTCAAGTTGTTGAAGAATCTGTGCATGTTGTGTTTGATGAAACAAGATTAATCAACTGTGAGTTGTCTTGTAGATCAAATGACTCAACAAGTATAAGCAAAGGAATGGACAAGCTCTCCATTGCTGAAGCTTCAAGGGAAGATGGAGTATTGGAAAATGAAGGATATTGTCCAGGGGGAGTACAAGACACAATAGAAGATGAAGAAAACCAAGAGGTTCAGCATAATGAAGGAGCTGGAGATGTTCAACCAGAAGGGAATCTTCCTCCAGCTACAAGACATTTAAGAGACCATCCAACTAATCAAATAATAGGTGATCCAAGACAGGGAGTGCAGACTAGAAGCAGAAGTCAAAGCACAGTTCTGCATTCAAGTTTCCTGTCACAAATGGAGCCTAAGAAGTTTGAAGAAGCCATCCAAGACCTGCACTGGACTGATGCTATGCAAGAGGAGCTGAATCAATTCAAAAGGTGCAATGTCTGGGAGCTTGTTCCTTAACCAAGAGGCCACAATATAATTGGGACAAAATGGATCTACCGGAACAAGTTGGATGAGAATGGAGTAATAGTGAAAAATAAAGCAAGATTGGTTGCTAAAGGATACAGGCAGGAAGAAGGGATTGACTTTGATCAAACCTTTGCCCCAGTAGCAAGGCTGGAGGCAATCAGAATGTTCCTTGCCTATGCAGCCTATCAAGACTTCAAGGTATACTAGATGGATGTGAAGTCAGAATTTCTGAATGGTGATCTTAAAGAAGAAGTATATGTAGAGCAGCCATCAGGTTTTGTAGATCCTCTTAAACCTGATTATGTTTATAAGCTTAGAAAAGCTTTGTATGGGTTAAAGCAAGCCCCAAGGGCTTGGTATGAAACTCTGTCTACTTTCCTTATTGAGAATAAATTCTCAAGAGGAAAAATTGACAAAACTCTATTCCTTAGGAAATCCAAAGGCAAGATCATCTTAGTTCAGATCTATGTTAATGACATAATCTTTGGATCTACTGAAAACAACCTTTGTAAAAAGTTTGCCAAACTTATGCAAGGGAAGTTTGAGATGAGCAGTATGGGGGAACTGAAGTTCTTCTTGGGACTCCAAGTAAGACAGACTGATGATGGCTTGTCCATATCCCAGTCAAAGTTCACTAAAGAATTAATCAAAAAGTATGGTATGGAGTCATCCTCCATCATGAGAACTCCTATGGGGACAAGTATGCCTATATGCAAAGATGATGCAGGTAAACCTGTTGATGAGACTTTGTATAGAGGAATAGTTGGTTCTCTACTATATCTCACAGCTAGTAGACCAGATATTATGTATGCTACATGTGTCTGTGCTAGGTACCAAGCCTGCCCTAAAGAGTCTCATTATACTGCAGTCAAAAGGATTCTGAGATCTCTTAAGGGCACACCTAATCTAGGCCTTTGGTGCCCTAGGAATAGAGATTTTCAACTAACAGGTTATTCAGATGCAGACTTTGCAGGCTGTAGAGAGGATAGGAAGAGTACAACAGGTACTTGTCAATTCTTGGGAGGAAGATTGATATCTTGGAGTAGTAAGAAGCAGACCAGTGTGGCTATATCTACAGCTGAGTCAGAATATGTTGCTGCTGGCAGCTGCTGTGCACAACTATTGTGGATACAGCATCAGCTTAAAGATTATGGTATTCAAGAAAGTAGAACACCTCTTTTGTGTGATTCTAAGAGTGCAATTTCTATTGCTAATAATCCTGTTTCTCATAGTAGAACTAAGCATATAGAAATTAAATACCATTTTCTTAGAGATCATGTAGAAAGAGAAGACATCACATTGGAATTTGTTAAAACAGATTATCAAATAGCAGATGTATTCACTAAGCCTCTGGATGAAACAAAATTCAATAAATTTAAAATTGAATTAGGCATGCTGACCATTGATTAGATTATCAACAAACTTACAAATAACATATTAGATTATCAAATGGTCTTAAATGGTGTAGACAAAAACAGAAATTGGCTAAGTAAAATAGTGTCGACACATTAGGTGATAATGTGTCGACTCCGTGAAGTAATGTCGACAAGTCAGAAATATTGTGTCGACACAGAGAATATGTGTCGACACTTAAGAATTAAATTGTCGACTTATCCAGGAATGTAGTGTCGACTTCACCAGAATAGTGATGTCGACACTTACAAATTTTGTGTCGACACTTATCCTAAGAGTCGACATAGATTTTCTGATACTCTACTATATCTCTCAGGTGTCGACATATCCACATTTGGTGTCGACACATAGTAGACAGATTTGTTGTCGAGACAATAGAAGTTTGTGTCGACACATTCCATCTGTGTCGACACATATAGACTGTTTTTGCCCGCCTTTTGATCTTCTTTCAATAAAAGGTATAAATAGGTCAAAAACTTATTCAGTCGACACGCTTACAAGGTTTTCGAGACTGAAACCCTGTGTCAACTTTTTTTCTCTCTCTCTCTCTCTACTCTCAAGCTTTCTCACCTGAACAATGGCGCCGAAGATTGAAGACAACATCAATGAAGGTTATGAGTTAGTAAGGAATGCCTTTGCCGAAGCCCCAACAGATGTTCAACGAGTTATCTCTCTTATTTCCGAATCCGGATTAGAGTTCATAGTTTCTGAACCTTCCAAGATATAGAAGAAGGAGGTGCATGAATTATTTAACTCTGCATCAATAGGTTCAGATGTTCTCAAGATAAAGTCCACTGTGCATGGGTCGACAGTGAAGATTACCCCAAGAAGTCTAAGGAAGATTCTACATTTACCAATAATTGAGAATGAAGAAGAAGTCCCTGCTTCTAAGTTAAGGGAGGCTATCCAATGGTGCGGATTGGATCCCACTCTGAAGATTGGAGCTGCTTTCAACAGGAAAGAGATGAATCAGCAAGGGAAATTTCTGTCTGAAGTAGTTGGCAAGGTGATTCTGTGCAAACCAGGGAGACATGATAGGATTTCAGCCTCTATGTTCAGCCTCATGACCAGAATTGTGTTTACAATTCCAACTGATTGGTCAGCTGTAATCTTTGAAAAGATCAAGGAAGGAATAAAGAAGCCAAATCTGGCTAGAATTATGAGTTTATATCTGAATGGAGTGATCCCTGAGGTAATGCAACACCTGCCAGGAACAAAGATCAATCACATGAGAAAGATGGACATGAGATTGTTTTCTAGGTGGGATAGGGTGCTGTCTAAGGATGTGCCTGATGAGAGCAGGCAGGACACCCCAGTGAAATCCTCTTCTCATGCTCAAGATACTGAGCAGCTTCAAGAAGAACAAGAGAGGAAGCAGGATGAAGATCACCCTGTGTCTACTCCAGCCCAGCAAGACACTATACTTGCACAAATGCAGGGGGAGCAAGCTCATTCTCCTGCCCAGAATGAATCTACTCCTAACCAGGTACAGTTGCAGGGGGAGCTGGTGTATTTTCTTATAAAAGACATTTCTAATATTTCAATTTCTATACAGTTGCAGGGGGAGCAAGTGTACTCACCTGCCCAGGACATTACCAATACTGAACAGGAATAGTGGGAGAAGATGTCAGACCCAGTGCAAGAGGCAGTCCAAATTGATATCTCCAAAGATCTGAATATAGAAGATCTAATTGATACATCTTCTGTTCAAGCTCAGAAGGAATATACTCTAGATGAGTTATTCCCTAATGTTGATATGGCTACTGATAGAGTAGAAGAGGGGCAAGAGATTGAAAAAGCCCTTGACATGGAGATAGAAATTGAGAAGGAGCAAATAGTTGAGGGGGAGTCTGTGCATGTTGAGGCTGAACAACATGGCACTGAGACAGATATTCCTCCTCCTCCTCAAGAAAGAGTTCAAGTTGATAGTTCATCTGAATCTGAGACTGAAGAAGCCAGAATGGTTAAGAAGAGAAAACTTGTAGTCTTCAAGAGAAGGAGCAAAAGTTATAAGCAGGCTCTACAGACTACAACTCAACCATCTCATTCTGAATTTAATTATAACAAGTTTATGGTTGATTTGCAAGTTAAGTTAGATGACCATAGAGTGGCAGTTGAAAAATATGTTGATGAGAGCAATAAGGCCCTTCAATTTGACTTGGCTCAGGATATAAAGTCAATTAGATTTGAAGTTAATATGCATAAGAAGGAGATGACAGATTGCTTCCATAAGGGAGGTAATGCTGTAGTATTCTTGGCAAAACAACAACAATCAGTTATTACCAAAGCAGATGATATAGCACTGAAGCAAGGCTATGTTCTTACAAATCAGATAAACATGAATGCCAATCTTGAAGACTCTCACAATGAAATTCTTAATGAGTTGAAAAAGACTACTAAAGGGTTGCCTGCAGCAAGAGGAAAGGAAATGGAAGAATTTGATAAGAAACTTCAAGATGCTATTGAATCAGTTAAAACTGCTATCACTACCTCTCAAAAGGACATATCTGACAAGCTTCAAAAGTTAAAACCATTTTTTAAAGAGGGTGTGAATTATCTGGATGGACAGATCAGATTTCAGAAGGAAGATCTTAGAGATCATATTACCAGAGAAGCCATAAAGGGGGAGAGGTTGTTGGTTCATGCTGGCTCAGAGCACACCAAATGGGTGACAAATAGTATTCGAGCCACATTGGGATATCCACCTTTGTGTGATGATGCTATGGTGGCTGAGTCAGGAATACAAACAGGTCTACTTGAAGGCAATCAACCTGAGGTTGCCCAAGTTATTTACCCTCCTCCAGATTTTGATATGATTGATCAGCAAGTTCAAGATATGTATAGCCCTCCAAAGGAGGTTAATAGGGTTGTTATTGAGAAAGTGGATAAGCCTGAGGCCATTTTGAAAGAACAGCAAGATGCTCTACTATCTAAGAAGAGATTTAGAGAGCAGGCTGAACTTAAGCCAGATTTTGAGCAGTGGAGCCCTACTTCAAGAAATATTATACTCACTGCATGGAAGGCTGTGAAAGACCAAGTTCATGAAAGAGGAAAGTGGTATAATGTAATAGAATGGCAAAAGCATGAAGCTAGGCAGGAGGCAATAGTACAGTTCCGAAGAAATGCCAAGCTGGGTAGGCTGCCACCAGATGCTCAGGAGCCGAGCAAATACTTTCCAAAGCCCTTTCATTACTTTGAAAGGCAAAGGCTCAAGGAAGAAGCAAAGAAGAAGGCTGATCAAAAAGGCAAGAAGCCAGCTGAAGATGTTGAAGCCCCTGTGAAGGCTCAAATCCAATCTGGCAAAGGGATTGTCATAAGAGAGCTTGATCAGTCTTAATTTTAAGTTCTTTCAAAAGTATTTTGTAATGTTTTGATTAAATCATTCAATGTAAAACTCTGTAATCAAGCATTATCAAGTTATAAACAATATTTTGTTTGGAATCATATAATGTTCACTCTGTGATGGATTGTTCATATTTTGTTTGGAATCATATAATGTTCACTCTGTGATGGATTGTTCATATTTTGTTTATATTAAGTATTCCTGTTATGTCATATATCATCATATTATACTTTTTATAAATGGTGTATATCATTGGCTATAGGGGTTATGACTTCTCCAAATAGGGGGAGATTGTTGGGTACATTGGAAAATGTGTACCTGATTTGAAGAAGCCCAACTTTGCTCAATGATATACATCAAGGTGTATTTGATGTTGTTTTAAGTTGACATGTGCAGGTGAAGAAGTGTTAAAGAATGCAGAAAAATATTCTAAGTCCATGTGTCGACACCTGAAGAAACAGTGTCGACACTTCAGAATATTTGTGTCGACACTTGAAGGAAGCTGTGTCGACACAGAGAAAGATAGTCGACCACATTTGTGTCGACACTGGGAAGTAGTGTCGACTCACAGGAAGATAGTCGACCACATTTATGTCGACACTGGGAGGCTGTGTCGACACAATGAGACAGAGTCGACACACATTGGCAGAAGTCGACAATACTTGTGTCGACACCAGAAGACTAAGTCAACATATACTGAGTTCTGAATCTACAACAACTGTGTCGACACACAGGACTTGTGTCGACACACTGCAAAGTCAAGACTAAGTTATTCTCTGAAGAAGCTGTGTCGACTTAAAGGCAAACTTGTCGACATCATCAAAGGCTGTGTCGACACCAAAGTTACTTATGTCGACACATACAGACAGTTGGTCTCGACACTTCCTGACAGTCTGTCTCAACACATTGCTGACCAAGACTAAGGCACAGGATCTGTTTGAAGACTTGACAGCTGTGGGTTGCAGCCAGTTAACTGATGTTGTCAGACTTGTCAGAAGACAGTTATAAACCGGATCAGCCGGTTACCGTTAAGAAGATCTATAAATAGACAGATTCAGAGAAAGGTAAAAACAGTAATGATAAAATTGAACTTTGGCAATCAAATTGAGAAATCAAATCAAGAAGGTGTAATACACTAAAGAAGATCTTCATCAGAAGATCTAAGAAGACGATCTCAGGATCGATCTAAGAAGAGTTCTAACAAGAATTCAGAAGTATCATCAAAGGTGTTGGATAGAGAGGGATTCACCCATTTTGAAGAAGAAGAAGGAAGCCATCAGTGGTTTCTCAAGAAGCTGTTTGGAAATCAACTCAGCTAAGTTCAGATTCAAGAAGCTTTGAAGAAAGCTCAGATTCAGTTGATTTCATCAGTTGATCAAGAATTGTCTTATCCTCTTCTCTCTCAACAAAGGCAAGACATTAAAACTTCTTTTCTAAATTTCTGTAGGATCTGTTTTACACAGATCTGAGTTGTAAGCCTGTGATATAAAGGCTGAGTGTAGGAGAGTTGATCTCTGAGTGGTAGGGCTGTTTGCCTGAGTGTAGGAGAAGGTTCTTCTCTGAGTTGTAGGCCTTGTGGCAAGGCTGAGGTAGGGCTGTTGTGCATGAGTTGTAGGAACCTATCCAGGTTCTGAGCTGTAGGATCTGAGGATCTGAGAATAGTGGAAGTATGGCCGAATCTAGCATACTGCTAGATAGGTGAAGGGGGAAAGTGGATGTACCCAGACCTTGGGGAACCACTATAAAACATTATGCAATCTGTGATGATTAAATGTCTATGCTGGATGTTTTAATTTTTGTAATTGAATTCTGCCTAAAAAATTGAACAAGCAATTAGAACCTATTCACCCCCCCCCCCTCTAGGTGTTTAGGTTGTCTTGAAAGTAAAACTATCAGCTAAGAATCCTGTATCACACAGTAGGACCAAGCATATAGAAATAAAGTTTCATTTTATCAGAGAACATGTTGAAAAGGAAAATATTAGTCCAGAGTTTGTAAAAACAGATAATCAAATAGCTGATATTTTCACAAAACCACTGGATGAAACTAAATTCAATTATTTCAAAATTGAATTAGGTATGTTGAACCTAGAATAGGTTAACATAAGTTTCCATGAGTAGCATCAGTAAGCACCAAATTTCTCTTGAAATTTGTCTAAGTACAAAGTTTGTGTCGACACAAGCAAGTTGTGTCGACACACTCAGTATGTTGTGTCGACACAGGAAAAGGATGTGTCGACACAGAAATAGTATCTATGTCGACAGGAGAATAGGTGTCGACACAACCTTGTCGAGACTATAAGTCATGAGGATATTTATGTCGACACAAAAAGTTGGTGTCGACACAACTCTGTCGAGACTAAAGTGGTCAGTGTCGACACAGACTCAAGTATGTCGACACATAAATGTGTCGACTTAAAATACGTTTTATCGAATTAGACATTTGTATGTCGACACATAGTCATGTCAACTTTACTTAAGTTTAGTCAGTACCTAGGTCATTTTTGTCGACACAAAAACTGATTTGTCGACTTAAACCCGACTTTTGATCTGCCCTTGACTCAAGTACTATAAATATGTGAAGCCAAAATTTGGTCGACTACGCTATCAGAATTTTTGACTCTACACCTTCTATCGACATAGATCTTCTCTTCTCTTCTCCTCTAGCACTTACGTCAATGACGTCAAAACAAGAAGATAAGGTTAATGAAGGTTATGAACTGGTTCGTGAAGGATTCACGACTCCTTCTGATGAAATTCAGGGAGTCATTGCCCTAATTTCTGAAAATGGATTAGAATTTTTGGTCTCTGAACCGACCAAAATATGGAAGAAGGAAGTCATGGAGTTCTACACAACCGCTTCATTGGAGACTAAAGGAAAGAAAATCAAGGCATCTATTCAAGGTACCCAGGTGAAGCTTACATTGAAATCAATTAGGAAAGCACTACATCTGCCATTGATTAAGGATATAGACGAAATTACTCCATCCCAAATAACTGAAGCATTAAGCTTATGTGGACTGAATCCCAGTATTAAGATTAGTTCATCAATCAATAGAAAAGGGATGAATTCCCGCGGAAAATTTCTTTCAGAAGTAGTGGGCAAAGTGATTATCTGCAAAACAGGTGGACATGATCAGATTTCTGCCCACATGTTCAATCTGATGGTGAGAATCTTATTCAAGATAAACACTGACTGGGCAACAGTAGTGTTTGATAAACTACAAGAAGGAATAAAGAAACCTAACCTGGGAAGGATCCTCAGCCTATGCTTAACATCAGTAATTCCAGATGTTCTGAAACAAGCAAATGGCTCTAAGATAAATCATATGAGAAAAATGGATGTAAGGATACTGTCAAGGTGGGACAGAGTTCTGACCAAGGAAGTCCCTGCTCCTAAGGAGCAAACTAACAAAGACAAGAAGAAAAAGAAGGTGGTTGTACAGGCTGACTCCTCCAATGATTCTGAGGAGGAAGTGGTCTTCAGTTCTGATGAAGACCAGCAACAACAAGATGTTCATGCTCAAGCAAAGGACTGTGAGCCCCAAGAGCGATAAATTGACTCTACTCCAGGGGGAGAAAACCTAGAAAAAGAAACTGAGTTGCCTGCCCAAGGGGGAGGTATTGATGTTGCTGTCCTGGATAGTGACCTAGCTGCAGACATAATAATGGATGTTGTATCTGAAATTAACACTGCCGCTGAAGTAACTGATAAGAATGATGCTCAAATTGATCCATTAAGTATCTTCTCCACAGACTAGTGATGTATTATAGTATTCTCCTCAAAAATTGTTCAAAGGGACACTTTTGTTTACAAAACAAAAGAGGTATTTCAAGTGGTTTTAGTCTTTTAAGTAGTTTTTTTAAAAAAAACTAATCTTATTCCTTCTGTATAGATTCAGAAGGAATTTACAATGGAAGAATTGTTTCCTGATCTTCCTCCAGATTGAACTGAGGGGGAGCATATTGAGAAAGGAAAAGATATTCCAAGGACTGAGGGGGAGTTATCAAAGGATACTAAGAAGGATACCCCAGCTGAAGAGAATACTGTTAATATTAATAGTACAACTGAATCTTCTGAAGATGAAGAAGCCACATTAGCTAAGAAAATGAAGCTAACTGTTTTAAAGAAAAAGAGTTCTTGATACAAGAAGGCTTTGCAAGTGGGAACAGCACCATCTACATCAACTGTGGACTTCAGTTCTTTACTGTTCCAGATGCAAATAAAACTGGATAATCAAAGACAGTCTATAGAGCAATATGTGGATGAAACTCATAAGGAGTTACTATTTCAATTGGCCCAGGACATCAAATCCATTAGATTTGAAGTGAATCAACAGAAGAAGGAGATGACATATTGCTTCCATAAAGGAGGTAATGCTGTGGTGTTCCTGGCCAAGCAACAACAAAATATCCAAGATAAAGTGGATGAAATTGAAGTGAAACAGGGATATGTACTGGAGAATCAATTAAGGATGAATGAAAATCTCAAGGATTAACATCATGAAATATTGACAAAGCTCACTGATTCTAGCACTACTCTAAAGGATGAAATCTCCAAACAATTCTAAGAAGATATATCTGCTATCAAAGCAACATTTCAAGAATCTCAAGAGAAAATAAAAACTTTCCTGACAAACTTCAGAGCTTATTTTAAAGAGGGAACTAAATATATAGCTGATCAAGTCAGATTCTAGAAAGAAGATATAAGAGATCATGTTGCAAGAGAAGTCATAAAGGGGGAGAGATTACTAGTCAAAGCAAGCTCTGACCATATTAAATGGACTACCAATAGAATCAGAGCTACTCTTGGATATCATCCTCTTTGTGATGATGCTAATGTAGCTGAGTTTTGGATACAACCTGAATATTTTGAAGGAGATCAGCCTGAAGTTGCTCAGGTGATCTACCCCCCCCCCCCAGCTGATTTTGAGATGGTTCAAGAAGAAGTGCTGAAAATGTATAGTCCTCCACCAGAGGCACATAATGTAATTCTAGAAATGGTTGAAATGTCAGAAGCTGCATTAGAAGCTCAAAAGGAAGCTCAACTTTCCAAGAAGAGATTCAGAGAGCAGGCTGAGCTGAAGCAAAATTTTGAGCAGTGGACCCCAACTTCTAAAAACATCATACTTACTGCCTGGAAAGCTGTGAAGGATAAAACCCATGACAGGGGTAAGTGGTATTCTTAATAAGAGTGGAATAAATATCAAGCAGGACAAGAAGCAATTCTTCAACATAGAAGAAGTTCTAAGGCTGGAAAGCTACCTGCTAATGCTCAAGAGCCAAGCAAGTACTTCCCCAAACCTTTCCTCTATTTTGAAAGACAGAAGATCAAGGCTGAATAATTAAAGAAGAAAGCTCTAAAAGGGAAAAAGCTAGCTGAGGTTGCTGAACCTTCTGTGCAGGCTAAAATCAAGTCTGGCAAAGGAATAGTTATTAAGGAGCCTAGTTAGTAATAGGATTGCTAGGTTTATGTAATAGAACAATGTACTAATTTATTTCTTTTGTTCTATAATAAATTCATGTAAACCAAAGTTTTGATGATTAATGAAATCTGTTTCAGTATTAAGTGTTTGTTGTTTATAATGATTATCTAATAACCTGATCTAAAATGTTTTTACTTCTATTACAATTTTGTTTTATTTTAAGAGATGTATATCTTTGACTAAGGGTTATGACTTCTCCAAATAAGGGGAGATTGTTGGGTACATTGGAAAATGTGTACTAGATTTGGAGAAGCCACAACTTAGTCAATGATATGCATCAATGTGTATTTGATAGAAGTTTAAGTTTCATTGTGCAGGTTTAAAAATTTGAAGGAAAATTTTCTAAGTACAAGTGTCGACACTTGTGAAGAAACTGTGTCGACACTCAAGGAGACTATGTCGACACACAAGCAAAATGTGTAGACACTTATGAAGAAGCTATGTCGACACCCAACTGCTATGTCGACACTCAGGAAAGCTGTGTCGACACACTGGCAAAATGTGTCGACACTTATAAAGAAGTTATGTCGACACTCAAAACTATGTCGACACCTAAAGAAGCAGTTGTGTCGACATCAAGAATTGTGTCGACAACTTAAAACAGAAATGTGTCGACATCCAGAATTGTGTCGACAACTTAAAAAAAAATTGTGTCGACACTTAAAATAGAAGATGAGTCGACACTCAGGAGCTATGTCGATACCTGAAGCAATTGTGTCGACACACAGGACTTGTGTCGACACACCAACTCTCAAGAGACTGTGTCGTGTTTAGAAGTAATTGTGTCGACACACAGGAATTATGTCGACACACACTCAACGCCATTTGACAAACACTCAACACGAACTGTCTGGAACAGAAATGTCGATACAAGAAGCTGTTAAGTCGACACACAGGACTTGTGTCGACAAACCAACTCTCAAGAGGCTGTGTCGTGTTCAGAAGTAATCGTGTTCAGAAGTAATTGTGTCGACACACACTCAACGCTATTTTACAAACACTCAACACCAACTGTCTGTAACAAAAATGTCGAGACAAGAAGCTACTGTGTCGACACACAGGACTTGTGTCGACACATACAACATAAGCAGTGTCGAGAAGCAGAAGTATGACGATGTCGACACTTGGAGTAATTGTGTCGACACCATGAATACTTATGTCGACACTTAGTATATATGTGTCGACACATGTGAAGCAGTCTGCTGAGTGTTGTATGTTGAGTTGAAAAGACATTGAAGAACCTGGTGACGTGACTGGTGACTTGAGAGCTGTTATAACTAACCGGTCTGACACCACTCTAAGAATTGTCAGAAGTCTGTTATGAACCGGATCAGCCGGTAACCATGGAGCAAGCTCTATATAAGATCCAGATCGGAAATGACAGAAAAGATAAGAAAGATCTCTGGATCATAAAGAAGAACTCTAACAGATCAAGGCCTTTCTG
Organism: Platanthera zijinensis; assembly: GCA_039513925.1. NCBI lineage: Eukaryota > Viridiplantae > Streptophyta > Magnoliopsida > Asparagales > Orchidaceae > Platanthera > Platanthera zijinensis. Next base: position 3,071,799 of record CM077089.1, read on the forward strand.
CAAGAAAGATTCAGAGTTCAATCTGAATCTAAGGAAGAAGCTGACTGAAGATCAACTTCAACTTCAAGATAAGATCCACCTTATTTGTCCTAATCAAGAAGCTTTGAAAAGCTAAGTTAGGTCTGATCAGAAGGATTAGTCTATACAAGAACTGATCAAGAAGACAACATCAATAGAGAAATCTAGCTGGTGAAGTTTTCATGTACTTATTACTCACAAATTCTTGTAGGATCTATTGTTAGATCTGAGATTGTAAGCCTAAAATTATAAAGGCTGAGGTAGGGCAGTGTGCCTGAGGTAGGACTTGTGGAATGTCTGAGTTGTAAGCCTAATTATAAAGGCTGAGGTAGGGCTGAGGCCTGAGGTAGGATTCAGGGAAGAATCTGAGGTAGGACTTGGGTAAAGTCTGAGGTGTAGGAACCATTTTGGGTTCTAAGTTTGTAAGATCATTGGATCCGAGCCAGTGGAAGGAAGTTAGGCTGAATCCAATTATCTACTGGATAGGCGAAGGGGGAAAGTTGATGTACCCATATCTCGGGGAACCACTATAGATCTGGTGTTAGCTGTGTTGTATTTAATTTCTATAGATAGAATTATTTTGTGCTAAAAGAAGTTACAAATATCTGTTTGCCTTAAAATCAAAAAGACACAAAAAAAGATAAGAACCTATTCACCCCCCCCCCCTCTAGGTGTTTAGGCTCTTGAAACAAAGTCTTTCAGTACCCATACACTGGGAAACCACTATAAAATCTAGTGTATTGTGTATTGTTTTTTGATGTGCTGAATATTGTTTTCTTGAAAGATGAAATAAGTACACACAGTAGGACTTAAGTCATAGAAGATTTTAAAGAATCTTGAAAATACTATAATAACCTATTCACCCCCCAACCTAGGTGATTAGCTACCCTTGTAATCAAACACTTTCATGAAGGCCACATATCTAGTTTGACTTGAACTTCTGGAAGATTCAGCTTCAGCTTTTCTAGAATTTAACTGAAGCTCATGTGATAACAGCTTCTCATACAAGTCTTGGAATAACATGTTTCTCAGATTCCCCATTTCTCTTACAGCACAAATCTTTATGTCTCATTCATTATTTAGTGATCTTATAAATTTGTCATTAAGCTCATAATTTGAGAATTCTGTGCCATAATTTTTTAAGTCATTGACTATTATAAAAAAACTTTTCATAACATAGTTCTATAGAATTAGTATTTCCTTGCATAAATGCCTCATACTACTGGTTGAGTAGAGACTTTATGTCATCTCTTACTTCTTCTGTGCCTTCCATGTAGACTATAAGAGTGTCCCATATCTCTTTGGATGTTTTACAGTGCACTAAGTTCTGAAATGTTGAAATATCTATTGCACTGACAATTATATTTTGTGCTCTTTTATCCATGGTGGCAAGAACCACCTCATCCTTTGTCATTTCAGACAATTTCTTAGGGGTTGCACATTGGCATCAAAGACATATACTTTCATGGGTATATATTGTCCTTCTTGTACTGTGACAAAGATTCTTGGATCTGATCACTCCATAAACAATCTCACTTTTTTTCTTTCATATAGCAAAGTTATACATAGTACATATAGGCAATTTCATATAACTGAGTTCTCTATGAGATTCAGAAGCCATGAGATCTGATATGTTTTAACTACCCTTAGGATCTTTTTCAGACTGTTAGGTCTTTCTTTGAATAACCTCTGAAAGTGAGGGTAAGATCTACCTTTACTCTAGAGGGGGGGGGGGGGTGAATAGACTATATTAAAATAATTTTCCAAATTAAAGAATTATTCAACAGTGGAAGACTTGAATTATATATATGTGTATTGTGCTTGCAGTAAATAAAAACTAAGTAAGCAAGAAACAAATCACAGCACACAACAAATCAAACACAACAACAAGAAGACACAAGGATCTATAGTGGTTCCCCAATCAACCTGGGTACATCCACTCTTCTATCACCCTAGGTAGGATCCACTGCAGGAATAGTTGATCAGGTGTACTGGGCACTAATGAGCTTTTGATAAGGTGCTCAAAAACCAAATCAGATTTTTTTGATCAGGTGTCTTGCAACCACTGAGTTTTGACAAGGTCTCAGAAACCAACCACAAAACTTTTGAAGAGAGTTTTGAGTAACCCTTTTACAACAGAATAAAAGAAAAAGAAAGAGTTGATGTTCTTCTCTGTCAATTGTCAAAGAGAAGACTAGTGGATTGTTTTTGTCAAAACTCCCCCTGAGATTTGTAGTTGTTCAGGAAGAGATGCTTTGAAAAGGGTGATAGGCCTTTAGTCTGTTTGAGATCTCAAGCAAAGAATTATTTCAACAAAGGCTAAAATGTGATGTGTTTAGAGTCCTTAATTGATTAAGCCTTGAACACTTGAATCAGAAGAGATCTTGAAAGAATAGAGGAATTCTTTTCTGTGTGGTGATCTCTTTCACTGTTGTTTTCCTTGTGTTCTGTAAGAATTCTAACTTGTAATCCTGTGGTACTTGTGTCTCAAAATCTATTCCTTAGAATAATAATCATCATCATGTCTCAATTACTCTGAGATGATATATTGAAATTCAGACTTCTAGATAGCTATTAGCAAGTCATAAATGACTTCCTTAATTGATATTTATCTCTAGAGGAAAGTCCAAAGAGACATTCCATTTAGTCTTCCTTGAAACTTGCTCCAGATTGATTGAAACGGCTACAGAATCCTTTGAAATAAATGCTGGATATGAATCAGATTGAATTCCTCAACTGACTGAATTTGAATTCTGAAATCGTCGATCTCTCAAGAAAGTCGTCGATCTGAGCTCGACTATCGTCGACCTGAGCTTAGAGACTGGAATTATACTTGAGACAGAAATCGTTGACCTGAGCTCAGAGATCTTGATTTTGGCTAGACAGAAACGTCGATCTGAGCTCGGAGATCGTCGAACCGAGTTCGACGACTCATTGAACTGAGCTCAGAGATATTCGAACTGAGTTCGACGCCTCGTCGATCTGAGCTCGACGAGAATTTCCTTAAACTTCTGCACTTGTATTCTGAACTAGAAGGTCTTGGGGGCAGCTTTCAAACCTAAGTTCTAAGCCTTAGACCTATTCTAATTGATCTTTAAATCTATACAATGAGGTCAAGACACATTTCTAAGGACATAGTGATCCTTACTCAAATCAGTAATAGGATGTTCCAACAATCTCTCCCTATTTGGGTTAGGATTACTATTTACATGACATATGAATTAAAAAATATATAAGCAGAAACAAAAGCAAATACAACATAGTAGAATAATGAAGTGCAGTATAGTAGAAGCAGATATAAACAAAGCAGATAGTCAGAAATAGATGTATACTGTCAGCTTACATAATTACTCCTTTTCTTCTCTCTTTTTGAACAAGATTTCTCTGTTGGGATCTTGAGCTTCCTTCTTGGATCTTTTATCATTAGCAGCACCTAGGTAGGTTTGAGATTTAGGTCTGGGAACAACAGCCTCTGGGTGCAGCTTCATATAACTCTCTGGATCAAATAATTTTCTAGAGGAGTATCTTTCAAGTTCTTTCTTCCTTTGCTCAGATAGAGTAGTGATGTTTGAAGTATCTCTTCCCTGTTCTCTTGCCTTCTTTATTTGATCTAAGACAGCCAATTCTTTTATCCTTGTTGTCCAAGAAAGGGGATTATTTTCTGGATCTTCAAAGGGGACAGAAGGTTCATATCTATTGATTGTATCAGCAGGAGGAGCTCTTGAAGTAACAATTTCTTTAAGCTTGTAAGGGAAAGGACCAGAAGTTGAATAAATGGAGCCTTGTCCTTCCCTGTGATAAGGATGTTGTCTTGATTGTCCTCTAGAATAAACTATGTAACCTCTCTTATTTCCTCTGTACTGGCCTATCCTGCATTGGTAGCCTCTTTGTTGATACCCTCTTGATTGTGATCTATCTTGAGTCTGAGAGGAGCTTTGAGTTGCATCATATGAGGTCTGCGAAGCAGAACCTCCACCAGTTCCTACATTTAGTGAAGGAGGAGGAGGAGGAGGATTATGGTGAGATGATCCTTTGTCATACTTTCTCTTCTTCTTCATTGCCTTCAGCTGGTTCCTTGAGAATTGCATCCAAGGTTCAGTTAAAGGACAGTCATGCAGAATATAATAAGGAATATCATTATCATCCTTTACTTTCTCTGGAGGAACTCTCTTCAAAGCTTTGCTTCTGGCTTTCCTCTTCCTTGCAATGGTTGCAGAGGAGTCATCAGAATCAGTTCTGAACTTGTCACTGTCTGAGCTCTGAGGATTGTCATACAATTCATCAATCCTTTTGATATACTCTTTCTGTTTTTGGGATTGTTCAGTTGAAGCAGCAGCAGCAGTGACAAAAGCAGTACTTGCAGAAATAACAACACTGGCAAAAATAGAAGAGATAGCAACACTAACAATTGGAGCAGCAACAACATTAGAAACCGAAATAAAAGCAGTAGTTTCTGAAACAATAGCAGCAGTAACAGCAAGCTCATCAACAAGAACAGCAAGCTCTGAATCATTACCCTCTGTCATCAACAAATCATCAGCAATATCACAACTAACTTCATCAGCAGTAGAATCAACATTAACAACATCAGTAGAAGTAACACTTTCCACAGTCTTTATAGAATTGATATATGAAGATATCAGGCTGGGATCACAACTGAAAATAGGCACAATGGCCTTAGTAAGGTCTTCAACTTCTTGAGCTGGAAGATATCTGCTGTGGAGAGCATCAAATTCTGAAAATAGTGACCTAAAGTCAACTGAACTGAAGGAATGAACTGGAGCTGAGGCTGGAGCTGAGGCTAGAGCAGCTGGCACTACTACATCTTGAGCAGGCAGTATCACATCTTCATCTGGCATCTCCCCCTACCTAGATTCAGTATGTACTAGATAAAGGCACCCCACAGAAGGGATTGCCTGAGAAGGACAGAAAGAGGAGAGCCTGGAAGATAAATCATGTAGAGACTTAAGGAGTGGAGCAATTGAGGTCTCCAGCAAGAGTGCTAGCCTGGGAGCTAACATCTCATAGAGCTTATCTGCTAGAGCTGGAAGATCTACATGCTCAAGGGATGCTTGAGTAGAGGTAGAGGAGAATGTGACAGAAGTTGATGGTGTTGGAGGAGCTGCAGTGATGTGGAGAAATGATGTGGATGGAAGTGAAATGGATGGTTGTGATATGGGGATGGTTGTGATGGATGTCACTGGAATGGAAATGGATGGAGTGAAGGATGGTTGAGCTAGAATATCTTGAAGCAATTGTTGGTAAGAGGTAGAAGATGATGGGGGCTCAAGGGGTGAGGAAAGAGAATCATCCATGAAGGAGTCATCTAATAGGTTGAAAGAAGGAAGATGGATGGATTAATCAATATCAAGAGGGGGATAGTAGTGTAGAGAATGGAATAGTTCTTGATGAGTTGCTGGTGGTGGTGAAGAAATAGTTGGAGATGGAGTTGAGATGGGAGATGAAATTGAAATGGTGATGGTGGATGTAGGGATGGTTGAAGAAACAATGGGTGAAGATGGCTGAGATGAGGAGGAGGCAGGAAATTCTTCCAAGAGGGCAGTTGCCTGAGGGGAAGTGACTTGTACAGTCCTTGTGCCTGAAGTTGAAACCACTGCAGGAGCCCTGCTGGGTTTTGCAATTTGCCTGTCCCACTTTTCAAAGAGGGCACAGGATAGTCTCTTGGAGTCATTGATGTGCATGCCACTGGAAACAAGCATTTCAGGGCATCTATTATGCAGAAACAGTCCTAGAATCCTCCCAAAATTAACAAGGTTCTTGTTTATCTTTTTCTTAATTAAAACAAAGAATATTTCTCCCCAATTTAAATGTTTATTATCAACTAATGCACCCATCAAACAGAATTGATACCTAGAGATGGTATCATGAGCAAAATGCTTTGCCAGCAGTACCTTTCCCACAACATCTGCTAAGAATCTATACTCCATTGACAGATTTTTCTTAAGCAACTTATTAGGGTTTGCTGCTGAGTGAACCATTCTATCCAGCATACTAGCAAATTCCTCTCTAGATAACTCTACAGAATCATGCCCAGTACTCAATTGGAAAACTTCTGTTAGGAGTGCAGGAGTTAGGGATACCTGTGTTCCTGATATTGTTCCAATCACTGTGTTCTGATCTAGGTTGCGTGTTGTATACACCCATTCCTTAATTTCATCTGCTGCCAATTTCATTCATATGGACATGATAGGAACCAACTGTTGTTCCTTGAACAGTTCTAGAATATCCTTGAAGATTTGATCACTGCCTTCGAGTGAATCAATGTCGATGTCGAAGCCGGTGTCAAACTTCATTACTGCTAAGACTGCAACAGGGACGACCATTGTGTAACATCCCATTTCCGGCTAGACCCCTAGGAGTCAGATTGGTCGTGACGGAACCCTAGGAAGCCCAAAATTGGAAATAAAGCGACCAATATTGCGGGTCACGGGTTGGTCACGCCCGTGACCGGCCCGTCACGCCCGTGACCTGGGCGTGTCCACTTCGACGATCGTCGATCTCCACGAGACGATCGTCGAACGCGCTGTCTGGGCATGTCACGCCCGTGACCAAGATGTCACTCCCGTGACTATGGGCGTGACCCCATCGACGATCGTCGATCGCCGTGAGACGATCGTTGACCTTGCGGCCCGAGCATGTCACGCCCGTGACATGAGTGTCACGCCCGTGACCTAGGGCGTGACCAGCCTTCGACGATCGTCGACCTCAATTCGACGATCGTCGAGCTCGAAACTTGCCGTTCGGGCATGTCACGCCCGTGACCTGGAGGTCACGCCCGTGACCTAGGGCGTGACCAGCCTTCGACGATCGTCGATCTCAATTCGACAATCGTCGAACAGAAATCTGCCGTTCGGGCCTGTCACGCCCGTGACACAGGTGTCACGCCCGTGACCTTCGATCGACGATCGTCGATCTCAGTTCGACGATCGTCGAACCCAGAATGGGCTACCCGGGTCTGTCACGCCCGTGACCTATGTGTCACGCCCGTGACATTGACCGAAACGACGGTTCAGGCCCGAAATAATTCTAACGCGCGTGGAAATAAATGCTGGCTTGGGAAGTTACACCAGGAGTAATTTCAGGCCGTTTTCCTTCTATAAATATTTAATAAATGAGGAAAGGGTGGTCCAATAGAAAATCGCCAGCTGGACACACCTGTTCAGTTTCCACCGTTTCTTATCCCTTCACTGTAACCGAAACGTTAAAAGGGAGGAGCCTTCATGACCATTAAGGCTTAAACTATTCACCTTCCCGCTTTTCTGACTTATAAAAGCCAACCTGGAACCAGAGGAGAAGGTTACACGCTCAAGTAAACGGAGCAGATCCTTGTTCTTGCTGTAAGAGGAGTTCAGCAACGCCACCACCGCGCCATGGCACCCCGACGTTCTTCTCGCCTTCAAACTGCGAACAAGGTCCTCCTCTACTCCTTCTCTTTCATGGGTAGATCTTAGGATTCTTAGAAAGGAGGTTCGCGCTCAACGGAGCCGGATCCATCTCTCGTTTTCATGGAAAAACCATGAAAAAGGTATTTTGAGTTCGCCGGAAACCGCCACCTCCGGCGGCCAAACCACCGCCGACCGCTAGCCATCGCCTCAACGGAGGTGGTGGTGGTGGTGGCTGGCCAGGGAAGTGACCGGACGGCCGACAACGGATCACGGAAACGTTAGAGGAAAAATGGCTTCCTGGTTCTAGTTTCGGGTTCTGTAGAAGATGAACAGTAAATCGTTTTATACTTATAAATTATGTAAATAATTTTATAAGGAGAAATATACTCGGTTTAGTATATATTTTAAGGCTGCAAAATGAGGCACTTAGAGGCCGAATTAGGAAAAATGACCAGACACAAAAGTTGTAGCCCTCGGGGTCTACTTTAATTTAAAATTGATTTTATTCAATTTGGGTGAGTGGTTTGAACACAGCACTCATTTTGGTGGGATCAAAACCTAGGTTACCCAGAAACTAAAATGGTTGCCCACGGTTCATAACATGTCCAAATGACTTGAAATTTGGACTGGAGGTGTATAATATGTATATCAAGAGTCTGTCCAAAAATGAGAATTTTTGGAGAACTTGTGCCTAAAGTTTTTGTAAAAATTTAATAAACAATATAAAATTAATTAGGAGATGAAATTAAGCCCAAACACCCCCAAATTTTGGGTGGTGGTCCCTGGCATCAATATTAGGATCTGTACAAAATTTCAACTCGATTGGTCGAGTTTTGGATAGGGAATTATCAAGTCCTAGATAGGTCTTGGTGAGGGGTACTTTGGGGAAAAGTACGATTGGAGATGGAGTGGACAAATCTCCTCAAAAGAGGCTGAAATTGTTGGCCACTGATTTGTTGAGTCTATGTCTACCCTCTTGGGTAACATGGTGTGGCTTAGGGTGGATTTTACCCTAAGAGATTGGCTCAACTCCAACGGGTGGGAGTTTGAGGTTTGTGAAGGACATAGGAGCAAAAGCTCTTGTATGCCCTTGAAATTTGGAGGAGAGGGGGATGATATGATGAAAACCCTCTGGTTGAAATAGTGAAGGAATTGGAGGTAGTTAGGTACCTCAAAAGTTGAGATGTCGGATTAGGATAGAAATGTAATTTAGTTATCTTAAGCACTAAATCTAATCCAAAAATTATGAAACTCGGGAGGAGGGAGTTTTAGGATGTATTAGACTTATGGTAATTTTTCTGGAATTTTATGATTAATATATATTATACTTCATGTGTTAAAGAATTATTAGCCCAATTTGTTGGAGGCTTTACATTAATTATAATCAGTTAAAATTCTGGATTTAGATCTTGACTAGTAGAACATTGATCCCTGAATTTTTATAGAATTTTATGTTGAGTAAATCTAGTACTTTATTCACAAATGATAGAAAGGGCTTTTATGTTTAAAAAAAATTATTATGGATAAAATACTTGCTGGAAAATTATGAAACTTAGCCAGTGCAAATTTTAGGCCTTAATCTTCATGTCATAAATTATTTAGAATTTTTGGAAGAATATTTTCTGTACTTGATTCATAAACTATAGAAATTAGAGATTACTTCCAAAATAGTTTTTCAGGTCATTTTGATGATAGAAAATTATGATACTTAGGATTTAGCCTTCTGAGATAGCCTACTAATTATCATAAATTTGCTGGACATCTTGCATGAATAATTAGGATAGTTCATGTTCAAACCGGTGGCCCTTGAGATTTTCGAGGAATTTAATTAAATGCCAAATAAATTAGGAAAATTTCCATTTTCTGGATTTAGGTTATTTATACCAAGATAAGTCTCCAGTAAATAGTTTAGGGCATTTGGATGAGTAATGGATCATTGCATAACCGGTTCGACATGTAGCCTAGGTCGGTCTGCATATAGCAGGTTGTGAGATGCAATAGGACACGATCTGAGAAAGTCTTTGAGGTTTAAACATTTTGTCTGGGTGAACAATTGTGGAAGAAATTACAATAGGAAGATATAAAGAGTAGTGAGTAGTGGTGATAGCTTGAGTTAAGAGGTGCTCGGGTTCGACGAAAGATCGTCTTCCCCGAGGAGTGGAAGGTTTAAAATCACCCTAGGATAGTCTAATGTAATACGAGAAGGAAATCGGGTAAAAGGGTAGACAACCAATAATAATAAGTGCCTTGCGAAAGGGAACTTCGGGCCGTAAGTGCCCCTTGAGAGCCCTTCACGGGGTATACCGGGGGCAGTCCTGGGCTAACGTAAACTGTAATAATAAACCGACAAGAGTAACTTAGTAACTAGGGTTGCACTCTTCACAAACACTGTTGGCACAGGAAGAATGATGAGAGCTTCGGCTCGGTTGGTTTGGAGACGGACGGATGGTCCGGGGAGCTTCGGCTCGGTTGGTTTGGAGACGGACGTTTTGGTCCGGGGAGCTTCGGCTCGGTTTTTATGTGTTTACGATAAACTTGCATGTGCATAAAATAGGAAAAGTTAAGGTGGTGGGTCTTTCGATATCGGGGAGTTCGATTGCACCGACACCGATGTCGTTGACTCGGCGGGGTGATTAGCACTCTGCCAACAGAAGTCCGGTGCGCCAGCCGGCAAGAGTACGCAGGCGTCCGCTTAGTGCACCAAGCGTTGAGGCGTACGATAGGTCAGACCAGTGGTGCTTTTACTGGTTTTGGAGGTGGGCGAGGCCCAACCCACCGCTTCCGTCTGCCACTACGGAGGTATCCTGGGAGGTAACGGCTCCGAAAGGGGGAACTAAAGGTCTGTGTGCACAGAGTCGGGTGTGTGAGTTGCACTGCATGTTTCATCATACCCACTAGCATGTCATAGCATAATCGATTCATTTAACCCTGACACCTAAAGTATAAGTGGTATGGGACGCTTATACATTAGGACCTGCAAAACGACCCCTTGGTCTATAAGCTTGTGTGGGCAAGTTTATAAATCAAAGGTTAATTTCAGTATATAACAACCGTTGCTGTTTGATAACCGACACCCCAACGTATAAGTGGTATGGGACACTCTATACGATGGGAGCCTTGCAAAAGATCCCTTTTGCTTATGTGTTCTCGCATAAGTGAAGGTTTAAATTCATATAATTGCTTTTCTTACTACTAGACCTATTATAACAATTTATTAACTGCTCCCCTAATACAACTTGCTAGATTAGTTTCCGCTGCCATCTGTTTCATGTTTAAATCTCTACCTTCATGTCCTTCCCTTTCTTCCTCTCCGCTCAGTACCTAGGAGCCATGGGGGAAGGGGTAGGGGATGATAGGGCTTAGTCTTTATGACTAACGGTTTTCAAACCGCATCATTTAGGGGATCGTGGAGCCCAGCATGGAGGAGCAGCCCCAGAGATCGGTGCGCCTAGAGATGGGGCAGTCTAGCTCCGGAGTTCACACAGCCGGGACCGTGAGTCTCGACCTTGAGTAGTTTACTGTTTCGCTTCCGCATGAGAGACTTGTAGTGAGGACATTTTGTACCGGGCATAAGCCCGTATTTATAGTACTCTGATGTTTCTGTGGACACTCCCTTCGTGGAGTTTTATTATATATATGTGATTTTTATTATTGTGGACTGCATTGCTCTTACTTCAATAATTGTGCTACTTTCTGTGATCGAAATTGGCCGGCAGAATCGGCGCCTTGTGGTGATGACCCTTCGGGACGTGAAGGAGTCACCGCAAAGCGGCGGTTCTGGGCCTAAGACCCCGGGTTTGAAAAAGAAAAAAAAAGGGGGTCTTACAAGTGGTATCAGAGCGGAAACATCGATCAGAAGGAAGTCGCAGTCCACAAACCCTAGGTCACCCCCGCTCGAGTTTAGTTTGGGGACAAACTAAGCAGCGGAAGCAGTGGTGTGCCCATATGGGGATCACATATAATTTGTCCACCTTTAGGTAATATTTGAACGTTTTTCTCAGCATGTGTTTTCGTTGCGCAGCCTCCAGCACAGCCTACGCCACAGGGCGGAGTTCAGCAGACTCAGGGAGTTGCACCACCTCCACCGGTCCCCACCCCTTTCCTTCAGTCAGACATGGGACAGACCCTGACTGCCATTCTGGAGGCCTTCAGGGCCCAGCAGGTTCCGGTCCCGCAGCCCAATCTGGGGGCCAACTGGCTCAGCATCTTCCGGGGTCTTTCTCCCCCGTCCTATCTGGGGATAGAGTCGGCTGTTCGGACGGAGGAATGGCTAGATATCATGTACGAGATGCTGACCGGGATTCGGTGTCCATGGGAGGAGAGGGTGGCTCTGGTTGTCTCCTGCCTGGAGTCCCATGCAAAGAGGTGGTGGAAGACGTTGTTGGACACGACATTTGCTGATAGGGAGGTTGCGGAGGTCACTTGGGAGGAGTTCAGGGCCGCACTGCTGGAGCATTTCGTTCCGCAGTCGGCTAGGGATGATTTGGAGGAGCGGTTCTTACAGCTGAAGCAGGGTACTCGGACCGTGGTGGAGTACCATCGAGAGTTTGACCACCTGGCTCGATACGCAGATTCCTACCAGCTGGACGAGGCAGGGTATATCAGGAGGTTCTACAAGGGCCTACGTGAGGACTTGAGGGAGGCCCTCTTGTTTGTATCTGACGGGCCCATCTCCCGGATTTTGGAGATGGCCAAAAGGATTGAGGCAGATTGGCACACCACCCGGGGCCGGAAACGGCCAGCAGAGGATCAGGGACGAAGAGGAAGGAATGACCAGCGGCGGGGTGCTGTACCAGAGGGGAGGAGGACAGAGGACCAGCCTCGTCAGGACGTGAGTCCGGAGCCGAGGGAACAGGTGGTATTGGCCCCTCCACCCCTTCGGATGCAGGAGATGCCGAGACCCGGGGGAATGGCGTATCCCCCAGAGTGCTACTTTTGTCATCAGATTGGGCACATTCGGAGGAACTGCACCATGAGGGGGGCACCACCTCCAGCACATCAGGGCGGCCCACCAGCTCAGCATTACGGAGGCCGAGGACGCGGCCGCGGTCGAGGATACCAGGGGGAAGATCGTAGACAGGGAAGAGAGCAGGTATATGCCTTGGACCTTGCACAGCCGCGGAATCCGGAGCGGGTCATCGCAGGTTTGCCGAAATGCTTCTTTGTTTTCATAGAATTTCCCCTTTAAGTTGTTAAAACTTTGAATCGCACTAGATTGATAGCAAGGAAAGTAAAAACTCATTATAGAACCCTAAGATATCTAATCACCCCAGGTATAGTCTTCATCAGCGGCAAGCCTGCCCGCACGCTGTTCGATACTGGAGCTACTCACTCCTTTGTGTCGGAGTCGTTCGTGGAAGGACTGGAAGGTGTGGAGTGGTTCACAGGTTCGAGGATGAGGGTGCGACTACCGGATGGATCTGAGCTCCTTACCACGGATCACTGCAATATGGAGGCGGAGATTGGTGGAAAAGCGTTCGAGGCTCCAGCGACGATTTTGAAGCTGACGGACTACGACCTGATCCTGGGCATGGTATGGCTGCACTGGAACTATGCCCAGATTGACTGCCAGGCAAAGAGGATCACCGTGAGACACGGGGACTCTTTCATTACCATTGAAGGTATAAGACCTGTCTCTCGTATACTCTTATCTTCGGTACAGGCCGTCAAGGCCAATCTGCAGGGAGAGGAGGTCTATCAGATTCTTTTTGAGATGCCGGAAGTTAAGGAGTCGGTGACAGACATCCCGGTGGTGCGAGATTTCGCTGACGTCTTTCCAGAGAAACTACCAGGATTACCTCCACACCGAGAGCAGGATTTTCGGATACAGCTTGTGCCGGGGGCCAAGCCGGCGTCTAGGGCCCCTTATCGGATGGCCCCAAAGGAGTTGGCAGAGTTTCGGACTCAGTTGCAGGAATTAGTTGAGGCAGGTTTTGTTAGACCGAGTTCCTCGCCATGGGGAGCTCCGGTCCTGTTCGTGAAGAAGAAGGATGGGACACTCCGCCTGTGCATCGATTATCGAGCACTAAACAGGCTGACCGTCCGGAATACCTATCCGCTCCCACGGATAGACGAATTATTCGACCAGCTGGAGGGGGCCCATTATTTCTCGAAGCTGGACTTGAGATCAGGATACTACCAGCTGCGGATCCAGGAGGAGGATATCCCGAAGACGGCCTTTAGTAGCAGATATGGCCTGTATGAGTTCACTGTGATGCCCCTTTGGGCTCACGAATGCTCCGTCGGCGTTCATGAGTCTCATGAACCGGGTTTTCGAGGCTTACTTGGATGTGTTCGTCATAGTGTTCATAGACGACATCCTGATCTACTCTAGGACGGAGGAGGAGCACACTCGGCATCTGGCACTGACCTTGGAGAGGTTGCGGGAGCATCACCTTTATGCCAAATTCAGCAAGTGTCAGTTCTGGTTGAAGGAGGTGGCCTTCCTAGGCCACATCATCAGCGGAGCCGGGTTATCAGTAGATCCAGCAAAGGTTCGGGCAATTCGCGATTGGCCGCAGCTGAGGACAGCCACCGATGTACGCAGTTTCTTGGGACTTGCCGGTTACTACCGGAAGTTCGTGGAGGGGTTCTCTCGGATTGCCCTCCCCCTCACATCTTTGACAAAGAAGGAGGCACCTTTTGTTTGGACCCCGCAGTGCCAGGCGGCTTTCCAGGAGCTGAAGGACCGACTCATCTCGGCCCCTATCCTGGCCCTTCCATCCGGAAGGGAGGGATTCCAGGTGTATACCGACGCATCATACCAAGGGATGGGAGCGGTGCTGATGCAGAACGGACATGTCATAGCATATGCCTCCCGCCAGCTGAAGACCCATGAGAGGAACTACCCGGTGCACGACCTCGAGATGGGAGCGGTCATTTTTGCTCTAAAGGTCTGGCGTCATTACCTTTATAGAGTCCACTGCGATATCTTCTCCGATCACAAGAACTTGAAATACGTGGACACTCAGAAGGAGCTGAATATCAGGCAGAGGCGTTGGGTGGAGTTCTTAGCAGATTATCAGTATGAGATGCACTACCACCCAGGGAAGGCAAACGTGGTGGCCGACGCGTTGAGCCGAAGAGCGGCCACTTCCGAAGCTGGGCCCCAGGTTATGTCTATGGAGCTGGTCCAGTCATTCAGAGACATGCAGATATCCCTAGTGTCCGAGGATGACCCAGATCTGTATAGGGAGTATCTGGCATCGATAGTGGCCATAGACGATATTCGGGATCGCATTCGGGACGGACAGAGGACAGATGCGTGGGCGGAGCCGATGTTCTGAGCTTTGGAGGAAGGTTCGACAGGAGATTATTCCCTGAGAGATGGTTTGCTCCACTTCAGAGGCAGAGTATATATACCCGCAGGAGGCCAGATCCGAGAGGATATTCTGACGGAGGCGCATTGCAGCCGGTACTCCGTGCACTCGGGGATCACAAAGATGGCCGCTGATCTGAAGAGGACGATGTTTTGGCCGGGCATGAAGAAAGACATTACGTACTTCGTGACCCATTGCGAGGCGTGTCAGTTGGTGAAGGCGGAGTGCAGGAACCCCGCAGGACTGTTGCAGCCACTCCCGGTGCCGGAGTGGAAGTTTGACGACATAGCGATGGATTTTATACATGGTCTTCCCCGGTCTCGGACAGGGAACGACTCGATTTGGGTGATTGTCGATCGTTTGACGAAGGTGGCCCGCTTTATACCGATCAGGAAGGATGACTCGGTGGGAGTGCTGGTACGGAAGTTTGTGGAGCAGTATGTCCGATATCATGGCGTGCCCCGGACGATAGTGTCGGACCGCGATGGACGGTTTACATCCAGGGAGTGGCGGTCAGTGCAGGCATATTTGGGCACCCGATTGACTTTTAGCACGGCCTTCCACCCTCAGACGGACGGGCAGACCGAGCGCACCAATAGGACCTTGGAGGACTTACTACGGCTGTGTATACTAGACCGAGGGGAGCCGTGGGAGAAGACGTTACCGTTGGTCGAGTTCTCCTACAACAATAGCTACCAGTCCAGCATCAGGATGGCGCCTTATGAGGCCTTGTATGGAAGGAAATGTAGGACCCCGCTTTCCTGGGTTCAGGACGAGGATCCGAAACTGCTGGGATCGGATTTCGTTGAAGACACCGAGGCTCAGGTGAGGCTGATCAGAGATAGGATGCTGGAGGCGCAGAGCAGACAAGCAAAATACTATGACGCTCGGCATCGTCAGGTGGAGTTCCGGGTAGGAGATCGAGTGTTCTTGAAGATCCGGCCCATGCACGGAGTCTCACGGGTGCGCGGTCGGAGGAAGAAACTCAGCCCTAGGTATATGGGCCCTTACCGGATCCTGGAGCGGATCGGACCCTTAGCCTACAGGCTAGAGTTGCCACCAGAGCTGGCAGCTCTACACGACGTCTTCCACATCTCTTCGCTGAGAAGGGCTCTACTACGCCCGGAGCAGCGGATTTTGACCACAGAAGGGCCGGTAGCTTTAGACCGATCTGTTCACTTGGAGCCGGTTCGGATCGATGACAAAGGAGTGCGGATCTTGCGCCGCAAGAAGATCCCCTTAGTCAAGGTTCTGTGGAGAAATCACGGTCAGGAGGAGCACACCTGGGAACCGCAGGATCTGATGAGGCAAAGATACCCGGAGTTGTTCAGTCAGGTACATCTCACCACCTCTCGGTATACTATAGACTGCCTTCTTGTTTTGGAATGTTAAGGCTAGATAAGGAAAATCTAGGACCTAGGTTTGCGCACTTAATCAGAATGGTAGGGGCTAATCTTTTGTTTATTGGGGAGATTGCCTTCGTTATCAAACGAACAGTCGCCTGAACCCAATAGAAGGATCGTATGGGATGTTACAAGTTTAATTTATTCCGATAGAAATCCCCGTAGGCTCAACCTCAATTTCGGGGACGAAATTTTTGTTTTGTTTATTGGGATTTGTAACATCCCATTTCCGGCTAGACCCCTAGGAGTCAGATTGGTCGTGACGGAACCCTAGGAAGCCCAAAATTGGAAATAAAGCGACCAATATTGCGGGTCACGGGTTGGTCACGCCCGTGACCGGCCCGTCACGCCCGTGACCTGGGCGTGTCCACTTCGACGATCGTCGATCTCCACGAGACGATCGTCGAACGCGCTGTCTGGGCATGTCACGCCCGTGACCAAGATGTCACGCCCGTGACTATGGGCGTGACCCCATCGACGATCGTCGATCGCCGTGAGACGATCGTCGACCTTGCGGCCCGAGCATGTCACGCCCGTGACATGAGTGTCACGCCCGTGACCTAGGGCGTGACCAGCCTTCGATGATCGTCGACCTCAATTCGACGATCGTCGAGCTCGAAACTTGCCGTTCGGGCATGTCACGCCCGTGACCTGGAGGTCACGCCCGTGACCTAGGGCGTGACCAGCCTTCGACGATCGTCGATCTCAATTCGACGATCGTCGAACAGAAATCTGCCGTTCGGGCCTGTCACGCCCGTGACACAGGTGTCACGCCCGTGACCTTCGATCGACGATCGTCGATCTCAGTTCGACGATCGTCGAACCCAGAATGGGCTACCCGGGTCTGTCACGCCCGTGACCTATGTGTCACGCCCGTGACATTGACCGAAACGACGGTTCAGGCCCGAAATAATTCTAACGCGCGTGGAAATAAATGCTGGCTTGGGAAGTTACACCAGGAGTAATTTCAGGCCGTTTTCCTTCTATAAATATTTAATAAATGAGGAAAGGGTGGTCCAATAGAAAATCGCCAGCTGGACACACCTGTTTAGTTTCCACCGTTTCTTATCCCTTCACTGTAACCGAAACGTTAAAAGGGAGGAGCCTTCATGACCATTAAGGCTTAAACTATTCACCTTCCCGCTTTTCTGACTTATAAAAGCCAACCTGGAACCAGAGGAGAAGGTTACACGCTCAAGTAAACGGAGCAGATCCTTGTTCTTGCTGTAAGAGGAGTTCAGCAACGCCACCACCGCGCCATGGCACCCCGACGTTCTTCTCGCCTTCAAACCGCGAACAAGGTCCTCCTCTACTCCTTCTCTTTCATGGGTAGATCTTAGGATTCTTAGAAAGGAGGTTCGCGCTCAACGGAGCCGGATCCATCTCTCGTTTTCATGGAAAAACCATGAAAAAGGTATTTTGAGTTCGCCGGAAACCGCCACCTCCGGCGGCCAAACCACCGCCGACCGCTAGCCATCGCCTCAACGGAGGTGGTGGTGGTGGTGGCTGGCCAGGGAAGTGACCGGACGGCCGGCAACGGATCACGGAAACGTTACAGGAAAAATGGCTTCCTAGTTCTAGTTTCGGGTTCTGTAGAAGATGAACAGTAAATCGTTTTATACTTATAAATTATGTAAATAATTTTATAAGGAGAAATATACTCGGTTTAGTATATATTTTAAGGCTGCAAAATGAGGCACTTAGAGGCCGAATTAGGAAAAATGACCAGACACAAAAGTTGTAGCCCTCGGGGTCTACTTTAATTTAAAATTGATTTTATTCAATTTGGGTGAGTGGTTTGAACACAGCACTCATTTTGGTGGGATCAAAACCTAGGTTAACCAGAAACTAAAATGGTTGCCCACGGTTCATAACATGTCCAAATGACTTGAAATTTGGACTGGAGGTCTATAATATGTATATCAAGAGTCTGTTCAAAAATGAGAATTTTTGGAGAACTTTTGCCTAAAGTTTTTGTAAAAATTTAATAAACAATATAAAATTAATTAGGAGATGAAATTAAGCCCAAACACCCCCAAATTTTGGGTGGGGGTCCCTGGCATCAATATTAGGATCTGTACAAAATTTCAACTCGATTGGTCGAGTTTTGGATAGGGAATTATCAAGTCCTAGATAGGTCTTGGTGAGGGGTACTTTGGGGAAAAGTACGATTGGAGATGGAGTGGACAAATCTCCTCAAAAGGGGCTGAAATTGTTGGCCACTGATTTGTTGAGTCTATGTCTACCCTCTTGGGTAACATGGTGTGGCTTAGGGTGGATTTTACCCTAAGAGATTGGCTCAACTCCAACGGGTGGGAGTTTGAGGTTTGTGAAGGACATAGGAGCAAAAGCTCTTGTATGCCCTTGAAATTTGGAGGAGAGGGGGATGATATGATGAAAACCCTCTGGTTGAAATAGTGAAGGAATTGGAGGTAGTTAGGTACCTCAAAAGTTGAGATGTCGGATTAGGATAGAAATGTAATTTAGTTATCTTAAGCACTAAATCTAATCCAAAAACTATGAAACTCGGGAGGAGGGAGTTTTAGGATGTATTAGACTTATGGTAATTTTTCTAGAATTTTATGATTAATATATATTATACTTCATGTGTTAAAGAATTATTAGCCCAATTTGTTGGAGGCTTTACATTAATTATAATCAGTTAAAATTCTGGATTTAGATCTTGACTAGTAGAACATTGATCCCTGAATTTTTATAGAATTTTATGTTGAGTAAATCTAGTACTTTATTCACAAATGATAGAAAGGGCTTTTATGTTTAAAAAAAATTATTATGGATAAAATACTTGCTGGAAAATTATGAAACTTAGCCAGTGCAAATTTTAGGCCTTAATCTTCACGTCATAAATTATTTAGAATTTTTGGAAGAATATTTTCTGTACTTGATTCATAAACTATAGAAATTAGAGATTACTTCCAAAATAGTTTTTCAGGTCATTTTGATGATAGAAAATTATGATACTTAGGATTTAGCCTTCTGAGATAGCCTACTAATTATCATAAATTTGCTGGACATCTTGCATGAATAATTAGGATAGTTCATGTTCAAACCGGTGGCCCTTGAGATTTTCGAGGAATTTAATTAAATGCCAAATAAATTAGGAAAATTTCCATTTTCTGGATTTAGGTTATTTATACCAAGATAAGTCTCCAGTAAATAGTTTAGGGCATTTGGATGAGTAATGGATCATTGCATAACCGGTTCGACATGTAGCCTAGGTCGGTCTGCATATAGCAGGTTGTGAGATGCAATAGGACACGATCTGAGAAAGTCTTTGAGGTTTAAACATTTTGTCTGGGTGAACAATTGTGGAAGAAATTACAATAGGAAGATATAAAGAGTAGTGAGTAGTGGTGATAGCTTGAGTTAAGAGGTGCTCGGGTTCGACGAAAGATCGTCTTCCCCGAGGAGTGGAAGGTTTAAAATCACCCTAGGATAGTCTAATGTAATACGAGAAGGAAATCGGGTAAAAGGGTAGACAACCAATAATAATAAGTGCCTTGCGAAAGGGAACTTCGGGCCGTAATGCACCGTCTTGGTTCCTAGTGCCCCTTGAGAGCCCTTCACGGGGTATACCGGGGGCAGTCCTGGGCTAACGTAAACTGTAATAATAAACCGACAAGAGTAACTTAGTAACTAGGGTTGCACTCTTCACAAACACTGTTGGCACAGGAAGAATGATGAGAGCTTCGACTCGGTTGGTTTGGAGACGGACGGATGGTCCGGGGAGCTTCGGCTCGGTTGGTTTGGAGACGGACGTTTTGGTCCGGGGAGCTTCGGCTCGGTTTTTATGTGTTTACGATAAACTTGCATGTGCATAAAATAGGAAAAGTTAAGGTGGTGGGTCTTTCGATATCGGGGAGTTCGATTGCACCGACACCGATGTCGTTGACTCGGCGGGGTGATTAGCACTCTGCCAACAGAAGTCCGGTGCGCCAGCCGGCAAGAGTACGCAGGCATCCGCTTAGTGCACCAAGCGTTGAGGCGTACGATAGGTCAGACCAGTGGTGCTTTTACTGGTTTTGGAGGTGGGCGAGGCCCAACCCACCGCTTCCGTCTGCCACTACGGAGGTATCCTGGGAGGTAACGGCTCCGAAAGGGGGAACTAAAGGTCTGTGTGCACAGAGTCGGGTGTGTGAGTTGCACTGCATGTTTCATCATACCCACTAGCATGTCATAGCATAATCGATTCATTTAACCCTGACACCTAAAGTATAAGTGGTATGGGACGCTTATACATTAGGACCTGCAAAACGAACCCTTGGTCTATAAGCTTGTGTGGGCAAGTTTATAAATCAAAGGTTAATTTCAGTATATAACAACCGTTGCTGTTTGATAACCGACACCCCAACGTATAAGTGGTATGGAACACTCTATACGATGGGAGCCTTGCAAAAGATCCCTTTTGCTTATGTGTTCTCGCATAAGTGAAGGTTTAAATTCATATAATTGCTTTTCTTACTGCTAGACCTATTATAACAATTTATTAACTGCTCCCCTAATACAACTTGCTAGATTAGTTTCCGCTGCCATCTGTTTCATGTTTAAATCTCTACCTTCATGTCCTTCCCTTTCTTCCTCTCCGCTCAGTACCTAGGAGCCATGGGGGAAGGGGTAGGGGATGATAGGGCTTAGTCTTTATGACTAACGGTTTTCAAACCGCATCATTTAGGGGATCGTGGAGCCCAGCATGGAGGAGCAGCCCCAGAGATCGGTGCGCCTAGAGATGGGGCAGTCTAGCTCCGGAGTTCACACAGCCGGGACCGTGAGTCTCGACCTTGAGTAGTTTACTGTTTCGCTTCCGCATGAGAGACTTGTAGTGAGGACATTTTGTACCGGGCATAAGCCCGTATTTATAGTACTCTGATGTTTCTGTGGACACTCCCTTCGTGGAGTTTTATTATATATATGTGATTTTTATTATTGTGGACTGCATTGCTCTTACTTCAATAATTGTGCTACTTTCTGTGATCGAAATTGGCCGGCAGAATCGGCGCCTTGTGGTGATGACCCTTCGGGACGTGAAGGAGTCACCGCAAAGCGGCGGTTCTGGGCCTAAGACCCCGGGTTTGAAAAAGAAAAAAAAAAGGGGGTCTTACACATTGTTACCTGCAAAAATGAACAAACAAGACCAAGTGCAGAGATGTTTGGAGGGAAAGAAAATCTCTGCAGAAAGTATGAAAGCGCAAAATAAGAACGACGACCGAAAAATGAATTTTATATTAGGGTTCGACGCCGAAAAGGAAAGATCGTTGAACTTCGTTCGACGATCTGGGATTCTAAAGGAATTTGAAAGGTCTTCAACATCGTCGATCTCCGTTCGATGATATTGGAGAGCGTCGAGCTCTGTTCGACGATCTTTGACCGGAAAGAGATAGCCTAGCACTATCTAGAAAGCGCTAAACTCAGATCGACGATTTCTGAGAATGTCGATCTCCGTTTGACGATCTTTAGGAAAAACGTCGAGCGCAGTTCAGAGAACAGAAATAACCTTTAGACACTAGAAAAATCAAGTTTTTAGCCTAGTATTGGTCAATTTTAAGGTTTTAAAATCTTGGATCTTAATTTAAACTTCCTCCATCTAACATTCCTAACTGATTCAGGAAGAATGTGTGTTTCTTTTCATCCAATGGTTTGGTGAAAATATCTCCCCTTTGAAAATCAGTTGGGATATATTAAAGTTCAATTGTATTCTTCTCAACATTGTCTCTTAAAAAGTGATGCCTAATCTCTATATGTTTTGTCCTACTATGGAGGACTGGATTTTGGGCTATAGAAATAACACTGGTGTTATCATAAATTTTTTTTGACTTATCTAAGTTGTAACCATAGTCTAGGAGCTGATTTTGAATCCACAAAATATGTGAGCAACAACTACCTGCTGCCATGTATTCAGCTTCAACAGTTGATGTGGACACAGATGTTTGTTTCTTACAAAACCAGGAGACAAGTCTGTCACCAAGAAACTGACAAGTTCCACTGGTGCTTTTCCAGTCTACTCTACATCCAGCATAATCAGCATCTGAAAATCCAGTTAATTCAAACCATGAATCTTTTGGATACCAGAGACCTAGATTTGGACAACTTTTCATATACCTTAGAATCCTTTTTACTAATGTTAGGTGTGACTCTCTAGGGCTTACTTGGAATCTAGCTCAGATGCATGTAGCAAACATTATGTCAGGTCTACTAGCTGTAAGGTACAATAAAGAGCCAATCATTGCTCTATATGTTGTCTGATCAACAGGTTTCCCATGTTCATCAACATCCAATGCAGCATTAGTAGGTATAGGTGTTTTCATTCATGATGCTTCAGACATACCAAATTTCTTAACCAATTCTTTTGCATACTTGGTTTGAGAAATGAATATGCCATCGACATGCTGTTTGACTTGCAATCCTAGAAAGAAGGAAAGCTCACCCATGCTACTCATTTCAAATTTAGAATGCATTAGGTTGGAAAACCTTTTGCACAAATTTGAATCAGTAGATCCAAAAATAATGTCATCTACATAAATTTGCACTAGTAGGGTATTAGACTTATGGGTTCTAATAAAAAGAGTTTGGTCTACTCTACCCCTTATAAAATCATTTTTCAAAAGAAAGCATGTTAAGGTCACATACCATGCTCTAGGAGCTTGCTTGAGACCATATAATGCTTTATTCAATTTAAAAACATAATCAGGATGAGTTGGAGAGATAAAACCTGGGGGTTGTCTAACATAGACGTCTTCCTTCATATCTCCATTGAGAAATGCACTCTTTACATCCATTTGATAGACCTTGAATCCCTTGTGTGCTGCATAAGCTAAAAATATTCTTATGGCCTCAAACCTTGCAACTGGGGCAAAGGTCTGGTCATAATCTATTCCTTCTTCTTGTGAGTAACCTTATGCAACTAACCTTGCCTTATTCCTTACAATGATTCCTTGATCATCCAGCTTGTTTCTGAACACCCATTTTGTTCCAACAAAGGAATGATCCTTTGGTCTTGGCACTAGTTCCCAAACTTTGTTCCTTTCAAATTGATGTAACTCCTCTTGCATTGCAATGATCCAGTGTGGATCTTGTTCTGCATCTTGTATGGATTGAGGCTCAATTTGAGATAGAAAGAAGGTGTGCATCAGGTTTTTGTTGGCCTGATTTTTAGTTTGCACACCAGCTGAGATGTCTCCAATCACTTGGGAGATTGGATGATCTCTTGATGTTACTAAATCAACAGGGGGTGTTGATTGTTCACCAACCTGTGTTGTTGTTTCCTCTTGTGGAACAACTAGCTCTTCAAGATAATTCTTACCAAGATGTTGAGTATCCTCTTCATCTTCACTACTCTCACCTTTTTGTTGGATAGGTGAAGGTGTTGTATCCTCTTCAATGATGTTCATCATGTCTAAATTCTCTGAAAGAGAATGTACTTGCAAAGGTTCTATGGTAGAAGTATTCTTCTCCTTGTAAGACATGTTAGTTTCATCAAAGGACACATGTACAGATTCTTCAATTTTAAGAGAATATTTGTTATATACCCTATAAGCCTTACTGATCAGAAACACTCCTTCATCAGCTTTGGCTTGAAACTTTGCTATGTACTTCTTATCATTATTGTGTATGTAATAAATACAACCAAAAATTTTGAAATAATCTACTTTAGGTTTCTTCCCTTTGATTAATTCATAGGGAGTCTTGCCCTTCAGCTTATGTATCAAGCTTCTATTCAACACATAGTTTGAGGTGTTCACTGCCTCTGCCCAAAAGGATAGAGGAAGGTGAGCATCTGTCAACAATGTAGTAGCAGATTCAATAAGGGTTCTATTTTTCCTTTCAGCCACCCCATTTTGTTGAGGAGTTCTAGGAGCTGAGAAAGTGTGTCTGATCCCTTCACTCTGACAGAACTCTTGCATAAGAAGAGAATCAAACTCCGTCTCATGATCACTTCTGATCAGGTCAATGTGAGTAGTGAACTCAATCTGTATGCTTTTGAGAAACTCTATTAAACACTTAAAGTTATCAGACTTCTTCCTCAGAAATAACACCCATGTGAATCTAGAGCAGTCATCTACAACTACTAAAGTGTAAGATTTCCCTCCTAGGCTTTGTACTGTAATGGGTCCAAAAAGATCCATGTGTAACAGATACAAAATCCTAGGTTGTTGGGGTTGCGGTCCGGAATCGCCCCTGCGTTGCGGTGCTATGCGGTAATGGCTTAACTGGCTGCCCCGTGGATCCGCCCGAGGACCTTTGATATAAAGATTAGTTGCGCCGTCCTCCATCAGTCCGGGCTTTTGGTGCGAGTGGTTGCGCTAAGTCCTCTCAAGTGGTATCAGAGGGGGTCGCGGGTTCGAAACCCCGGGGTCGTTTCCGGGGGGGATTGTTGGGGATGCGGTCCGGAATCGCCCCCGCGCTGCGGTGCTATGCGGTAATGGCTTAACTTGCTGCCCCGTGGATCCACCCGAGGAACTTTGATATAAAGATTAGTTGCGCCGTCCTCCATCAGTCCAGGCTTTTGGTGCGAGTGGTTGCGCTAAGTCCTCTCATAGGTGAATCACTCTTATTAAGTGACTTAAAGCTATTTTTAGTTTGCTTGCCTAATTGACAAGCCCTGCAAAGTCCTTCCTTCTTGTAGGGGCCAGAAGGTAGTCCTCTAACAAGGTTTTCCTTGGATTGCCTAGCAATGGTTCAAAGGTTTATATGTCCTAATCTCTTATGCAAAAGTTCATTTGGTTTACTAACAGAGTTGAACAAGCAAATGTCTACCTTTGTTGAATGAAAATCTACAAGATAAATGTTACCTTTCCTTTTACCTGTCAACACAGTTGTGTTGTCCTCTTATTTGATTTTGCATGAGGATTTGTTGAATGTCACCTGGTAGTCTTCATCACACAGTTGACTGATGCTGATTAAATTGTGCTTCAGTCCTTCTACATAGGCCACCTTCTTGAATGTGACTTACCCTATTTGGACTGCACCATATCCCTTGGTCTGTCCAAAGTTTGAATCCCCAAATATGACTTTTGGTCCAAGCTTGCATTTGAAGGACGTTAAATTATCCTTGCTTCCTGTCATGTGCTTTGAGCACCCACTATCTAGATACAATTGCTGGTTTATTGTTGGACAGGTCTTCACCTTCATATATAATAATTTACTTGTTTTTGACCCAGTTTACCTTGGGCCTAGGTTGATAACCTTTAAATTCTGAAATAAAAGACATCCCTGGTTGACTATTATAACCTTCAGGATGATATCTCCTAGGAGGTATTATCCATTCAGCATAAGGGTTAAAGCTTTGGGATGTAGGACCTCTAGGATTGAATTTTGATTTACCCTTAAAAATTTGTTCAAAGCTCTGATCTCTGTTCGACGATCTCTGAGCTGAGTTCAACGATCTTGGGTCAGATCGCCGAGCTTCGTTCGAAGATTGATTTTGCCAGAGTTCACAGTTCAGCGATCGTCGACCTGCGTTCGACGATTCAGCTTAAGATCGCTGAGCTCTGTTCGACGATCGTCGAGCTCTGTTCGACGTTTTCCGTTGAACTTTGTTTTTCTTAGGTAAATCAGGATTCTTCCTGGCTACCTCTACAACTCCCTTTCCTTTATCTGAGATAAACTTAATTGGGGTTGTTAACACTATAGGTTGGCTGGATGAAGCACCCAAGCCCAGTGTACTGTTAAGTATTGAGTTCACTGTACTTGTGATGTCCATCAGTCTGATGCTTCTCCCATTAAGGGATTCTTCAAACTTCTTTGCCTGAGATAGTTCACTTTTCAGTGAAGCTATCTCCTCCCTACAACATTCCAACTTCTCAGAGAGTTTGAGGTTATCTGATTATAAAGTGCTATGTTAAGACAATTGATTTCTGAGAGAGATAATCTCTTTCTCAGACTTTAGCGGGTCTAAACAAAGTGCCTTAAATTCAGATCTAAATTCATCTGAATTGAAATCAAAAGAATCCATTACCGGATCTTCTTCAATTTCATGTTCAGATTCAGATTCTGACTCTTGTTCTGCATCAGAATTATGTTGAGAGGCATTGATAGCCATCATGCAGAACTCCTTCTCTTGAGCATCATCTTCATCATCACTTGAGCTTGATGAAGTCTCTGATTACTCTTCAGTCTCACTCAAGGTTTCAGCTACAAATCCCTTCCTGGTGTGTTTGTTCTTGCTGGAGGAGGATTTGTCATTGTTGTTTCTTCTGAAGTCTTTGTCTCTTCTTCTGTCTTTCTAATCTTTCTTGTCCTTATTTTGGTTTTCTGGACAGTCAGGCACAATGTGGCCTGGTTTCCTGCATCCAAAACAAATAATTTCTTTGTTAATGGACTTGTCATACCTTGGCTTTTCATAGCCTCTGGATGACCTTTTCCTGAAATCTTTTCTTGCCATCTTGTAAAATCTTTTGGCTAGTAGACTCATTAACTCTTCATTGCCTGTGACCTTGTCTTCAGGTTGTTCTTCTATAGCTTTGAAAGCAATTGTCTTCTCCTTCTTTATTGCTGGAGAAGCTGTCTTTTGCTCTTCCTCTCTATTTTTGATGAGCAACTCATAAGACTTGAGTTTGCCCAATAGTGCTTCAGTGGTGATCTCATTTAGGCTTCTCACATCCTTTATTGGCCAGATCCTTGAGTCCCAAGTGCTGGGGAAGCACATTAGGATCTTATCATTGAGTTCAGTCAATGAGATCTCCTTGTCCAAAGTCTTTAGTTCACTGACAATTAGACTGAGTCTGTTGTACATGTCAGCAACTGACTCAGTTTCTCCCTTCTTGAAATTCTCATACTAGGTTATGAGATGGGATCTTCTATCCTTTCTTTCATCGCTGATCCTGACACAAGCTCAGATAGCTTGTCCTATATTTCTTTTGCTAAGTTTCATTCAGCCACTTTTTGAAATATGTCATCAGACATAGTCTGAGCCAATATGTTCATTGCCTTGGCATCAGCAACTTTCCACTTTTTGATTTCTGCATCTGTTCCTAAAGGAGGTGGAACAGCACTTTTACTTGTATTTTCTGGGGGTCTTGGACACACTGTCAAAACAGAATTAAAGATGTCCTCATCAATAGAATTCATGTATAATTTAATCCTTGCCTTTCAAAGTGCAAACTTAGAAAGATTGCACACTGGAGGTCTGGTGCTAGCATAATCTATGTTCTATGCCATGGTTTTATATGAAAATAAATATAATGGAAATAATAACCCTCTATTAAAGGTTGATCTTGTCAGAGATCTTTTGGTTCAGGTGTTAGCCTGTAAAACAACCAACCTAGTGAAGATCTAGTTGTTGAATAACCAACCTCCCTCTAATACCAATTGAAAGTGAGGGTAAGATCTACCTTTACTCTAGAGGGGGGGGGGGGGTGAATAGAGTATATTAAAATAATTTTACAAATTAAAAAATTATTCAGCAGTGGAAGACTTGATTTATATATATGTGTATTGTGCTTGCAGTAAATAAAAACTAAGTAAGCAAGAAACAAATCACAGCACACAACAAATCAAACACAGTAACCAGAAGATACAAGGATCTATAGTGGTTCCCCAATCAACCTGGGTACATCCACTCTTCTACCACTCTAGGTAGGAATCCACTACAGGAATAGTTGATCAGGTGTCCTGGGCACCAATGAGCTTTTGATAAGGTGCTCAAAAATCAAATCAGATTTTTTGATCAGGTGTCTTGCCACTACTGAGTTTTGACAAGGTCTCAGAAACTAACCACAAAACTTTTGAAGGGAGTTTTGAGTAACCCTTTTACAACAGAATAAAAGAAAAAGAAAGAGTTGATGTTCTTATCTGTCAACAGTCAAAGAGAAGAGTAGTGGATTGTTGTTGTCAAAGCTCCCCCTGAGATTTGTAGTTGTTCAGGAAGAGAAGCTTTGCACAGGGTGATAGGCCTTCAGTCTGTTTGAGATCTCAAGCAAAGAATGATTTCAACAAAGGCTGAAATGTGATGTGTCTGGAGTCCTTAATTGATGAAGCCTTGAACACTTGAATCAGAAGAGATCTTGAAAGAATAGAGGAATTCTTTTTTGTGTGGCGATCTCCTTCACTGTTGTTTTCCTTGTGTTCTGTAAGATTTCTAACTTGTAATCCTGTGGTACTTGTGTCTCAAAATCTATTCCTTAGAATAATAATAATCATCATCATGTCTCAATTACTCTGAGATGATATATTGAAATTCAGTCTTCTAGATAGCCATTAGCCAGTCATAAATGACTTCCTTAATTGATATCTGTCTTTGGAGGAAAGTCCTAAGAGACATTCCATTTATTCTTCCTTGAAACTTGCTCTAGATTGATTGAAACGGCTACAGAATCCTTTTAAATAAATGATGGATATGAATTAGATTGAATTCCATAACTGACTGAATTTGAATTCTGAAATCGTTGATCTCTCAAGAAAGCCGTCGATCTGAGCTCGACTATCATTGACCTGAGTTCAGAGACTGGAATTAGACTTGAGACAAAAATCATCGATCTGAGCTCGACTATCGTCGACCTTAGCTCAGAGATCTGGATTTTGGCTAGAGACAGAAACGTCGATCTGAGCTCGGAGATAGTCGAACCGAGTTCAATGACTCGTTGAACTGAGCTCAGAGATAGTCGAACTTATTTCGATGCCTCGTCGATCTGAGCTCGACGAGAATTGCCTTAAACTTCTGCACTTGTATTCTGAACTAGAAGGTCTTGGGGGCAGCTTTCAAACCTAAGTTCTAAGCCTTAGAACTATTCAAGTTGACCTTTAAATCTATACAATGAGGTCAAGACACATTCCTAAGGACATAGTGATCCTTACCCAAATCAGTAATAAGATGTTCCAACAACCTCCCTCTGATATAACTTGAAAGATAATTCTATGGATAGTTAATCACCTAGAGGGGGGTAAATATGTGTCTTTTAAATTTCTTAATCACTTCGATTAACTGTTCAGCAGAATATTAAATAGAAATATTCACAGTATACATCACAAGCAGTTCATTGAACACAGTGTAGAAACAGAAAATTCAGTCTCTTGTGGAGTTTGCCCTTGGGGAAGGGGTGATCGCACACCTACTTCTCTCTTCCAAGCGAAATGACAAGGGAAAAAGGAAAGGGGAGAACTGACCCAAGGACCCGGCGTAGAGGACCCACCACTCACTCGGAAGATCTCAGAGTGCTTCCCCTCCTTAGCTAAGTGTCGGGCTAAGGTACCTCAGAAATCTCAAGAAGACCTTGGAACCCAGGAAAGCATGCCTTCTGAGGTACCCCTTTGGTCCTATTTATAGTTTTCTGAAAGATATCTACCAACAGCCAACCTCCGCTGTTTGGAACAGCTATGTGCAGCCCTCCTGGGTCTGCCAATAGCGAGACTCCGTTATTCTAACTGGCAATGCGCAGGCCTGCAGGGGCTGAATGGTAAAAAAACACCTCACACAATATAGGGCGAGTGTTGGGTACATTGGAAAATGTGTACCTGATTTGAAGAAGCCCAACCTAGCTCAATGATATACATCATGTTGTATTTGATGTTGTTTTGAGTTGACATGTGCAGGTAAAGAATTGTTAAAGTTTACAGAAAAAATTCTAAGTCCAAGTGTCGACACAAAGGAACATGTGTCGTCACATAGAAGAAAGTTGTCGACACAACACTGGGAAAGTGTGTCGACACAGAAGGTGTAAGTCGACACTACTCTGGGAAAAAGTGTCGACACATAACATAGTCTACAACAACACTGGGAAAAAGTGTCGACACAGAAGAAGTAAGTCGACACAACACTGGGAAATTGTGTCGACTCAGAAGAAGTAAGTCGACACAACACTGGGAAATTGTGTCGACACAGAAGAAAAACGTCGACCTCAACATTGGGAGAATGTGTCGACACTGAAGAGTATAGACGATCTCCAGTTTGTCGACATCATCTGAATATGTCGACACAGAAGAAAATAGTCGACACCTGAAGGCCAAGTCAACACTTACTAAAGTTATGATTCTACAACAACTGTGTCGACACACAGGACTTGTGTCGACACACTGCAGAGTCAAAGACCAAGTTAGTTTCAGAAGAAGATGTGTCGACACAAAGGCAATTTAGTCGACATCACTGAAGGCAGTGTCGACACCAAAGTCAATTGTGTCGACACAAATAGACAGATGGTCTCGACACTTTCTGACATACTGTTTCAACACTAAGGCACAGGACTTGTTTGAAGACTTGACAGTTGTGGGTTATCACCAGTTAACTGAAGTTGTCAGACTTGTCAGAAAACGGTTAGAAACCGGATCAGCCGGTTACCATGAAGAATGTCTATAAATAGACAGATTCAGAAGGAGAAAAAGACACTGAACTACATATAGAACTGATCCTTTAAAATACATTGGATCAGAAAGTAGAGAGGGATTACATTCTACTCATTTCAAGAAAGTGCTAGGCACTTAAGAAGATCTTCTCCGGGAGATCTAAGAAGACTATCTAAGGATAGATCTAAGAAGAGTTCTAATCAGAATTCAGAAGAATCATTCAAAGTTCTGGATAGAGAGAGATCAAGTCAGAATTTGAAGAAGAAGAAGGAATCCACCAGTGGATTCTCAAGAAGCTGTTTGGAATCAACTCAGCTAAGTACATTTTCAAGAAGCTTTGAAGAAGGCTAAGAAACAGTTGATTGCATCAGCTGATTAAGATTTGTCATTGCCTTTTCTCTCTCAACCTGGCAAGACAATTTAAACTATCTTTTCTATATTTCTGTAGGATCTGTTTATACAGATCTGAGTTGTAAGCCTATGTTATAAAGGCTGAGTGTAGGAGTGTTGAACTCTGAGTGGTAGGGCTGATTGCCTGAGTGTAGGAGAAGGATATTCTCTGAGTTGTAGGCCTTGGGGCAAGGCTGAGGTAGGGCAGTTGTGCCTGAGTTGTAGGAACCTGTTGGGTTCTGAGTTGTAAGATCTATTGATCTGAGATAAGTGGAAGTTTGGCCGAATCTAGCATACAGCTAGATAGGTGAAGGGGGAAAGTGGATGTACCCAGACCTTGGGGAACCACTATAAATCATAGTGCAATCTGTGATGTTTTGTTTTCTGTGATTGCTGTGTTTTCATATTAGTTAATAAATTGAATTCTGTCTAGAAGTTTTAGAAAGAGAAGCAGAACCTATTCACCCCCCCCTCTAGGTGTTTAGGCTGCCTTGAAAGTTAAACTATCAAGTGGTATCAGAGGGAGGTTCCTCAAAAAGGACTTAACAGTCTGAGGTAGATCTGATAGGCAGATTCAAGAATCAAGAAGATGGGTTCTGGAGAGAATCATAAGGAGCTAGGGTCAATGAAATTACCCATATGCAAGAAGGAAATCTTTGGGATCTGGAAAGAAAGAGTCAGATTGTTTATGGAAGCATCTGACCCAAGGATTTACATCACAGTACAGGAAGGCCCCTTCATACCAATGAAGATATCTGTTCTTGATGCAAATATCCAAACACCAAAGACTTATTCTGAAATGACCAAGGATGAAATCATCTTGGCAACCATGGACAAAAGGGCACAGAACATCATTGTCAGTGCCATAGATGATTCAACATTTCAGAATCTGATTCACTGCAAGACCTCCAAGGAGATGTGGGACACATTGATTGTCTACATGGAGGGATCAGAAGAAGTAAGGCTGGACAGAAAATCTATGCTAAATCAGGAGTATGAAAGTTTTAGACAAGGAAAATCTGATAGCATAACTGAGTGCTATAAGAAATTCTATAGAATTGTGAATGAGCTAATTTCCTATGGAAGAGTCTTCAGTACCTATGAACTGAATGACAAATTCTTAAGATCCTTATCAAAGGATTGGGATACAAAGATCTGTGCCATAAGAGAAGTGGCAAAATTGGCAGAGATATCTCCTCCAACTCTGTTTGGAAAGTTGCTATCCTATGAAATGCAACTTATGGTAAGGAAGGAGGAGGAAAGAAACTCAAGAGGAGAGCATAGAGAAAAGACTGTGGCATTTAATGCTGAAGCCACCAGAAAGAATAGGAGGAAATCACCATCTCCTCCTAAGGAAGTTGAAGAAGGTAGTTCTGAAAATTCAGATAAGGGTTCAGTCAGCAGTGATTCAGATGCAGACTTTGCTGCATTCACTAGGCAATTTCAAAGGTTCTTGAAAAAGAAGCAATGGAAGTCTAGGCCTTCCTCATCACAGCAAGTAGATGACTATTATCAGAAAAGAAGGTCATCTAGGAAAGAGAAAAGCAGGTCAAAGCCCAGCAAAGCCACTACTTCAAAGATTGTCTGCTATTGTTGCAATAGGCCTGGACATGTAGTGGCTGATTGTCCTGACAAAAGGAAGGAATCTTCAGAAAAGAAGAAGACTTATCAGAAAGGCAAGAAGGAGAAATCCTTTGTAGCAAAGAAAGATAAAAGTCTGTCAGACCAGTCAACTTCAGAATCAGGATCTGAAGCTGAAGCATATATTGGATTATATGCTGCATCTGAGGAAGAGGAGTTTATGCAGTTGCTAGACTCCATCAATGAACATCAATGCATGGGTTTGATGACTAGATCAGAAGAGGACCTATGCCAGAATCAGTCTGGTCCTAATGAGGTAAACTGTCCTTCCAGTACATATGTTTGTAGTACAAGTGAAGAATCAGCTACATCTGCATCAAGTGATGAAGATGCATCTGAATCTGAAGGAGATGTCTATCAATTGATAGACAAGTATGGGGACTTGTTGCAGGCCCTTAA
Source organism: Platanthera zijinensis (assembly GCA_039513925.1). NCBI lineage: Eukaryota > Viridiplantae > Streptophyta > Magnoliopsida > Asparagales > Orchidaceae > Platanthera > Platanthera zijinensis. Next base: position 3,104,667 of record CM077089.1, read on the forward strand.
GAAAAGCAAGAACCTGGTTAAATCACAGGCTCAGGAAATTGCTGATCTAAGGGTTGCAACAACTGAGTTAGAAAAAGTCCTTGATCAAAAGTTAGCTGAAATTGCCAAGCTGAAGAATATAACTATTATTCAGATGGGCACAATTAACTATACTAATGATCAAGTAAAGAGTCTGGAGGACAGACTTAGAATTGAAAGGGATTTAGTGGCTAGTTACTCTAAGCCAAAATCTGTCTTACCCTTGATAGATGAATTTGTCACTCAGAAGGGTAAGGCTGGATTAGGATTTAAGGGTAACTCCAGGGCTGGCAGATTCAAGAGGAAAGGCAAAGCCCCTATTCAGCCACTAAACCTTTCAGTCCCCATAAGGTTTGGTAAGGAGAAAGTGTCTTCTAACATATATGATCATGAAGACATTCAGGATCATATCAAGACAAATGTTCTGAAGAACAAGGGTGTTAAGGCAAGCAGGCCAACCTATGGTCATAAGCCCTATGGCTTTAAGAAACCAGTAGGAGAAGTTGCAACAGCACCAGCAATGAACAGAAATGCTTCTGACAAGGATGTATCTAGATCTAGATACAATAAGTTTGAATGTTGGTGCTGTGGCAAGAGGGGTCATTTTGCATTGGACTGCTGGTATAACACAAGTGTTATAAAGAATAAGAGTCTACCTGTTAGAAGAGGTTATGATAACTTTATTAAGGCTAACCTGAACCAAGGACCCAAGACTTACTTGGGTTCTAAGGGTAAGTAATTCTGTATTGCAGGTGAATCCAAGTTACCATGCCCCTATATGGTACTTGGATAGTGGTTGTTCCAGGCACATGACTGGAACAAAGGGGCTGCTGAAGGAGTATTCATCTGTCAAAGATGGACATAAAGTGATCTTTGGTGGATCTGAAAAAGGAGTCATCAAAGGATTTGGTAACATCTCTTCAAACCTAATTACTATCACCCAAGTGGCCTATGTAAAAGGTTTGAAACATAATCTAATAAGCATAAGCCAGCTGAGTGATCTAGGATATGACATTTCATTTGGTAAGGATGGATGTCATATCAAAAGGTCAAGTGATCAAGAGATCATATTGACTGGGTATAGGAAGAGAAATGTGTATTGCCTTAATTTTGAATGTGAGAATAAGGCATCCCCCATTTGTCTTGTAGCTGATGACAATGCTTCTCATTGTGTTAAGTGGCACAAGAGATTGGCTCATCTAAACTACAAGACAATTGGCCAACTCTTTAGTAAAGAACTAGTGAGGAATGGGCCTCAAGTTAAGTGTATAAAGGAAGGGGTATGCTCAGCTTGTCAAAAGGGCAAGCAGACAAAAACCTCATTTCAAAGCCTTGAAAACAAGGATTCTGTGAGGTGCTTATACCTCTTGCATATGGATCTTTTTGGTCCTATGCCAGTTCACAGTCTAGGTAGGAAGGTCTACACACTAGTGGTTGTAGATGACTATTCTAGATTTACATGGGTGTTCTTTCTGAGACAAAAATCTGAAACCCCAAGTGTATTATTTAAGTTTGTAAAGCAAATTCAGAATGAACTGAACAGTACAGTGGTCAAAATCAGAAGTGACCATGGTACTGAGTTTCAATCTGAAAGCATGACAAACTTGTGTATAGACTTTGGGATTTTCCAAGAGTTCTCCTCACCTAGAACACCTCAGCAAAATGGAATTGCTGAAAGAAAGAATAGATCATTAATTGAAGCTGGTAGAACTCTATTGAGTGACACCTCTCTCCCAGAATATTTTTGGGCTGAGGCAGTTAACACTGCTTGTCATGTCATCAATAGGGCTTCTATCACCAAAAGCCACAGGAAGACTCCCTATGAGATTGTGAAAGGCAGAAAACCAAATCTATCCTATTTTAGGATCTTTGGCTGCAAGTGCTTTATACTTAACAATGGTAAGTCTTATTTGACTAAGTTTGCTGCCAAATCCCAGGATGGGATATTTGTTGGGTACAGCACAAATAGTAAGGCCTATAGAGTCTTCAACTTAACTACTCAAGTTGTTGAAGAATCTGTGCATATTGTATTTGATGAAACAAGATTAATCAATTGTGAATTGTCTTGTAGATCAAATGACTCAACAGGTATAAGCAAGAAGATGGACAAGCTCTCCATTGCTGAAGCTTCAAAGGAAGAGGGAGCATTGGAAAATGAAGGCTGCTGTCCAGGGGGAGTACAAGAGATAATGGAAGCTGATGAAAACCAAGAGGAACAGCAGAATGAAGAAGCTGGAGATGCTCAACCTGAAGGGAATCTACCTCCAGCTATAAGATATCTAAGAGATCATCCTACTGATCAGATAATTGGTGATCCAAGACAAGGAGTGCAAACTAGAAGCAGAAATCAAAGCACAGTTTTGCATTCTAGTTTCTTGTCTCAAATGGAACCTAAGAAGTTTGAAGAAGCTATCCAAGACCAGCACTGGATTGATGCTATGCAAGAGGAGCTGAATCAGTTCAGAAGGTGCAAGGTCTGGGAGCTTGTTCCTAAACCAAGAGGCCACAACATAATTGGGACTAAGTGGATCTATAGGAACAAGCTAGATGAAAGTGGAATAATAATAAAGAATAAAGCAAGATTGGTTGCAAAAGGATACAGGCAGGAAGAAGGGATTGACTTTGATCAAACCTTTGCTCCAGTAGCAAGGCTGGAGGCAATCAGAATGTTCCTTGCCTATGCAGCCTACCAAGACTTCAAAGTATACCAGATGGATGTAAAGTCAGCATTTCTGAATGGTGATCTTAAAGAAGAAGTATATGTAGAGCAGCCATCAGGTTTTGTAGATCCTCTTAAACCTGATTCTGTGTACAAGCTTAGGAAAGCTTTGTATGGGTTAAAACAAGCTCCAAGGGCTTGGTATGAAACCCTGTCTACCTTCCTCATTGAGAATAAATTCTCAAGAGGAAAGATAGACAAAACTCTATTCCTTAGGGAATCCAAAGGAAAGATCATCTTAGTCCAGATCTATGTTGATGACATAATCTTTGGATCTACTGAAAACAACCTTTGTAAAAAGTTTGCCAAACTTATGCAAGGGAAGTTTGAGATGAGCAGTATGGGAGAACTTAAGTTCTTCTTGGGACTCCAAGTAAGACAGACTGATGATGGATTGTCCATATCCCAGTCTAAGTTCACCAAGGAATTAATTAAAAAATATGGTATGGAGTCATCCTCCTCCATGAAAACTCCTATGGGCACAAGTATGCCAATATGCAAAGATGAGGCAGGTAAACCTGTTGATGAATCATTGTATAGAGGAATAGTTGGGTCACTACTATATCTCACTGCTAGTAGACCTGACATTATGTATGCAACATGTGTCTGTGCTAGGTACCAAGCCTGCCCTAAAGAATCTCATTATACTGCAGTAAAAAGGATTCTGAGATATCTAAAGGGCACTCCTACTCTAGGTCTTTGGTACCCTAAGAATAGAGATTTTCAACTAACAGGCTATTCAGATGCAGATTTTGCAGGATGTAGAGAGGATAGAAAGAGTACTACAGGTACTTGTCAATTCCTGGGAGGAAGACTAATATCTTGGAGTAGTAAAAAACAGACTAGTGTGGCAATTTCCACAGCTGAGTCAGAGTATATTGCTGCAGGAAGCTGCTGTGCACAGCTATTATGGATGCAGCATCAGCTTAAAGATTATGGTATTCAGGTAAGTAGAACACCCCTTTTATGTGATTCTAAGAGTGCTATTTCTATTGCTAATAATCCAGTTTCTCATAGTAGAACTAAGCATATAGAAATCAAATATCATTTTCTTAGAGAACATGTAGAAAAAGGTGACATCTCATTGGAATTTGTAAAAACAGATTATCAAATAGCAGATGTATTTACTAAGCCTTTAGATGAAACCAAATTCAATAAATTCAAAATTGAATTAGGTATGTTAACCATTGAATAATGTATTAAATAAAATCATTAACAATGCTATTGAAATGGTTAATAAGTAAGTAAAAGTAGTAACAACAATAATCAAGTGTTAAAAAGGACACATTGAAGTTACAGAAATTGGCTAAGTAAGAATGTGTCGACACATTCAGTAATAATGTGTCGACTCAGAGAAATTATGTCGACAAGTCAGAAATAGTGTGTCGACACAGAGAATATGTGTCGACACTTAAGAGGTTTATTGTCGACTTAACCAGGAATGTAATGTCGACTCAACCAGAATTATGGTGTCGACACTTACAAAATATGTGTCGACACTTGTCCTTAGTGTCGACACAGAATTTCTGTCTTTCTACTATGTATCCAAGGTGTCGACATAACCACATATTGGTGTCGACATAACCACATATTGGTGTCGACACATAGTAGGCTGAAGAAATGTCGAGTTAATAGAAGCTTGTGTCGACACATTCCGTCTGTGTCGACACATTTAGACTGTTTTTGGCGCCTTTTGAACTTCTTTCAACAGAAGCTATAAATAGGTCAAAAGCTCTTATTGTCGACACGCTTTCAAGGTTTTCGAGATTCAAACCCTGTGTCGACAATCTTTCTTTCTCTCCTCTCTCAAGCCTTCTCGACGACTCGATGGCGCCAAAGATTGAAGACAATGTTAATGAAGGGTATGAATTGGTGCGTCAGGCGTTTGCAGAGGCGCCGCCTGATGTTCAAGGAGTTATCACCCTTCTCTCTGCATCAGGGTTAGAATTTCTTGTCTCAGAACCATCCAAGATCTGGAAAAAGGAGGTGCATGAGTTCTTTATCTCAGCATCAGTCCATTCTACTGAACTCAAGATCAAGTCCATTGTTCACGGGACTAAGATTAAGATTACTCAAAGAGGTTTGAGAAAATTTTTGCAATTACATGTGGTTGAAAATGAAGAAGAGGTTCCTAGTTCTAAGACAAGGGAAGCCCTTCTATGGTGTGGTTTGGATTCAAACATGAAGATTGGAGCTGCATTCAATAGGAAAGGTATGAATCAGCAAGGAAAGTTCTTGTCTGAAATAGTTGGGAAAGTAATTCTCTGCAAGACAGGTGGACATGATAGGATTTCTGCCTATATGTTCAACCTTATGACCAGGATTGCCTTTACAATTCCTACTGATTGGTCAGTAATCCTATTTGACAAGATTAAAGAAGGGATCAAGAAGCCTAACATGGCTAGGATCATAAGTCTTTATCTCAATGGAGCAATTCCTGAAGTGATGCAGCAACTGCCAGGATCTAAAATCAATCATATGAGAAGGATGGACATGAGACTATTCTCCAGGTGGGAAAGGGTGCTGTCTAAGGATGTGCCTGAAGAGAGCAGGCCAGACACCCCTGTAAGATCCCCTTCTCCAGCTCACGAGACTGAGCAACAACAAGAGGACCCACTTAGGATACAGAGTGAAGAACATCCTGCCTCCACTATAGTTCATCAAGTAGATACATCTGCACAGATGCAGGGGGAGCCAGTTCAATCTCCTGCTCAAAATGTATCTACCCCTGCTCAGGTACAAGTGGTACAGGTGTAGGAGGAGCAAATGTATTTTACTATAAAAGACTTTCTAAAAGTTTTTTTTTGTCTGCACAGGTTCAGGGGGAGCATGTGTCTTCTCCTACTCCAGATATGCAGCTGCCTGAGAATGTGCACAAGGATGCACCTAATGACTTATCTTCAGATGCTCCAGTTCAAAAAGAATACACTCTGGATGAGTTATTTCCTAATGATGACATAGCTACTGATAGAATAGAAGAGGACCAAGATGTTGAGCAGCCTCTTGACATAGAGCTAGAACAAGAAGTGGAGAAAGTTCAAGAGAATGAAAAAGTTCAAGAAATAGAGGAGGAGCAAAGAATTGAGGGGGAGCCAGTACATGTTGAAACTGAGCAACATGGCACTGAAGCAGATAGAGTTCACATTGAGAGTACTTCTGAATCTGAAACTGAAGAAGCCAGGTTGGCTAAGAAAAGAAAACTGGTTGTATTTAAAAGAAGAAGCAAGACTTATAAACAGGCTTTACAGACATCACCTCCACCACCACCTCCTGAAGTTGATTATAACAAGTTCTTGGTGGATTTACAGGTGAAATTGGATGACCACAGGGTGGCCATTGAGAAATATGTTGATGAAAGCAACAAAAATCTGCAGTTTGACTTAGCCCAAGATATCAAATCTATCCAATTTCAAGTCAACTTAAATAAAACTGAAATGACAGATTGCTTCCACAAGGGTGGCAATGCTATAGTTTATCTGGCTAAACAACAGCAGGCTATCTCTACAAAGGTGGATGATATTGCTTTGAAGCAAGGTTATGTTCTGGAAAATCAAATAAGAATGAATGACAATTTAACTGAATCTCATAATGAGATCATTCAAGAGGTGAAGAAGATTGTTCCAGGGATGCCTGCAAATAGAGCCAAAGAAATGGAAGAATTTGATAAGAATTTTCAGGCTGCTATTGCATCTGTTAAGACTGCCATCACAACCTCTCAACAGGAAATATCAGAAAAGCTTCAAAAGTTAAGACCATTTTTCAAAGAGGGAGTGAATTATTTGGATGGCCAAATTCGATTCCAGAAAGAAGATCTTAGAGATCATGTATCAAGAGAAGCCATAAAGGGGGAGAGGATGCTGATTCATGCAGGCTCTGAGCATGCCAAATGGGTGACCAATAGTATAAGAGCCACATTGGGATATCCACCATTGTGTGATGATAACATGGTGGCTGAGTCAGGTCTGCAAACAGGACTACTTGAAGGTGACCAACCTGAGGTTGCCCAAGTCATATACCCCCCTCCAGATTTTGATATATTGGATCAGCAAGTGCAATATATGTATAGTCCTTCAAAGGAGGTTGTAAATGTTATCTTTGGAAAGGTTGATAAGCCTGAGGTAAATTTGCAAGAACAGCAAGATGCTCTACTGTCAAAGAAAAGATTTAGAGAGCAGGCTGAGCTGAAGCCAGATTTTGAGCAGTGGAGTCCTACTTCCAGAAATATAATACTCACTGCATGGAAAGCTGTCAAAGATCAAGTTCATGAAAGGGGCAAGTGGTACAATGAGCAGGAATGGCAGAAGTATGAGACAAGACAAGAAGCCATTGTACAATTCAGAAGGAAAGCTAAGCTGGGAAGACTTCCACCTGATGCTATGGAGCCAAGCAAATACTTCCCAAAGCCTTTTCACTATTTTGAAAGGCAAAGGCTCAAGGAAGAAGCTAAGAAGAAAGCTGATCTTAAAGGAAAAAAGATGGCTGAAGAATCAGAAGCTCCTGTGACAGCTAAAATTAAATCTGGCCAAGGGATTGTTATTAGAGAACCTGATCAATCCTGATAATGTTTTAGTTCTTTCATAATGTTTTGTAATGATGTAATGTGATCAGTCAAAGAAAAACCATGTAATCAAACATTACCCAGTAATAAACAAAATATTGTTAAATCTGTGATAGATTGTTTTATCCATAATGTTCTTATTATTTTGTTTATAATTAAGTATCCCTGTGTATTGTCATATATCATCATTTTATACTATTTCTAAATGGTGTATATCATTGGCTATAAGGGTTATGACTTCTCCAAATAGGGGGAGATTGTTGGGTACATTGGAAAATGTGTACCTGATTTGAAGAAGCCCAACCTAGCTCAATGATATACATCATGTTGTATTTGATGTTGTTTTGAGTTGACATGTGCAGGTAAAGAATTGTTAAAGTTTACAGAAAAAATTCTAAGTCCAAGTGTCGACACAAAGGAACATGTGTCGTCACATAGAAGAAAGTTGTCGACACAACACTGGGAAAGTGTGTCGACACAGAAGGTGTAAGTCGACACTACTCTGGGAAAAAGTGTCGACACATAACATAGTCTACAACAACACTGGGAAAAAGTGTCGACACAGAAGAAGTAAGTCGACACAACACTGGGAAATTGTGTCGACTCAGAAGAAGTAAGTCGACACAACACTGGGAAATTGTGTCGACACAGAAGAAAAACGTCGACCTCAACATTGGGAGAATGTGTCGACACTGAAGAGTATAGACGATCTCCAGTTTGTCGACATCATCTGAATATGTCGACACAGAAGAAAATAGTCGACACCTGAAGGCCAAGTCAACACTTACTAAAGTTATGATTCTACAACAACTGTGTCGACACACAGGACTTGTGTCGACACACTGCAGAGTCAAAGACCAAGTTAGTTTCAGAAGAAGATGTGTCGACACAAAGGCAATTTAGTCGACATCACTGAAGGCAGTGTCGACACCAAAGTCAATTGTGTCGACACAAATAGACAGATGGTCTCGACACTTTCTGACATACTGTTTCAACACTAAGGCACAGGACTTGTTTGAAGACTTGACAGTTGTGGGTTATCACCAGTTAACTGAAGTTGTCAGACTTGTCAGAAAACGGTTAGAAACCGGATCAGCCGGTTACCATGAAGAATGTCTATAAATAGACAGATTCAGAAGGAGAAAAAGACACTGAACTACATATAGAACTGATCCTTTAAAATACATTGGATCAGAAAGTAGAGAGGGATTACATTCTACTCATTTCAAGAAAGTGCTAGGCACTTAAGAAGATCTTCTCCGGGAGATCTAAGAAGACTATCTAAGGATAGATCTAAGAAGAGTTCTAATCAGAATTCAGAAGAATCATTCAAAGTTCTGGATAGAGAGAGATCAAGTCAGAATTTGAAGAAGAAGAAGGAATCCACCAGTGGATTCTCAAGAAGCTGTTTGGAATCAACTCAGCTAAGTACATTTTCAAGAAGCTTTGAAGAAGGCTAAGAAACAGTTGATTGCATCAGCTGATTAAGATTTGTCATTGCCTTTTCTCTCTCAACCTGGCAAGACAATTTAAACTATCTTTTCTATATTTCTGTAGGATCTGTTTATACAGATCTGAGTTGTAAGCCTATGTTATAAAGGCTGAGTGTAGGAGTGTTGAACTCTGAGTGGTAGGGCTGATTGCCTGAGTGTAGGAGAAGGATATTCTCTGAGTTGTAGGCCTTGGGGCAAGGCTGAGGTAGGGCAGTTGTGCCTGAGTTGTAGGAACCTGTTGGGTTCTGAGTTGTAAGATCTATTGATCTGAGATAAGTGGAAGTTTGGCCGAATCTAGCATACAGCTAGATAGGTGAAGGGGGAAAGTGGATGTACCCAGACCTTGGGGAACCACTATAAATCATAGTGCAATCTGTGATGTTTTGTTTTCTGTGATTGCTGTGTTTTCATATTAGTTAATAAATTGAATTCTGTCTAGAAGTTTTAGAAAGAGAAGCAGAACCTATTCACCCCCCCCTCTAGGTGTTTAGGCTGCCTTGAAAGTTAAACTATCAGCGAGTAGCCCTCCACTAACTCTGCTTGGCATGGGCGGCGAGTGCTTGATGGAGCTGGCACTCGCCGCTTCTGCTCGGTACTTGGTGAACTTGGGCCCGACCTACCCAACTCGCCTGCCGCAACTTTGATGAATGGCCCAGAGTTTGATGAACTGGACTCGACGAACTTCACTATGAGTCCGGGCTTTCTGGTCGCCTAAGCAAGTAGGACTGGTGGCTGAGGCGAGCTCATTTCACGACGTCGGGGCCGGGGCGTCGAGTGGACTCAACTCACTTGACGCTGGAGTCGAAGGAGCCGAGCGAACTTGCCGCCCGAGGAAGGGCATTGAGTGGTCTCGATTCCTAGGAACCGGCTCGCCCGAGGAATGGGCTGGGCTCGGCTAACCTGGCTCCCACTGACCCCACTCACCGGATACGAGGTTGTACACAATCACCGCTCTTTGCAAGGTTGGGACAAGCTCAGAAAGAATCATCCAACCCCACAGGATTCGGCGAGTGCGACAGGGGCTGAGGGAATCTTTCGGTGGGGGACACTAGCGGCTATAAATATGCGCCGACATACCTGGGTGACCTTTGACCTCCACCTAAGCTCCAAGCTCGCCGAGATGCCTATCCCCATGTAGATCCAAGAGAGGCTGGCAAAGGCTCGCAAGGTTTCCTCTGCTCGCGACACCAATCTGACTATGATTCCTCCCGCCATTCCGCAGGTGGGTCTGGCCAAACCCAACCTTGTGAAGAAGGAGAAACCATTCCCTGAAGCAGCCGAGCCCATCCTTTGCGACTTGAAAACTGCTCTGGAGAACGGGGCCAGCTCATCCACTCAGACTGCCCTCAAGAAGAAAAAGGACGTCATCGACCTCTGCACTGACCCGGACAGCCGACAGGATGACGGTGGGGCCTTGTCGCCGCGAATTGGGACCCCTCGCGATGACTCGCGGCTAAAAACCCCTGAGGTTCATTTGCGAGACCTTGCCCCTTTCAAAACTTTAGGGCTGGACTCGTAGAGGCCCAATTCCCCCGGTCGTACTTCCTTCTCTCAGCAGCTTGCCGGGACCACGGGAGGGGGAACCATGGTTATCCCTGTGCCGAGCTTCACCCTTCTCCCACCGGGGACTCACCCCTTGGGCTGGGGCAAGAATCTGAGGCTGCCCCCGCCCCGATTCTCTTCTAAGGCACCGAGTTCGTCAGGTAAGTGGATCAGCGACCCGTCTTTCCTCCTGCAGCGCTAGCCTCCCCTACAAACTCCTGTCTTCTTTTTCAGCTCCTCCTAGTCAGTCCAAGGCTGACGACTCCTCGGGGCCAGCTCGCTACTTGACTCTTCTGTCCCAGAGCTCGTTAGACTCCTACCTGGGTTTGGCGGTGGAGAACAGAAAGTTGACGAAAATGGGAATCAAGCTCTTCAAGAAGCTGGTGTGCGAGCTGCGCAAGGTGCAAGGGGACAACGAGGCACTGTAGTGGGACTATGTGCGGCTGGCTGACGATGTGCGGGGAAGCCCGACAGGAGAGGTGACGTCACCTTCCTGGCTCCTGGACGAGGTTTAGGAGGGCCTTCAGGACCTCATCGGAACTTGGGGTGACTACGCGAGCTCCACAAATCGCGGCGATCTGCGGGGAAGGAGATGCGAGGCCGAGTTTGATAGAAATGGCTCCATTGTTGAGCCTACCGACACTCGCCTCCTGCCCCCCTCCTCTACCTGTGCATGTACCTTGTAGTCTTTTCCTCCTGCACCTATTTTTTTAACAATATTCCTACCTGGGCCTGTAATAACTTAGTACATTTTTTAGATATTGACGCTTGTTTGCTCGAAAGTAAAAAAACCTTCACATTTAGCTCGGCGGGCGAATAGGATAGATCCCAGGAGTTGGCGAGCTGGGCCAGGCGAGCTGTGCTGATCGGCCAAATCTTCCCTGGTTTTATTTTCCTATAAATATCCCCCTCACCTACCCCGGGCCCATCGCCTTTACTGCTCTGGTACCTCCCCTTCTCTTCTCCCCTTACCCCCTGTACTCGCCCCCTAATCCACCTGCGAGCATGGGCAAGACCAATTTGGACTCCGCTGGCCGCTCCAAGTGCGCCCAACACTTCACTGACTACTGCTTATTTGAGGGGAACACCACCGAGGAGGAGTTTGCGGAGTTCGTTGCCGACTTCATCCCCCCTGTTTTCGAGGCGCACCGACCCGGGGAAGGCGAGGCCATCAATACCTTTTATCCCGGCAAACTCACGTTCTCTATCTCACATTTCGAGATGGGGTTGCGCCTTCTGCTCTGGTCGGAAATCCGCCAGATCCTCAAGTACTTCGGCGCGGTGCCCATGCAGCTGAACCCGAACTCCATCACCATGATGGTGGCATTCGCGAGCTTACTCAGCCGGGAGGGAATAGAGTTCAACTTGTCCGTCTTCAGGAAACTCTTTACCTACAAGGTGACCCCTAACGACGTCGCCTTCTTTGGAGGATCCTTCGTCAAGGTTCGCGAGATCGCGAACAAGAACCACAACTGGATGACCAAGATCATCTTTTTCAAGGGCGATCTCGGAAACATCCCCTAATCGCCCCAACAGAAGGGCGAGGAGGCATACCAACCCCCCTCCATGTCCGGTAACGATGCCAAGCTCCACAAAATTTTCCTCCACATGGACTTTGAGGTCGCCTTCCTTTGAAGGGCCCTCGACTCGCTCCTCCCCGTTCTCCCTGGCGAAGGTATAACTCTTCTTTCTACCTTATTCGGGCTCGGCAAACTCGCTAGAAATTAAACCAAGTTTTTTACGCAGGGGAGCGACTAATCCCCGAGAACCCGCCCTTACGGGCTCGGGACTATTCCCCGACCCCTTGGCACGCAAAAAGGCGGTTGTTGCCCCATGCCGGGACGAGGCGGCTTCATCCAAGCCTTCCTCTAGCAAGAGGCGGGCTGACCTTGCGGGGTCCATATCGCCCCGACATCATCCCACGCAAAAGAGGCTAAAGGCAGTGGTGGTCCCTCGGGCGAAGCAACATCAACAACATCAAAAAATCAAGTACATGAGCTCGCCCGAGATCACCCCGGACGGATGTCCGGGGAGTCCGCTGAAGGAGACTACGGATGAAGGGCAAGATAAAGGCGAGCCTTCTGATTGCCCTGCCTCCAAGAAGACCGTGGCTCGCGAGCCGGCCCTGCCGAAGAGTCACCCCCTCTTTGGCCTCAGGGGGAGGTAGAAAGACTCGGCTGTCAAGCTTGTGGTACAATGGGACAAGTCGGCCCACAAGATCTCTGTCTCCACCCTCCAACCCTCCTGGGCCGATCGCGAGCCCTCCTCCGGTCAAGCATATGCGCTCGGCTTCAGCCTTTATGGGCACGAGGATGCTGCAACCTACAAGTGCTTGACCCTGCATTAGCTCGGTCATGAGGGCCTGCAATACCACATGTGGGCACTCGAGCTGCACCATATGCTGGTTTATCGCGGCTTCAACCTCAGCCATCTCGTGCAGAAGGCAGAGCAAAAGCGCGATGTGGCCCAAGAAAATGTCTCCGACCTGGAGAGGAAGCTCGGCATCGCTGAGGACCTACTCGCGAAGGCTTACAATAGGCTGGTAAGAACTAGGAACCTTCTCCTCTTTTTACTTAGAATCCTCTGCCATGTATTCCCTACACTAAACATGTTGTTGCCCCGCAGAATGCTGAGGCCTCCAGCGACATGTGCGCTCACGATGTGGGGGTGGAGGAAGGGAACGCCCAACTACGCGCCCGCATCGCCGAGCTGGAAACTCGCGCCACTAGGATGAAGGAGGGGAACCTGAAGCTGAAGGGGAGGATTGAGGGGCTTGATCGCGAGTTCATCCGCCAGATAGAGATCCTCCTCCCCCTGAGTGGCACTAACACCTCCCTTCTATTCAGGAGGCTGCGGATCTTTGGCGAGCCTGAGGTTGCCGAGCAGCTGAGGGTCAACTCGATCGAGTCCACTGAATGCACTCTGTAGATCATGAAGGACACGCGGGTGCTGGTCGAGGGCTGTGAGGAGATCACGGTGCACAACCTTATGCCGAGCCTGTTCTCGTTGATGCCTCGTAGAGAGAAGGAGGACAGCTTCGACATGCTTTTCAGGACAGGTTTCAAGGATGACCCTTCTGGAGGAGCTGAAGATCGCCAGTCAGGGGAGGGGGGCGAGAGCTTACCCCTCCATGCTTTTGTTTTTGTAATTCCTGTACAATCCCCTTCTTCTCATCTTTATAAACTCGCTGAGGCGAGCTCTCTATTTGTATTGAATTTTTAATGAAAGAAATTTTATGCCACAAATTTTTCTATCTTCTTTTTCATAAACCTTTTCTATTTCTGTGATGTACTCACTCGCGAGCTCTCCTTCTTGGGAGGTGTCGCTAGGATAGAACTTGTCATTAGAAGGCATGTTTAGGATTCATACTCGTGAGCTGGCCTTGAGAGCTCGTCAACCCTAGCTTACCCAAAAGTAGAATGTATGGCTAGAGCTCGCCATCCTTTCGCGCCAGTGTCGAGCCAACATTGTTGAAAATTTCATAAGTAAAACTGAAGGGGGGGGTGCATTGCGAGAGCTCCCCTTCCTCACCGGATGTCGAGCACCCGGCTCGCCACCACTCTGCCGAGCTGAGCCTGTGAGCTCAGACTCGCTTGCGAGGACTGTCACAACCCGCATTTTCTCCGAATTAAGAATTATCAGAGTAAGAGAAAACACGCGTCATGATGCCACGTCAAGCAGGGGATAACTGCTGACGCTCAGGCAAAACCAACTACCAACTTAATGAAAGAAAATCATGTGATTAATGATTAGAAAATCAGTTATAATTAGAGTCCGTATCCCTCGGCTCAGTGGATCACCTAGTCCACAAAAGAAAAACTATATTTATACGCTGCGGAAAAATACTTTATTTAGATTTGACATCCTAAGGAGCACATAAGGGTCCCAAGAGAACCGCTCATGCTATGCAAGACCCTACATTTAATTTATATAATATATAAGAAAATGGTCTTTATACGTGATTTGGAAAATAGTGATTACGCTTTATAAAACATGCTGATCATGAGCTTTATTTATAATAACAATTATAGTTTAAAAATAACTAGCAACCTAGCATAAAACCTTCTCAGAGCAAGTAGACTATCTCCAGAAAATAGTAGCAGCAATAGTATATATCTAGTACAAGGTAAAAACTACCAGTGGGCGCCAACAACCTGACACGAACCCACTAGCACAAATATATGTCTGTAAGAGAGTACTGAAAACAACCTCACTAACAAGGTAAACAGAACTCCAAGGTCCGGGAGTCCACCAACAACACCACCTCCAACTAGCCACCAGACTGGCTACAGCTCAGAACCTGGGGTATTCCAAAAGAAAACAGAATACCTCAGCAAGCTAAACAAAGAAAAACTGCATGAAAGAGTCAACCAAAAGGACAAAGTACCAGAAAATATGCAGTAGAATGAGTCACAACTGTCCACAATAGGACCACAAGAAATGCACAACGTGCAAAACAACAGCAACGACCCAGCCCAGGAACCACATCCTGCAGGGCCTACTAGGCTACCAAGAGCCAGAATGTTGCAAACTACCAAAGAAGAAACTTCTAACACCCTAAACTGTGGAAAGTGATAGTAGCAAAACAACAACGAGGAACCGGATCGAAGGCAAACGCAGTCTCCCAATCCACCATGTCCAAGTTAAAAGCTCGAGGGTCAACACGTGAAAACACAAGGGACCTTCCACCCGACATGCCCAGCCCGTACCTGGAGCAAGAAAACATGGGTGGCCTTGGCTATATCACACAACTCCACCCCCATAAAGAGCTACAACCACCACTACTAACCACGACCCACGATTCGGCCTTTAGGAAAATAAAGAAAACGGCCGACAAGGAAAACCCAGAAAATACAACTGGAAATCCACTCGGAAACGAAATACAAGGTAAAGGAAGAGTGTTGAAATACACCAACACGACTAGGCGTTGAGTGAAACCCACTCAGTGCCTACCTAAACTTTGGCGTTGAGTGAGCTAGCCTCACTCGCCGCCAAAATAATACCACTACCCACAAGCCCACTAAAGAATACGGAGCTCGACGACAGTCGAACGACCAAGGCAGAAGATCCAGAACTCGAGTAGTTGTCTGCCACTTGAGTATCTAAGCTCCCGCACTCGAAACCATCTAAATTCGCCTAGCAAAAGAAAATATACAAAGCGCACGATCAGTGACGCACGATCAGTGGTCGTGCGCACTCATCGGCTGATGATCATGCGAAGCGAACCTGGAAAACCTGACAGAAAACCTAGCAACTGCGCACGACCACTGGTCGTGCGCGCTGTTGCCAGCGCTCGTGCGATTTTCCGAGACAGAACTTTGGAAACTGAAAGACACCCGCGCACGAGCAGAGGCAAACGACCAGTGGTCGTGCGCACTCATCGGCTGATGATCGTGCGAAGCGAACCTGTACCGTTTGGAATTTCCCGAACGACACCGGAACGCGCACACGACTCACGCCACTGCAGTAGCAGCAGACAACTATCAACGTTGCGCACCACTACCATACGAGCTATGCCAAATCATTCGAGTAATACCATAACGAAAATCGGCAACCACACCCCCCCTCCTAACTCTCCCTCTTGGCTACACCCGAACTAGAGCAACAATCAAAATAAAGGAAAACAACGGCTCCACGCCGACAATTTGGATTCCAAACATCACAAAATAGGGGGGTTTCAGTAGGAAGAACTAAGCCCTATAGATAGCAAGAAAATGAGAACAACAAGGCCTCTAACCTGGGCTAACCGGGATTTCAATTTCAGCAAGAAAATCGAAAAGAAAACTTGGCAAGGGCAAGAATACCACAGGCCTCAATTCACAGCGAAGCTTTGGACTGCTTTCCTCCTCTTCGCACGGATCAAAACGGCCGCAACACTTAGAACAAAAACTCGGCCATTAATGGCGGAAAACTTCCAAAACCGGAAATTCCAATCCTCCCAAAACTCCACGAAAATCGAATTTCTTACCGCAGGAATGAAGGTCTTAACGAGAGCAATCCGAATCCACTCTCGGAATCGAATTCCGTCCACAAACGCTCCGGGAATCGGCGTCCGAAGGGAAGGGTAGGCGGTTTCTCCGTTTCCTCTCGTACAGGGGCGGCGGTTCGAGTGGGGAAGATGATGGATCGGGGGTTTACATTCTATATATATATATATATAATTATATAATTATATAATTAATTACAAAATTACATAAAGCACCAAATCGACGCGAAAACCGAACTACCTCGGAATTTTACGAAATTCGCACCGTAGCTAAATACCCACGCTACGAACACAACGGCGAAGTCGAAATTAATTTTCGACGAACAGAACTCGAGTTATACCCAAATAAAGCCAAACACCAACATCCCCCCGAGAGGCCACACCGGGTCACCCAAAACGACTCGGCTTGCTAGGGAGATCTTGCCAACAGGCTACAGAATAGGGCACTCAGTTCTAAGGAGCTAAACCACACTCCACAAATGGCACAAGCCACGGAAACGCGTCATCGTAACGCCAAACGAGAATAAAAAAAATCGCTGAAAAAACGGGGCGTTACAAGGACTTTCTCTCCCCCATCCTTGGGGGGAAGGCCAAGTAACTCCCGGAGGGTAGGATCTTCCCGAGTGACATCTAGCCATGCCAGCTAGGTGAGAGCCTGATAGCGGGATCGTCTCAGTGTTTTGATAGTCTCCACCGAGTGACATCCAGCCCTGTCAGCTAGGAGAGAGCCTGACAGAGGGATCTTCTCGGGGTCTGGGTAGACTCCGTCGAGTGACATTCAGCACTTCAAGCTATGTGAGAGCCTAATAGGGGATCTTCTCGGGATCTTGGTAGACTCCGTCGATTGACATCCAACCCTGCCAGCGAGGTGAGAGCCTGATAGAGGGATCTGCTCAGGGTCTGGGTAGACTCCGCCGAGTGACATCCAGCACTGCCAGCTAGGTGAGAGTCTGATAGCGAGATCTGCTCGGGGTCTGGGTAGACTCCGCCGAGTGACATCCAGCTCTACAAGCTAGGTGAGAGCCTGATAATGGGATCTGCTCGGGGGGTCTTGGTAGACTTCGCCGAGTGACATCTAGCCCTGCCAGCTAGGTGAGGGCTTGACAGCGGTATCTACTCAGGGTCTGGGTAGACTCCGCTGAGTGATGTCCAGCCCTACCAGCTAAGTGAGAGCCTGACAGCGGGATCTGCTCAGGGTCTTGGTAGACTAAGACTTGCACGATTCATGGCAGAGGAATAAGTACATCAAAAAGAAGCTTTATTATAAAATGGAACACCACTTACAGGACTCAGGGGAAAAATGTTTTAAATCGTCACCACTCCAGGTGAGACTTAGGGTCTTGCCCTCCACATTCTGGAGGCGTTACCCTCCTGATTTCAGTGCTTCCTATATAATGTATGGGCCTTCCCAGTTGGGGTTGAGTTTTCCCATGGTGGCTGACCTCCCTACGGAATCAACCTTTCTCAGGACCAAGTCCCCTTCCATGAACTGCTTGATCCTAACGTGCTTGTCGAAGTACTTAGCCATTCTTCTTTTCACCTCTTCTTTTCAGATGGCGTAGAGGTCACGCAGTTCTTCCACCATGTCAAGGGAGAACCGCAGCTCCTCTTCATTTTCGGCTCTCCATTCCTCCCTGTCCTCTTCTGCCTCGACCACCCAAGGCATCCGGACATCGAACTCTATTGGGAGCACCGCCTCGCACCCATGGGATAGTTTGAATGGGGTCTCTCCTGTGGCTGTGTTTGGTGTAGTTCTAAGAGCCCATAGGACTGAGGAGAACTGCTCTACCCAGCTACCCTTCAAGTTCTCTACCGTCTTCTTGAGGATGTTGACGATGATCTTGTTTGCCTCCTCCACCTTCCCATTGCTCCTGGGGTGGTGAACCGAAGTGAACCTGAGATCTATCCCGAGTTGCCCATAAAAACTGATGATCTCGACGCTAGCGAACTAAGGCCCGGTGTCTGTGATGATGGCCTGGGGCAACCCATGCCGGGAGATGGTCTCCCCCCACACAAAGTTCTTGATGACCTGGGAAGTTACCTTGGCCAATGCCTTGACTTCTAACCACTTGGAAAAAAAGTAGATCATGACCAACAAGAACCTCCTCTGCCCACTAGCCTGAGGGAAAGGCCCTACCAGATCCATTCCCCAGATTACAAAGGGCCAGGGCACCATGATGCTCCTGAGGCACTTACCTGGCTGTAGTTAGAGGGGGCAAACAATTGGCACATACTGCACTTCCTCGCGAACTCAGTGGCATCGTGGCTCAAGGTCGGCCAGAAGTACCCTTGCCTGGTGATTCTTCCTTCCAGGGTCCGAATCCCGGAGTGAATTCCACACTCCCCGGAGTGGACCTCCTCCAAAATCCTCGGGACCACTCACTCATCCACGCAATGTGCCAACATCCCCGAAAGGGTCTTCCGATATAGCTTCCTGTCGAGCATGAGATAGTACGTCAACTTGTACTTGAACTTCTTCTGTTCCATCCCCTCCGGGTACTCTCCTATGGAAAGGAAGGTCGTGAATGGGTCAATCCACGAGGGGTGTTGATACACCTCCATCATCTCCCATTCTTCGATGGATGGGAGGAACAGGTCGGTATTGGTACCCCCCCCCCCGCCCCGCCCGGGGCTGTGCTTGGCTAACTGATCCACCCACTCATTTTCCTCCCGCGGGACATGTCAGATGGAGAAGGTCTGGAACGCACAAATGACCCCCTTAACCTTTGCCAAATATAGCTGGAGGGTAGGCTCTCTCGCTTCAAACTCCTCGTTGATCTTGGAAGCCACTACCATGGAGTCCGTGAGGATCTCCACATCAAGTACCCCCCAGTTCCCTGGCTAAGTGTAGCCCTGTGATCACCGCCTCATATTTAGGTTGGTTGTTAGTGATGAGGATGTGCACCGCCACTGTTTGCTTGATCATTGTCCCATGAGGGCTCTCCAAGATCACCCTCACTCCCAGGGAATGCCTCCCTGAAGCGCCATCTACCATTACCTTCCAGCGAGCAATATGAGTGAGTTCCGCCTTCGCCACTTCAACCATATAGTCTGCCAGGAAATCGGTCATTGCTTGGGCCTTGATTAAGAGGCAGGGAGCGAAGGAGATATTGAACTCGCACAACACCACTGACCATTTAGCCAACCTGCCTGAATGCTCCACCCCCTCTAAGATGGTACGGAGGGGATGGTCAGTCACCACTCGGATGGAGTATGCTTGGAAGTAGTGCCTGAGTCTTCGAGCCAAGATGACTAGAGCGAAGGCCAGCTTCTCCAAGATGGGATACCGGAGTTCGGCCTTCCTCAGGACCTGACTCACATAATATATGGGGAGATGCTTCTTCCCCTCTTCTCAAACTATGATGGAGCTACAGGCCTCTGCTCTGTCCCCTAGATACAGAGATAAATCCTCCACCTCCTTTGGCCCTTGGAGCAGGGGGGCCTGAGTTAGCTGCTTCTTCAAGGCTCGAAATGCCTCCTTGCACTCTGAGGCCCGCTCGAACTTCTGGCCTCCCCTTAAAGTCTTGAAGAAGGGAGAGCACTTCTCTCCGGCCCGGGAGAGGAACCTGCTAAATCCTGCCAGCTTCCCTGTCAATCGTTTCACTTCCTTGGCATTCCGAGGTGACCCCAACTCCATGATTGCCCTCACCTTGTCAGGGTTGGGCTCTACACCTGCTAAGGTGAGGAGATGGCCCATGAACTTGGCTTGCTCCGAAGACACACTTTAAGGGGTTCAACACATCTTATACTTACGTAGGGTGGCGAAGGTTTCCTCCAATTCCCAGAGATGAGAGTCAACATCTTGACTCTTGATCATGAAGTCATCCACATATACCTCCAATTTCTTCCCCCTTTGCTCTCTGAAGACCCCGTCCATCATCTTCTGATAGGTTGCCCCTGCATTCTTTAGCCCAAAAGGCATCATTTTGTAACAGTAGCACCCATCCCCGGTGATGAAGGAAACAGCTTTGATGTTGGGAGGGTGCATCCCGATCTAGTGGTAACCTGAAAAAGCATCCAAAAAACTCATTACAGAAAAATTGACGGCTGAGTCAACTAGCGCGTCGATCTGAGGCAAGGGATAACAATCCTTTGGACATGATTTATAAAGTAAAGAAAAATCGACACACATACGCCTCCGGCTATCTCCTTTTTTAACCATTACTACATTAGAGACCCAGCCGGTGTATTTGATTTCGGATACAAAGCCAGCCTAATGGAGCTTGGCCACCTCCTCCCTGATCGGATCGGCCAGCTTGTCTGCGGTAGAACTCTTCTTCTGCTGGATGTGGTGAGCTCCCAGATCCAGATTGAGGCGATGGCAGGCCATATCAGCAACAATCCCTGGTATCTCTGCGGTGCTCCAGGCGAAGATATCCACATTCTTTTGGATGCACTCCAGTATCCTGCCCTGGGCCTCCGGGGTCAGCCCCCCGCTGATGTGAACCTTCTCCACCCTGACTCGCAGGGTGAGAACCTCCATCTCCACCACCTCCTCCACTGCCTCTAAGCGGGACTGATCCCCCCATTCTTCAATGTCCTCCCCTCCTGGGGCAAGGACTTCTTCCTAAGCCTCCTCCACGGCCATCGCCTCGGCCGACTCCTGGAATTCTTCCGCCTCCTCCTCCCGAGCTCGGCTCTCCACTACCTCCGTCTCCTCTCTGCCAGCCTCCCGCTCTGCCTCCTTAATACTCCTCTCCATCTCCTCGGCCCCTCCTGCCAGGAGAAGGAGTTTATGGCAGTGACGTAGCATTCCCTTGCCACCTTGGGGTCTCCCGGACCCGGATCTTGACCCCCTCGGCATTGAACTTCAGGCACTGGTGGAAGGACGAGGGGACGCAGCGGAAGGCGCTGATGAGGGGCCTCCCGAAGATGGCATTGTAGCTGCTGGGAGCATCCACGATGACGAATCTGCAGGTGTGAGACTGCCCCCCCCAAGAGTGACATGGAGCCCCACTCCTCCTTCTACCTCCTTCCTCTCCCCTGAGAACCTGATCAAGGGTCCATCTGAGGCCAGTAACCTCTTGGCCTCCACCTTCATCGCATCAAATGCCTTCTTGAAGATGACGTTGACCGAGCTCCCATTGTAAATGAGGATCTGGGATACAGTGAAGTTCTCGATCGCTATCTGAATGACCAGCGCGTCACATAAGGGGTCCTCATGACCCGACATATCCTTGATTGAGAAGTTGATCTTATCCTCTGGTGGTGGGATATGGAATGTAGAGCCAATGCTCCTGTAGTACATGGTGTGGAGACTTGCCTTACAGGAAGCCTTGCCCCCCCCCCCCCCCCCGTGGATCTCTCTGATCCATCCCCGGGTCCCAACGTCTACCCGGTCCTCACATCTATCCTCCTCTGCCTAAGGCAGGACCTCCTCGATCCACAAACCTTGGTAATCTTACTACTGTTTCTTCTCCCTGTTTCCTCTCATCACGAGGAACTCCGAGCACGTAGTCGTAGCATGCCCTTCCTCTTGGAGGAAGTCGCAGTAAGGCAGCTCCACCCTGACCTCTCTTCTCCTCCTCCATGCTGCTCTCCTCCTCTCCCCCATGGCTATTTCCATAGCCTGGTCCGTGTCGGGGAGAGGTGGCCTTTGGCCCTTCCTCCCGCCTAGAGGGTAAAATTGGCTCTGGCCTCTCTATCAGTTGTCTCCTCCATAGAAACCTCTCTGCGGCCCCTAGTCTTGCCACTCCGGCCTCCAACCTAGCCGGTGGTTTGGATTCTAATGCCCCCACCTGGGCTGCTATTGCTGTTGCTATTCCCTCTGCAAAGTTTTAGCTCTCCTCTCCTCTTGGACTCTGCCTCCCCTGGGCCTCTCTTCCTCCATAGCCCACCTGGCTAGCTTCCGGGCAAACTACGGGTTCGACGCCTCCCAGTCGACTTCTCTTGTCTCCCTCTCAATCAACTCCTCGTAAGAGAGGGGTGACACCCTCTTAAGCTCCATCCGGAAGAAACCCTGCTGCAGCCTCAGGGTGAAGGTCATCATTAGGGTGTGTCCTGGCATCTCCTGGACTTGGGTGACCTCCTCTTGGAAGCGGTCGATGTAGCTCCCCAAGGTCTCATTCACCCCCTGCTTGATGTGGAACAGGGTATCTGACTCCTTCCTCCTCCTCTTGGAGGTGGTGAACCTCAACATGAACCCCCGGCGCAGGTCCTCGAAGTAGAAAATGGAATTGGCCGGTAGCTGGTGGAACAACTCTCTTGCCTTCTCCTTGAGAGTGATGGAGTAGAGCCTACACTTGAACCCATCCGACATCTATCAGATTGAGACCACGTCCTCAAACCACAGGACGTGCTGGATCGGGTCTCCCTTCTCAGTGTAGTAGGACATCTCGGGCTCCCTGAACCCCTCAAGAACTGGAGCAGAAGAGACACGCTCGCTGAATGGGTTGTCTCCCCCTTCTGGGTGAGCTGGGGGATCTCGCGCCCCCATCTTGCCGAACCTGTCGCTGCTAGCTGAGCCCAGAAAGAGAACTCGCCTAGGGAGCTCGCTTCCTCTCTCTTCCTCTACAACCTCTTTCCCAACTCGTATGGCGGGAGCATCCTCGCCAAGGTCCTGAACCGCAAGTAACGGCGCTGCTGGAGTCGAGCACTCGTCACGCGCGCCGAGTGTGAACCGGACGAGACCGAGAACCTCCTGCCTGAATTCTTCAAATATCCCACCGTGGCGAGAGGGGGATGGGGTAGCGAGTCGGACATGTCCGAACCATGTCCTGATCCTCCCGTCATCAAGCATGCTGAAGATTTTTTGTACTGACCACTATCCATGCTCACCGCGCCAGAATGTTGAAACCAAAAATTCGATCTCTTGTGGAGTTCGCCCTTAGGGTAGGGCTGAGCATATTATTCGAAACTCAAAAATCGCTCGAAAATCGTTCGAAAATTGAGCCGAATCGGAATCGGTTAAAATTGATTCAACTCAATTTGAGTCGATTCAATTTGACTCGAATCTGATTTCGAGTCGATTTCGAGCCAGCCCTGAATCGCTCGAAATATGATTCGAATCAACTCGAATTAATTTAAAAAATTATGTATTTATTAATATATTCTTATTTTAAGATTAAAAATAACAAAATTTAAAGCTAAATAAAAAAAAGAATGTTTTAAGTGTTTCATTTGCTAAATTTATAGGTTGCTCAATTTTATTTTGAACAAACTAGAAATAAAACGAAAAATTGCTAAATTTCGAGCCAACTTGATTCGATTTCGAGCCGACTCGATTCGATTTTGAGTTGACTCGATTCAGTTTCGAGCCTACTCGATTTGATTTCGAGCCGACTCGGAATCGAGTCATTTCGAGTCGAGTCGAGTCGAGTCGAAATCAATTTCGATTTCGAGCCGAGTTCGAGTTGAAAATTTCGATTTCGAGCCGAGTCAAAATCGCTCAAACTCAACTCGATATCAGCCCTACCTTAGGGAAGGGGTGATCGCACACCTA
Source organism: Platanthera zijinensis (assembly GCA_039513925.1). Classification (NCBI taxonomy): domain Eukaryota; kingdom Viridiplantae; phylum Streptophyta; class Magnoliopsida; order Asparagales; family Orchidaceae; genus Platanthera; species Platanthera zijinensis. Next base: position 3,128,424 of record CM077089.1, read on the forward strand.
CTTCTCTTCTACAAGCGAAATGACAAGGGAAAAAAGGAAAGGGGAGAACTTACCCAAGGACCCGGCGCGGAGGACCCACCACAAACCCAGAAGATCTCAGAGCGCTTCCTCTCCTTAGCCAAGTGTCGGGCTAAGGTACCTCAGAAAGCTCAAGAAGACCTTGGAACCTAGGAAAGCATGCCTTCTGAGGTACCCCTTGGGTCCTATTTATAGTTTTCTGAAAGAGGTCTGCAAAAAGCCAACCTCCGCTATTTGGAACAGCTATGTGTAGCCCACCTAGGTCTGCCAACAGCGAGACTCCGCTGTTCTAACTGGCTATGGGTAGGCCCGCAAGGGCTGAATGGTAAAAAACACCTCACACAACACACGATGAGTAGCCCTCCACTGCCTCTGCTCGACAAGGGCAGCGAGTGCTCGATAGAGATGGCACTCGCCGCATCTACTCGGCACTTGGCGAACTTGGGCCCGACCTACCCTACTCACCTGCTGCGACTTCGACGAACGGCCCGGAGTTCGACGAACTGGACTCGATGAACTTCATTGCGAGTCGGGGCTTTCTGGTCTCCTAGGCGAGCTGGACTGATCGCCGAGGCGAGCTCATTTCATGATGTTGGGGTTGGGGTGTCGAGTGGGCTCCACTCACTCGATGTCGGAGTTGAAGGAACCGAGCGAACTCACCGCCCGATCTAGGGGTGTCGAGTGGACTCAACGCCTAGGACCCGACTCGCCTAAGGCTTTGGCTGGGCTCGGCTAACCTGGCTCCCACTGACCCCACTCGTCGGATACGAGGTTTTACACACAACACAAGCAATATAGAGAACATAGCACAATCAATCCACAGTACACATAAATTTTATAGTGGTTCCCCTATCTAGGATACATCCACTTTCCCCCTTCTTCCTCACTAGCAATGCACTAGATAAGGTTATATCTCCTACTCTTCAACTAAGATCAAAAGATCTTATAGGCTCAGTATCTATTAAGAAACCTACACTCAGACTAACAGGTCCTACCTCAGAGATTCACCCAATCTCCTACCTCAGGTCCCTGAAGAACCCTACCTCAGCCTTTATAACACAGTCTTACACTGCAGTGATCCCACATAAATCACCTACCTCAGGTCCCTCAAGAACCCTACCTCAGCCTTTATAAATTAGGCTTACAACTCAGAGAATTAATCTCCTACTCACTCAGATCTAAAATAAATCTTACAAAATAAAGAGGAAAATGAGAATGATAATAATCTCAAAAATCAACAATCTTGTAATCTAACTTATTTGAGAATTATGATTCTTCAGTTCAGCTGCACTAGATAGATTCTTGAAAAGCAAGCTAGCTAAATATGATTCTTTCCTGGATCGGCAAGTTCTTGATGTTGATCGGTTTGATTTCCGTGAAGAACTTATAGAACAGATCCACCTTAATCTTCTGATCAACTTGATGACAGGATCTGAAGATTTTCTTGAAGACCTTCGTCTTTCTTCTTCTAGGGATTGTCACCCTCCCCTGACATAGAAAAATAAGAATGAGAGAATAGGATGATTTGTCTGAATTTGATCATTCTGTGTAGACGACACCTCTATTTATAGTCTTCACAGGTAGTTAGCTTCTGATTGATGACGTCAACATTATGCCATCATACTTCAATTCTTCCTTCAAATAGTTTTTGATGAGATATCATGATACTGTGGCTGATGTGACATTTCTTACATGTCTTAACATTTCTGTGTTGACTCTATACATCTTCAGAAACATAAGTGTCGAGATGTCCAAAGTGTCGAGACACTTTATTACTTAAGTGTTCTTAGAAGGTGTCAAGACATCTTAGTAGTCTCGACATAATTTTACTTCGTAAAATTTTCAGTCAGAACTTGAAACTGTCGAGACAGTTGACTTATCTCGGCATAACTGTCATCTATGTCAACATCTTTAAATCTGTACTGTATCGAGACAGTTGTATTGTCTCGACACAACTATCTGCCCGGGTGTCGTCACTTTTATTCTTGCTTTAAATCTTCACAGTGTTGAGACAGTTGAATTGTCTCGACACTTTAGTATGTCGGTGTCGACACTTGTTTTACTCTTCACAGTGTCAAGACAGTTGAATTATCTCGACACTTCAGCCTGCCAAGTGTCGACACTTATTTTAATTCTTCATTGTGTCGAGACAGTTGAATTGTCTCAACACTACTGTCTTCTAGGTGTCGACACTTTAAGTCTGCACTTCAATTCTACATTGTGTCGAGATATCTGACTTGTCTCGACACAGCTGACTTAAGGTGTCAAGATATCTTACTTATCTTGACACTGCTGACTTGATCTTTGAAGTGTCGAGATAATTGACTTGTCTCGACACTACTGATTTGATCTTCAAAGTGTCGAGATAACTGACTTGTCTCGACATAACTTCTGCAAAAGTGTCGACATAGTTGAAGTGCATTGACACTTTGGTACATAGCCATTTTTCTGAGCTGCAAGTTGCTAGATGTTTACTGTGCTGACTTCACTCGACGCTTTTGTAGTTAAATAATTTTCTACACTTTTTAGTCAGCTTGTTTGAGTCCACATGTCAATTTGACTTGAACCACCTGTCCAATCAATATGACATAGGTAACCTGCATACATGAACTGAAACATACATCAAACACATACTTGTGTATATCATTGAGTTGAAAGGGCTTCTTCAAATCAAGTACATTGTGTCTAATTTACCCAACACCAGCCGGACCCATATTATATGGTCATTACAGGGGATGTCTTACATGCACAGTGGAGAGGAAACGATGTAGAAAGATTTTTAGGGATTGCAGCCCTTGACCGTGCATATATGGTAGCGACCTCGACTAAAAATTATGGTAGGAAAACAGAGTAAAACTGCAATTTCGAGTATATGAGTTTACGACTGGATGTTTTCCAAACGGCATAAATTATTAATGTTGTGTTTTTTAAGCTGGATTGGGAGAAATAAGCTCTCCCAAACGAACCCTTAGTCTAAAAGGGGGGTTGGCTATTTTCTGCTTAGTTGGTTGGCTTTTTGTTTTATAAACGAGAGATGTTGTAGAATACACCTAAAGGGGGTGAATAGGTGGAGATGGAATCTTTTTCGAGATGGCCGGGAGAGATCTACAAACACAAAATAAATTGCAGCACAACCAGAAATCAAACATCAATTTATAGTGGTTCTCCTGTATAGGTACTCTACTCTCCTCACCATATATCCAGTAGTGTGTTGAAGTCGGCAATCTCTGCTAATAACTCAGATCGAAAATGATCCTACACTCGGGAATTCCCAGATTCCCTATAGCTTTGATCCCCTAGCTCAGGATACTACAACTTAGATTTCCCACAGGAGATCCTACACTCATATTTATAAAGAATCCTATGTATCAGGTTCAACAAAAACCCTACCGCTCAAGTTCGGCAAGAACTATACCACTCAGGTTCAGTAAAAACCCTACCACTTAGGTTCAACAAGAACTCTGCCACTCAGGTTAAACAAAAACCCTACAAATCAGATCCCAAACAAGAAATCTTACATGTTTGTATTTGTTTACAAAGAGAGAAACAAATTTTATAGACTGAGAAAAGTAGATCTTGAATAACTTGAGTCTTCTTGAAGCTTTGATGAGAGATATAGCTTCTTCTAGATCAGGCAGATCAGATCTTGAATGTTCTACTTCGAAAGATTTTGCTTCTACAACAAGAACACGGATGGAGACTTTTTTCTTGAACATTTTGAATTTGATCTTTGATCCTTCTTGAGAGAACCTTCTTTTCTCCGAAAGAGATGATTGTAATATACTCCTTGAGTAAATCTGGAGTTGGATGAAGATTTAGTTTGAACAGAAACTCCTTCAAGTTTTGGTTCTCTTATTGCGGCAGAATTCATATTCGCAATTTTGTTCATTCTCTTATTACAGTTTTGCTGATGAATCCCTTATATATATATATATAGATTTCGGACAGTGACTAACGGTCAACTTCAAATCATTAATAAATGTGAATATATAATTATTTAAAGTAAAAGCTGAATTGAGATATCTGCGCTTATCTACGGGTCTTCAAATCGACATCAGATAGTCTTCTAGTCGACATCTAGCAAATTGAAATCTGAAATTTGTCTAAGTAGAGTCTAGCCGATAAACATTATAATGTTTGCAGAGCTTCTAGTCGACATGACCAATATCGACTGAGTGTCCAGTCAATATTATACTTAGCTGAATTTGAAATGATTTCTTCTATGCTTCTAAAGATTTCCATATTAACATCAGATTATTAAAATGTAGTGACAAGTTTAACATAGTTTAGGACTTATGTCCACATGATGTCTTGCACAATAAGAAATTATATTGGCAAAAACCATGTTTGATTGGACAATAAACATAGGCCAATACTAACCTTGCACTAAGATGCTTGTCACATCAAAACTAAATAGTACATCAAATACAAAGTGTGATATCTTTATTTTGAGGACTTCTTTAAATCAGGAATATTGAGGGAAATATTCCCAACACTCTTGGTTGTATTGCCCTGTTGTTGTGGTCATAAATTGTAGAGGCTGGTTGTAAGCATGGTTGTTGATGTGAGGATATTTTCTGAAGGATTAATGCTACTTTCTGAAGAGTTAATATTGATTCATGTGATATTAGTGTTGATTTTCTGTTATGCTAAAGGCCATCTGTTCTTTTAGTTGTTCTTTGTGAGTGTAGGCAAATTGTTGGTTATTTTCTTTACCTTAAAGTCATTTTTGAGGATTTTGTTATTGTTCATTGAAGTCGGCTTATAAATTGGGATCTCTCTTATGTTTTTCACTACTATTTGGCTGAATTTGGAGGTCGACAATTGGGGTTTTAGTTCATTCTTTGTTTAAAATTTTTAGTCTTCTTGATGTTGCTCCATTAATGGTTAATTTTAGTGGGGGCGGCTGTATATTGTCAATATTTGGATTGTTCGCCTGTTTGGCTTGAAACTTTGGGTTTTTTATAAATTATTTGGTCTCCTAGACATTTACTTATTCGTAGACCACCACTAATAAGTCAATGTCGTCTTAGAGGTCAAATCATAGCTATTTAATAACACAATTCAAAGCAAATGATTTTAATTAATACTGTAGAGGATGGCGTGTGACGATAGATGCGATGAGAATCCTTGTTACGACAAAGGCAAAAGAAAAACCGTGGTCTTTACCTCTTTGATTACGTATATTTGAACTAGTTTTGAAGTATTACAATATGATATATTTTACTCTCAATTTAAGTTCCTATAAGTGAAATTGATTGATCGTCCTAGATTAGACATTGATGGGCTCATATGATAGATCTAATTTTTAACTCCTTTAGCATTTTAGAAAAACAAAGAAGAATATTTTGATAAAGAATTAAAGAAGCAAGATAATAAGAAAGATAAAGAATGATAAAAAAAGTGACACCTACCTTTTTTTACTTACTGGTTACACTTGTACTTACTGTATCTACATATATTCCTGCTTAATCTACATGCTTAAACTTTTTCTTTCTTTACTTATTTATTGCACCTGCTTAAATATTATACTGCGCAGATGTTTTAATATATACATTGAAGCTTTCTCTTCGTGTTTGCCTGTACAGTGGGCTAAAAATCTCAATTAATTTTTTAAACTAATGAGTTGTTGACATATTTTTTTAGGAGTGCCAAGATCCCAAGTGCCCCACCTGTAGTAGGTAGTCTTAGTCTTTTGTTGTATCTACAACAACATATATTGTAAATTATAAAGTGTGTAACTCTGACAGTATATGTAAGCTGTGATGGATGAATATTTGTAGTATGTTTACACTTGGTACATAGATGCACAAAACCGAGATAAATTGTGGCGATCTACAGGTTGTGACATTCATATCTAGCTTCTTATGCTAAGAATTTGATAGCTATGAAGAATAAATGAGTTCCCTCTTTCAAAGAAGGCTTAGAGATTCTAAATAAAGATAGAGTAAAGATACCATTTTAGAACTAAATAATATTTAATATATACATATCTATGAAGTATCTATGAAGATTTTAAGTCCAATTGCACTTGGAAGAGAAAACTTAGTCATGTGAAATAAAATGTTTTATACTTGATGATTCATGTTAGATTTATATTATGGAAAGGGATTCGCTTACATGAAGATAGTATGGTGCTGATTTAATAATCTCGAATTAGAAAGGTTGATATTGTAAGCATTATTCGATTTCAATCTGTAGGAAGTTTGCAACATCCAGCAATATATGCTCACAATTAACATTGGTGCATAAGAACTGTGCTTGGAGGCAGGAGCAACTTGTTCAAATCGTTCTAATGTATGGGGCTTAGAAGCTCAGGTGGTTCATCCAGCGTGCCTTATCCTCTATGGTTTGTCTCATGTTGTGCTTAGAATAGTCTGGAGTGGTTGACTTGTCGCCGACTAGTAAGCTTATTGCTGAGTTGAGGACGCTGAGAATACTGAGCGTTCTGCACTTTTGACTATAGTTGAGTGGTCCTTGGCGGGCTCTGAGGTTGGTCTTGTCAACTGTTAGCGGTGTAGGACACATAAACTTCGGGAGTTCTTGTGTTCTTGGTCTGCTGTCATTGAGGAGGTCTGTGGTTGGTTCGATCTCAACATGAATGGCTGATGGCAAAAGGCAATTACTGGTCCTCTTGTGATCTTTGAAGTGTTTGATGCATCTTGCAGGAGTCTTTGATGGTCAAATCGAACTTTAGCGGACTAAACATGGCGCTTACAGGAGCGGTTTGGAGAATGGAGCGCACGACTGTGCACTTAGAACAGTGTGTATACTAAGGGATTCACGTAAGGAGGAATGTGCATATGATGGAACGTGTGCACAGAGGATCACGTGCAAAGGGGCGCACACAAGGAGTAACTTGCACACAGAGGGACGTGCGTAAGAGGGAATGTGTGCATGATGGAACATGAGCACAGAGGGACGCGCGCAAATGGAGAGCGCACACAAGGAGGAACCTGCACATGGAGGTACGTGCGCAAGGGGTAACATACGGACATAGGGGCATACACATGTTAGAGGAGAGACCCGTGCAAGGAGGAATGCGTACACGAAAGGATGTGTGTATGGGGAAAGAGAGACGCGCGCAAGAGGGAGCACACGCAAGGAGGAACGAATGCACGAAAGGACGTACACACGAGGAAGGAGAGATGTGTGTAAGGGGGAGCATGCACAAAGAGGAACGCGCTCACAAAAGTACTTGCACACGGGGAAGGAAAGATGTGCGCAAGGGGGAGCACACACAAGGAGGAACGTGCATACGAAAGGATGCGCTCATGGGGAAGGAGAGACGCATGCAAGGGGAGCGCGTGTAAGGAGGAATGCGGGCACGAAAGTATGTGTGCACGGGGAAGAAGATACAAGCGCAAGGGGGAGTATGTGTAAGGAGGAACGCATGCGTGAAGGGACGTGCACACATTGGAGGAGAGAGAAAATTCATAGGAGTAGAGAAAAAATCCTAAGAGGATTTTCGGGTAGAGAAGTGAATCAAAATGAAGGATAATTAAGCCCTATATATAGATTCCAAAAGGGGCAACCCTGTAATTTCCATTGATAACTACTGGATGGACAATTAGAAACGCTTTGTTTAGAGCGCGCAGATTACTAATTTTATGAAAAATGATGATACTGCTCATGGGCGGTTTTGAGTTCACCGGAAAAGCAACATCCCCTCCAGCGAGGGGAGGGGAAGCCGGCGATGCCTTCAGCCGCGATAGAGCGCCACCGGCCAAGGTAAGGCATCCAATTTGGCTGCCCGACCTGGGCGAAGTTGAGGTCGCCCCTAATCAGCTTGGGTTCTAAGGATACTTTTTGGTATGAGAAGTGGATTAAATTCAGGCATGTTTCTATCAGTGTATGATGTGTGAAAAATACATTTATTGTTGGATGTCAGTTAATGATCTGCAATATTTTACTATTATTCTTACATTTTTCATCCATTCTTCTACTCCATGACTCCTGCATCAAAGGACCAGTTCATGGGAGATTAGATGAGACCCACGACCAACATGATACTGAAAATTCGAACTTTTAAGAAGGAAGGTCATTCAGAGTAGTAACTGGGTAATAATGATATTTTGAACCATAAACATAATTGTATGTTTTTGGTTCAAAGACACCTCCTTCCACGTGTAAGACACGTGAAATTTTTACGATGCTTAACCTATAAACATATTCCAAAAGAAGAAAGGAAAAAATACTTGATGAAAAGGCCCTGCACACCCTCTTCATTGCATACAACTACAACTCAAAAGGATATAGATTTTATGATCCAGTTTCGCAAAAATTTCACATCTCAAGAGATGTAACCTTCAATGAACTTGTACATGGACTAGGATAAAAATCAACCAAATATAGAGGATCAGATTCAGTCAAAGCCACTCTCAACAATTGTTGATGATTAGCCTTCCAGTCAAGAGGAAGAAACACTCCCAACGATTGTTGATGATAAACCTTCCTGTAAAGAGGAGCACATCTACTCATTTATTGATTCAGATGGAGAGTTGGAGTCATCACATCCAAAAAGATACAAATCCATCAAAACCAATTTGAAAAGTACAAGGATCTTCTCCAAGTGAGTTAAATCAATCAACGGCCACCTGAAACCATTATAATATTACAAAACATTAACTGACTCCCAAAACAAATTTAAAATGAATTTAAAAAAAAATGTATTCATTTTGATTTGAGTTGCAATTATTAATTCCAAAACTAGAAACCAAAACATTTGGATAATTCTTAGAAAGACAATTATCTAGCCAAAATTTAGAATTTTTTTAGAGTTTTTAAATAAAAAAACTGCTACTTAATAAGGTAGAACTGATGAAAAACAAGTTGGGCACTCTCCAACATGTATGAGGGAAAATATAGTATATTCTAGCATACAGGTGTAATTTGTACTACATATGGCCGACATATGGCAGGTATACGACCGTATTTGTAAATCTAATCAGGAAAAAAAACATGTCCTACATGTTACATATCGTGCATGCCAAAATAAACATATCCAGAAAATTAAGCAGTGTTATAAATCAGCTTCCAAGAACATCCAGGGTTTTTGTCGACCTTCATAGAGTAGCTGTCAATCACTTTGAACCATTTCTAGTAATCTAAAAATCCATGATGTTGTTGTTTATACTTGAACTGCTACTGTCTGGCAGCTGGCCAGCCCCTCTCAGCCCCCTAAGTGGTCATTTCCAGCTTTATCCTATAGCGGCCAGCAACTGTGCTCTTGATATGAGGCATAAAACCAATTCTAAATTGGAATTTCGGATAAAAAATTGTATAAAAAAATAAATAAAGCAGTCATCCATAAAAAATGTCTATCTAGTGCAACAAACATTATCCATAAATACGGTTATCAAGCAGAAACTATTGCTAGTATCAATGCTAATATAAATAATTTCTATATTCATTCATAGGCACTTTTATTTTTATGTAGGCTCCATTAATCATATTGGATGCTTGATGGTCAACTCAAAGTCCCCATAATATAACTATAAGAAGTAACATAGTAGAGTAGAAGAAAAGAATATAAATAATAATAGAAACAAGAGCGAGAGTATATCATAATAACCTATGGGTGATCAAATCTCATAGCTCAGTATCTAATTTCAACATTTTTTGGAAGGGAGAAGTGAGCCAATATGTTTATTAACATATTATAGTGAATGAACCAGGAAATTTTGGGTTTAACTGAACAAGATTGAAAAGTTTTTGAAGGAGCTCTCCAAAAGTTGATGGAACATAATTAAGGCGCATTCACTTTTATATATGCTTAATAAGGCCTCTATGCAACACTTGGATGCTTGGCGATGAAACCCTAATCATCCAAATTTTTAAATTCATCTATATTCATTGTATGTCTTCTCGGAGACATCTGATCCATATGTAATTTATTTTCATATTTACTCTATTACTCATTTTGGATGCTTGGTAGTCAACTCCAAGTCATCCATAATATAAATATATAAAGTAACAAAGTAGAGTTGAAGAAAATAATAAAAATAAGACTAGAAATAAGATGAAGAGTATATCATAATAAACTATGAGTGATCAAATCCCATAGCTCAATAATATAATTTCTACATTGTTTTGCATTTATTTTATCAATATCATATCAATTAGAAAAATACAAGCCCTTGTTCCAAAAACTTTATCAATATTATATCTAATTTCTACATTATTTTGCACTAAAGCCGGTAATACAGTTCTGTAATATTGTAGTTAAAATTGCAGTGAAGAACTGTATAAAATACAAATATTTTGTGAATTGGACCAAGTTTATGGCACAATTTGGAAAGCTAATATATCTTCATATTTGACTAAAGGAAATATTCAAATGATTGTAGAGAATAGGCACACATGATACCATCAAATAAGCCACATAGAATTTGGAGTATTAACTGCAGCTGAATGTATTTCTAGACTGCTGTAAATGGTTCCATATGTCTGGTAGTTGCTCTGTAAGGGTCGACAGGGAGCCTAGAGGTTAATATCAAGCGTCCCTAGAGTCTGGAAGCATCCAAGAGCCTCCACCCTCTCTGTCGACCTTAACAAAGTAGTTTCCATCCACCTGGAACCATTTCCAGCATTCTAGAAATCCATCCAACTATTGATTATACTCAAACTATTATTGTCCGACAGCTGGACAACCTCTCTCAGCCCTCTGAGTTGTCATTTCTAGCTTTCTCCTACATTAGCATGCAGTTGTACTCTTGATATGAGGCATAATACCAATTCCATATTGCAGTTTCTATAAGTGAAATGCAGAAACTACTAAAAATGTCAATACACCTATGGATATAAAATGAAGGAAATAACTTTATACATAAGTTTATAATTTCATTCCAATGCATTTAAATATTTTCTTGAAGCTCATTTTATAAAATTTTGGAAATAGGTATTGTTGATTGAATTGGTGGGTGATGTGAGTGTGTTGACCAGCTAGTTTTGTGTTGGAATTTGGTGTTATCAAGTCTCCCTACAGCACGGAAGCATCCAAGAGCCTCCAGCCTTCCTGTCGACCTTCACAGAGCAGCTTCCAACTACTTGGAACCGTTTCCAGCAGTCTAGAAATACATCTAGCTATTGTTTATACTCAAAATTTTTTGGCTTATATTTCCTTTAGTCAAACATGAACATATATTTTCTTTCCAAAAAATTTCATAAGCTTGGGTCATTTCATAAAATATGTATTTGCTAGAGTTCTTCGCTGCAGTTTAACTATAATATTACAAAATCGTGCAAAACAATATAGAAATTAGAAATGATATTCATAAAGTTCTTGGAACAGGGCATATCCCTTATACCATCTTGAGATAACCATATTTTTATATATAGAGATGTTGAAATAGATGAAATGTCCAATTGGACTTGGCAGAATCAAGCTTCCACAAATAAATTAATTAGTGAACACAAATGTCCTCTCCAACCATTCATAAGGGGAGTAATTGAACACCCAAGTCATCCATAATTTCTATATTCATCCATAGACACTTTTATTTTTATGTAGCCTCTATTAATCAGTTTGGATGTTGTTGGTCAACTCCAAGTTCTCCATAATATAAATATAAGAAGTACCATAGTAGAGTAGAAGAAACGAATAAAAATAAAAATAAAAACAAGAGGGAGAGTATATCATAATAAACTATATGGATCAAATCTCTTAGCTCATTATCTAATTTTTAAATTATTTGAATCCATTGGCTATTAAATTCACCTAAGTCACCTGCTGCTGCCAGCAACAAGGAACCATATCCAGCAGTCAATAAATCCATCCAGCTGCTATTTATACTCGAACTATTGCTATCCGACGGCCAGCCAACCCAAAGATGCATTATTCTTTTCTAGGATAAAATGGGGCACCAATCACTCAAAACTCATTGTGTAATTTCTACATTTATAGATGGAGCAAGTAATCTATTCAATTCCTTGGACCAATTATCCAAAGATGCATTATCTAGGGCGGGTGTTTTAATTTATTTACACTATCATATATAACATAAATTATTCCTCTTTTGCATAGTTTGCTAAGTCTCTTCGATACAACGAAGATGTGCATTATTATTGGTGGTAAAAATCTTTACTTTACTGCAAATGATGTTACACTAATCTTAGGCCTTTCTAGCAAAAGGGAAGTATTTGATAATAAGGTATCATTCTCTAATACTCTGGTGATTATGCATTTCTAATATATATGTTGTAGTGAGTAGGTTGTAATCAATTCTTATTATTTCAGGTATTTTCCCTTGGGTCAATGAAAAAACATATGATCAGGGATCATCTGAATAATCTAGTTAAGGATGCTAGTAATCCTATGGATTTGAGATTGGATTTTTTGATTCGATATATCCTATGTTGTTTTTTTCCTCTAAAAACATATGACCTTCCTAAAGGACTCTTGGAGTTTTCTGGATATGAAGATTTCAGCAAATATAACTGGCCTTGGGCCATTCATCGATTCCTCCATGATCAACTTCAAAAGTTGAGTAAAAGGGTCAAGTGCAGCGATTAAGACCTTGGCTTCAGATACATTTCCGATTGTTCCATTGTTTTAATGGTTAGTATTTAATGATATTTTGATGTAAATAAATATGTTATTTAATTTTAAATCATATAGATATTTGCAGATCTTGATTCTCGAGCACACAAAATATTACGAAGTGCCTCATCCTAATATGAGACCCAAAATATTTAGATATCTCAGAAAACAAAAATTTCCATCGGGCCTTGCAAAATTTCTCCTGTGTAGTGAATGACAAGGTATCATTAAATTGTATTTTTTTACTCTTAAAGCAAATATATTTCCATATATTGAAACTATTATTAATGCATTTACAGATTTTGATGGTTACAGCTATTATTACAACATTAGAGACCGAGCTATTGATAAATGAGAATGAAGTATGTGAAGAATCTCAAGAGTTGCATAAAAAGAGAAGTAGAGTGCCATTGTTTCCTGCCTTGCCATCCTCCAACACTAACTCCTCCCTTAGAAAGAAATCAAAAAGAGTGCTAATTAAAAAAAATAAAGAGTTTAGAAAAGTAAACCTGTTATTTCAAAGAAAAATAAGAACCTTTGTGCCCTACTCCAACTCCTTTTGCTACAACTACTCCAACCTCTAAGCATGCTTCTCCGTCAACTTTTTCATCATCACATCCATCATCACTTATGGAGCTTCAATATAGTGATACCATTTCATTAGCTGGGCAAAATAATTCCCAAATTATGAAGTCATCCATTCTACCTCCTCATGATACTACTCTCGTGGAGAGTAATCTTGCTAAGAATGTGAAGGATGGGAGGAATAGAAAAACTGTGAAAATATTCACACTACCGTTAAAGCTTCGGTAAGTATTTTTATTGTAAATCTATTTGATTGTAATATTACCAAGATATATTATCTCATGATATATTTTCTTTAAAGCAAACATCCTAAACCAAGTAGCAGCTTGGTGGGCATTGGATATATGACGGGCTGAAAACTTGGTGAACAAGCTGAAAATTTAAATGATCATTGTTTTTTTTTCATTTGTCAATGTTTCTTACAATGTTATTTGTTCTTCTTTGAAGGATGTGCTCTGGTTTCAATCTTTTTGAGGGACTGTTGGATGTTTTAGATGTTCTTTTGACTTATGCATTTACATATCTGGTAATATTTTGTATTATCATAAATTTATCTCATTTTTTAAGCCGAAATGGGGGCAAGTACTTAAGAGATGCTTTATTTTAAATTAATGCAAAAAACTAAAAAAAATTAATCTTTTGTCATACTAAATTGGGAATACTTTCCCAAATTTTGCTAAGAAACATAAAAAGGAAATTACAATTTTTTAGTAACAATCATTTGCGTCTCCCTTATTATTTTAGTTAAAAAAAGTATAAACAATCATATATATAATGAAGAGCATATATTTATAATAAATTATGGTCCAATAAGAGGGACGTACAGATTCTTCATGGTGGAGCCTAAACCATCATAAGAGAAATACTATCATTTAGAGATAAAATCATATATACGATTGTTTATCTGATTGTATATACAGTTGTTTATCGGATCGTATATACGATTCAATATATTTGATTTAAATTACTTGTAGAAGATCCTTGTTTATATTACTTGGAGAAAATCCTTGGTTAAATTAGGATTATATTATATTATATTAGAATCATGATTAAGTTAGCTGCAATTTGAACTACAATGCTGAACTGCATTATCGTTCTTTACTGTAGTGCAGCTGCAGCACGACACTGCAATTCAAGTGCATTGTAGTGCATGAATTCTCACAAACTCATTGTAATATATTTCAGATGTGGTTATGAAGCCCTTGAGAGCTAGTATGCTTTTAGTGTCTTTGTAGTGGGTCATGTGATGCTCTCTTATCAATTAAGGATCGAGAATGGTTGAGCAAATAAAGTTGAATTTTTTTTATTAAAGTATTTTGGTAGTGGATGAATATGAAAGAACACAAATTTTTGATAGAGTACATGTTTTCTCAAGAATAAACTAAGTTCACTTGAAATCCTTTCACTAGATAAACATGAAAATCAAAGTTAAAATGATTTCAAAACACTCCATTGAATGCCTCCGGAAGAATAAAATCAAACTAAAATTCAAGAGCCTCTAAGCTTCATGCCAACCTTAACAAAGAAGCTGTCAGCCACTTGGAACCAGTTCAAGCAATTGAGAATTCCATTGAGTTGTTGTTAATACTTAAGTTGTTGTAATTATGATCAAAGATATGATAGTTATATCACATATACTTCCTAAAGACGCCACACACCTCTTCTTATTACGTACGCAATTCCATTCTTTGGAAATTTCTCTTCTATCTTTGCAAAAAGAAGTTCTTTTTACAAAGATAGATACATATCATGTCTTCATCCATATTTAGTTGGAAGAAGATTTATAAACTTCAATAGATAGCTCATAATATGATAAGCAAACACGGACGGTCACAGGATGACACCAAAATTTGAATTTGTTATTGAGATTCTCAAATTTGATTGTCAGTTCCTTGGACATAAACTGAAAAGGATCACTAGCATTTACAGTAACCTAGATGAGGCCATGGGCGACACTACGCGCCTTCATACTTTTATACCACGATAAAGCATTCTTGTATGTGGGATCTTTTTTAAATTGAAAGGAAGTTGATGTGTTCAAAGAAGAACGTAGCTCACAAGGACGAGTTGTGTTCTGATATAGAAATCAGGGTTGAACAGAATCAGGATTTGAGAGAAATATCGCTCACAAGATACCAGCATGGACCAAGAAAGGTGGTTTTTTGCAGTTTCTGATGGTTTCCTCCGCCTCAAGGTCCATAAAGTGGGTTGTAGGGACCCTCCATCCCCTTCACACACCCTATGCAAGGTCAAAACTCACAAAGGTGGCAGAGTTTAGGTGGGTGGTCTGAAGCTATCCAGGGCCTAGATCGCCAGCAATAATGATCGGAGTTAGGATGGATCAACGATAAATTGATCTAAGGGTAGAGAGGAGTCAGAGGAACTTACATGCATACCATTTAGGCAAGGGGATTTATGATTGGCCATGGGTGGTGGAGATCATCGGATTTGAGGGAAGGGGATCATTGGGTGATCAGCGGGGCTTGATTTATGGTTGGTTAGGGGAGCAATGGGGAGGGAAATAAAATCCCAACCTCCCCTGGGGTTTATATAGGGGTGGGGGCTAATTTAGGGTTTGGGGAGGAATTAATTCATCCCTCCCTTGATGAATCCATTGCCCTTTGATTCCTGCCCCCTAAATCTTTTCCCTTAGGCTTGAAAATATAGGTAATCATTCCCCCTAATAGGCTCTTGGCTTAGGGGCTTAGGGGGAATGAAATTTAATGTTTATGGGGTGGGGGTGTGGGGTTATTATCTATTTAGGTCTTTAAAAATTATAAATAATTAATTCTAAATTATTTCTAATTAAAATATTTATTACAACCTTTTGGAGTCCTAATTTATGTTTAGAAATTATTTTATAATTATTGGAGGTCTTTTGATATTTTCATTTATTTAAGTGGTGTATCTACATTGATTAAAATAAAGTAATTTTAAATTAAATTAAAAAAATAAATATTAATTAATAAATTCACTCATAATATTTTTTTAAGGTGTCATGACAAAAATTTGGGGAATCAGAGTTAAACTGCTATTTTTACTATTTTTCCATTTATTACCCTATTTTATAGATTATTTAAATAGATAAATGAATTATTTAAATAATTTAAATAATGCATAGGTCGCTCCTCTAATCATGGGGCATAATGCTCCCCAAGGCAACAAACTTGATCAGACAAAACCATCTTTGACTAATTCTTCTAGTTTTTTTTAAAATTCAGTTAACTACTCCCTTGGGGCCATTCAGTAGGGAGTCCGAGACACGGGTCGGTCTCTGTGGAGTGGTGTTGGCTGGCATAGGAGAAGACATTTGAGTGTCTGGTCTAGTGTTCATCGAAATCTATAGATAAAAGAAGTGTGTTATAGGTTATTTCTTAGGCCCTAGGCTCTAGTCCTAGGCTAGTATACTGCCATTTAATGGCAACATACTTGTACTTCATGGCAGCAATAATGGTTGTTAGAGTAGTTTCAACAATGACTCTTAGAGTCATTGAGAACTTCACGTACAGTTGATGTTCTCGCATTTTTGTTGGAAACTAGTGTTTTCCACTAGCTGAAATGGTGGTTCTTGGAATACATAGTAATTGTCTGAATGGTATAGATTACATGGGTGGAAAATATACAAAATTGGTAATGTCAAAACTCTTCTTTTTATAGTCGTTAGTGTTTGTATTCTGTAAAAGTAGAGAGAAAACGACTAGAAAACAAGCCGGAACTTTGAATAATGAAAATTTTATTATCCAAAAAGATATTATTTACAAAGGTATGGCCTCCCTTTTATAGAATGGAGGAGATAGAGGAGAGTACAAACTAACAATGTGGGACTAAATAAATGTACAAAGACTGGGCGGTTTGATATGTACAGACCGCACAGCCCGCGCGGTTAGATAACAGGCTAACCGCCCGGACAGACCAGAGGAAGATGCAGAAGGAGACCGCCAGACTGCCAGACCGCCAGACCGCCAAATATCCAAGTCGTTGTAGACAAACCGCTAGACCGCCGAACCATAGCAGCAACCACCTGGATATGCAACTGCTGGAGAGAAACTGCTAGACCGCACGGTCAACAACTCGCCAGATCCAAACCGCTAGACCGGCCGGTCTCATGCTTCAACACTCCCCCTCAAGCTGGAGCATAGATATCAATCATGCCCAGCTTGTCACAGATGTGGAAGAATGAAGTAGAAACCGGCTTGGTAAAGATATCCGCCAGCTCTTTGTCAGAGGTGACGAACGGAGTGCAAATCTGTCCCTTCAAGACTTCTTCCCGGATGAAATGGCAGTCAACTTCTATATGCTTCGTTCTCTCATGGAAGACCGGATTTTGAGATATGTATATAGTGGCCTTGTTATCACAGAACATAGGAAGAGGATAGTCGTAGACCTCTCCTAGGTCAAATATGAGAGCCCTCATCCATTTTAGTTCACACGTGGTTGACGCCATACTCCGATATTCAGCTTCTGCACTCGACCTTGAGACAACAGACTGCTTCTTGCTCTTCCAACTCACAAGATTACCTCCAATAAAGGTGCAAAACCCAGATGTAGACTTCCGATCACCTTTATCATCCGCATAGCTTGAGTCTGAATAGGCTTCAACTCTCAGATGACCATGCTTCTGAAAGAGTAACCCTTTTCCTGGTGCTGCTTTGACATACTCTAATATCTTTAAGGCAGATTGAAGATGACATTCCCTGGGAGCCTGCATGAACTGACTAACCTTGCCAACAGCATATGAGATGTCGGGTCTGGTCACTGTGAGATAAATGAGTTTGCCTACCAGACGTCTATACCTCGTGACATCAGATACAAGAGGTGAGTCATCTGTCCATGTCTTGTCTTCTCCAGTAGCCATGGGATACCGAGCTGGTTTGGCACCGGTCAGTCCTGCATCTTGTAGAAGATCAAGAGCATACTTCCGTTGAGAGAGGACCAGCGAGTCAGGCTTCCGAGAGATTTCTATCCCCAAAAAGTACTTTGGGGAGCCCATGTCCTTCGTAACAAGGTGTTGACGGAGGTGTTTCTTTGTTAAGTCCACCCCAGCTTGGTCATCGCCGGTCAGAAGAATATCGTCTACATAAACTGCCAAAACCACAAGGCCCGATGCGGTTTTGCGAATAAACAGAGAGTGATCAGCTGAACTTCTCGCAAAGCCAATAACAGCCACAATGCTACTGAACTTGTCGAACCATGCCCGAGGGCTCTGTTTTAGTCCATAGATGGCCTTCTTCAACTGACATACACGTGTCTCCCCCTGAGCAACATACCCCGGAGGTTGCTCCATGTAAACATCCTCGTGAAGATCCCCATATAGAAAAGCATTTTTGACATCAAGCTGAGAAATAGGCCAATCCCGGTTGACGGCCACAGAGAGAAGAACACGGATGGTGCTGAGGCGAGCAACTGGGGAAAACGTATCAAAGTAGTCAACCCCATAAGTCTGAGTATAGCCTTTGGCTACCAGTCGGGCCTTGTAGCGTTCCACAGAGCCATCGGGGCGAAATTTCACAACAAACACCCAGCGACAGCCAACCACATCAGTGCCCACTGGTGGAGAAACAAGGGTCCAGGTACCTCGTTCAGTAAGAGTGGCGATTTCCTCATCCATGGCAGATTTCCAGTGAGGAATAGCAAGAGCCTCCTGGTAGGTGCGAGGAGTAGTAGTAGCCGAGATTGCCAAAGCAAAATGCCTGCGAGAAGGAGTAAGCTGATCATAGGAAACAACAGCCGCAAGCGGATGTTGGGTGCACGCCCGCACCCCTTTGCGAAGAGCAACAGGGAGATCTAGGTCGTCTTGAGCCTCAGGAACCGGAGCGTCCGTGGCGGAGAAAGCTGGCCCGGGACTTGAGAGAGACGGCGGTGGAGAAACGGGAGAAGGAGAAAGGGGTATAACAGGTAGAGGAGGCGGAGCAGACATGGGAGGGGAGACATCGATATGCGTGGAAGGAACACAAGGTAACGGTGGAGAGGAAGAGAGGTCAGGAGGAGGAGGATGTTGGAACACCCTATTACTATTTGGACCAGGATGACTATATTTCTATAGGGATTGTATGCTGTGACCTCCATGTTATTATATAGGTCACATAGGCTAGTTAGAGTAGTCTTCAGCTCGACGCATAGTCGACTTCAGCTCGACGCAGAGTCGATCTCAGCTCGACGCAGAGTCGACCTCTGCTCGACGCAGAGTCGATCTCAGCTCGACGCAGAGTCGACCTCAGCTCGACGTGGAGTCGACCTCAGCTCGACGTGGAGTCGACCTCAGCTCGACGTTCCGTCGATCCCAGCTCTGCTTACAGAAAACACTCTCTGACCAACGTGTGTCGTGCTCAGATCGACGTTTTTCTGTGAGCTCGACGCCTTCCAGACTTCCGTCGATTTTGGATAGGAATTCAAACTCCTTCTGACAGGCAATTAATGCTGAAGAATTTATTGGCCGTTACAGCATATCTGGTGCATGGCTCAAGGAATTTTCTAAGGAATGTCTGCCTGTCATTTCCTTTGAGGCATGGACAGTTAAGGAAAGCAATCAATGCTGACTTCCAACGGCTATCAAAGTAAAGGAAGAAGAAGACTCAAATATATTTTCTCTCTTGGACAATAATAAAAAGAACATACAGAGAATACACAGAACAAGAAGAGAACAACAATACAAGACTTCTCATCTTTCTCTCAGTGAAAACTTTTTCTGAAAGACTCTCTTACAGAAAATCTGATTGCTTCAGACACCTCCATCCAACTCACTTGGATCATTCTTTGCTGGAGCAGATCAGACCTTTGAAGACCTGTCACCCTTGTGCAGAGCTCTCCTTCCTGAACCTCATCTTGATCTCAGGGGGAGCTTTGACAACAACTTCAGATCCACTTCTGCTTCTCTTTGCTTGTTGAAAAGAGAAGACAACTTCATTCTTTTTCTTTTTCTTTCTGTACAGGGTTCTAACTCCCTTCAAAAGTTACTTTTGGTTTTGCTGAAACCTGGTCAAAATCAGCTTCTGTTGGTTTGTGAGAACCTGATCAAAAACTCTCTGGTGCTCAAGACACCTGATCAACTCATCTTGAAGTGGATTCCTATCAAGGGTGATAGAAGAGTGGATGTACCCAGATTTGGGGAACCACTATAGCTCCTTGTGTCATCTGGATTGCTTGCTCCTTTCTGTGTTTTGCTTTGTGCTGTGAATTTTTTTTTTACTCTGATTACTTGCTATAGCACCATACACTAAGTAAAGTAAAAATTTTCTCTGCAAGTTTTATTTGGAAAATTATTTTAAATAACTCTATTCACCCCCCTCTAGAGTTAGGAGTGATCTTATCCTGCACTTTCAATTGGTATCAGAGGGAGGTTGATCATTCATACAGGCTAACACCTGGATCAAAAGATCTCTGATAAGATCATTTCCCTCAAAGGGTTACTTTTCTTAGTTTTACTTATCTTTTAAAACTCATGGCACAAAACAAGGACTTTGCTAGCACCAGACCTCCTATGTGCAATCTATCTAAGTTTGCACTATGGAAGGCAAGGATTAGACTTTATATGAATTCTTTTGATGAAGACATCTTCAATTCTGTATTGACAGATTGTCCAAGACCTCCCACAGGAACAAGTACATCAGCTGTTCCTCCTCCTTCAGGGACTGATGCTGACATAAAGAAGTGGAAGGCAGCAGATGCTAAAGCCATGAACATCTTGGCTCAAACCATGTCAGATGACATTTTCCAGAAGGTAGCAGATTGCAATACTGCCAAGGAGATCTGGGAAAAACTCTCAGAAATTGTATCAGGTTCTGCAGATGAAAGAAAGGATAGGAGATCCTATCTCATCACACAGTATGAAAACTTCAAAAAGGCAGAGTCTGAGTCAGTTGCTGACATGTACAACAGACTGAGCCTAATCATAAGTGAACTTAGATCACTAGAGAAGGACATATCTCTTACTGAGATAAATGACAAGATACTGACTTGTTTCCCTAGCTCTTGGGACTCAAGAATATGGTCAATTAAAGATGGAAGAAATGTCTGTGAGCTATCCACAGAAGCTCTTCTAGGAAAGCTCAAGAGCTATGAGCAATTTATTAAGAAAAGAGAAGAAGAGCAGAAGACATCCACACCAACAGAGAAGGCTGAGAAAACTATTGCCTTCAAAGCACAGGAAGAAGAATCTAAAGAAAAGGTGTTGGGAAATGAAGAGCTTATGAGCCTACTGGTCAAGAGGTTCAATAAGCTAAATAAAAGGAACTTCAGAAGATGGTCATCCAAAGACAAAGACAAGCCAAGGTATGACAGATCCAATAATAAAGATATTATCTGCTTTGGTTGCAGGAAACCAGGACACATCTTCCCAAACTGTCCAGAAAATCAAGACAAGGACAGAAGGGACAAGAAGGAAAGGAAGGATAAAAGGAAGGACAAGGAGTCAAGGAAATACCATGACAAGCCTTCCTCCAGCAACAGCAAGCACACCAGGAAAGGATTTGTGGCTGAATCCTGGAGTGACTCTGATGAGTCTGATTCATCATCCAGTTCTAGTGATGATGAGGATGATGCAGAAGAAAAGGGATTCTGCATGATGGCCATCAGTGCATCTCAAAAGAACACTGATTCAGAGCCTGAGGCTGACTATCCATCTGATCAGGAACTTACTGAGGATCAGGTAATAGATTCATTTGACTTTACTTCTGATGATTTCAAATCTGAGTTTAAATCTATGTGCATTGACTTAATTGAGTCTCAAAAGCTGATTAAAACTCTAAATGAACAATTAATTGAATGCAAATCCATTAACTCAGATAACCTCAGACTCTTAGAAGAGTTGAAGCAGTGTGGGGAGGAGATAGCTTCACTGAAAAGTGAGCTATCTAAGGCCAAACAATTTGAAGAAACCCTTAATGGGAGAAGTATCAAATTGATGGACATCACAAGTACAGTGAACTCAAGATTGAATGGTTCACTGGGCTTGGGTGCTTCATCCAGCCAACCCATAGTGCTGACAACTCCAATCAAATTTACCAGTGAGAAAGGTAAAGGAGTCTTGATAGTGGCTAGGAAGAATGCTGACTTAACCCAGGAAACTGGACAAAAAACGTCGAACGAAGCTCGACGGACGTCGACCAGAGCTCGACGTAATCGCAAGAAAACGTCGAACCCAGGTCAACGTCCTCTACTCTCTGAACAGAGCAAGACCTTGCCGTCGAACGGAGCTCGACGCACTCACTTGAGTCCGTCGACCGAAGCTCGACGTGCGTCGAGCCAAGTTCAGAGCAAAACCCAGTTCTCAAGGGTTAACTCAAATTTCAATTCTAGCTCCACATCTCATTACTTTAACCCTTATGCTGAATGGATCATACCTCCTAGGAGATATCATCCTGTAGGCTATAAGAGTCAACCTGAGATGTCCTTCATTTCAGAATTTAAGGGATATCAACCTAGGCCCAAGGTTAACTGGGTCAAAAACAAATAAGCTGTTTTTGTGCAGGTAAAGACCTATCCAAGTGAGAACCATCAATGGTATCTGGATAGTGGGTGCTCAAAGCACATGACAGGAGACAAGGACAACCTCACTTCCTTCAAAACCAAGCTTGGACCCAAAGTAATTTTTGGAGACTCAAGCTTTGGAACTACAAAAGGATATGGGACAGTTCAAATTGGCTTAGTCACTTTCAAAAAGGTGGCATATGTTGAAGGACTCAAACACAACCTGATAAGCATCAGTCAATTGTGTGATGAAGGATACCAAGTAACCTTTAACAAAGCCATATGCAAAGTCAAGTCAGTGGACAACACAACTGTGTTGACAGGTAACAGAAGAGGTAACATTTACTTAGTGGATTTTCATTCACCTGTAGTAGATATTTGCCTGTTTAACTCCATTTCAAAACCAAACATCTTGTGGCATAAAAGATTAGGACATGTGAACCTTAGAACCATTGCTAAGTTATCCCAAGACAACCTTGTTAGAGGACTACCTTCTGGTCCCTACAAGAAGGAAGGACTTTGCAAGGCCTGTCAATTAGGCAAGCAAACCAAAAACAGTTTCAAGTCAATTAATAAGAGTGACTCACCTAGAATCTTGTACTTATTGCACATGGACCTTTTTGGACCAATTAATGTACAAAGCCTAGGAGGGAAATCTTATGCTTTAGTAATTGTAGATGACTTCTCAAGATTCACTTGGGTGTTCTTTCTGAGGAAGAAGTCTGATAACTTCAAAATTTTGACAGATTTTCTCAAGGGCATACAGATTGAGTTCAATACTCACATTGCCCTGATCAGAAGTGATCATGGGACAGAGTTTGATTCTCTTCTTATGCTAGAGTTCTGCCAGAATGAAGGTATCAGGCATACTTTCTCAGCTCCTAGAACTCCTCAACAAAATGGGGTAGTTGAAAGGAAAAACAGAACCCTTATTGAATCTGCCACAACATTGTTGACAGATGCTCACCTTCCTCTAACCTTTTGGGCAGAGGCTGTGAACACCTCCAACTATGTTCTGAATAGAAGCCTGATACATAAGCTAAAGGGTAAGACTCCTTATGAGCTACTCAAAGGGAAGAAACCTAAAGTGAACTACTTCAAAATATTTGGTTGCATTTGTTTCATTCACAATAATGACAAGAAATACCTAGCTAAATTTGAAGCCAAAGCTGATGAAGGAGTGTTTATGGGATACTCCATGACTAGCAAGGCTTATAGGGTTTTTAACAAGTGCACAAATAAAATTGAAGAATCCATGCATGTTACATTTGATGAAACTAACATGTTTTATAAGGAGAAGGAGACTTCTACCATAAGCAATTTGCAAGAACATTCAATTTCAGAAAATCTGAAGCAGCTTACCATCAAAGACAAAGGGTCATCACCTTCACCAATTCAACAAGTCACTGAACTTAGTGAAAATGAAGAGGAATTTCAAGTTCTGGAAAGTTCAAAGGGCCAACAAATTGAAGAACCTATTGTTGTTCCACAAGAGGAAACAACAACACAGGTTGGTGCATCATCAACACCCCTTGTTGATCTAGCATCAACAAGAGATCACCCAATCTCACAAGTGATTGGAGATATCTCAGTGGGTGTGCAAACAAGGAATCAAGTTAACCAAAATATTATGCACACCTGCTTCCTTTCTCAAATTGAGCCTCAAACCATACAAGATGCAGAGCAAGATCCAAACTGGATCATTGCAATGCAAGAAGAGTTGAATCAATTTGAGAGGAATAAAGTTTGGAAATTAGTACCAAGACCAAGGAACCAGCAAATTGTTGGAACCAAATGGGTATTCAGAAACAAATTGGATGATCAAGGAATAATTGTGAGAAACAAAGCAAGACTTGTTGCACAAGGGTATTGCCAAGAAGAAGGAATTGATTATGACCAAACCTTTGCACCAGTTGCAAGGTTGGAGGCCATAAGAATCTTTCTTGCATATGCAGCTCACAAGAGATTCAAGGTATATCAGATGGATGTCAAGAGTGCATTCCTCAATGGAGACATCAAGGAAGAAGTCTATGTAAAGCAACCTCCAGGTTTTATCTCTCCAACTTTTCCTGATCATGTATTTAAACTGCATAAAGCTTTATATGGTCTCAAGCAAGCTCCTAGAGCATGGTATGAGACCTTAGCTTGTTTTTTGTTGGAAAATGATTTTAAAAGGGGTAGTGTAGACCAAACTCTTTTTGTTAGAACCCATAGGTCCCATACCCTACTAGTACAAGTTTATGTAGACGACATCATATTTGGTTCTACTCATTCAAATTTATGCAAAAAGTTCTCACAACTTATGCACTCAAAGTTTGAAATGAGTAGCATGGGTGAGCTTGCTTTCTTTCTTGGATTGCAAGTTAAACAACATGTGGATGGCATTTTCATCTCTCAAACCAAGTATGCAAGAGAACTGGTTAAGAAATTTGGAATGTCTGAAGCATCATCCATGAAAACACCTATGCCTACAAATGCTGTTTTAGATGCTGATGAATCTGGAAAACCAGTTGATCAGACAAACTATAGAGCAATCATTGGCTCATTACTTTATCTAACAGCTACTAGACCAGATATAATGTTTGCCACATGCATTTGTGCTAGATTTCAAGTAAGCCCTAGAGAGTCCCACCTCACATTAGTTAAGAGGATTCTTAGGTATGTAAAAAGTTGTCCTAATCTAGGTCTCTGGTATCCACATGACTCAGGATTTGATCTAACTGGATTTTCAGATTCTGATTATGCTGGATGTAGAGTAGACAGGAAAAGCACCAGTGGAACTTGTCAATTTCTTGGTGATAGACTTGTCTCCTGGTTCTGTAAGAAACAAACCTCTGTGTCCACATCAACTGCTGAAGCTGAATACATGGCTGCAGGTAGTTGTTGCTCACAGATTTTGTGGATTCAAAACCAGCTCCTAGACTATGGGTACAACTTAGAGATGTCTAAAATCTTTTGTGATAATACCAGTGCAATATCTATTGCTCAAAATCCAGTTCTCCATAGTAGGACTAAGCACATAGAAATCAGACATCACTTCTTAAGGGACAATGTAGAAAAGAAGAAAATTGCACTAGAATACATTTCCACTGAACTACAGAGAGGAGATATTTTCACCAAGCCCTTGGATGAAAAGAAGCACTTCTTTTTCCTCAATCAGTTGGGAATGATAGATGGAGACAGCATAAAATAAAACTCCAAGATTTTGAAACCCATAATTAACAGGAATAGGAAAAATTTCATTTTAAAAATTTCCTGTCTGAGTGGTTGTTCTGAGCTCTGAACTAAGCTCGACGCTGCGTCGAACGGAGATCGACGGTCCGTCGCCCTCAAAAGCGTCGAACGTCGAACTCAGCTTCTAGCGTCGAACTGAGTTCACAGCTCCCTGGCTTCTTGAGTTTCTCTCTCCCCGGTCGACGTCTTCGTTCAACGTCGACCTGAGCTCGACGTATAGCTTCAGCCAAAGCGTCGAACGTCGACCTAAGCTGGACGCTGTTGAGTCGTTTCAGTTCTCCTAGAGCCCTTGAGCGTCGAACTGAGCTCGACGTTCTTTCCTTTTCTGCGTCGAACCCTAAGTATAAAATCATTTTTTCTCCGTCGTTCGCAGTTGCGCTTTCATATTTCTCTGCTCAAGCTTTCTCCCTCCAAATACTATACTTTTGATCTTGGAAGGTACTCTTTCTTTTGCAGGACAATGGCAATTACAGCAGGAGCTCTGGCGGCTATGAAGTTCGACTCTGGTTTCGACATTGATTTCGATTCTTTTGATGGATCTCCACAACACCTTCTGGATATACTGAATCTTTTCAAGGAGCAGCAGCTAGTCCACTTTATGTCTACCAGGATACCCCTTCCCGAATCAGAAATTAAAGAATGGTGTCTTACAGCAATCATTTCAGATAACAACATCTTGACTGGGAAGATTGCAGGAAATGAGGTAGCCATCTCACCTCAAGTCATTACAGAAGCCTTCAACTTTGCTGCTGGAGATGATGATATAGAACTATCAGTGGAAGAGTATACCTTGATGCTGGACAGGATGGGGCATGCTGCTGGTAACCCCTCCAAACTCCTTAAAATTAACCTAGCAATTGAGTACAAGTTTTTAGCAGATATAACTGGAAAGGTGATCTGTGCAAAGAGAACTGCACATGATGCAATAACAAGGCATCAGTTTTGCATCATGGCTGCTCTAATGGATAAGAAACATCCCAACTGGGGATTAATTGTGTTTGATATGCTTAAGAAAAAGTTGGATAAAAGCTCTGTCCATTTTGGAAGAGTTCTTGGGTTGATCCTCAACCACTGCTGCCCCCAACTGCTGGTGTCCTCCAAGAAGCACATAAATGCTTCCAAGAGGCTCACATGTGCTTTAATTGGCAAATGGGACAGGAAAATCGTGAATCCCAGGGCAGCAGCAGCCATGAAATCCTCTGCAGACACCAGGACTATAGAGGTCACTTCCCCTCAGTCCACTGGTCCAGAAGAAGGGATTATGCCATCTCTCTCCCTCACCCTTCCATCCACCTTCATCCCCTCAACCTCACTTATCTCATCCTCTCAAACTCTACCCTCCTCCATATCCACCATTGCCTTCTCCCTTCCTCCTCAAACTACTTTCCTTCCAATAACCTTGGATTCCACCCCTCATGAGGATATCTTTTCACTTGACATGCATGATGACTCATTCATGGATGCTTCTACCTCCTCTCCTCATGACTTCCTCAATTCATCTACTTTTTCAGACTTACTCTTCTCCTCCATTCAGGAACAAGTTACACCTCCTCTGTCTGTTCCTCTCTCAACATCTTCTTCATTCTCAGCTTCTGCTACTCCCTCTACCTCTACTCAAGTTCCCCTTGAGCAAGTAGCCCTCCTGCCCTTAGCCAATCAACTTTTTGATCTTCTGTCTCCTAGGCTCTCCTCCCTTTTGGATGCCAAGCTGGCTCCTCTCCTACTTTCATTGAAAGCTCTTTCTGCCTCTGTCTCCTCCCTTTCCTCCCATTTGGCACGCCCTTCTTCTGGGGGCCTAGAGTCAGCTGCCCCTGATTCTAGGCAGGGGGAGATGTCAGCAGAAGAAGAGCTGCCTCCTTCTTCAGTTCAGATTGCTCAGACTCCTTCAGAGACAGTATCAGTTACTTGTTCACAGACAGTGTCTGCTGCAGAAGATCAAATGGTATCTGAGGCCTCTCCTCCAGTTTCAGAGCAGCAAATCAGCAGTGCCTTAGACATTCAGTCTTTGGCAGCTTCTCTTCAGATCTTCTCTCCTCCAGCTTCAATACAAGAAGACCTTGATATAGCAGAAAAACAGCTTCAAGAAGATATGTCCAGGGCTATTGTCCCCTTCCAGAAAGTCTTGACTTCTGAGTTAGCAGTGGTAGCAGTGGCTCCTGTTAGTGTTGGATTTAGTGTGGCAGTCTCTGCTGAGACTTCAGGTGCAGTGACTGAGACACCTGATACTGCAGAGGCCAATATCTCCCAAGCTCTTCAGGAACCAGTCTCCTCAGCCTCTATGGTTTTTGAGGCTGTGCCCTCTCCTGCAGTGGTTGTTTCCTCCTTCCCACTGACAGCAGAGCCTCCTTTAGTCTCTTCCTCAGCAGCTCCAGCCTCCATCAGCTTTCCCCTCTCCAAAAGAAAATATATAGATCCATATGAAGAATCACAAAGTTCTGAAGATGAGTTTGCCACAGATTCTGATGACTCCTCTGCAACTATTGCAAGGAAGAGGAAAGCCAGATCAAAAGCCTTGAAAAGAGTACCTTCTGCCAGAGCTACAGATCATGACATTCCCTATTACATCAAATATAATTGTGAAATCACAGAGCCTTGGATGCAGTACTCTCAGAATCAGAGAAAGGCAATGAAGAAGAAGAGAAAATTCAATGAAGGTCCATCTAAACCAGTCCATCAGCCTCCACCTCCACCTCCTCCTGATGCAGGTGCAGGTGCTAGTCTTTCTTCAAAACCAGCCCCTTCAGCTCTTCATGGAAAAACTTATCAAGCCAGAAGATATCAAGGAAGTAGCCAGCAAAGGGGAGGTCAACAAAGAGGAAATTATAAAGGCAGGCAGTCCAGGGGAAGAACCTTTGATCCAACCTCTGGTCCCTATCCCTATAGGCCTAGAGTTGACCTCACTCCAAGAACTTCTCAAGAATCATCCTCTAACAAATTTGAACCAGCTGTCCCCTTTGAAGATCCTACCAAGACTCCTGCTTACTGGAAAGCAAGAATGACAGAAATGGCTGCCTTAAATGAGATCAGCAAAGCCAGAGAAAGAGGACTGGATACATCTCATATCAGTACTATGTCAGAACAAAGAAGAGAAGAATTGGAAAAGTATGGCTCAAAGAAATTTTTTGATTCAGACAGATACATGGAACTCCACCCTGCAGCTGTACCACCCAGTGCTAGAGATCAAAAATCTTTAGGTGCAGCTGATGACTTCAGATCTAAAAAGGAAGCTTCCAATCCAAACAGAGAAATCATCTTCAAAAAGAGTGATCAAGACAAAGCATCAAAGGACAAGTAAAGTAAGGTATTCTGACACTTTCTATATTCTGGACTCAGGACATTTAAACAATTCTGCTGCTATATAGTGCCTTCATATATGCTGCATATTATTCTGTTATGTCTGGTTGTATTATATTGTGTTGTATCTGCTTTATTTCTTTTCTTTGATTCCCTAAAATTCATGTAAATAGTAATCCTAATCCAAATAGGGGGAGATTGTTGGAACACCCTATTACTATTTGGACCAGGATGACTATATTTCTATAGGGATTGTATGCTGTGACCTCCATGTTATTATATAGGTCACATAGGCTAGTTAGAGTAGTCTTCAGCTCGACGCATAGTCGACTTCAGCTCGACGCAGAGTCGATCTCAGCTCGACGCAGAGTCGACCTCTGCTCGACGCAGAGTCGATCTCAGCTCGACGCAGAGTCGACCTCAGCTCGACGTGGAGTCGACCTCAGCTCGACGTGGAGTCGACCTCAGCTCGACGTTCCGTCGATCCCAGCTCTGCTTACAGAAAACACTCTCTGACCAACGTGTGTCGTGCTCAGATCGACGTTTTTCTGTGAGCTCGACGCCTTCCAGACTTCCGTCGATTTTGGATAGGAATTCAAACTCCTTCTGACAGGCAATTAATGCTGAAGAATTTATTGGCCGTTACAGCATATCTGGTGCATGGCTCAAGGAATTTTCTAAGGAATGTCTGCCTGTCATTTCCTTTGAGGCATGGACAGTTAAGGAAAGCAATCAATGCTGACTTCCAACGGCTATCAAAGTAAAGGAAGAAGAAGACTCAAATATATTTTCTCTCTTGGACAATAATAAAAAGAACATACAGAGAATACACAGAACAAGAAGAGAACAACAATACAAGACTTCTCATCTTTCTCTCAGTGAAAACTTTTTCTGAAAGACTCTCTTACAGAAAATCTGATTGCTTCAGACACCTCCATCCAACTCACTTGGATCATTCTTTGCTGGAGCAGATCAGACCTTTGAAGACCTGTCACCCTTGTGCAGAGCTCTCCTTCCTGAACCTCATCTTGATCTCAGGGGGAGCTTTGACAACAACTTCAGATCCACTTCTGCTTCTCTTTGCTTGTTGAAAAGAGAAGACAACTTCATTCTTTTTCTTTTTCTTTCTGTACAGGGTTCTAACTCCCTTCAAAAGTTACTTTTGGTTTTGCTGAAACCTGGTCAAAATCAGCTTCTGTTGGTTTGTGAGAACCTGATCAAAAACTCTCTGGTGCTCAAGACACCTGATCAACTCATCTTGAAGTGGATTCCTATCAAGGGTGATAGAAGAGTGGATGTACCCAGATTTGGGGAACCACTATAGCTCCTTGTGTCATCTGGATTGCTTGCTCCTTTCTGTGTTTTGCTTTGTGCTGTGAATTTTTTTTTTACTCTGATTACTTGCTATAGCACCATACACTAAGTAAAGTAAAAATTTTCTCTGCAAGTTTTATTTGGAAAATTATTTTAAATAACTCTATTCACCCCCCTCTAGAGTTAGGAGTGATCTTATCCTGCACTTTCAGAGGAGATGGAGATGAGAAGTAGGAAGCATTTTCAAAGAAGGTGACGTCCGCGGAAACAAACTGTTTTCGCAGAATGGGGTCAAAGCAACAATAGCCTTTTTGAGTGGTGGAGTAACCCAAAAAGACACATTTGGTGGAGCGGGGGGAAAGTTTATCCCGGGTAGCGGACGGAGCATGCACAAATGCCGTACACCCAAAGATACGAAGGGGGAGAGGAAAGGGTTCCTTGCCGGGGTAGAGAATGGAGAAGGGAGTTGTGCCATGAAGGACAGTAGAGGGAATACGATTGATGAGATAGCAGGCAAGAACAACCGCATAGCCCCAATAGGAGCGAGGCACATGCATCTGCGTCATAAGAGTGCGAGCGACGTCGAGGAGATGACGGTTTTTACGTTCCGCCACCCCATTTTGTTGGGAGGTGTAAACACAGCTGGTCTGATGGAGAAGACCATGTTGCATACAAAAGGAGGAAAACTCATGACTAAGGTATTCTTTAGCATTGTCAGAGCGAAGAAATTTAATAGAAACCTCAAATTGAGTTTTAATCATATTATAAAAAGTTTGCCATACAGAAAAGAGTTCAGAGCGATCTTTTAACAGATACACCCAAGTACATCGAGAGAAATCATCAATAAAAGTTACAAAATAAGAGCTACCCCGACCAACGGTGAGAGTAGGAGCAGGTCCCCAGACATCAGAATGAATGAGATCAAAGGGGCGAGAGGAACCACGGCCTTGCTTTGGTGGGAAGGGGGAACGGTGATGTTTGCCCAACTGACATGCGTCACAGTCGAGCGGAGGACCCGTGGAAGGTAAGTGGGGAAGAAGCTGATGAAGAATCCGAGCTGGAGGATGGCCAAGGCGAAGATGCCATTGAAGCAGGTCGGTGGACGAGGAAGAGAAGGCGGACAGAGCAGAGACATTGTCGAGGAAGTAGAGGCCGCCGCTCTCAGTCCCAGTAGCAATCGTCCGCTGGGTCCTCGGGTCCTGAAAACAACAAGAAGAAGGAGTGAATAAGACGGAGCACTGAAGTTGCTTGCATAAGGTAGTAACAGAGAGTAAGTTGTAGGGAAATTTCGGGACATAGAGAGTGTCCATTAAACAAAGCGACGGGGTAACTTGCACCATGCCCGTCCCATGAACTGGGGAAGGAGAACCATCCGCAACAAGAACTGGGGGTAACCGATCATGTGTTTCAAGAAGAGAGAAACATTGAGGATTGTCGGTCATGTGATTTGTAGCACCAGAGTCAATCAGCCATTTACCTTGGGTAACGACGTGAGAACTACCTGAGGTCGTGGCCACAGAGGCAAAGGGCCGAGAGGAAGAATCAGCAGAGGGGCGAAGGTGAGGGTGTTTTTGCCAGCAGCGGTCAACAGTGTGGCCGGTACGACCACAATGAGAACAAAGAAACCTGGACAGTCCGCGCGGCCCGGTGTGACTACGGCCACTAGTGCCGCCCCGCTGAGTTTGGAGAGCATAGGTCTCTGGTGGAGGAGGGGAGGCCAACAGAGGACGCTGGAGAAGCGAAGTAACGGCGGCGATGCGAGCCGCGGTGGCATCCAAGGTGGGAGAGTCGGCTTCACCCAAGATCTGCTGGCGGATCATATCAAAGGACTCGGGAAGCCGCAGAAGATAACAAACAACCAGGAGTTCCTGGAAGTGTTTGTGTTGGGTGGCCACATCCGCGGAGAAGGGCCGATTTTGAAGAATCTCGGCGCCAAGAGCCTGAACTTGCTGATAGGCTGCCGCAGGAGTCATGGAAGGACGGGCGAAGAGGTCGGCATAAAGGGTGTAGATCCGGGACGTCTGGGTCCCCTTAGAGTAAAGAGCGGCAAGGTGAAGCCAAGCGGCCTTGACCGTCTCATCATGGCGGATGACGGGAAGGCATTCATCAGAGAGGCTGTTAGCCAGCCAAGTGCGGACAAGAGCATCACTCGCATCCCATTCGTCAAATTGAGCAGAATCTGGAGGGGGAGGGTCATCGGTAAGGTGATGACGTTTGCGCTGAGAGCGAAGGAGAAAGGTGAAAGAAACGCTCCAATCCGGATAATTGGAGCCAACAAGTTTAGAAACAGTGCCAAGATTTCCGGAAAGAGTAGGAGGAGGGGGGGAGCCGGATTGGCAACAGGAGTGGTGGCAGTAGAAGTCTCAGAGAGAGCCATAGAGGGAAAACAAAGGGAAGCCGCGCGGTTAAGAAACAAGCCGCGGGAAGAAGAGATGCAGCGGTCAAGATGTCAGACACCAGCGGCCAGAGAGGCCACGACCAAGCCGCAGAACAAGCAGAGGGAGAGAGGTCGGGCGGTAAGAGAGCAAACCGCGCGAACAGACGGGAAAGGCGATAAGGCAGGTCGCGGCGACTAAAGAAGAGAAGAAGAGCACAGCAACTAGAACAGGTCGCGGCAAAGGACAGGTCGCGGGCAGACAGAACAAGCCGCGCGGAAAGAGCGGACAGAATCAGGAGCCAGAAATCGAAGGCTCTGATACCATGTAAAAGTAGAGAGAAAACGACTAGAAAACAAGCCGGAACTTTAAATAATGAAAATTTTATTATCCAAAAAGATATTATTTACAAAGGTATGGCCTCCCTTTTATAGAATGGAGGAGATAGAGGAGAGTACAAACTAACAATGTGGGACTAAATAAATGTACAAAGACTGGGCGGTTTGATATGTACAGACCGCACAGTCCGCGCGGTTAGATAACAGGCTAACCGCCCGGACAGACCAGAGGAAGATGCAGAAGGAGACCGCCAGACTGCCAGACCGCCAGACCGCCAAATATCCAAGTCGTTGTAGACAAACCGCTAGACCGCCGAACCATAGCAGCAACCACCTGGATATGCAACTGCTGGAGAGAAACTGCTAGACCGCACGGTCAACAACTCGCCAGATCCAAACCGCTAGACCGGCCGGTCTCATGCTTCAAATATGATTTCCTGGCTCAAGTAATTCAGATTTTCAAACATTTAATGGGAAATAGCCTACTGGGTTTGTCTTTCTTAGTATGATCAATGTTTTCTTGGCTATATTGCAGTATTATCTTCATATTCTTCTGGATTTAACTAATATATTTAAAGGTATGTCTTATGCAATTCTAAGCTCGGCTTGCTACTGATCTGAATCATCGTTAGCCTTATTCCACTTAGTTTAATTCTACTTTATGAGTCCTATTATGAGACGGCGAACCGAAAGTTGCATGCAACCTCCTCCCACACGACAACAAGCCTC
This sequence comes from Platanthera zijinensis, assembly GCA_039513925.1. Classification (NCBI taxonomy): domain Eukaryota; kingdom Viridiplantae; phylum Streptophyta; class Magnoliopsida; order Asparagales; family Orchidaceae; genus Platanthera; species Platanthera zijinensis. Next base: position 3,162,317 of record CM077089.1, read on the forward strand.
CTCTGTTCCATATTTGAATCTCTCAGTGCTAATCTCCCGCACAAATTGACACCATCTCCTGCTCACAGTTCGTCGTCACCCCCTTCACGACACCATCTCCTGCTCACCAGGTATGTTTCCATGTCCAATGTTTTTCCCCTCACCACTTCTCTTCCCTTTTTTTCATTTTCTCTACAACATATATGGAGATGATGAAGATTGGTATCAGGTAATTAGTCTACATTGTTTAATTTTAAGTTGTTTTATCCATAGCTGCTACTGCCCCATTGCAAGCTTTATTTTTGTTGATCTACCTATCACATCTTCTATTTATCTCATTTTGCATACTTAAGATTGATATCGTTTAAGAAGTTCCCATCCATATATTCAAGCTTCTGCCTATTTCTTCCATTATCAGACATTTGTACTTTACTCTTTAATTTGCAGGTTCTAATATAAGAGAGTGGCTAAAGCATGATTGTTGCTTTATAGTATTATATATTATTTGATGGAGTTTACCTAACAGGCTTTTCTTTGTACGTTGCTCATCCAGATCAAGCTCGAATGATATACATGGCCTTGGAAAAGAAGGGTTTTCTTGTTGCTTTGGTTGAGCATGAGGGAAAATAGAAAGAATTTGATAGAGTTCTTTCTTAGTCTGGAGTTTAATTATACTGCTTAATCAGTTATTGTATGATGTTTTAGTTGCTTTCAATATGTTTTTATACTATATATATATATATAAGGTTGAAAACATCAAATTCACATTGGAGCAACAAGTGCTATTTTTTGCCTGAACAGTTGGGCATTTCGATGTTGGGATCCGATGAGTCCAATCAAATTTGACAAGTTCGGTTGATCTTTTTAGTATTAAAAAGTGTTAAGATATTTGAAAATTCTATTTGCTCGGGAATGGTTGATGTGGTTATTACAACCATTACAGGAGCAATAGCAGGGGAGCTTCAATATTCCAATTTGTTGTGCCCCTTTCAGTGATTCAGGGCCTTTGATGTACTCGGATCCATGCCCCCACATATACATATGTAATTTCAAATTATAATTATATTTGTCTTAGATTAATAGAATCCATCATCTCTTTGTGATGATATAATTAACCTGCAAAATGATAATTTAGATCTTTGCACGATTGTAGGTAGATTACTCATTCTTCTTGCAAGCTTCTTTAACCGCAAAACTCAACATCGACTCCTCGGTAGCGCCTCTTTTACAATAGCGTCTTTCGGGTTAGTGTTTATTCAGTGTTCTGCTTTTAAAATCTACCAGCATCTCTTCTATTTTGTTTAACTTTGAATCCTTCAAAACAGTATTACACATAAGGAATGAGTTATAGATTTCTGAATGGGTGTTTGCTTAATTGGGTTGTTGGACTGATTTCAGTCTTTGCTTCCTTCAATTTTTTGTGCACAATGATCATATTTCAGGGATCAGTTTTTATATTTCAAATTTCCAATTTATATTTATTTTTCGGTCAAGCTCTTTGCTAGAATTGTATGTAAATTACTCAACCTTCTCACAAACTTCCTCGACCATAAAATCTTAATATCAACTCCTCGACAGTGCCTCTTTGACGATAGCGTCCTTTCGGGTTATTGTTTATTTAGCGTTTTGCTTTTAAAATCTAATAGTGCATCTTATATTTTGTTTAGCCCCCGCCAAATTTCGCCTCCCCAGCCTATTGTCATCACCCATGACATTTGTTTCCCTTTTTGGTTTCTTTTAATTCTTACTTCCTAATTAGACAACACTTCACAGCGTGTACAACCAATGTCGTAGCCCTGATCAATGTTGTTGCCCCCGACCAATGTCACCCCCATGATCAATGTCATCGTCCACAATCAATATCGCCTCCAAGACTAATGTTGTAGCCCACAACCGATGTTGCCCCCACGACAAATGCCCCCCCCCTCCCCACGACCAAAGTCACCACCCAGGTCCAATGTCGGCCCACGATCAATGCCACCGCCTGAAAGTGAGGGATAGATCTAGTTTACACTAGAGAGGGGTGAATAGTGTATTTTAAAACTTTAATTTATTTTTATAGCAGATTTAAAGTAGGTGATATTTATATAAAGAAAAAATCACAGCACATAAATAAAATGAATAACAATTATAGACGACACAAGGAAATTTGTAGTGGTTCCCCAATAAATCTTGGTACGTCCACTCTTCTACCACCCTGGTAGGAATCCACTACAGGTTTTTGATCAGGTGCCCTGCCACCAAAATATCTATTTTCTAAGGGAGATATAGCAACCCTTTGATCTTTTGACCAGGTGCCCAAAAACTAACTTAAGTCTTTTGATCAAGTGACTTAGAAACCAAGAGGTCAACTTTTGAAGGGAGTTATAACCATGTATACAGTTTATGAAAATAAACAAAAAGTGATGATGTTTTCTCTGTCGCAATTCTCTTAGAAGACTAGTGGATGTTGATGAAGATAAAAGGCTCCCCCTGATTTGAGTAGAGTTTATGATCATGAGAAGGAGCCTTTTCTTCGAGCTGTAGGTCTTCAAGAGCAATATTTTTCTGTCCAGTAGCAATATCAGACTGATGTAAAATTTGATTCTCTTGGAGAGTAGAAAGCAAGTGATCCAAAAACTCTGTGAATGTCTATGTTAATATGTCTATCTATCTGAAATTGTCTATATAAGCAATAATCTTTTTTGAATAAATATTCTCTGAGAAGATTTCCAACATTTGAATTTTGAAAACATTCCTTGAATAGATCTGGAGATTCTCTAAGAATTTGTAATGGTTGTATTCAAAAATTTTGAATAAAAATATTCCTTAACTGCCTTACTGATTAAGTATAATATTAACTATGTGAACAATCCATATTTAATGCTGCGGGAATGGCTATATTCTTTAAGAATATTTAGCATTAAATACCAGAGTCATAACTGTCTGTAATTAAGCCTTTAAATTATTCTGCTTTGAGAATATAATCAGCCTGGAATTAAGCCTGAAACTTGTCCTGCCTTCTGTAAACAAAACTGCCTAAAACACTACAGAGAATTAGTCGAACTGAATCTGGAATTCGTCAAGCTGAGAAAGGAGTTCGTCGAGCTGAGCTTGTAGTTCGTCGAGCTGATCTTTTGAGAAGAGATCAACGTTCGTCAAACAGAGCTCAACATTCGTCGATCAAAGCTCAGAGTTAAGACTCTTAGTTCGTCGAACTGAGCTTGGCATTCGTCGAACAAAGCTCAACTTTTGTCGAACTAAATTCTGTATTAGTCGAACTGAATTCTGCATTTGTTGAACTGCTTTTCTCTGGAGTTCTTCCGAAGTAGCAACCCTAGAAAGAATAACCTATGACCCTAGGCTATACATGTTAGGTCAAACTAAACATCCTAATAGTAATCCTAGCCCAAATCAGTAATAGGGTTCCAACACCACCTACGACCAATGTCACCGTCCATGACAAATGTCGCCTCCCCCGACCAATGTCGCCTCCCCTGACCGATGTCATTGCCCTCGACCAATGCTGCCACCCCTGACCAATGTCCCCGCCCCTGACCAATGTCCCCGTCCCAGATTAATGTCGCCCCCACGATAATTATTGCCCCCATGACAATTATCGCCCCCACGTCAATTGCCTCCCCGACAACAATTTTCACCCCACAACAATTGTCTCCCCAATGACAGTTTTCACCCCCACGACAATTTTTTCCCCCGATAAATGTCGCCCCCACATCAAATGTCGCCCCGCACAAGGTCCCCCGCGCATGACTGCTTGCAAAGAAATATACATATCATCCGTTTTTACCATAGATTCATTTTGAACCCTTGGATTATTTTTTCATATTTAATCAAAGCCCACCGTAAAAAAATTACCATATAAAACTCCCCTTGATTTTAGGTGTTATTTATAAAAACCCAAAAATAACTCTCATGACCCCATTCTCGATCATTTCTTTTTCTCGATTTAGGGCAGATCCTCGCTCCTCGCTTCTACCCCCTACATCTGACGCCCAACTCATTGTCGCTCCGCCGCCGACGCTTCTGCTGCGTTGTCCTTAGCCTCTCCTGCCATTACTATTAATTTCACTGTCACATTCACCACTACTTCCACCACCACTGCCGCCACCACTTCCGCCGCTGCTTTCGCCGCCGCTTTTACTGTTGTTGTCGCTTCCTCTACTGCTTCCTCTACCGCTTCCTCTGCCACTGCCTGCAACGCTATCTCCTGCAATCGATGGCACAAACACTATAACCAATCGAACATGCTACAACGACCTTCAATCGAATCATCCCTTCCCAACCTTCTTCCTCACTCAGCAACCTCCCGAAAGATCATATATTTCCCTTGCACCACCATGATCTTTAACGGGAAAAACGAGAATGTTGCCCTTATGATAGGAATGATACTAAATAATTCAATTTACATTAAAATATTGTTACACACATGCATTATTGTTTATGACGTCATTTTTTCACTATTCATGTCTCTAATTCATTCACTTCATTTCTGTTAATTTTATGTTTCAATTATATTTTTTCTCATGAGTTTTCTTACTTTTAATTTCTATTGAATAATTTGCTTTTGAGTTCAAATCCACCCTTTGAGTTGAGGAGGGGGTCTCTACAGCCAAAGTTCTCTAGATGGGTTCTATTTTATCTTGGTTTACTCTTTCCAAATTTATTTATCCATTTAGTTGAATTTTAAAATTGGAGACTAAATATAGGAGGTAGTGCATCATTGATAGGACATTGAACAGGGGGATGTTAGATTGCACATGTGAACATAGGAGATTTTAGATGATAAAAAATCTCTTTGTCGTATATTAGAAAATAAGCACTGCGTCAATGCCAAGCAGATTACATCAATTCACGTGTGCTATGGTGTACCTCGCATTTCGTAAGATAGTAGTCTAGGATGGTTGTAGCCACTGATGCATTCATATATATTGTATAAAATATTGAGAGATTACTTAGATTGAGTTCTTAATATGTGAATTCATCAATTTCTCCATGCCGCTCAGAACCCTTTTTCCTCAGTGGTATTTAACACGCTCTTTGAGAGTCTATGGTTTCTCTATATGGACAGATTCCATTATCTGTCACAACAATGAAATGCACCAATGCAAAATGCCTCCTACTAGATCCTGCCCATTTTATTTACAAAGAAGAGGCCGCCCCCAAAATGTCATTGCCCCGCACAATCGCTAAATGATGATGTCGCCCCCGCCGAATTTTGCCCCCCTCCTGAATGTCGTTGCCCCCCACCGAATGTCACTACCTCGCTGAATGTTGCTTCCCCGTACAATTTCCAAATGTTGTCGCCCATGATGAATGATGTCGTCCATGCCGAATGATTAAACCCACACCGAATGATGTCGCCCACACCGAATTATGTCGCCCATGTCGAATGATGTCGCCCACTGATAAGTAAATTTTGAATTAAAGAGGATAGATTTGGTGTTATATAATCTTTTACATATATAAGTCTATCTCTTTTTTACTTACTTATATCCTATGGATTAAGGCAAGAGTACCTATCGCATAGGAGTATAATATTTTGTAGAAAATATCAAGGTCGTATTTTTCTTAGGATCGGTGTTAATTATTCTACTTTTTAGAAAGGACTATTATCTTATCGAAAGAACGGAGTGGAGTTTATATTAAAAATAAAAGACAAAAATATAAATACGTGGTTTTATTAAGATAAGGAATCAGAAGGTAGTACTTGATTTCAGAATTACTATGAGAGAATATTAATTCACCTATTAAAGAACAACTTTATTTCTTGATTACCTAACTTAACGAGAGGGTCCCTTTGGTAGCATCACTGACTCGAATGTACGATCGGGGAGGCTGGCGTTTAAAACGGGTTAACATAAAACGTAATGTCTCTTCACCTAGTATATGATCAATTAACAGAAAACCCTAGTTAGAATAACTAGAACGTAGAGTTGAAATAGTTTAAAATAATATCCAGCCCAGGGCTCATCTTGACTAAGTGCTAAGGGTTCTTATCCTCTTATCAGGATAGGGGCGGTATAAACTGCAGAAAATAATATCTACCTATCTATCTTAATTCAGGACTTAAGCTTTCGCTTTGCCTTTTCATTCGGGATAGGGTAGTAAAATCTAAACTATTGAAAAGCTTTCACACTATCTTAATCCAAGTCATATGCTTTCGCCTCGCCTTTCATTCGGGATAGTATGAAATAAAAAGATTTTGGAAAATAGTTTTGTAAGCATTTTCACGCTATCTTAATCCAGGACATAAGCAGAGCTTCGCGTTTCATTCGTGATAGTATGAGAAAATAAAGTAAACTAAAATAGAAAATAAAATTTTAAAGTACTAAGAATAGAAATTAAAACATTGTATTTTATAAATTCAAAAAGTTATTACAACTTTCTACAAAGTTGGAAAGAAAGCTAAAAAATTTACAACTTACAGAACTTAGAATACTTGAAAGCTACTACCAGTTCTTTGTCAGAGAGCCGGGGAGTCCTAACAGTTCTTAAGGAAGCTGCTGGTGTTCGAATAATTTTACAAAGCTCTACCCCTCTATTTATAGAAAAAAATTGAAACGACACGCCCCTGGATACGGGCGTGTCAGGTGGGCATGACAAGGTCACGGGCGTGTCAGACAGCGTGTCGGGACATGTGTCGAGCTGGGCTGAACTTTGGATAGAATTTCATCAGGTCACGGGCGTGTCGAATTGTGTCACAGGCGTGTCGAATTGTGTCACGGGCGTGTCGAATTGTGTCACATGCGTGTCTGGCTGTCAGGTCATCAGGCAGCATGGGGCGTGGCGACAACGCGGCATCTTGCTGGAAATAGGATAACATCAGTGCGGGCACGGGCGTGTCTAATTCGGTCACGGGCGTGTCTGATTCGGTCACGGGCGTGTCATGGACGTGTCATAAGCTTTTCCAATTTTCCTAAATAAAAAAACAGAAAATAAAAAGGAATTAAACAGCGCTGTCATGCCCTAGGTCATGGGTGTGAGACCTAGGGGCATAACCTAAGAAAAAATACAAAAATTCAGAAATACTTAGAAAATAAATATAAAACATAAATAAAATATAACAAAAATAATTAGTTATATATATAAAAACTAAGGTTTTATTTATAAATATTCAAAATTAATACTATACAAAATTGTATATTTTTATACTCATCACCCACGCTGAATGATGCCTCCCACGTCGAATTATGTCGCCCTAATCGAATAATGCCGCCCCAACTGAATGTCACCACCCATGCTGAATGTATCCCTACACGTAGAATGTCATCTCCCTCGTCAAATGTCGCCATCCACACCGAATTTCGTCGTCCCTGCCGAATGTTGCCGCCCTCGTCGAATGTAGTTGCTTCAACTGAATGTCGTCACCACCGCCGAATGATTTCGCCCCAGCCTAATGATTCCACCACCCCCACCAAATCTCGCATCCCCCATCAAATGACGCCACCCCATCCGAATGACACTACCCCCTCCTAATGAGTCCACCCCATCTAATGAGTCCTCCTCCACCAACTATTGTCATCCCCATCGAATATCTCTGCCCTCTCTGAATTTCGCTACCCACGACGGATGTTTTCGCCCTCGTCGATTCTCGCCCCCATGACAAATGTCGCCCTCGGAGAATCAAACACGGGTGATGCCCATGTGGAGGTAGGTGAAGCCTGCCTGGATACGGCTGAAGGCTGCCCGAGAGCATCGAGCATGGGCGTAGCTCGTGCGAAGTTGCTCGTGTGTGTGTGTATATATATATATATTCAATATAAAAGTACTTATTGGACCTTTGAGGCTGAAAAGTCTCATGCCTTATCTCTCAATCTTTCGATTAACACCAGTTCTCTTCATCGGTCTGATCAAAGTCACCACTCCCACGCTCTATAATACCCGTAGGTGCCCTATTTTGCACCTTCACGCATTTTACTCATGCCGCACAACAACTGTAAAATCCCTACCCATAACATGGGATATAGTAGAAGGTCCAGTCGGGGCCCCACACCATTTTCCACGAACAGGCGGAGAGGTCACTTTATAATATCAAAACTACCAACGATTCCTAACACAGAGCATTCTAGCGGAAGCTTCAAGGTTGAAAACTTTGAACTCAAGTACAACAAAAGAAATGTCCACTACTAACAATTACGAATGAAAACAACCAATACACAAGGTACATGTCCATATGGACTTACAAGTTTCTCTTAACAGGAGTGTGGTTTACAAACATCGGCTCGCAGGCCGGCCACACATGAACAAGAGTAAAGCAAAGTAAAGCCTTCAAGGGCAGCATCGCAACCAGGGCTTCAGCCAACTATTTCCCGCTTGGGCCAGCTCCATCTACAAGAAACAATCCACCAAGTAGCGACAAACAAGGCAACAGTCAGCATTCAGCTGACCAATTATAACGACCCTGCCCCTGGCACAGGGTAGCGAAATTCCTTCCCTACAAAGCATTTTATTAACCAGCACATATATACTATAATCCACCATGGTTGTGCACAAGTGCACTAGCCAATTCATAACACAAATGTCGGTACGACGGCCCGACGCTCCGTGCACTCAGGGCACCTTATTGGTGAACCGGAAAATCCAGGGTCCTACCACCATTTCAAGGTCTCTCTCCCTTATGCTCAAGAATGAGCATTCCTAGTCATTATGGTGTGCAAGCCTAAGACTCTCGCTATGAGATCCTAACAGGGACTTAAGCACCCAAGGTTAGACAACCATAATGAGGGTACAGATCCGCCCTGCCCGTTGTTCATCATCGTCAGTCGACACACCGGACCGACGCGGGTACATCATCTCCTTGCCAATTCGCCACCAAGGCTTTTAGTTGTAGCACAATGGCCCATCAACACACAACATGGTACTCATTACCACACGAGTTGAACAGCAAGTATCAACTCTCACATTTTCCTGGACTTCCTCCAGTACTTACTGCTGCACCAAGCCACAGGTATTCACCAAGGGACTCCATACAAACAGTCAATGAACACGGAGTCTTCTCCGATTTGAAAACAAAGCATCACCAATCCGTACTACTCACTTTCGAATGGGCTTTACACAAAATTCCTAACCGTACTAATCACTTCTGGTTCTAATGCAACAAAGAAAGGGATGGACCACCGATCCCACAGGAATCACTTCGCGTTCCAACTTTTTGGTGGAGGATTCCTATGCAAATGTAGGAAAGAAGGATTTCACATGTCCGAGTGGAAAATCGTTACCCTTGCAGCACGTTTTGGCGCCATGGAGAAAAGTACACGGTTGGAAAGGACCACAACGCTCTTGCCTCCATGAATCTGAATTCGGCACGCGATTCGGACCACCGTAGCACCACCGATGGCCGGATTCCTCTTCTCCTACCTCCTCTTTCTCTCCCCTCTCTCTTCTCCTTAGAAAGATAAAGCCAAAGATGAAATGAGGAATAACTTCCCCATTCCCGTCCATAAACAATCAGGAGGCAAGCCAGGTCCATTGGATCGTATTTAATTAAAATGAACGGCCCAGATTAGCTTTTAAAATCATTTCAGATGGCCGAATGCGGCTTTGCACACAGCCGTGTGCCTGGCTGTGTGCCCTACTTGCACACAAAATCGTCAATTCAGAGCAGGACACGGGTTTAGACACGCCCGTGTCCAAGGTGACACGCCCGTGTCGCCCTGATTAGCACGCCCGTGTCGGTGGGCATGTTCCATAACCTCCCTACGAAACTGACAAGACCCCTAGTGGACACGGGTCCTGACACGCTTGTGTTAGGATTGACACGGCCGTGTCGACCACGAAATACCTGTGTCCCGAGCCGTGTACATGCCTCTCGACACAGCCCAGTTTCTAGAGAAGGACGCGGCATGTTGACACGCCCGTGTCAACTTTGACACGCCCGTGTTAGCACCCCTTACACACCCATGACCTCCAGCCGGGAAATTCCCAGGGCTCCAAAACCCATAAAAGCACTTTCCATACCTATAGTGTTTTGGGGGCATTACAATTCTCCCCCTCTTATAAGAATTTCGTCCCGAAATTCACTAAGCACATAACAAAATTATATACTATGCAAATATATACTATTGTTTATACAAATGGTTACAATAATACTACAAAAATAGCTTGGGAAATTCAGTACGTATGGCTTGTTCCTGCTCCCATGACAAATCCTCTCGGCCACAATTGTCCCATCGGACCTTGACCATCCCGACAGCTTTATTTCGTAGTTGTTTAACCGTCGTATCCTCGATCCGAATAGGCCTAACCTTCGTCGTTATCCCACTATCGACAGATACTCCATCCTCATCAACCAACTGAGATGGCTCTTTCTCTGCTTTCCTTAATACTGAGACATAAAACACGTCATGCAAACAACTCAGTTCTGTTGAAAGCATTAACCGATAGGCAACCTCACCAACACATTCTACCACTTTAAACGGTCCCAAATACCTCGGGCTCAGCTTTTTTAGACGTCGTATCCTGGACACGCCCTTGAAGGGTTTAATTTTCAGGTATACCCAATCGCCCACCGCAAACTCCAGGTTTCGGTGCTTGGCATTGTAGTACTTTACTTGCCTGTCTTGAGCCACCAACAATCTTTCTCGAGTTAGCATCATCCATTTCTTTTCTCTTGTACAACTTCGATTCACCAGTCTCCGCCCAAGACAAAGGGGTCCGGCACTTCCTACCGTACAAGGCCTCAAAGGGCTCCATCTAAATACTATCTTGATAGCAATTGTTGTAGGCGAACTCGATCATATATAGATGATCTTCCCAACTCTTTCCGAAATCTAGTGCAGAAATTCGAAGCATATCCTCCAATGTCCTGTTGGTCCTTTCGATCTGACCATCCGCCTGAGGATGAAAGGTCGTACTTAAATGCAATTTTGTACCCAACAGTTGGTGAATTAACCTCCAATCTCCCGAAGTGAAACGCCCATCATGATCACTAACGATGTTACGGGGCACACCGTGCAATCGTACAATATTATCCACATACAATTTTGCCAACTTGTCAACTGAGTCGCCCTTCCGGTTCGGGATGAAGTGTGACACCTTAGTTAACCGGTCCCCAATCACCCAAACTGCATCATTACCGCGTTGCGATCTCGGCAGCCCATGCACGAAATCCATCGAGATGTCATCAAATTTCCATATAGGAATAGGCAACGACTTCAGAAGACCACCTGTCCTTTGGCATTCAGCCCTTACCAAGGCACGTGTCTGGCATTTCGCAACATAATGTGTTATATCCTTCTTCATTCCAGGCCACCAGAACATTTTCTTCATATCCTTATACATCTTCGTGCTCCCAAGGTGAATTGAATATTCTGTGAAGTGGGCTTCATACATCAATTCTTCACGAACTTTACCCCTACTTGGGATGCACAAACGTCCGTCTCTCCGCAAAAGGTCGTACTCAAAGGAAAACTGAGAATCTGAACTCTCCGCTACATACCATTGTAGACTTAAATCAAGTTATGTTGCCTGCCAAACTCTATCTATAAGGTCACACTGTACCTCTGTCCAGTTCAAACACGCCTTTGTAGTGGAATCCTTGTCAACACAAGAAATGTCTAAGACTTCCAGTTCTCGAATTAGGCTTTCATCATGCCTTAGCAACAAATTAGCCCTTGCCGGAGTCCTACGACTCAAGGCATCTGCGATGGCATTCCCCTTACTGGGAGTGTAGTGAATCTAAAAAGGTGTAGTCTCCATGAAACTCCATCCACCTTCTCTGTCACATGTTGAGATCCTTCTGATCCAACAGATACTTCAGGCTCTTATGGTCTGTGAATATATCCACTTTCACGCCATATAGATAATGATGCCACAGTTTAAGTGCGAATATTACCACCGCCAACTCCAAATCATGGATAGGGTAATTCTGTTCATGCACCTTCAACTAGCGTGAGCTATAAGCTATCACCTTCCCAAACTGTAGAAGAACACAGCCTAAGCCGCTCCCTGATGCATCACTATACACTTCAAGCCGTCCAAACCACATGGCAATGTCAAGATTGTCGCCGTAGTCAACCGACTCTTTAGCTCCTCAAAAGCTCGTGCACATTCGGGCGTCCAAACAAACTTTTGATCCTTCCTCGTCAGTGTGGTGAGAGGCAAGGCTATCCTCGAGAAATTCTCTACAAATCGCCTGTAGTAGCCCTCCAGTCCAAGAAAACTCCTGACCTCTGCCACAGTAGTAAGAATAGGCCACTCCCGTATATCAGCATTTTTAGTTGGATCCACCGCAACGCCCTCTCCACTAACCACATGGCCAAGGAAAGCCACTGACGACAGCCAAAATTCACACTTAGAGAACTTAGCGTAGAGGTTGTTCTTCCTCAGGGTGTGCATCACCAACCGCAAATAATTTGCATGATATTCTTTAGTTTGGGTGTATACGAGGATATCGTCGATAAAGACGATTATAAATTGATCCAAGTATTCCCTAAACACCTGATGCATTAAATCCATGAATACCGATGGAGCATTGGACAGCCCAAACGGCATTACCGTGAACTCATAGTGACCATAACGTATTTCGAACATTGTTTTGGGTATGTCACTTTCACGATCTCTCAACTGATAATAATCTGACTTCAAATCCAACTTGGAGTATACAGTCGATCCAACTAACTGGTCAAACAAGTCATCAATTCGTGGAATCGGATATTTGTTCTTTTCTGTTAGCTTATTTAGTTATCCGAAGTCAATACATAGACGCAAGCTACCATCCTTCTTCTTCACAAAGAGAACTGGCGCGCACCAAGGTGATTGACTTGGACATATGTAGCCTTGCTCTAGTTGTTCCTGTAACTTAACCTTCAACTCCGCCATTTCCTTTGGCGCTACTCGATATGGCGAGCGGGCCATAGGTTTCACACCTGGTACCAACTCGATAGCGAAGTCGATCTCCCTTTGGGGTGGTAACCCTGGAAGACTTTTTGGAAACACATCAGTAAACTATGACACAATCGGCACCTCACTAATACTTGTCTTAGGCTCCACAGTCTCTATAAGTGTGAAGAATAACTCTGCACCCTTCTGAACTGCCTTAACGACTTGGAGGGCAGATAAAAGTATCCTAATCGTCACTCACATGCCATTGAACTTAGTATCTTGCTCGGTATCTTGACCCAGTGTAACCTCTTTGGAAGTGCAATTTATACTGGCATGCTGCTCTGAAAGCCAGTCCATACCAAAGATAATATTGAACTCAGATATCGGTAGCACTGATGCATTCACCAAGAAATCCTGACTTCCTATCTTTACTTCCACACTACACGACTTATCCGCGCACAACACATATCTGTTAGGTAGGAGCACCTTAATACTATTTATCATGGTCCGTGCAGGTACCCTGATCCGTAAGACAAAGTATTCAGATAGAAACGAATGTGAGGCATCTGTATCGAACAGGGCTCTTGCTGGATGGTCCCATATAAGGACAAAACCTATATTACCAAAATTAAAAAAGCACAGCACAAGGCACAAAGTAAAACTACAAACTACCCGTACCTGTAACGACGTCAGCCTGTTTGATAGCCTCCTATTGCCTGAGATTGAAGACCCGGGGTAGCACCTGCGATGCAGAAGACTCCATCATTGTCTTCCCTTTCTCCGCATACGACGAACCCGCCTTATTTTCGCCCTTTAGAGGGCCAGAGCGACAGTCATGGGCATAGTGCCCCAGCTTTCCACACATGTAACAAGCTCGAGAACCATACCCAGAAGTTGCCTCTATCACAACATCTGAAGGGGCTTGTCCAGCAGATTTGGACCTCTTTCCCCATCTCTTACGAAACCCAGACTTCTTGGGACGCGGCGTCTTTAACTCTGGCTTTGTCACTGCCAATTTCCTCTTGCCCTGTGTCCTCTTCAAGTGTTTCTCCAAATACCTAACCGTATAGACCAACGCTTGAAATCCTTGGCTCACAGAACTCGAGAGAAAATACCTTAGCTCATCCCGCGGTCCTTCATAGAATCTACTGGTCTTACGCTCCTCTTCGGCAAAGATAGATCCTGCATAACGTCCCAGACGAGTAAACTCATGGAGATAGTCATCCACGCTCTTTTCTCCTTGCGTCAGCCATTGAAACTCCAATTCCATACCAATCCTTTGCGGCGTCAGCAAATGCTTTGCCAAGAACAACCGAGAGAACTCCACCATCGAGACCTCAATTAACTGCCTGTCTACCAAGTGATGCATTTCGACCTCATCCCACCAAAGCTGAGGCTCTCCCTCCAGCAGGAAGGTGGTTAACGTTACCTTCTACTCCTCCTCAACCCTGATTGCTGTCAAGATCCTTCTTATCCTTGAGATCCAATCCTCCACCTGGGCTGGCAAATCGGTCCCATCAAATGTTGGAGGATTGAAGCTCATGAACTGCTTCAGTTGTTGATCTGCTGCTCAGAGATCAACCACAACTTCTACCGGTTCTTGCCTTTGCCCAGCCTGATTTGGCACCGCTGCAGGCCTTACCTGTCCAGCTTGCTAAGCATTCATCACAGCAAGTACCATCTTCGTAATCATACGAACAGTTTCAGTAGAAGGAGGAGGTGTGGGCACCTCCACTAGTGCCACACTCTCATTGGAATGTTGGGGTTCTGACTGTCCTGCATGACTTCTAATCACCTATATGTGTAAGAAACACAACTTAACGACTAAACAAAATGGAAAACAAATAAAAAGGAATACGCAGATTCCGAAAACAAGTGTATTTTTATTCCTAAGTGGACATTCTTGAGTTCATAATGTGTTATAACGACAGCACTTACACGTGCTCGCCACCTCTCAAAAGAATTCGCCCACAAATTCGGAAGAGAAAGACCTATAAGTTGATACCAAATTGTAACATCCCTACCCGTTACATGGGATATAGTAGAAGGTCTAGCCGGGGCCCCACACCATATTCCACGAACAGGCAGAGAGGTCACTTTATAATATCAAAACTACCAACGATTCCTAGCACAGAGCATTCTAGCGGAAGCTTCAAGGTTGAAAACTTTGAACTCAAGTACAACAAAAGAAATGTCCAGTACTAACAATTAGGAATGAAAACAACCAATACACAAGGTATATAGCCTTATGGCCTTACAAGTTTCTCTTAACAGGAGTGTGGTTTACAAACATCGACTCACAGGCCGGCCACAAATGAACAAGAGTAAAGCAAAGTAAAGCCTTCAAGGGCAGCAACACAACTAGGGCTTCAGCCCGCTATTTCCCGCTTGGGCCAGCTCCACCTGTAAGAAACAATCCACCAAACGGCGGCAAACAAGGCAACAGTCAGCATTCAGCTAACCAATTATAATGACCCTGCCCCTGGCACGGGGCAGCGGAATTCCTTCCCTGCAAAGCATTTTATTAACCAGCACATATATACTATAATCAACCACGGTTGCGCACAACCGCACTAGCCAATTCATAACATAAACGTCGGCACGACGGCTCGACGCTCCGTGCACTCAGGGCACCTTATTGGTGAACCGGAAAATCCAGGGCCCCACCACCGTTTCAAGGTCTCTCTCCCTTATGGTCCAGAATGAGCATTCCTAGTCATTACGGTGCGCAGGCCTAAGACTCTCGCTATGAGATCCTAACAGGGACTTAAGCACCCAACATTAGACAATCATAATGCGGGTACAGATCCGCCTTGCTAGTGGTTCCAGAATCATTTTTCTACCTTATTAGGTAAAAGCATTCATCACACCGGACCGACACGGGTACAACATCTCCTTGCCCGTTCGCCACCAAGGCTTTTAGTTATAGCACAACGGCCCAACAACACATAACATGGTACTCATGACCACATGAGTTGATCACCAAGTATCAACTCTCACATTTTTCTGGACTTCCTCCAGTACTTCCTGCTGCACCAAGCCACAGGTATTCACACGGAGACTCCATACAAACAATCAATGAACACGGAGTCTTCTCCGATTTGCAAACAAAGCATCACCAATCCGTACTACTCACTTCTGGATGGGCTTCACATAGAATGCCTAACCGTACTATTCACTTCCGATTCTAATGCAACAAAGCAAGGGATTGACCACCGATCCCACGGGAATCACTTCGCGTTCCACCTTTTTGGTGGAGGATTCCTATGCAAATGCAGGAAAGAAGTACTTCACATGTCCGAGTGGAAAATCGTTACCCTTGCAACACGTTTTGGCGCCATGGAGAAAGTTACACGGTTGGAAAGGACCGCAACGCTCTTCCCTCCGCGAATCAGAATTCGGCACGCGATTCGGACCACCGTAGCACCACCGGCGGCAGGATTCCTCTTCTCTTACCTCCTCTTGCTCTCCCCTCTCTCTTCCCCTTAGAAAGAGAAAGCCAAAGATGAAATTAGGAATAACTTCCCCATTCCCGTCCATAAACCATTAGGAGGCAAGCTAGGGCCGTTGGATCGTATTTAATAAAAATGAACGACCCAGATTAACTCTGAAAATCATTTCAGATGGCCGTACACGGCTTTGCACACGGCCGTATGCCTGGCCGTATGCCCTGCTTGCACGCGAAATTGTCGATCCAGAGCAGGACACGGGTTGAGACACGCCCGTGTCCAAGATGACATGCCTGTATCGCCCTAACTGGTACGCCCGTGTCGGTGGGCATGTTCCATAACTGCCCTACGGAACCGATACGACCCTTAGTGGACACGGCTCCTTACACGCCCGTGTCAGGATTGCACGGTCGTGTCTACCACAACATACCCATGTCCCGAGCCGTGTACACTCCTCTCGACATCGCCTAGTTTCCAGAGAAGGACACGGAATGTTGACACGCCCGTGTCAACTTTGAAACGCCCGTGTCGGCACCCCTTACACGCCCGTGACATCCAACCGAGAAATTCCCAGGGCTACAAAACCCATAAAAACACTTCCCATACCTATAGTGTTTTTGGGGCATTACAACAACAAACCCTACCCGCGCCGCATACTTGTCGCGATCGACTCGTTGGGTCGCCGACACTTCTCCCCGCATTCTACTCCAGCAGTATCGACTTGTAGGGTCATCGGTGCTCCTTCCCGCATTCAACTCCAGCCACATTCACGCATTCCGCCCACAGTCGTGAAGCATTCGACTCGTATTCCAGGCGCAGTCCTCCACAACACATCTTTCACTTCCTCTCCTCCCCTGGATCTTCCGCAGGTCTAGGTCTTTAGCAGCACCGAGTCTTTTACTCAGACACATCAAGGTAATCCACCTCCTGCAAAACCTAAAATCACGCAGATCCTAAAATCCCGTAACAAAAATTCAACATGATCCACCTCGTGCCTCCTTCGCCCGGATCTCTCAGCCCCTCCCACATTTATTTTGAACTTCAATTCATTCTATTTTTATTTTGTCCATTTCTATTTCCAAGATGGCAATGCTTTCATTCTTCTACATTTATGCTTTCTAACTCTATTCTTCATGCTACCTTAGATTTTTGTTATGTTGGTATTGTTGTTATTATTGAATGAATATGCAAAGTTATTATTGTTGGTACACTGTCACTCGTGTGTATATATATATATATGGGTTTGCTGGAAATACATTTAAAGTGTATATAAGTTATATACACGCCTTTTTGAATTACGGTTTATACATGTATTTTATGAAAACAGTCCAGGTTTCAATCGGGCCAAAAATACGTCTTATGGGTGCATTTTCACGAAAAGTGTTCAACATGAAAATGCATGTATAAACACTTTTCATAAAAAGTGGAAGAGTATATAACTTATATACACTTTAAGTATAAACCCGGAAATTACTCTCATGCCCCCGTTCTCAATCATTTCTTTTTCTCGATTTAAGGCAGATCCTCGCTCCTCACTCTACCTCCCCTACTTCTGACGCCCAACCCGGCGCCGCTCCTTCGCCGCTTTTATTTAAAATATCGCTTCCACCGTTACTTCCGTCACTTCCTCCATCGCCGTTGTCGTCGTCGCTTCCGTCGTTGTCTCTTTCTCTAGCACTTCCTTTGCCACCACCTGTAACGCCACCTCCTGGAAACGATGAAATAACTGCTATAACCAATCAAACCTACTTCACCCGCCTTTAATCGAAGCCTCCCCACCTAACCTTCATCCTCACTCAGCAACCTCTGGTAAAATTATGTTTTGCCCTTGCACCATTGTGATTTTTGACAGTAAAAACATGAATGATGCCCCCATGACATGAATGATATTAAATAATTCAATCGGAATTAAAATATTATTACACATGCATTATTGTTTAAGGTGTCATTTTTTCACTAATCTTCCCTCTGATTCATTCACTTCGTTCCTTTTAATTTAATGTTTCAATTATAAATTTTCTCATGAGTTTTCATACTTTTAATTACTATTGAATAATTTGATTTTGAGTTCAAATCCGCCCTTTGAGTAATGGAGGGGGTCTCTACAACCAAAGCTCTTTATGCACAAGGTAAAATTTTCTGCCCCCCTTTGGTGAAATTTGAGATTCTTGAAGATGGGTTTGATTTTATCTTGGTTTACTCTTTCTGAATTTATGTATTTGTTTTGTTGAGTTTTCGAATTGGACGTTGAATGTAGGAGGGAATATACCATTGTTAGAACATTCAATTAGGGGATGATGGCTTGCGCAAGTCTACATAAGTGATTTTATGTAACACGCACATCCGTCGTATGACATATAACAGAAGGTCCAACTGGAACACGACGCCATATACCACGGACAGTCGGAAGGGTTACATAATAATACCAAATACTCAACAACTCGCCCTAACACAGTGCATTCTAGCGGAAGCTTTTAAACAGTTTAAGAGAACCCAAAATTGCACAATAACAGCATGAATGTCCACTATTCACCACAGGAATGAAATATAACAAATACACAATAGAGTACATGGTCTTATGACCTTACAAATGTTCACTTAACAAAATAGTGTTTTACAGACATCGGCTCAAAAGCCGGCCACACATGAAAGAACTAAAATAACAGTTCGCTTTGGCCTTCGAGGACCAGCACAGTAGCTTGGGCTTCAGCCCACTATTTGGTACCTGGTTCCGCAGTACCTGCAAGCAACATTCCACCGCACGATGGAAAACAAAGCAATGGTCAGCTAAAGCTAACCAAATTATAACAACCCAGCCCCTTATTCGGGACGGCGGTGCTCATTCCTGCATTTCATTAGCCCAGCTAAACAAGTAAGTGAATAAGTATATTTCGCCACAGGTGTAGGCTCGCCCGGCCAAACACCCCGTGCACTCAAGGCACATTCTCGGTGAATCTGGTCAATTCCGTGGCTTCACCACCATCCTTGAGACGACAAACATTATGAGCATTTATTAGTCTTTCCGACCGCAGTACAAGACTCCCGACTATGCAAACGGCTAGTTCCACTTTAGGGCCTCTAGCACCGAACCACATAGCCCAGGTCCATTTCCACCCGCATGTTGCTCACTCAATCTAGTCACATTAAGACGTACGCGCGGGCCAAGCTTCACTCGGATCCTAATTCATTACCAAACATCACATAACCCAGTTATGTTCAAGGTTGGCTCCCCGACCGCCAAGTTAGCAGAATTACATTTCTGCTCAGTTTTCCGGGTGCGCCTTGGAGTTAATCCCCAAGGATCCCTGCTGCAATCTACCGCGTAAAAACCCGAAAACAATCAAAGACACGGAGTCTTCTCCGGCTACTCATGCAATGCAACATCACCGATCCAGACCAACTTGTCCGGGTAGGCTTCACACACCATGCATATGTCCGTACTACGATTCTGGACTCTAAACAAGGGGGACTTTACATATCTACCCCAAGGAAAACCGCAAACTCACCGCACACTCGCGTGAAAGGGTTTCCTATGCAAAGGAAGAATAGCTTCACATGCTCAAGTTGTGAATCATTACCCTTGAAGTCCGCTTTGGCGTCATGAGAAACTAGCCGAATTGAAGGCTTCATAAGGGAATTCTCTCCACGGATCTGGTATAGGTTCTCGATTTGGTGCTCCGACGCTTTGCCGGCGGCCGGATTCCTCCCTTCCTTCTTCCTTGCACTCTTCTCTCTTTAACTTCTTAAAAAGAGTGAACTTAGGAGGAAAATGAGGGATTAATCATCTATTCCCGAACTTAACACAACAGGATCACATCTGGGCCGTCAGATCGTATTTAAAAAAAACGAACGACTTAGATTAGCCTAAAATTTCTTAATCCTTGGAAGAACACGGCTTTGCACACGGCTGTGTTCCAAACCGTGTGCCTCGAACCAGCCATGAATATCGAGCACAGAAAAGAACACGGGTTGGGACACGCCCGTGTCCCAACCTAACACGCCCGTGTCAGGTCCTCGACACGCCCGTGACCAGGGGTCGTGTCGTAAATAACCGTCATGCCAATCGTCACGTCCCATAGTGGACACGGGTGGCGACACGCCCGTGTCAGACTTGACATGCCCGTGTTAACTAGTACACGCCCGTGTTCCGGGCCGTGTCCCTCATTCGACATGGGACCAAACTTTCCAGAGAAGTACACGGCCATGTAGCACGCCCGTGTCCCATGCCGTGTGCCTGACACACCCTAGGACACGACCGTGTCCCAGGCTGTGTTCGAGCACTCAATGCTTGTTGACCTTAACTCGACGACCCGAGCACGACACGACCATGTGACACACCCGTGTCACAGGCCGTGTTCATCCTACGAAGACCTGAACTTGTTTCTAACACCGCGTGTTTCACTTTTGAGTTTCGTTGCGTTACAAATCTCCCCCCCCCCTTAAAGAATTTCGTCCACGAAATTATGTAAAGGTATACAAAAAAATTTAAATATTACCTGAGTCGAATAATTCGGGGTATTCTTCCATCATTGTCTGCTCTCGCTCCCAAGAAAGCTCCTCACGCCCGTAGTTATCCCAACGGACCTTAATCATTCGGATTTCCTTGTTACAAAGTCGTTTGACTTCAAAGTCTTCAATGCGAACTGGCTTGACCTTTGTCGTCAACCCATTATCAATCGGCACTTGATAGACCTCAATGACCTGCAAAGGCTCTTGTACCACCTTCTACAATACCGATACGTGGAATATATCATGTAGCCCACTCAACTCCACCAACAACTTCAATCGATACGCTGCTTCGCCAATCCGCTCCAAGATCTCAAACGGTCCAAGGTATCTCGGACTTAGCTTCTTCAAGCATCAAATCCGCAAGACACCCTTGAACGGCTTGTTTATCAAATACACCCATTCGCCAACACTGAACTCCAAATTCCTATGCTTGGCATTATA
Source organism: Platanthera zijinensis (assembly GCA_039513925.1). Lineage (NCBI taxonomy): Eukaryota > Viridiplantae > Streptophyta > Magnoliopsida > Asparagales > Orchidaceae > Platanthera > Platanthera zijinensis. The sequence continues at coordinate 3,183,517 of CM077089.1, forward strand.
GTATTTTTCCTGCCTGTCCTGAGCAATCTTTAACCGTTCCTGAATCGTACGTACCATTGAATTGGCGTCTTCCACTTCCTGAAGTTTATATAACTTTGACTTGCCTGTCTCCAACCAAGATAATGGCGTGCGACACCTTCTCCCATACAGGGCCTCAAAAGGCGTCATTCTAATACTCGCTTGAAAACTGTTATTGTATGAAAATTCTACCATGTACAGGTTATCTTCCCACTGTTTTCCGAAATCCAAGACGCACATGCGGAGCATGTCCTCCATTGTCCTGTTGACCCTTTCGGTCTGACCATCCGTCTGCGGATGAAAGGCTGTGCTGTAACTCAACTAAGTTCTCAACAACTTATGCACCAGCCTCTAGTCATTTGACGTGAAGCATCCGTCTCGGTCACTAACAATACTGCGGGGCACACCATGCAATCGTACAATATTATCCACATAGAGCTTGGCTAACTTTTCCACCGGATCTTCCTTCCTATTCGGGATGAAGTGCGACACTTTTGTCAATCTATCTACGACCACCCAAATGGCATCGTTTCCCTTCTGCGACCTTGGCAAACCATGCACAAAATCCATGGAAATATCGTCGAACTTCCATTCTGGGATAGGCAAGGACTTCAAGAAACCTCCGGGTTTCTTGCACTCCGCCTTCACCAAGGCATAAGTTTGGCACTTCGCCACATAAAGTGTTACATCCTTCTTCAACCCTGGCCATCAAAACAACTTCTTCATGTCCCTATACATCTTCGTGCTCCCCGGGTGGATTGAGTACTTGGTATGATGAGCCTCGTACAACAACTCCTCCCGAAAATTATCTGCACTAGGGATGCATAGGCGACCGTCCTTCCTTAGCAGTCCATCTTCAACAGAAAATTGGGAATTTGACCAATCCAACGATTCATCCAAGATCTGCTTCATACTGCTATCCTGAACCAAAGTTCGCCAAATCCTATCATCTAGGTCATGTTGCACCTCCGTCCAACACAAAATTGCTTCGGCACTAGACTGCTTATCAATGCAGGAGATCTCCAATGCCTCCAAATCACGAACCAAACTCTCATCATGCACTGTCAACCAGGTTGCTTGCGCAGGTTCCCTACGACTCAACGCATCCGCCACTGCATTTCCTTTCCCGGGCACGTAATGTATTTTGAAAGTGTAGTCCCCCAGGAACTCCATCCACCTCCGCTGCCTCCTGTTCAGGTCCTTCTGATCTAGCAAATACTTCAGGCTCATTTAATCGGTGTAGATATCGACCTTCACACCGTACAGATAGTGCATCCGCAGCTTTAGAGCAAATATCACGGCCACTAACTCCAAGTCATGGACTGGATAATTTATCTCATGAACTTTCAATTGTCGTGATCCATAGGCTATAATGCTCCCATACTGTAGCAGAACACAGCCCAAACCACTACCCAAAGCATCACAATAAATTTCAAACTCTGAGGACCCACTAGGCGAACGCAAAATAGGTGATGTGACCAAGCGTCTCTTCAATTCTTCAAAAGCCTGCGCGCACTCCAGCGTCCACACAAACTTTTGATGCTTCCTTGTCAACGTCGTGAGTGGTAGCACTATCCGCGAGAAGTTCTCTACGAAGCACCTATAGTAGTTGACAAACCCCAGAAAGCTCTGGACTTCCGCAACCGTAGTCAACACTTGCCACTCCTAAATCGCCGCTATCTTCGCTGGATCCACCGCTATCCCTTCACCACTAACAATATGCCCAAGGAACGCTATTGAGTATAACCAAAACGCACAATTGGATAACTTAGCATACAACTGATTCTTCCTCAACGTCTCCAATACCATATACAGATACTTGTAGTGATAAAACTCACACCACGAATACACCAAGATGTTGTCGATAAATACTATCACGAAATGGTCTAGGTACTCTCTGAATGTCCTGTTCATCAGATCCATAAACACGATTGGCGCATTATTCAGCCCAAACAGCATGACAGTAAACTCGTAATGTCAAAACTGCGTGTTGAACGCTATCTTTGGGATGTCACTCTCCCTTATCCTTAGCTGGTAGTATCCGGATTTCAGATTTTGCTTCGAATATACTGTTGACCCAACAAACTAATCAAATAGATCGTCAATCCTTGGGATCAAATACTTATTCTTTTTCGTAAGCTTGTTCAACTCCCAATAGTCGATAAAGAGTCGCAAGCTCCCATCTTTCTTCTTAACGAAGAGGACCGGTGCGCTCCAAGGCGACGAACTTGGATGCACATACCCTTGCTCTAACAATTCTTGCAGTTGCACCATCAGCTATGCCATCTCCTTAGGCGCTATCCGATACAGAGAGTGTGACACCGGTTTGGCACCCAACACCAGCTCAATTTTAAAATCAATCTCCCGCTGAGGAGGGGCTCCCGGGAGATCGTTTAGGAATACATAAGGATACTCGAACACCACTACAATACTGCCCAGACTAGGTTTAGGCGTTGAAGCCTGCACTAAAGTGACAAATAACTCTGCCCCAGACTGAACTGCCTTAATCACCTAAAGAGCTATCATTACAATCTTGCTCGACCCTTTCATGCTAGCAAACGTGGTGTCCCGATCAGTATTCAGTCCCAACTTAACCTCCTTTCAGTTGCAATCAATGTTGGCTCGCTGCTCTGAGAGAAAGTCCATTCGAAAGATTACATCGAACTCCACTAACGGCAGCACCGACGCTTGCAAATCAAACTCTTGATCCCCGATCTGTAACTTTACAACACAGACTCTATTCGCGTGCATTGAGCACTCATTGGGCAAAAACACATCCAACTTGTCTTTTGCCATCGAGGAAGGAACTCCGATGCGCGATACGAATCTTTCGGATAAGAAGGAATGCGTGTAGTACCCCCCCCAACCTTTTGACCGGGTCGGGCCGAAGGGGGTACTACTGTCCCAAGACGTCCACCAAGTACTTCTTAGGGGAAACGTCCCACCTTATCCAAGCACTAGTTGGTTTCCTTGCTCGGCTCGAATCATAACATTCACAACCCATCAGAATATAGTGGAAGAATTAACAGGAAACCATTGCAGATTTATATATCACATATCAAAATTACAGCGGTTCTAGGGCCGAAGCCTAAGTACTTATATAAGCCCGTGGGCTATACATGTGCTATATATAATCCTCATATACTCTCTCTCTACGCTGCTCGGCAGAACTCACGTCTCTAAACTCGGGGTACGGCGGGAGTGCATCTGCTCGAGTAGACCTAGCTGCTGGCATAATCTCCTGCGGTAGCGGGTCACTACGGTGCTCCACCTCCTGTGAATGGTTAATCAAATAACTGTTAGTCACAGAGCTAAGTGGAAACAATTCTCCTCCTCGGATCCACATCCTGGGGATGAGCACGCATCCACCCAAAAGAAGTAAAGACCCAAAGCAAGAGAGGGTTAGCACAACATTTCATATATGAATAGCTAGGAGCAATATAAAAGAGTGCAGTATAACCGAAAAAAGCAGCAATAGTATAAAACGGTTATAGCAATGCTCTACTAGCTCATCAGTACAATAGGTTTTCATATCCTGAATTCTATCACAGGCATTCACAGCCACGCACACCGCAGGCATTCACAGTCGCGCATACAAACCCTATGTCGACAAAGTTTGGACCGTTTCTGTTCCGGCAGGGTAGCGAGCCCCACGGGCCTCACTGATGTGGCCGTCGGTGACAGTGGCCAGTCCTGCCACTTCTGGGGGTGATTGTACCGTACAACCCCATGCCCTAACGAAAAACCTAGTGTACTCTTGGATGTGAGCGACATCAAACGAATCATTTTGGCCGACCAGCGGAGGAAAACCCGAAGGGGAATAAAACGGACGGTCACCCGTGGTACTCATCTCCCTGTCGCCTTGAGTCGTCGACCTTCCCGCACCGGTATGAACGGTCTGCGGGAGGGACTGGCCCGCCACTATTTCACCGCAAGCAATTTACAAACAATCAAACAAAGGCAATCATAATATACATCGGGTCTACGTTGGCCTTCCCTACTAGGCTTCAAACTTTGGGCGGCGGCACTAGCTCTACTTTTGACAAAGAGCGTGGGAGCGCATTATTTGGGGCTAGACTTGGAGGAATACCTCACCTACGGATATCCCCAACTAAGGCTTAACCTTAATAACGACTGCTCGTCAGAGCAGGACCCGAGATTATAATAGTAAATTGCAATGAGGGCAAATGCGGTGTTTATGCTGCTTATTTAAACTGCTGAAAAGGAATGTGACCAGTACGAAACTGGAGTAGTACTGAATTAAAAGTACTTGACCAGTACGAGACTGGAGTAGAACTAAATTGAAAGTACTTCACTAGTACGAGACTGGAGTAGAACTTAATTAAAAGTACTTGACCAGTACGAGATTGGAGTAGAACTGAATTAAAAGTACTTGACTAGTATGAGACTGGAGTAGAACTGAATTAAAAGTACTTGACCAGTACGAGACAGGAGTAGAACTTAATTGATAGTACTTGACCAGTTCGAGACTGGAGTAGAACTGAATTAAAAGTACTTGACCAGTACGAGACTGGAGTAGAACTGAATTAAAAGTACTTGACCAGTACGAGACTGGAGTAGAACTTAATTAAAAGTAGTTTACCAGTACGAGACTGGAGTAGAACTGAATTAAAAGTACTGAACTGAAAAGAATAAAGGAACTGGACTAGTGTAAGACTGGAATAATCATAAAGAAAATGGTTAGTAGTCCAATCACTCCATCTAAGAGGCTTCGGTTCCATCTCCATTCTCATGAGAGATTTTTTTGTTCCATCTCCGTTCTCAAGAGAGATTTTTCTGTTCCATCTCCGTTTTTAAAAGGTTTCATTGGGTTACACCCATTATTAAGATCTGATTAGGATTTGGTTGCGCCTTATTAATCATAACTTAATCGGATCAAGGACTTGTCAGGAGTTACACTCTCATTATTTATCGAGATTAATTCGCAACTCGCTGCTCGTACTTTCACCTTTCGAGCGTGTCTAAATCACCCGAGAGTCGAGGCGCTCGACGGTTTCACAAAGTCTCGGAACACACAAAGCTTGGTCACTTGCCTCAGCCACTCTCGTCGATACGATAACTTTGAATTTATTAATTAAATTAGAGAGGACGGTCACGCACTCCAATTTCATTTTCGAAGAAAATGAGCGTAATAATTTCCGAACGCGACCCTAGGCTTCCATATTTTAGGAAAAATATCAAAACTTATCCCCATGACCCCAAATTTTGATACAACCTTTAAGAGAGCCTAAAATGAGCCTTGTAATATTTTTGTAATTTTCCAAAGTGTTTTGGGCCTTTAATTTGCCCAAACAATTTTTTGGGGATTTTAAAAATACCAAATCAACTCCAAAAATTCTCAAAACTTTTGTGGAGACTGTTCTCATCAAGGAGAACAATTTTCATGTTCAAAACTTTTTCATGAGGGCCCTATTTTAGCCTCTGAAAAATCAAACCCCTTATTATAATATTATAATATTATAATAATATAAATTATAAAATGAGTTTACTGTTCACCATCTTCTCCCCCCGCTGGAACTGAACTGGCCACCCTTATGGGTCTTCCCAGCCGCTGGCCGGCCACCGGCCGGCTGTGGCTCCGCCACCGGCTAATCCGCCGGTGGTGGGCGCTCCCTCTGGCGGTAATCTGGAGGCCTGCCGCCACCGGAGCCTTTTTTTTCTAAAACGGGAGGGGAGGGGGTGACGGCGGCGGCTCTCCGGCCGCCGGAGCTCGCATGCGTTACGTCAGAAATGGGGAGGGGGAGGAAGAGAGGGTTCCGCCTTTGTTGGGGGCGCTTGGAGGTGGCCGGGTTAGGTGGCCATGGAGGGTGGTGAGGTGGTGGAGCTCGGGCTTGCCTTTTTCAGGCAACCTGGACTCCGGCAGAGCTTGGGCAGGGGTGGGGGAGTTGCTCAATGAGCTATTAGGATAGTTAGGGGAGGGGGCCTCTATATAAGCTTGGGGGAGGGAGGGTTTCTCCTTTTTGGCAATATGGGATTAATCCCTCCTTAGGGAGGGATTAATCACCACCCTCCAGCTGTCCAAGGACAGTTGGAGGTGCCACATATTCCCCATGTGGGGAATAAGGGGAAGCCCCATGGGCTTGGGCCTCCATGGTGAAGAAAGAGAGGGGAAAGAGGAGAGAATGGGGTTTATGGGCCTCCTTGTTCCATGGCCCTCTTGGCTTCATGGTGTGGGCATGTATTAATGGCCTAAGAATACACATATGATTGGCTCCTAATCATGCCATGAGGGAGAGTGAATTCTTTTTTTTGGGTGAGGAATTTTAAAAATATCTTTTTAGGAGGGTTTGACCAAACTCAACCATAGAGTGGGTCCCCCATGCTGGACAAAGTCAAAGTAGGTTCGAGACATCGGGGTCGGGTCAAAGTTGGGGTGTCATGTCACAATTAGTGTGCGTACGCTTTTCGGTGCACGATTATGCTTGATTTGACCACGAGTTGACTAATTGTAGTCGAAATTTACCAGAACGACTTCTGTTGACTTTGTATTGACTACACTAGTCCGACGCCACTGACTGGGGTTCAATCAGAGTCTGTTTGGCGAAAGTCCAAAATCTGAGCGTCGTAGCACGCTAAAATGGTCAAAACGCTCATAATCATCGTTAGGCCTTGAATCACGACGCAACGATTTTTCCAATACGTTCGTATCAACTATACGAAGTCATAGGAATTGACAGAACTCAAATCAGAGTTCTCTATCAATATCCAAAATTCTCATTTTCGCGACATTTTGCGAGGAATGGCCAAATCCACTACATGACCTCGGGGTCAAACTAAACGAGTTCTGATGCGCTCGTATTGACTATACGAGGCCACAGGAACTGATAGAACTCAATTCGGAGTTCTCTAGCTCGATACCCTGCCTAGGTTTGCCTCCTACCGGGTCACGGGTAAAGGCTCGGGTCACTTTTATTGGGCCGACTAGGGCTCTTGTGGCCCAATAAAAGTCGGGATGTTACAATGCGAAGCTCCCTATCGAACAAGGCTCTTGCCGGACTATCGAAAACTAACACAAAGCCTTGCACCAACATTTATAAGCTAACATGTAAAAAGGTAGCAGCTACAAAAGCTAAAGAGTAATAATTTAACGCATACCTGTCACCACGTCAGCTTGCTTAATGGCCTCTTGCAGACCAAGGTTGTATACTCTAGGCTGGGTTGGAGCATGGTGGAATGCGATCGACTCCGCCGCCTTCCCCTTTTCTTCATATGTTGATCCATGCCTCTTCTCGGACTTTGCACATCTGCTCCAACACTCACATGCAAAACGTCCCACCTTTCAACAATTGTAGCACGCTCCTGGGACTCGACTTGTGTTTGCCCCCGTCACACCAGACGAAGGGGCTGAGCTCGAAGTCTTCTGCTTCTTATTCCATCTACGGAAACCAAACTTTGAACTCGGCGCTTTGAACTCTGACCTTTTTTCCCCTGGGTCCTTCTTCTCTTGAACATTCTTTGCGACCCTTTCACATGACCAACCCGCATTTACCAAGGCTAGGAAGCCCTGCGCATTAGGCCCAACTAGGAGTAGCTATAGGTCGCCCCGTAGGCCCTCATAAAATTGGTTGGTCTTCCACTTTTCTTCAGTAAACATAGCACTAGCATAACGACCTAACCGAGTAAACTCGTGGAGATACTCATCCACGCTTCTCTCTCCCTAAGTCAAACCAAGGTACTTATTCTCCATCTCAAGCTTCTGGGCAGAAGGTAGGTATCTAGACAAGAACATCCTTGAGAATTCCTCCATCGGTACATCAGCAAGTTGCCTTGCCACTAAGAGATGAACCTCCAGCTCGCCCCACCACATCCTTGCCTCACCAGCCAATAGGAAGGTTGCTATTGTGGTCTTCTGCCATTCAGTAGTTTATGTGGCGGTCATGACCCTCTTCATCGTAGAGAGCCAATCCTCAGCTTGAGTTGGCGTTCCCATCCCGTCGAATATCGGAGGATTAAATCTCATCACATGCTTGAGCTGTTTCTCCGTGGCTCTCCTTGGTGTTACCAGAACAACTTCCCCGCGCTCTACCACTCCCGGCTCTGCCACTCTAATCGGTTCTTGCTCATTAGTAGGTGGTGAGTGCTGCACTTGTTGGGCATTTATCATGTCAAAGACTGTTTCAGCCACCAATCTGATGGTTTCTGCTGAAGGAGGTATTGTAGGCACGTCACTTGGTGCACTACTTTCCTCTGATTTCGGATGCTCTGATTGCCCGACACCGCTCCTAGCTTCCTATAATAGCATAACCCTTGATTAGGCAACACACAAATTGCTAAAAGCAATCACTGGAACACTAAGGTTCCTTAAAACAAGTGTATTTTCCATTCCTAAGTGGACATTCATGGGTTCTTTTATGTTATAACGATGACGCACATACATGTGCTCACCTCCCCTTAAAAGAATTCGCCCACGAAATCAAATAAAGAATACCGACACCTGAGTCTAATACCAAATTGAAACACCCTCATCCGTCATATGGTATATAATAGAAGGTCCAGCTGGAACCCGACGTCATATACCACGGATAGTCGGAAGGGTTACATAATAATACGAAGTACTCAACTACTCGCCATAACACTGAGCATTCTAGCGGAAGCTTTTAAACAGTTTAAGAGAACCGAAAATTGCACAACAACGGCATGAATGTCCACTATTCACCACAGGAATTAAATATAACAAATACACAATAGAGTACTTGGTCTTATGGCCTTACAAATGTTCACTTAACAAAATAATGTTTTATAGACATCGGCTCGACGGCCGGCCACACATGAAAGAACTAAAATAATAGTTTGCTTTGGCCTTCGAGGACCAGCACAGCAGCTTGGGCTTCAGCCCGCTATTTGGTACCTGGTTCCGCAGCACCTGCAAGAAATATTCCACCGCACGGTGGACAACAAAGCAACGGTCAGCTAAAGCTGACCAAATTATAATGACCCTGCCACTTATTCGGGACGGCGGTGCTCCTTCCCTGCATTTCATTAGCCCAGCTAAATAATTAAGTGCATAAGTATATTTCTCCACAGGTTTAGGCTCGCCCGGCCAAACACCCCGTGCACTCAGGGCACTTTCTCGGTGAATCCGGTCAATTCTGTGGCATCACCGCCATCCTTGGGACGGTAAACATTGTGAGAATTTTTTAGTCTTTCCGACCGCAATCCAAGACTCCCGACTATGCCAACGTCCAATTCCACTTTAGGGCCTCTAGCACCGAACCACATATCCAAGGTCGGTTTCCACCCGCCCGTTGCTAACTCCGCCTAGTCACATTAAGACATATGCGCGGGCCAAGCATCACCCGGATCCTAATTCATTACCAAAAATCACATAACCCAGTTATGTTCAAAGATGGCTCCCCAGCCGCCAAGTTAGCAAATTACATTTCTTCTCAGTTTTCCGGGTGCGCCTTAGAGTTAATCCCCAAGGATCCATGCTGCAATCTACCGCGTAAAAACCCGAAAAAAATCAAAGACACGGAGTCTTCTCCGACTACTCATGCAATACAACATCACCGATCCAGACCAACTTGTCCGGGTAGGCTTCACACACCATGCCTATGTCTGTACTATGATTCCGGACTCTAAACAAGGGGTAGTTTACATATCTACCCCAAGGAACACCGCACACTCGTGTGATAGGGTTTTCCTATGCAAAGGAAGAAGAGCTTCACATGCTCAAGTTATGAATCGTTACCCTTGAAGTCCGCTTTGGCGCCATGAGAAACTAGCCAGATGGAAGGCTTCGCAAGGGAATTCTCTCCATGGATCTGGTCTCGGTTCTCGATTTCGTGCTCTGACGCTCTGCTGGCGGCTGGATTCCTCCCTTCCTTCTTCCTTACTCTCTTCTCTCTCTAACTTCTTAGAAAGAGTGAACTTAGGAGGAAAATGAGTGATTAATCCTGTATTCCCGAACTTAACACAGCAGGATCACATCTGGGCCGTCAAATCGTATTTAAAGAAATCGAACGACTCAGATTAGTAGGGCTGTGCAGAAAAATTGAAAACCGCACCAAACCGCAAAACTGCACCGTACCGCACCTCATTCCAAACCGAACCGATCGGGTGCGGTGCGGTTCGGTTTTAGGGGTCTAAAAACCGCATGTTTATTGGTGCGGTGCGGTTTTCAGTTTTTTAAAACCGTACATACTGCATCGCATCTTATTTTTAAATTATAATTTATAAATTTTAAAATTTATTGGGCTTGCTTGGTTGGTGGGGTGCTAGTGCGAACAACAAAGTAGAAATTAGACAACATCATTTCTAATTATTTATAGGTTGCTTTCAACTTTCATGGTTCAAAGTTCAAACCGCATCTCTGCCGGTTTCTCACAGTCATGGATCTAGATAGGTGGATAGCTGATTAGTTAGTTTCAACTTTTAATTAGTCCAAAGGAGTGATGGACCAAAGCCGTAAGCAGTAATGCGTAAAAAATAGAAAACCCTAGATTTCTTATTTGCTTCTCATCATTTCTCAAAGCAGGGTCTAGCCATGGCTCGCTGTTCTTCTTCTTCCTGACATTGCGTGAAGAGTGAAGACTGAAGGGTGGAAGGCCATAGGCTGTTGTAGTACTCCCTCGGTTTGCATCTCCTGATTAGTGAACCCCATCTCCTCTTCAATCCCCTCCTGCGGCTCTGCCATTGGCCCATTGTCGAGGGTCGACTGAAACCAACACGGTTTTTACCGTGTCTGTGTCCCCATATGCCGCTGTTGACATCTCTAAGGTGCAATCTCCATTCTCATTAATCCAACACCTGTACTTAATATTTTATAAATTATAGTAAGAGCAATTCATTTCATCCATGAATAGAATTAGAGCCTGATAGCTTTTAGTCTTCTATTCGGCATATTCTATGGTTTTGGGCCCGACTGCTTTTAGCCTTATGTTTGGCTCCTGCCGCTAGTATGTTTTAGCACAAGTATTTTAGCTTATAATTCACACACGTATTTTAGCTTTTATTTATACATACATGTTGATTATAAGCAGATTTTAGCTTTCATATTTCAGATTTTAGTTTGTCATAAAAGGACTGTCGGTCAAGTTCTCTAGCAAACATCTGAGAGCCAGCCCCTTTCCAGTTCTCCACTAGTCTTCATTAGAGTCATCGTGTTGTTGTGCATAATTGTTGATGACATCCAAAAAGAACAAAGGAAAAGAACCGCTTGTAATGGAGGGAGATAGCAGTTCAAAAAAATTGTCTTGATTGATTGTTTTGTAAAATTTAAAAAAAAAACTATCAAAAAACCGAAACTACACCGCACAAACCGACACCAAACTGCACCGAAACCAAACCGCACCGCACGGTTTTAGTGCGGTGCGGTTTTGGGCGGCCGAAAACCGCATCCCTACGGTGCGGTTTCGGTTTGCCTCCGAACCGCACCAAACTACACCGCTCACAGGCCTACAAATTAGCCTAAAATTTCTTAAGCCTGGGCCGAACACGGCTTTTCACACGGCCGTGTTCAAGGCCGTGTGCCTCAATCCAGCCACGAATATCGAGCAAAGAAAATAACATGGGTTGGGACATGCCCGTGTCCCAACCTGACACGCCCATGTCAGATCCTCGACATGCCCGTGACCAGGGGCCGTATCGTAAATAACCGCCACGTCAACCGTCACGTCCCATAGTGTACACGGGTGGCGACACACCCATTTCAGACTTGACACGCCAGTGTCAACTATTACATGCCCATGTTCCGGGCCGTGTACCTCAATCGACACAAGACCAAACTTTCCAGAGAAGTACACGGCCATGGGACACGCTCGTGTACCATGTTATGTGCCTGGCACACCCTGGGACACGCCTGTGTCCCAAGCCATGTTCGAGCACTCAATGCTCGTCGAACTCAACTCGACGACCTGAGTACGATACGGCCATGTGGCACGCCTGTGTCACAGGCCATGTTCACCCTACCAAGACCCAACTTGGTTCAAAAACCGCCCGTTTCACTTTTGAGTTTCGGGGAATTACATTTTAGATGGTTGAATATCTTTTTGTCGTATAGTAGAAAATATGCATTGCATCAAAGCAGGGTAGATTACATCAATTCACATGTACTAGTGTGTATCCCGCATTTTGCAAGATTGTAGTCTAGGACGGTTGTAGCCATTGATGCATTGACATAAACAAAATATTGAGAGATTACTTGGATTGAGTTCTTAATATATGAATGCATCAATTTCTCCATGCCCCTCAGAACCCCTTTGCCTCGGTGGTTTACTATCTGACATGCTCTTTGAAGGTCTTTTGTTTTCTCTATAAGGACAAATTAGGTTATCAGGCACAATAATGAAATACACCAATGAAAAATGCCCCCTACCAGCACCTGCCCATTTTTTTGACAAAGAAGAGGTCGTCCCCTGCCGAATGCCGCTGCCCCAGCACAATTGCCGAATGATAATATCGCCCTCGCTGAATGTCGCCCCCTGAATGTCACCCCCCTACCGAATGTCACCTCCCCCGGCTAATGTCGATACCCCCATATAATTTCCAAATGATTTCGCCCACGTCGAATGTTGCCGCCCACGGCGAATTATATCGCCCATGCTGAATGATGTCGCCCACGCTGAATGATGCCGCCCACGACGAATGATGCTGCCCTCACCAAATGATGCCTCCCCAGCCGAATTTCACCACCCACGCTGAATGTCGTTGCCCACACTAAATGTTGCTGTCAATTCCGAATGTCTCTGCCTCCACTGAATGTCTCCTCCCATACCGAATGATTCCACCCCCGCCAAATGTCTCCTACCCCACCGAATGACTCCACCCAAAGCCGATTGACGCCACACCCACCTAATGAGCCAACCCCCGCCTAATGTGGTATTCCCCACAAAATGTTGTTGTCCAATCGAATGTTTCCGCCCTCGCCGAATGTCGCCACCCTCGCCGGATGTTGCCACCCTCGGAGGATATTGCTGCCCTTTCTGAATATCACCCCCACGAAAAATATTGCTCCCACAACAAATGTCGCCCTCAGAGCATCAAGCACGGGTGAAGCTCATTGGAGGCTGGCGAAGCCCGCCTAGATGCGGCCGATGGCCGCCCGAGTGCATCGAGCACGAGCAACATAGCTCGTGCGAAGTTGCTCGAATGTATTTATCTTTATCTTTATTATATCTAAAGTAATATACATTTCTTGCGCTCTTACCACATATTCATTTTTCACCTTTGGATTCCTTTTTCATGTTTAATCAAAGCCCTCCATAATAAAAAATTACCGTCTAAAACTTCCCATGATTTTAGGTGTTATTTATAAAAACCTAGAATTAACTCTCATTTCACTCATTCTCAATCATTTCATTTTAACGATTTAGGGTAGATCCTCTCTCTTTGCCTTAGCCTCCCCTAGATATGACGTCCAACCCGATGTTACTCAGCTACCGCTCCGTCGCTACTTTTTTCGCCGCTTCCGCTGAGTCGTCTGACGCATCTGCCTCCGCCGCTACCGCTATTATTTCTGTTATTGCTTCCCCCACCGCTGCTTCTACCACTGTTTTCGTCGTCTTATCCTCCACCCCTTTCGCTTTCTCTACCGCTTCCTATGTCACCTCCTGCAATACCACCTCCTGCAATCGATGAGACAACCGCTATAACTAATCGAACTTGTTGCACCCTCCATCAATTAAAGCATCATCGCTCAACCTTCATCCTCACTCAGCAACCTCTTATAAAATGATTTTTTTTTCTTGCACCGTTGTGATTTCTGATAGGAAAAATGAGAATGTTGCCCCCATAATAGGAATGATACTAAATAATTCAATTGAAGTTAAAATATTGTTACACACATGCATTATTGTTTATAGTGTCGTTTTTTTACTATTCATGTCTCTTATTCATTCACTTCATTCTTGTTGATTTGATGTTTCAAATATTTTTTCCTCATTAGTTTTTCTACTTTTAATTACTATTTAATAATTTGTTTTTGAGTTCAAATCCGCCCTTTGAGTTGAGAAGGGGGTCTTTGCAGCCAAATCTCTCTATCCACAAAATAAAATTTAGGGTTTAGGATTTATCCTAAACCCTAAAATTTATGTTCCCCTTTGGTGAAATTTGAGATTCTTGGAGATGGGTTTGATTTTATCTTGGTTTACTCTTCCAAATTTATGTATCCATTTAGTTGAATTTTCAAATTGAAGACTGAATGTAGAAAGGAATATAACAATTATAGGACATTCAATTTGGGAATGATGGATTGCACAAGTCTACATAGGAGATTTTAGATGGTCGAATTTTTCTTTGACATATATTAGAAAATAAGCATCAAGCATGGGTGAAGCTCGTGTGGAGGCTGGCGAAGCCCGCCGGGATGCGGCCGAGGGCCGCCCGAGTGCATCGAGCACAAGCAGCATAGCCCGTGCGAAGTTGCTCATATGTATTTATCATTATCTTTATTAGATATAAAGTAATATACATTTCTTGCGCTCTTACCACATATTCATTTTTCACCTTTGGATTCCTTTTTCATGTTTAATCAAAGCCCTCCGTAATAAAAAATTACAGTCTAAAACTTCCCGTGATTTTAGGTGTTATTTATAAAAACCCGAAATTAACTCTCATTTCACTCTTTCTCGATCATTTCATTTTCTCGATTTTGGGTAGATCCTCACTCTTTGCCTTAGCCTCCCCTACATCTAACGTCTAACCTGATGTTACTTAGCTACCGCTGTGTTGCCACTTTCGCCGCCACTTTCGCTGCGTCGTCTGACGCATCTTCCTCCACCGCTACCGCTATTATTTCTGCTATTACATTTTCCACTGTTACTTTCGCCACCACTGTCGCTATCTCATCCTCCTCCCCCTTTCGCTTTCTCTATTATTTCCCCTGTCACCTCCTACAATGCCACCTCCTGCAATGCCACCTCCTGCAATCGATGACACAACTGCTATAACCAATTGAACCTGTTGCACTCTCCTTCAAATTAAAGCCTCATTGCCCAACCTTCATCCTCACTCTGTAACCTCTGATAAAATGATATTTTGTCCTTACACTGTTGTGATCTTTGACAGGAAATACCAGAATGTTGCCCCCATGATAGGAATGATACTAAATAATTCAATTGAAGTTAAAATATTGTTACACACATGCATTATTGTTTATAGTGTCGCTTTTTTAATATTCATGTCTCTTATTCATTCACTTCGTTCTTGTTAATTGAATGTTTCAAATATATTTTTTCTCATTAGTTTTTCTACTTTTAATTAATATTTAATAATTTGCTTTTGAGTTCAAATCCGCCCTTTAAGTTGAGAAGGGGGTCTCTGCAGCCAAATCTCTCTATCCATAAGATAAAATTTAGGGTTTAGGATAAAACCCTAAACCCTAAAATTTTTGCTCCCCTTTAGTGAAATTTTAGATTCTTGGAGATGGGTTTGATTTTATTTTGGTTTACTCTTCCAAATTTATGTATCCGTTTAGTTGAATTTTCAAATTGGAGACTGAATGTAGGAAGGAATAAACCAATTATAGGACATTCAATTTGGGAATGATGGCTTACGCAAGTCTATATAGGAGATTTTAGATGGTCGAATTTCTCTTTGACATATAATAGAAAATAAGCACTACATCAAGGGAAAATTACATCAATTTACACGTGCTAGGGCGTACCCCATATTTTGCAAGATAGTAGTCTAGGACGGTTATATACACTAATGCATTCACATATATTGTATAAAATATTTAGAAATTACTTAGATTGAGTTCTTAATATGTGAATGCATCAGTTTCTCCATGCCCCTCAAAACCCCTTTGTTTCGGTGGCTTACTGTCTGACACGCTCTTTGAATGTCTTTGGTCTTCTCTATAAGTACAAATTCAATCATCAGGCACAATAATGGAATGCACCTATGCAAAATGCCTCCTACCAACACTACAATTTTTGATTAACTCAACTAATCATTTTCTACACTATCAACACCTAATGTCAAAATCGAGGAATGTCGTACTCAGTAAACAATTTAATTTAAATAGTTTTACTAAGTTTAGGGTTTGCATAATTAATAATAGCTTGCCTCTTTATATAGATATTTGGTCATATTGGGGGTGGATGAAGTTGAAGGTTATTTTACTGGGTATTTATCTTTAAACCTAACACACCATTTTTATTGTATGCCCCAGAAGCCTCCACAATAAGCATATGCCTATAACCAATTACCCCAACTAAAATCCAAACTTATCATGGCTGAATTCTTACACAGAGGCACGTGGGTCATTGATTATTATATATATTATTATACATTTAAAATATGATGTGCATTATATTCGTTGTGCTCAGAATATGCTTATTTCTATTTTTATTGAAAATTGTATATTTCTACTTCCTAGATAATAGCAAGAAACTTCAATTTATCATGGTTGTGTTAATGCCCTTCTTTATATTCTAAATTTCAACTTCAACTATCTATATGCTCAATCTCATTGCCATGAAAATAAAATTTTGTTCCCAAAGTTTTTTTTCAAGGCTTTCTAATTTCATCATTTTAATGAAGCCATTTAGTAGTAGTAGCCAACAAATTTGACAGCATCTTTTTATTACAAGGCTGATGGATGTAATTTAGATTTCTTTGAAAGTATGTGTTAGAAAATAATGTAAATTTCATTAGGAGGAAGGTGATGGCTGTAAAAGTTGGATTACTTTAAAATTCCATTAGAAAATAACTGGATAACTATTAAGAAGACATGACTTCTAACATGCAGAGTTCTTAGATTTTTATCAAAAAGAAATGATATTTTTACATCATGAATTAGAAAAAAAAGAGATTAGAAGAAAGTTGTTCCTGCTCGTGGTCTGGGTACTGTTGCGTGGGGAATGGGGTAGTGGTTTCTGTCATGAATTCAAAAGGTCATTTGAATTTGAGTTCTAATTGAAAATTTATTGCATAACTTCAATTAAGTAGGGTTTCTTTGAGAGTCACAATGATGGTTTTATAAAAAAAATGCAGTCAATTGCCCAACTCAAGTTAGTATGTGAAATCAAACTTACATATTTTTTTTGAATTTCACTCGAGGTGAGTATGAGATTCTGAATAAGAGGTGATTGGGGTTGCTTGAATTAATTTCTCAATACAACTATGAAAGTATTTGAATGAAATGGTTTTCATGTATATTCAAAGGAACTAATATTTTTTTCAGGCATATTCATGGGAACTAATATTTTGTCAAACATATTCAAGGGAACTGATATTTTTTTAGGCATATTCAATAGAATTGATATTGTTTTCATGCTTTTTCATAATTTATTCTAGTTTTTCAATCTAACACAAAATATCTTTTTCATGATTGATGTAACCCTAATCTAGGGTTTTGAAATAAAATTAATTTTATGCAAATTGATATTGTTTGTTGTAGGCCGAGTGAGACAAATCGAGTTTTTGCGCGCAAAATTACCCTCTATCATTTGAACTTTGCAAGATTGTAATCATTATAAGAAAAATATGTCATGATGCCAAACGAATTGAACTTTTGCGAGATCCAATCATCCACAAGCAAAGCACAAAAAATTATTTATGAAATAACGATGATTGAAATAATTAGAATGTTAGGGGCAAGCTCTTGATTATTTAAATGAGTGCATAAATTTAAAACTAAATAACAGAGCAACGAGAATGGATGAAGTTACCACAGGAGATTGGTCGATCTCAAATTCTTCGGCAAGGGTGCTGATCAGGGGCTATCAGCCGCTCGCTGGAAGTGGGCACTGTAATCGACAGCAATCAACACAGGAATGGAATCTGGATGGCTGCTAGTGTGAGGAGATGAGACTTTTGCTAGTATGGACTGCAGGATGTTGTCGTCCGTCAATGTGGTGATGGATGTCGTGCGTCAAAAGTTTTGCGTCCAGACCTGGATAGGGGAGACACAAACTTCTGGCATCGTCAGGTATTAAGGTAGCGGTAGGGCACTGAATCGTCGTTATAGCGGTTGCTGGAGCAACGAACGGTCACCAGAGAGGCTTTATCGGCCGCTAGAGCAACGTATGGTCACCGGAGAGGCTTGAACGGTGACTGGAGCAAAACGGGTTGTCGTCGGAGTGGCTTGAATGGTGGCTGGAGTAGAGCGGGCTGTTATCGGAATGGTGAGCGGTGGTAGAATAATATGAGGAGAAAACAGGGCTTACAACGCTGGAATTGACTGAGAAATAAATTTCTATAGTCTGACTGCTCCTCTCTTTGCACAGTTGACATTAAATAAAGAACATGATTTTTTTCAATTAATTTTTTTTACCAAAATAACTCCCAAATACTCAATTAACTCTTTCACCCAAATAATTATCTCCTACCTATTTTTTCCCATATGATTTTTCCTCATAATTCCTTTTCCAACATATTTGCTTCCTAGATATTACTTTCAAATTGCTCGTAGCTTTTGAAATATTTTCCAAACATAATTTTTCTATTTCTTTTGAATTTAAAATTTAAATTTATACTTTTAAATAATTTTAAACTTGTTTATTACGTTTTAATGACTAAAATTACCAGACCTATTTATTCAAGGTCTTATCAGATGGTCAACCCGTTAAGCCAAATAATTTTAAATAAAAAAAGGTGCCCGAAGGAAATACAAAACAATAAAAAAAATTGCATAAAAATAAAGTTCTATGACGCATGATGACATCATGCTTATTTGAATGCGATGGAGGATGCATCAATTCCCCCGGAGTTCAGAGAGCTCGAACCCAGCTAAAACTCGTAAAAACTGGCAACAGAGGGATCTAATGTCATCACTAGCGCTAAATCGGGCGTTATGTCTGGGGCTTTTAATAGATGACTTGATATGCTTCTGAATTTCAAAAAGACAAAACCTCCTACAATAATCAAACACCTAATCTTCCTTTGAAAAGTACAACTTACGGCGATAACGACCGACCATATATGTATAATTTTCAAAGGTTGCTCACAATTTGATAGTAATAATTTTATTTGGTTCTTTTAAATAATTAATATGAGCTTAAGCATCGAAAGAAATACGTTCATGAAATGAGAGATGATGACGATCTGGTGGGTGGAGTAACACAGAGATAATCACATAAGGAAATCTAATAATAAAGTAATTTTTAGAATTATTAATTATGGACTTTGCTTGTGGAGGTACTAAATCAAATTGCATCGAATTCTTCTCAATTTGACGCCCTAGAAAATTTCCCAAATTTCGATTAACAACCTTGGTTTGTCCGTCAATAAAAAAATGAAACGTTATTAAATTCGAGTTTGAATTCTTTCCGACCCCATAAGATGTTTCAGAAAAAGGATAGAAAATATTTAATATAATGACGTAACTCCATAAATCCGCCTATATCCAAATGATAAACGCGCAGTCTCTAAATATGAAATCGACAGAATGAGGTGTGTGAAGTGAGTTGTCTTCAGATAAAGTATTAAAAGACTGAGAAATATCAAGTGGTACGGGAATCGTTAAATATGGGGTGAGTGACACATCTAGGCTACGAGTTAATTCACAGAGTGGGAGTTCAGGTGAGAGTGCAATAAGCAATAATGTGGGTGAGTCAGTGAAAAGTGAAATAGCTCGCGTAGAGGTCCCCTCGCGTGCTCTTTGGATAAGACATTTCTCTGGGGTAAAAAAGCAATCTAGTGCTCATGGTGCTTGGAGGAGTGAGAGTTCCTGGCACCGTCATCGTAGTAATTAAAGGCATAAGAGACACCAAAACACAAAGTGCTCTTGGAGCCTAGGCGCAGGCGCGCTCCTAAAAAAGGCAAGACGCAACCACATTCATTTTAAATAATCAGCACCAAACATCAGTTCACCATATTAAACAGATTTTTCATATATTTTACTCATTAATAATTCATTACTATCATTTATATCTCTACTCATTAATCATTCATTACTATCATTTATATCTTTTAAAAGTTAAAATAAATATGGTCGTTTGCATTATATCAAAGTCTCAACAATCGATTATGTTTCAAAAACACTAAATCAGATAAAAATGATTGAGTTCTTGCATTATTTTTTTCATTATTTAAAAAAAAGTTTACAACAAAAATCACACTCAGACGCGCCTTTAATGTCCAAAAGCTCAAAATACGCGCACGAAGGCGCAAACCTCTGAGCCTGGTGAGCTTGGAGCCTTAGGTGCACCTGAGGCGCGGCTTTAACAACATAGGCCGTCATGCATGACATGTCAGTCATATTGTCAAGCCCGCCCTAATATGATGTAACAGACATCTATAGCAATGGAATGACAATACTTTATCTGAGCATGTACTTCTTATAGAAAACTCTACTAGACAGTAGCATGTGATGAGCATAGTCAAATTACTATTGATTCCAGATAAGTTGTAGTGTTGTTCTAACGGATGTGTCGCAAGCCCCAATATGTCGTCCATTCCTTGAGATGCAAAATTCTTCATACCACTACTATCAATGATAAAAGAACAAAACTGTCCTTGGATGTGCGCAGTAGTGCGGAAAATATCGTATTTCGTATGGTCATCCTCAGTAGACTCACTAGGGATAATCAGACTAAAACTTAGGATGCGGAAAAGTGTTTGACTTGTTCGCCTTCCACTTCTATAACATCCTCAGACTCATACTCAGGCTCAGGCTCTGGGTGACTCATTAATGTAGATTCTGTACTCGAGCTCTCGTCCATCAGTAGAATCGATAATAGCCACAAAGTGATATCGCAGACACTCGGATGATTTGTGCACTAGCTCCATACACTTAAAGCATCGGAATACTCCAGTGTTGGGTTTAGCCCTAATAATATCCTTTCCCTTTGATGGAATGGTGGGTGGGGTTGGAGTCCCGACAGTGATGGTAAGGTGAGGGGACTCTGAGATCCTAGCAGTAGTGATAGTGGCGATGCTCGTTGTAGATCTATCTCCGGATGTCCATTTCTATAAGGACTCCACTCTACGAGCTCTACTAGAGACTTCCCCTAAATCTCGATAGTCGTGCAACTCTAGCTGATCCTGTATGGAATAACGTAACCCATTTAGATAACGGGATACAATCATGTTATCATCCTCACGAAGATCTAGCTTCGATTGTAGGATAAGGAACTCATTAGTGTACTCATCTACCAATGATTTCTCCTATTGTAGATTATGGAATCAATGATATAGAGTTTGGAGAGAACATGGGGAATGCACTACTTCCTAAGTTGAGCCTTGAATTCATTCCAAGTTATGATGGGAGGAAACCCTAAATTGAACTTATAGCGCTCTAAATGTCCCCACTAGACCAAGGCAATAACAGATCTTTTTATCCTAAGGACGGCGTACTCTACTTGCCTAGATGGAGGCAATTGCTTCCAAAATAAGTAACGATCCATCCTATCGCACCAATCTAAGCTACCCTCAGGCTATATCCGTCTCTCAAAATCGCAGACATCTAATTTTATTCCTAAATCTCAATAAGGCAGCTCAATGATGAATGTATATGGGTTATTGCATTATTAATTGTTGTTCTGTGCCTTTTAATAAATAAAATGTGGGATGCTTTTAAAGTTTAAATGATACGATACTGAAGATCCTTTTATTGGATACTTTGAAAGTTTGAATGATAGTTATAAATTTGTATACTAGTATACTAGTGATGATGTAAAATGTTGTCGAATAAATAAAATGTTGCATGGATAATAGTAAAGGTGACTGAAGATCTGACGATCTAATGAAGTTATGGGACTTTTCTGATGATGATTTTTCAACTAATAATTTTTCTTGTGGTAGTCATATCTTACTTTCATTTCATTCCTTATTAGAATGGCTTCTTCTGTTGGATCAAGTGAGGTTCTTGTATCACTGGTACTAACTGATAGAGATCCTTTTTGGGCATTTACTGAGAAGTTGGTTGCAAATGACACCAACCGAATCAAATACAACTACTGTAAGCAGACAGTGAATGGTGGAATTATACGTTGCAAGCATCACTCTGCTTTTACTTAAACTACTGAAGCTGAATATATCGCAGTAAGTAGTTGTTGTTCACAGATTTTGTGGATTCAAAATCAATTACTAGATTATAGATACAACTTAAATAATTTTATTATATACTGTGATAATACAAGTGCAATTTCAATTGCACAGAATCTAATCCTCCATAGTAGGACTAAACATATAAAAATAATGCACCACTTTATCAAAGATAATGTGGATAAAAATAAAATTAGCCTAGTATTCATTTCTACTGATTTACAAAGAGCATATATTTTAACCAAACCATTGGATAAAAAGAAACATATTTTCTTTATAAATCAATTAGGAATGATTAATGGAGAGTCATTAAATTGATTTCGACGAATTGTGAACCTTTCGTCAAATGGAGATCGACAAATTGTGAACCTTTTGTCGAATGGAGATCAACGAATTGTGAACCTTTCATGAACTTTTCATCGAACGGAGATTGATGAATTGCGAACCTTTTGTGAACCTTTCGCCGAACGGAGATTGTCGAATTGTTTTAAATTTTGAAAACTTATATTTAGGTTTCATCAAGCTCCATCCCGCGCATTCTCCATTTCTCTTCTCTTGCACTTGATCTCATTATTTTGTAGGATAATGGCGGTGTCGCAAGTGATTCTCACTGTGATGAAGTTTGATGATGGATTCGATATCGACCTGGACTCTTTTCGTCATTTGGATCAAATCTTCTAGGATATCCTGCAATTATTTGAGGCACAACATCTGTGTAATTTTATGTCCACCCGTATCACGCTACCTATCACAGATATAAAGGAATGGGTTCACACTACAAAGGTTCAAAATCTTACAACCATTATTGGATCCATCTCAGGTCATTCAAGTTTATCTTACGCCTGCGATTCTATCCAAAATTTTTGGTTTAGTCAATGGAGAAGATGATTTAGAATTATCTAGTACAGAATTTGATATTATGCTAGATAGAATGGGTCACTTACAGGGAAACCCTAACCATTTATTGAAAAAGAATTTTTCTATGGAATATAAATTTCTAGCTGATGTGGTTGGGAAGGTTCTTCTAGGCAAACATTCAGCCCATGACTATGTCATAGATACCAGTTTCTATTGATAAGTGCTCTTGTTGACTAGAAAACCATTAATTGGGGGACAATGTTGTTTGATTCTATTAAGAAGAAAATTAATAAAACAAATGTGTGTTATGGAAGAGTTTTGGGCATTTTTCTCCAAGACAAATGTCTAGAGGTTTTGGTCTCTCAGACTGGGCATATTAATGCTTCCAAGAGGATCACCTCTGCTTTGTTTGGTAAGTGGGAGAGGGTGATTCCTAAGCCTCCCAGGGTTGAATCCTCTAGGGTAGCTTCTAAAAGTACTAGAGATGTCTCAGCTACTCTCCCTACTCCATTAGAAGATTCTCCTCTTATTTCTACCTCTCCATGACCATCTCCATATCATTCCCCTAGTCATTCCACAACACCTTCTCAACATCCTACTTTGTCTACAGAAGTTCCATCCTTAGCCTTATATGCAAATTCCCCAGTTCATCATTCACCTCACTCATCTATACCTCACTTATCTTCACCTCACTTATCTCCACCTCACTCACCCATCCAGGAACTAATTCCTAGTGGCACTCCCCCTATCATCAATCTTCCATCTATGCCACAGTCTTCCTTTATTTGTACAAATTGTACTAACAGATCAACTCCCTCTTCTTCCAATCCATCCTCTGCATCTACTCAGAATCCACCTGAGTTTATGTATCTGGATTTCTCTTCTATTGCCACTCAACTTCCTGATTTCAATACTCCTACACTAAAGAAAATATTGGATGAATCTTTGGCTCCTATTTTGGCTTCCCTTTCAGAACTCTCTTCTAAGGTTGCCTCTTCCTATTTTGTCCATTCTTTTGAGGCCTAGATTTAGTTTTCCCTAGATCTAGGCAGGGGGAGATGCTTGATGAAGAAGCTCCCAATGAAAAAGCTCCAGTTGCAGCAGCCAGTGAAGAAGCTCTAGTTCCTGATTTAGAAATGACTGAAGTCATCATTGTGTTAGCTGGTCTAGCTCACTATAGAGATTTTGTGATAGTTAAGGATGAGTTTTCAGATCCTCCAAATGTTATTACTATTGGTGATCTCATCATTAATCCCACAGTTAATATTTATTCTTTACTATCAGATTTTTATTTACTGCACAGTCATATTGCTAACCTACCAGATCAAGATTTTGGAGAGGATCTTTCTAGAGCAATAGTTTGTTACTCTGCTCCTATTAATGCTTCAGCCTTAGAAAAGCTTGTAAAAGATGTTTCTACTAGTTTTGATCCAGTCTCACAGACTATGAAGATTGATGATCCAGTCCCACATGCTATTATGATTGATAAGATAATGAATATTTTTGAGAAGGATCATTCCCCTCCTAAATGGGATGAATCTCCCATTCCTAATTTTGATGATCTGCCTAATAAAGATAAGGAAGAGGTAGATAAACTATATAAATTAATTGATGAATTATATGAACACCCAGAAGTACAGTCTGATGATCATACAGATTCTGATGAATCAGACAATTCTATTTCTAAAAAAAGAAAATCCAGGAAAAAGTTTCAAGCCAAGGTTGCACCTCAACCTTCTTCTACTACTGATATCCCTTACTACATTTTTAATGGGATAACTCTTACTCCAGACCATCCAAATTGGATGAGGTATTCTAAGAATGAGTAAAAATAAAGGAAGAAAATGAAAAGGTTTCATTCTCATCCAAATTCTTGGGGAAGTCCTCCTCCTCCTCCTTCAGCAGTAGGATCTGCAGGTATTCCACCTTCTTCTCAGAGGTCTATTTCTCATCATTCTAGAACAACTGAGTTCAGGCAAGAAAGACATAAAAGGCAAGACAGACCTACATGGTCTGAGACTTATGGCAGTCAGAGCAGTCAGCAATATTCTAGCCAAGATAGGCCAGCCTCTCCAGTAGTTGAACCAGAGTTAGATTCAATATACAGAATGGCTAGGTTCAAGGAACAAGTTGCACTTTCTCAGATAAAGAAGGCAAGAACTGAAGGTAAGGATACCTCTCAGTTTACTACTATGTCTTCTTACGGGCAATAGGAATTGGATAAATATCAAAGGAGAAGCATGTTTAATGTTGATGAATATATGAACTTTCATCCAGAAGCTGTTGTCCCTATAGTCTCATCCCATAAGATTATTGGTTCTCAAGACCTAAAGCTGAGCAAATGGGAGTGTAATGATCCAATAAGACAACAAATTTTTACTAAGTCTTCTTCAGATCCTTCATCTGATGCACATCGGAAGGATTCTTAACTTTGATTATGTTTTTCAAACTTATTGTTCTAACATTCCAAAACTTTTTTTATTTGCTAAAAATTTATGTTTTTGCTAGATAATTATCTATGCTTTTTGTTTTTCTTGTTTGATAGTATCCTTACCCAAATAGGGGGAGATTATTAGAACTCCTTATTACTGATTTGGGCTAAGATTACTATTAGGATTTTTATTTTGACCAAACTTATATAGACTAGGGTCATATTTTATTTCCAGAGTTATTTTATAAGGTACTCCAGAGATGCTCAATTCGACGAACTCAGAACTCAGTTCGACTAACTCAGTTATCAACTCCGAGCTTAGTTCGACGAACTCAGATCTCAGTTCGACGAACTCAGATCTCAGTTCGACAAACTCAGAGCTTAGCTCGATGAAAGTATAAGCTCAGTTAGTAAAAGCTTAATTCGACAAAATCTAAGCTCAGTTCGACGAAATCCTTGTTGAGTTCGACGATCAGACAGTTTCTATATATAAGAAGGCAGAATATTTTCAAAAGCTTGATAACCGTCAGTTAAAACTCTGATATTTAATACTAAATATTCTAATAAATATAGTCGTGTAAGGCAGCATTAAATATGGATTTATCACATAGTTTTAAATCTAATTAATTCTAAGGCAGTTACAAATTCTCAAGTGATTCTTCAAATGTTTCAAGAATTGATTATTTCAAATATTGAATTCTTCTCTGACAGACAATATATATAGAAGATTATTGCTTCACCAGTATACACATAAATAGATATAGAGATATTGATACATACATTCTGCTTGAGACTCTTCTATAGACACATCTTCAATTTGAGAGACATCCTGATACATATCTGTCTGAAATATCTACTGGAGAGTAAAAGCATACAAGAAGTCCTGCACCCTGAAGAAAAAGTCTCCTCTCTTGATCACAATCTCTATTCAAATCAGAGGAAGCTTTTTACAACATCATCTACTAAGTCTTCTTAGAGATACTTGACAGAGAAGACAACATCTAACTCCTTTAGTTTATTCTTAAACTGTGTACAGGGTTCTAACTCCCTTCAAAAGTTAACACTTGGTTCATAAGTCACCTGATCAAAAGATTTAAGTTTGGTTTTTGGGTACCTGATCAAAAGCCCAAAGGGTTGCTAGATCTCCCTTAGAAAATAGATCTTCTGGTGGCCTACCTAGATTTATTGGGGAACTACTATAAAATCCTTGTGTCGTCTGTGATTGATACTTTTTATTTGTGTGTTGTGTATATTATCTATATATATATCACTATTTTCAAAACTGCAGTAAAAATAAATTAAAGTTTTAAAATACTCTATTCACCCCCCCCCCCACCCCCTCTAGAGTAAAGTTAGATCTATCCCCTTCATTTTCACTTCTTTTTCAGAAATTTGGCTGCGAACTTTGTCTGTG
This sequence comes from Platanthera zijinensis, assembly GCA_039513925.1. NCBI lineage: Eukaryota > Viridiplantae > Streptophyta > Magnoliopsida > Asparagales > Orchidaceae > Platanthera > Platanthera zijinensis. The sequence goes on from CM077089.1 coordinate 3,210,192, forward strand.
GATTTTTGTTTTTATTGATTTGAAAATGTCGTGGTCTAGCCAATATTCATAGAATTCATTATCAAGTGTTGATTAAATGCACACTTCAATTTTGTTTCTACACCATGATAATTTTGATTGTGATCACTTATATTTGCTTTAAAGTTTCCCTTTTACTCTTGCGGTTCATTAATGCATGCATTTTTCTCATATTTGGAGCTAACACACAATAGACAAAACCAAAATCATGGACTACTTTTAAACCCCCTACCCAGACGCATATGGGTAACTACTTCAATGAACATTTTTTCAATTTATATCTTTTTTTTCTTGACACAATTTTTTTAAAATTCTTAAATTGTTTTTTCCTAGTTAGTTTAAGGTTGTCTCAGCTAGATTGCTTGTAGCTACTAACTCAAAAACTACATGAAATCAACAATAAAGCACTACAAAGATCAACTACATACACGTTTGATCATAGAAGTTATTTTGTTCCACTTAGAAACTATCTTTCTTATGTTGACTGAGCCTTTGAAACTGATGCTTATTTGATACCATTTACAAACCATCTCGCTTATGTTTAAAATCACAAATGTCTATTTTTGTTTAATTTTGGTTTTGAACTTTTGAAAGTATCATTTATTAACTTTTCAAGCAGCCATGTTAGGGCATTTTGATCAATTGTTCTCATTGTTTAATTTACCAGTTGATTTTTATTCTGCCAATTTGGTAGGGGACTATGTTGTGGCCATTAAAAGTTAAGTAGTAAGGATTATGTTCTATTTTCTGAATCATTTCAAGGACATACTTTTCTCTTTTGTTAGAAATTCTTTAACACAAATTTGTTGCTCTCTCTATGAACTTTTCAACAAATATATTATAGGCATGCTTTGAGGTATTAGTCAATTAGTGGCTAAGCAGAGCACGGTAGTTTCTGTTATAATTGTCATGACAAATGTGGGGCCTACGACAAATGTGGGGCCCACGAAAAATGTCATCCCCTACGATAAATGTCAGCACCACGACAATTTTCGTCCCCCATTATCAATGCCCCACTTCCCATGACTAATGTCGTCGCTTTCCCACGACTAATGTCACCATTCATGGCAAATGTCGCCCTTCACGACAAATTTCACTCCCACGACAAATGTCGCTCCTACGACAAATGTCGCCCTATCGCCCACCACGGTAAATCTCGCCTCTCACGACAAATGCCACCTCCAGTACTAATCCCCCCCCCCCTCGTGCAATGTTTTTGCCTCATTATTGTAAACACTATCACCTGTTAGATATTAATGTTATATTTACAACCTGAAACTTTGGAGATATCAACCATCTAATCTTAATTTAAAAAACCAATCATCCAACTCGCCAATTCATGCTCCATCTAATTTGAATAATACTATAGTCCTCTTCAATGATTATGAGCATGTTTGTTGAATGGTGTCTTGGGTTCAACACTCTCCATCATCATGTTCACCTAAGTCGAGGTCCCCATCAATATATACAAATAATAAACATATTAAATCAGACAAGACAAGCATTGACATTAATTATGTCAAATAACCAATTGAAAATATTAAACAGGGAAAATCTACTACTGGTTGCACTTCAAACAGCTTATCTTCCACACATCTTAAGCATTTATATCATTCTTTTCATCACTCTCTAAAACCATATCCCAAACTCCATAGGAGAAGTCTCGACATTTCCACAAATCGAAACCCAAAACATCACCTCTCTGGATTCAAGACTGAGGAGTTTTCATTTGGAGACTAAGCTAAAAATGATATCCTAAATCTAGAATTTTAAGATTGAATCTAATTCCTCAAATTATCAACAATCATGCAAGCTAAATAAGTAAGACTCTTTTTTATATACCACACAAAATGGAAATGATACAAATATCTGTCTCGAAAATCAACCCCAAAACTCAACTAATAATACATCTCGAAATGGTATTTTATCAAATTGGGGAGACGGCTATATTTTTGTCCAAAAAACAAAAAAAATGGAACAAAAGTATCAAATAGTAACAATTCTTGCCAAACATGCACCACCTTTAACCACCCCCCCCCCCTCCCATCACAATCTCCATGATTGACACGTTAACTCCGAACTATCATGACATTGCCAATAAATTCAAGTTAAATCTTATTAAAATTCTCATTAGAACTCATCACATTTGAATTCTCTCCATTCTTGAACCAATGATGGGATCCTCGACTATCAATTACTTTAGGAAAACTCTAGGCTTCTCCATTACCATGTCTAACACTAACACCAAGATTTGGCTCTTTTGGATGGAGGAAATAAATTGTAACATTGTATCAATGAATGCTTAATTTATTCAATCTAAAATCTCTTTTTCAGGAATTAATGTCGAAGGCACATTTCTCTATTGCTAGATTTCAAAGGGACATTGAACGTGACCTTTGGACCTCTCTAAGTGATATTGCCATGCTCCTTACCTCCCCTTGGATGATGTATGGTGATTTTAATATTATTACATATTTCAATGGAAAACTAGATGGGACCCCTCCTAATTTTAATCACATTGTGGAATTTAATGATATGATTATGGATTGTGGCTCTCTGAAATTCCATACTCTGATCTAGAATTCTCCTGGACTGATACAACAATGAGGGAAAAACTAGATAGGCTCCTAATTATTCATCAATGACAAGAATCATATGAAATCACTAAATTTGAACACCTCAATAAAACTAATTCAGACCATTGCCCACTGCTCTATCTCCATCACATGAATAATTCATCGTGGACCTCCTATATTTCGATTTTAAAATATGTGGACCATGTATCATACATTTCAAAAAAATTAGTCAAAGATTCATGGTCTAAGAGGTCAATGGTCCTTCTCTCATCTGCCTTTGGCTTAAATTTAAATCACTTAAAGTAGATCTAAAAAAATTGAATAAAGAGGTTTTTGGTAATATTTTTGATAAAGTCAAACATGCTGAAACATAAATTAATCTTTTAGAAGAATTGTATATCAAATCCCAAAACCCAGTTGATAGAATTACTTATTATAAAGCTAAAGCTAACCTTATTAGAACAATTAATATGGAAGTAGAATATTGACGTCAAAATCATCCTTGAAACGTATTAAGGACCGCGACCGCAATACTAAATATTTTCATATGGCTTTTAAAAATAGAAGAAATATTAATACAAATTTTAAAATCCAAAGCCCAGATGGTGCAATGATCCTTAACCAAGTATATGATCTACAAGTGGGGATCACGACACACATCGGCAAAGTCATCCATTTTATGTGGATCGCTAATCCGAGAATTTTAGTTTTTTTGTTATTTTATTTTCATGTATTTTAAGGTCCGTCATGATCAGAGAATCATGACCGTCTGTGATGACCCTTAGTGTATTTTAGTCCCCTTTCCTCTTTCCCATCCTACTAGGGACTCACTCACACCCATTTTAGCCTATCTCCAAAACATCCATCATTCCTCCTCCCCATCCCACTATTGGAACCCCTCTCCAACTCCTCCCACCATCCTTGGCCAGCTACAACCTACAGCCATCCCATCTTATTTTCCATCTCATCCCCTCCCCCATTCACCCACCTATAGCCCCCATCACTTCCCCTTTTTTTCTTTCCGACAACCCTGTTCCACCACCCTCAAAATTCAGTCGACCACTCGTACAATAGCCATTATATCCTCCATCAAAACACCCCTCTTTACCTCTCCTAAATCCCTTATTCCCTCTTCCAGTGATCACTGGAAAGACCACCTTCAGTGATTCCCTATCCATTCCCCTCTACATTACCTACATTTTCAGTTTTCCGGTGATCAATGAAAAACTCCTCCGACCACTATCGCTACCTCCAACAACCCTCGCTAGAAACCACTTCCGATAGCCACCACCCCGCTTCCCCACAACCACCCCATAACTATCTTCATAACTCCTAATATGCTTATCAAAGTACTTCGACATCCTTCTCTTGACCTCTTCGTGGCAAATGGTTGCTAGGCCGCCAAGTTATTCAACGAGGTCAAGCGATAGTTACTGCTCTTCCTCGTTCTCCACTCATCTCCTCCTCCCATGACAATTACTAGATGAGACCTCGCCTCTAACTCCACCGGCAATACGACCTTGGAGTCATGAGAGTTTAAAGGGGTTTCTCCCATTGTCGTGTTGGGTATGATTCTTAAGTCCCAAAGGACAAAGAGAAGTTGTTCCACCCAGTTACCCTTCAAATTCTCCACCTTCTTCAATAGGTTCACAATGATTTTATTCGTGACCTCCACCTGCCTGTTGCTCTTAAGGTGATGGACGGGCGTGAAATGGAGGTCGATGTCCAACTGGATGCAACTGGTGAGTTGTTCACTAGCAAACTACGGGCTGTTATTTGTGACAATGGTCAGGAGTAGCCCGTATCCACTGATTAGCTCCCTCCATTTGAAATTCCTTATTACCTGCAAGGTTTTCTTGTTCAGTGACTTTATAAGGACCCCCTTTTAAAGACCAAGGAGATTTTTATGCCCAAGGCAAGCGTCCCCACAAAAAGTTCATGTATCGAAAGAGGTGTTACCCTCTTACCTGATCCATGAACCAAATGGCGGAACATTCGCCTTATAAGGCTATGAAACAGCACAAAAGCATTCACAGAGTATAAAAAATTTTGTGGAAGCATTACACCATAGGAGATCACAACATGATAAGAAATATAAATCATAGATGAAAACCTATGAAAACAGGCATAAAATGTCCCGTATAAGGGTTACTTACTCAGAGTCAATGGCTTTCAAGACTGAAAGCACAAGGGATGGCTTGGGGAACTCCTCTTCTACGGGCACTCGCCTATGCTCCTCCATCAAATATTACTCCATTGGCATGTGCATCGGGTTCTAAAAATGATACATATAAATGTATGTTAGCCATAAATAACCAAGTAAGTATCACCCTTCTCCCTAGCCCCCTAGCGGGTACTAGGAAGGGGCCTATAAGGAGAGTTAGCATAATAGTCGAAACAATATATATGTACAAGCATCGAGTAAGAGGAGCAATAACATCAATACTTAATAATACATGATTTCTAATATTGTTTGAATTCTCGTCATCGTATAACTCCTCCTAACGATGGTTATACGATGTCTGACCAAGGTGAGAGCACAGGTAACACATATAAGTATAGTTATATGATATGATGCATATGTATGTTTTTCCTCTTTGTCAATCAAATAATGTGTCACAATCATTTTCTCCTATGACGACATAATGACCTGTTAAGAGAAGAAGCTCACTTCCCAGGCCTTACTGCCCGTGGCCAGACGATGACAATGGGTCAGTCGCTCCCACTTCTAGGTTATTGATACACCCCAACTTCCTAGACCTTTGTGCCTCTATGAAGAATAAGTACTCTCGGTGGGAACACATTCTCACCTCGTGCAGAGATCCACCCTCTCAGCAAATAACAAAAAAAGTGTGAAATGGACCTATGTGGAAGGAGTAGCTAGCCCCTGATGCTCTTCACAACCAAAAACAATAGAGTCCATCGTCACAACTTCTCTCATAGTGTATAATATGGGAAATTTAGGGTTCCCAGATTCCCACGCATAAATAAATGAATGAGATGAAAAAATTTGGGAAAACTAGCAAGTAATTTATTGATTGATTCATAATTACGAGATCTCAATAAATGATGAAAATTAAAGGACGTCTCTATATCTGCGTAATGAGATGTATTTACACAATAGAGAATGATGCTTTAGTAAAAGGAATTACTCCTTCAGTCACAAACCACATTGCAACAAGTGTCACGAGTCAACATCTTCATCAAATTGATGATTTCACTATTACACTTATTTCATTTCTAGGCTATATATTTTTTGCTTGTAAAACTTATCTGAAGTAGAGCGGAAGAGGTGTGCTAAAAATGATATCCCAAATCTAGAAGTTCAAGATTTAAATTCTAATTCCCCAAATTCTCAACAATCATGCAAGCTAAATAAGGAAAACTCTCTTTTATTTATGACACAACATGAAAATTATTCAAAAATCTATCTCGAAAATCAACCCCAAAACTCAACTAATAATACATCTCAATTGTTTTATCAAATTAGGGAGACGTATATACTCTTGTCAAAAAAAGATAAAATGTAACAAAACTATCAAAAAGTAAAAATTCTTGCCAAATAAAATCCACCTCTAACCCCCCCCCCCCCCAACCATCACAATCTCTATGATTGTCGTGACATTGCCAATAAATCCACGTTAAATCGTATTAAAATTCTCGTTAGAACTCATTTCATTTGAATTCTTTCCATTCTTGAACCAATGTTGGGATCCTCAACTATCAATTACTTTAGGAAAACTCTAGGCCTCTTCATTGTCATGTCTAACATTAATACTAAGATTTGGCTCTTTTGGATGGAGGAAATAAATTGTAACATTATGTCAACGCAAGCTCAATTAATTCACTCTAAAATCTCTTCTTCAGATATTAATGTCGAATACACATTTGTTATGCTAGCTTTTAAAGGAACATTCAACGTGACATTTGGACCTCTATAAATGATATTGCCACACACCTTACCTCCCCTTGGATGGTGTCTGGTGATTTTAATATTATTAGATATTCAAATGAAAAACTAGATGGGACCCCTCCTAATATTAATCACATTTCATAATTTAATGATATGATTTTGGATTGTGGCTTTCTGAAATTCCATACTCTAATCCAGAATTCACCTGTACTAATACAACAATATAGAAAAGACTAGATAGAGTCATAATTATTCATCAATGACAAGAATCATGCGAAAGCACTAAAGTTGAACACCTCAATAATACTAATTCGGACCATTGCACGCTTCTCATCTCCATCACATGAATAATTCGTCGTGGCCCTCCTATATTTTGATTTTATAATATGTGGACCATGCATCATACATTTCAAAAAATTAGTCCAAGATTCATGGTCTAAGGAGGTTAATGTCCCTCCTCTCATCTGTCTTTGGCTTAAATTTAAATTACTTAAACTAGATCTAAAGAAATGGAATAAAGAGGTTTTTGGTAATATTTTTGATAAATCAAACTAGATAAAATAGAAATTAATTTTTTAGAAGATTTGTATATCAAATCCCAAAACCCAGGTGATAGAATGGCTTATTATAAATCTAAAGCTAACCTTATTAGAACAATTAATATGGAAGTAGAATATTGACGTCAAAAATCATCCTTGAAACATATTAAGGACCGTAATCGCAACACTAAATATTTTCATATATTTTAAAAATAGAAGAAATATTAATACAAATTTTAAAATCCAAAGCCCAGATGGTGTTATGATCCTTAACCAAGTGTATGACCTAGGGATCGCAACACACATCAGCAAAGAAATCCATTTTATGTAGATCGATGATCTGAGAATTTTTGTTTTTTTATTTTCATGTATTTTAAGGTTCGTCATGATCAGAGAATCATGATCGTCTGTTATGATCCTTAGAGCATTGAGGATTGGAGTGTTGAAGCCTAATATTTGGTCATTTCAGTGTCGAAGACGAGCTCCGGGCGTGAAGCTCGGATACCTTCCCTTCTTTCCTTGCCACGAGTCCCCTTTCCTCCTTCCCATCCCACTGTCGACTCACTCACCACCCATTTCAGCATCTCTCTAAAACAACAAACATTCCTCCTCCCCCATCCCACTGTAGGAAACCCCTCTCAAGCTCCTCCCACCATCCTTGGCCAGCTACAACCGAACCATCTTATTTTCCATCTCATCCCCTCCCCATTCATCTGCCTATAGCCACCATCACTTCCCTGTTTTTCCCACTGACTGTCCTATTCCACCACCCTCAAAATTAAGTCGGCCACCCATACAATAGCCCTCATATCCTCCATCAAAATGCTCATCTTCCCCTCTCCTAAATCCCTTATTCGCCTTTTTGGTGATTAACAAAAGACCACCTCCGGTGATTCCCCATCCATTCCCCTTTACATTACATATATTTTCAGTTTTTCGGCGATCACCGGAAAACTACTCCGACCACCACCGCCACCTCCAGCATTCCTCGCCAGAAACCACCTCTGATAGACACCACAACATAACTATCTTCATAACTCCCCATTACCTCCACCTCCCATATTTTAGGAAACCTAAAATCCTCTCCACTAAATTATCCACTCCTCCCCTTCAAACCACTAAGTCCTAAGAATTATAACTTTAATCCACCCGATATTGTCCTACTAGAGCCCCCACTTCTCCTATAAAGCATCTGATGCCGGCCAACGCGAGATGCCCGAAAATCTAAGGATCAACTAGGGAAGCCTCTCACGATTCTAATTCGCCACTAGCTCACGATACAACGCAGCGCACCATCCACACAATAATATCAAGCAAAGACTAACGTACGGGTAGCCACGCCATTAGGGACCGGAAAAGGTGATAGGCCAATATCAAATCAAGCTAAAGGGACCAATATTGGGTCCGGCCAAGCATAGTTCTACCAAAGGAGGTCTACCAAAAATGCGATCCGGAAAATGGTAGATCTCCCCCAACAAAAAGTGCGAGGTTCGCCAAACCATCCGAAAAATAAATTGATTAAGATGAACAAGCAAGTCAATATAAAGAAACCACGAAGAATCAACGATTCCAAATCAACACCAAAATTTCTCGCCACAAGAAAAATCTAAGAGGCAAAACACTAGAGTTGGAATTTCGTTACCCAAGTCGGAATAGGTGATTCCGACTACCTAACTTAGATCGCCCCTCCACGGTTCTGCCAGAGATACGTCGGGACGAAGAGAAAGATTGACCACCGTAGTCGCTTTACGCCGCTATCCAAGTTTCCCAACGAGGAGGGAAACACCTTGAGTCGGCCACCGAAGTTGGAGGAAGGGGGGGTCAGATTTTCCATGGAGGGTTGCCCGGGTGGATGCTAGAGGAGGTCGGACGGTTGTATGGATGGAGGCGTCGGGTTGGATGAGGAAGGAAGGAGGCGGCTGAGTGGATGGGGAGGAGAGTGACCAAGAGGGGAGAGGGTGGCGGCTAGGGAATAAGAGGGGGGTTCGGCCGAATGAAGAGAGAGTGGGAAGGGAAGAGGTAGGCGGCTAGAGGGGGAGAGGTGGAGGAAGATTTTCAAGAGGGATTAGGGTTTTAATTTTCATATTCAACTAGAGCAAATGAAAGCATAGCATGCCTATATATAGGCTTACAACAAGTCCAGGCTATATGCAGCCCAATAAGAAAATAACTCAAATTGTTTTAAACCATAGAAATAAAAGGTTCTCCAAACAATTAGCACGCTAAATGCAAAGAAAATAAAGTTATGCAACTAATTATTATTAAGAGGCCTTGCGCCTCGGGCGAAGTTTGTAGCGACGTTACCCCCGAGCACCAAGGCAATGCAAGTCTTTTGTTGGAAATGACGGAGGATCTTCCATGCACGTGTCGTCATTCTCTTCAACGAGTTAGGGGTCATCGTCTCCATAAATCCTCCCCCGCTCGAAAGGACTCATCACCGATGAGTTATCTTGAAGGTACCGGCGTAGTAGAGCATCGTCCAAACAGTCCACTTCCGATTTTGGAATCCAAGAGTCATTTGAGGCCGGTCGACCATGCCATCGAATCAAGTAGCGGCACACATTACCATCTGGAGAGGGAAGTACTTCATCCTGGAGAATCCTGTCTGGCAAAAAATTTGTCCTGGGAAACTTCGGAAAAGCATTAGACAAACAAGGAGGTAAATCTTTTTCATCAACATGCAATGTACCTCCGTTGGAGACCAATGAAGTGGGCGATCTAGTAATACACTCAACCCCTGTACCATGAGAATTTGCAGTGGAGCTAAACGGAAAGACAGATAATTCCAATGGCGGAGCAATATATGGTGCTAAATCAGAAACGTTAAAAATAGGGGAAATACCCCAATCGTTTGGTAACTCCAAAAGAAAAGCATTTTCTCCTAATTTCTTTATGATCTGAAAAGGTCCAGCTCGCCGGTTTGCCAACTTTTTTATGGTGCCCGAAGGCAACCCGTACGTTAGTCTTTGCTTGATATTATTGCGTGGAACGTGCGCTGTGTTGAATCGTGAGCTAGTGGCGAATTAGAATCGTGAGAGGCTTCCCTAGTTGATCCTTATATTTTCGGGCATCTCGCGTTGGCCGGTATCAATTTGGTATCAGAGGGAGGTTCGGCCGAATGAAGAGAGAGGGGGAAGGGAAGAGGTTGGAGGCTAGAGGGAGAGAGGAGGAGGAAGATTCTCAAGAGGGATTAGGGTTTTAATTTTCATATTCAACTATAGCAAATGAAAGCATAGCGTGCCTATATATAGGCTTACAACAAGTCCAGGCTATATACAGCCCAATAAGAAAATAACTCAAATTGTTTTAAACCATAGAAATAAAAGGTGCTCCAAACAATTAGCACGCTAAATGAAAAGAAAATAAAGTTATACAACTAATTATTATTAAGAGGCCTTGCGTCGCGGGCAGAGGTTTTAGCGACATTCCCCCCCAGCACTAAGGCGATGCAAGTCTTTTGTTGGCCGGGGATGATGGAGGATCTTCCGCGCACGTGTCATCATTCTCTTCAACGAGTTGGGGGTCGTCGTCTCCATCAGCATCCAGTTACATCAGCCGAAACCCAAACCCACTTTACCAATTCCCATCCAACAACCCCCTCATTTCCCCTCACGTGGAGCCACTGTCCATCCCACCCCACTTTAAATCCAACATCCAGTAGGTCACCTCACTCTTCCCCCACCCCATAAATCCAGGTAATTGCCATGCAGTCACCATTCAACAATCTTTAGTCCATGCTAAGACTCGAACACCCCTTATACAGCCATCCTCATCTTGGAGATTGTTGTTCAGCCACCACCCAAACCTCCAGTAACAATTTAGGTTGATCTCCTGGTTCTAGATAGCTGCTTCATGCAATTATGCTGAAATCTAGTCTCCCATCCAACCTCCAGGAATCCCATATTCATTTCCAGCAATTGTTGTCATATTGTAGTACTTGGGCCGTCATCTAGAGGTCTCTTAACTACCCATATAATTTCAAGTAACTGCTTGCTTGCGAAAAGTCTGTTAACTACTTCAGATATTTGGCCCATGTACTCCTCAATTTCAAAATCATTGTAGAAGATTTAAAGATCTTCCCTAATCTTGAAGATTTAAATACCTTGAGATTGTAATATAATGCAAATTGACTGGTTTAGGTTCTCGTTGTGAAGGATAGCATTGAAATTGAGAGTTACACGGATGGGAAGTGGGAACCCATTGAAGCGCAAGCTGTGCTTCTGAGTTCAACAACATTTTTAACTGTAAAGGTATTTTAAGGTTTTTTTATGGTAGCATTGAAACTGAGAGCTCGACAAATGGAAATGTGGTAACCCATGTTACCGACAGAAGTGCAAGTTGTGCTTATGTGTTCAACAATATTCTCTAACTATAGAGGTGTTTTAAGGGATTTTTCATGGTAGCATTGAAACTTAGAGCTTCACAGATGGAGATGTGGTAACCCACAGAAGTGCAAATTGTGCTTCTGAGTTCAAAAACATTCACTAACTGAAGAGCTTCACATATGGAGATGTGGTAACCCAAAGAAGTGCAAATTGTGCTTCTGAGTTCAACAACATTCTCTAACTGAAGAGCTTCACATATGGAGATGTGGTAACCCACAAAAGTGCAAGTTGTTCTTATGAGTTCAACAACATTCTCTAATTATAGAGGTGCTTTAAGGGATTTTTTAAGATAGCATTGAAACTGAGAGCTGCACAGATGGAGATGTGGTTACCCACAAAAGTGCAAACTGTGCTTCTAAGTTGAACAACATTCCCTAAATTTATAGGTGTTTTAAAAGTTTTTTTAGGGTAGCGTTGAACTGAGAGCTTCAAGGATGGAGATGTGGTAACCCACAGAAGCGCAAGCTGTGTTTCCGAGTTCAACAACATTCTCTAAATGTAGAGGTGTTTAAGGGCTTTTTCTATCTATGCGATATAAATAACTTGGAATTTGTGGCGAGCTTACCTTTCTAACCACATCATTAAATGAGCTAACAGGAGAGAATATTCTTTCTGATGTGGAAGAGTTACTGCAGAATGCTCATACTCATGTAAGTATGAGTCTCAATCCATCATGGTGACTAATAGAAGATCACATTCAAAATACGAGTCAATTGTTTGAGTGGCTCATTCAAACTATATAATGTGTCTGACACCTTCATGTTGCTAATAGGCCAAATTTCAGAACCATTTGTCAATGAGTTTGTTATTTGATGATATATTAATCTACAGAACAAGTCGTGAACTGCACTTAGAGCTTCTCCAATGAAATGATGAACTGCACTTAGAGCATCGCCGAGAAATTGAGGGTGAGCCAATTGTTTGTTGACTATGTTATTCCCAATGACAAAGTGACCTATGTCGCTTAATGCATGGTGAAAGAAAAGTTTTGGTAAAATAAAGTCACTGAAGTGAGTTTTATTGAGATCAAAGGTAAACTATGTACTTCACCAACTCCCATCCTTTATGATTATGACAAGTTGAATACAATGAGAATGAAGTTGACATTGACATTATTTTGTCAAAGGAGAGTGACATATAACTTCTCCAATAAGAAGACAAGGGATGCTCAAAAATGAGAATGAGTTCTATATAGAAGTGAGAAATTAAGCACTAGACCAATGTCAAAGGCATGCTAATACATAATAGTGGCATGCATGCGAAGGTGTAATGATGCAGTGATACACGGAAAGAAATTTGCCCTAAATAGGAATGCATCATAAATGTAGTGCACGTGTGAACATGAGACAACCATCCCAAATTAAGATCTTCCAACGAGTACTTAAAAAATTATAAAGCATATAAATACAAATTTCACGATTGTTTAACTAGCCATGAAGAATAAAGAGCAATTAAAATCAACCAACAAATTGAGGCGTGATTCCTTTCAAGTGCGCTGAATGCGCTCCACAAATTACACCATAATTAACGAAAATAAATAACTTATGACAATTAAATCCTCGAGCAAGTTTTTAAACCAAAGAGATCAATGAAAAGATACAACATCCATACCTAGATTTAGTCGTGCTTGTAGCGGCTAGATTTGGGATGGGAAAATGGAGCCGGAACTTGACCATGGTATGCTAGTGGCTCCACGAAAGGCTGAATGGGGGGTGTTTAAGTAGATACGGATATTATAGGGCTAGGAGTAAATGGATTGGACATGATTTGGGGTCAAAGATGGGTGCGGGTTCTGGAGGAGTGGGGTGGGGCTTGTGGGTGTTAAGTGGGGGTCGGGTGGGGTGGACAAGTTGAGGGAGGACTCCAACGGGGTGTTCTAGGTAGGGACGAGGTTTTCCGGCCCGAGGGAAGAAAGGCAAAGTGGGGCTGGTGTTGGGGGAGAACCGACGATTTTTTGGGGGATGGAGACCGGGCTGTTGGAGGGTCGAGAGAGTGAGAGGGGTGGGGGCAGAGAGGTGGTGTGTGAGGTTTATCGGAGGCTGGGAGAGGTAACGCGGTAGACGGAAGTCAGGGAGGGCAAAGCACGGGTCGAGATCAACGATTGGACCAACCGGATGCAAAGGAGCAACCAATGATCCCTAAAACAACCTCGAGCATGAGTATTTATAGGGGAAATAAAGTTAGGGCACCCCAATGGACGACCAATAATGATCGAGCCAATCGGTGATTAATAAAACACAAAATAACTAAAGTAATATAGTAAAATGATTCGGAGTGAAAATCTGGGAGCATTCACAGAGTCAGATCACCCAAATGGGTCACCGATAACCGCATCCTGCGGGAATAAATGCTTGTGGGTCGTCAATCACCATCAAATTACCCCGACTTGAAAGCACTCATTTCAAGTGAGTGAAGATGATCGTATTCTTGGCGTATGTCCGGGGCGAGTCTCTCCAGCTCCTCAACCGAAATCCAAGTGTTATCAGAAATCGGGCGGGCGAGCCAATGAACCAGTTTGCGCAGAACAATCCAACCGCCCATTATCGTGAAGTCATGACCAATGATCTATAAAGCATCTTCGGTGGGCGTAGGCGACTGTCGAAGTGATGTATCTCCGTCTGGGACTAGTGATGGTGGGACTGCAGGCTGGGTGGTGTGGTCCTCCGAGCGGTGCTCAACAATCCGTGTATACAAGGGAAAGGTGGGTACCAAGGTGCTAGAGGGGGTATGGCAAGCTATGGCTCAAGGTTAGCTGGAGACAATGGGTCCACATACACTCGCTCCTCGTAGTAAGGAGTTAAATCCTACACATTGAACACATGGTGAATTCTCATTGTTGGTAGGATATCAACCTCATAGGTATTTGCACCAAATCATTGACTAACTGTATAGAGTCCTGTTCGGCGGACACTTAACTTCTTCGCTGCCCTATATGGGAGCCTCTCAGGTCGAAGGCAGATCATAACTTGGCCTTTAACTTCAAAAACTTGTTCCCTCTTGTGCAGATCAGCTTGAGCTTTATAAATTTCATTGTTGGCTGCGATATTTCTTCGAATTGTCTCATGTAGTGCATGTATATGCTGATAAATGACTCAACGGGCTCACTAGGTCGGGCCTTCAGCGGAACGTCAACCAAGTTGATGGGTTTCCTAGGCTCTTAGGCTCTATTTGTTTGAGTGTTTCACTGCTCCATTTTGGGCAAACACCGCCGGAAGGAGGGTAAACAAATGAACCTCCGGCAGTATTTGCTCAGTTTCCACCAACCCGTCTTGAGAAATGCCCCCCAAAAGCTCCGTTTGGAGCAGCCACCTCCCCCATCCGGTTCGAACACTCCATTTCCATCCGCTGGATCGACCCGCCACCGCCAAAACAAATGGAGCCTTAACCTAAAATGACATGAAATAGACTAAGATCATTGGTCCTATTGACCGAGCTATTGTATGCAAACTCAGCGACAGGCAGGACGGAATCCAAGGTGGATGGGCTATCCCGAATAAGACAACACAATAGGGTCCCAAGACTATGATTGACAACATTTATTTGTCCATCTCTCTGTGGGTGATAGGTGGTGTTGAACTTTAGTGTCGTACCGGTCATCTTCCATAATGTCTTCCAAAAATAACTCATAAAGCGGACATCGTGATAAAAAAATAATAGTAGTAGGTAACCCATTATACTTGAATACTTCCCTGAAAAATAGGGCCGCCACTTGGGGGGCATCGTATGTCCTGTGACAAGGGATAAAATGAGTCATCTTCGAGAAGCGGTCCACGACAACTAACATTACGTCAAATTTCATCAGTGTGCGGGGGAGCCTAAGTACAAAATCCAAGTTAATATCTGCCCAGGACCAATGGGGAATAGGCAATGGAGTGTATAGACTCGTGGACTGACGGGATCCCTTTTCCATCTGGCAGAAACAAATATGGCGAACGACCCGAGTAACATCCCTCTTCAAGCCAGGTCAGAAGAAAAGGTCTTCCTCTAACGCAATCGTCTTATCACGCCCAAAATATCACGCGGCCCCGCCCACGTGCAGCTCCGGACGAGGAAGTCCCAAAGGGAAGTTTGTGGTATACAGAGGCGAGACCCACAGAATAGATAGCCCTTCGAAATGAGAAAACCCTCGTGGGGCTTAGGAGGAACCCTCGATAAGGCAGAGTAGATCTCGCAAAATCTGGGCACTCGGGGTAGTTATACTAAACACGCTTAAATCCCTACACTTGTGCGCTCGTGGTGTGGAGAATGGTGACTCGGCGACTCAACGCATCAGCCGGCTTGTTCTTAACACCAACTCGGTGCTTGAGAACGTAGTGATACTCCTGCATGAACTCCACCCATTTCGTGTGGCGATGACCTAACTTTTTTTACGAGCCCAGATATTGCAGGGCCTGATGATATCAATACAGGACAAACACCTTGTGTAGGAGATAGTGACGCAAGTATTGGAGTGCTTGTATGAAGGTGTAGAACTCCCGATCATAATTGGAGTACTTCTGTTGGGCTTCATTCAGTCTCTCACTGAAGTAAGCAACTAGATGACCCTCCTGGCTCAGTACTCCTCTGATGCCCACTCCAGACGCGTCACACACTACCTCAAAAGCCTTCAAAAATTCCGAAAGGCATAATACAAAAGCAGTCGATGGTCTCTCCTTAATTTCCTCAAACGCTTGGGTGGCCACTGCGGTTCAAGGAAAATCCCCCTTTCAGAGGCAACTCGTAATAGGGACCATAGATTGAACCTTTTGAGCCAAATAATCCATGGATGTCATAACAAGTTCCTTGGTCGGTTCGCATCTCTCAATTTGTTGGGCTAAATCATATGTAAACCTCATTAAATGGTTCCTGAAAACCACATTTGAATCGGATTGGGCCATTGAAGGTGATTATTGAAGGTAGATATCTTTCTTATCATGCAAACTGAATCGCTTGAGAAAATATTGGTCGAGAATCTGCTTTATATTTCTATGAATGAATATTCGCAAAACATGCTTGCAAAGAATACCTTTGGTTTCAAAGCCTTGATAAGAACATGTTGCTTCGCCGGAAATAGCATTGAATTTTAAGAACCATCTTTTACCGTCAACGCCTTTGTCACACTGCGAGGTCACATATGAAATACTATTATCCTCGTACCTCGTCTCATCGACTATGCTTACCCCAACATCCCCCTCCATAAATGATTTCTCAAAGATAGAAAACATTTTCTGGGTGTAAACCTTCGAAGCCTGCTTCAGTCGCATGGAACCTTAATATTTAAAGTCGATAGTACCCTGCGTGCACTTAAAATCTTCATCAAACTCAGCTCTCCGCCATGTTGAAACTAGTTTCTCCAACCCAATGATTTGCTGATTCACTCTGTTGTGTCAACAAAATGTCAAGATCCAACACATCCTTGTTGTGCGTGGTTGACCACTTCTCCTAACTGCATATAGGTCTCGTAACCATCTGTTGTCATGTAAGCTTCCTTTCAACATCATATCATTCCAATAACGATCAAACTCGTACTCATAGTCACACTTGCTCATGCATTGGTGGAATAAACCATGAACACGTTTGTCATTGTTGAAGTAATGGACTTTAGAAGGAGCTTTCTTTGAGATGTGTCATTGGCATAATCTGATGGCGAGGATGCCCCGCCAATTGCTCGTGCCGACATGGATCTCCATTTTGATCATCGCCGCTACATGTTCAAGGACTTTGATGGTCGTTGCCTCCACCGTCGTCGTCGCCGCCGCTGCCACCGCTGATGGCATTTCGTCTCTTCATTATGAATATAATGTTATTTCATCTTTGAAATAATATTTTACTCATAATCTTTTAATTATCATTTTTATTAAGCTTATAATTTATAGGTCCTAATTATAAGTTTATTATGATGTGTTTTTCTTTAATTTTGTTAAAAACAGTTTTAGGTGGCTAGGATTTTAGTTTGATGAGATGAAGGGTGATGGAGAGGTGTACCAAATTATATATATACATGTATGTGGAGTGGGAGAGATTGATTGAAGAAGATTAAAAAAAACCTAACTAAGAGTTCGGCTTACTCCAGCCCGCCCCCTCCCGTTTTCTCTCGGCCTGGCCGAATCCCGACGCCCAGGAAAGCCGCCGACCTGCTGCTACCGCCCCCCTTCGGTGGTGACCTTGCTGCTCCGGCAACCTCCTTCCTCCTCCGGTGTGACTCCGAAGAAGGCGGCTCGGCTCTTCCTCATCCGGTGTGACTCCGGTGACCCCTTTTGGAAGTGTGACTCTTCCAACGTTCTCTTGCTCCTCCTCCTCTCCTCCCCTCTAAATTCAGATTTGGGTAACGATTTCCTATCCCCTAAATATTGTGTGATTTCATCTTGTATTTGTGAGAGTAGTGGATATTTGGGTTTCAAAATTTATCCTAACTATTGATTTAAGCTTGCATATGAAAATCTGAAGTTATATTGCTTTCCTATCCGATTTCGCGAAGATTTTCCGTAAGGGTAGGTCCCCTTAGATGTTTGCAAGCCGGGGTTTGTTTAGCCTTTGGTTTCGAACGGATCAAGAGGATTTGGTATATCCTCGTTGATTTATTTTGAGGGCCGAATTACGGACTATTTTTGGATCGTGGCTTGAGTCCGGAACACCCTCCGTATAGATATAGAAATGCTTGGAAATGAATGCTTAGGTGTTGTGTTAGGGTATGCAATATGTATGTGGATGTTTGTGTAGGTTTGGTTGGGAGAAACCCACTTGTGAGATCGCGCCGTTACGAAAAAAACTCTGCCGGAATTTCCAACTTTGCACGCGCACCACGTGTTCGTAGAAATGCCTCTTAGGACGTTTTCAAAGCACTTTAGGTTTTCGGGTAAATGTCCCTTAGGCTTTCCCCTTTGTTATTTTCAATGCTAGCATCGCGTAGGGGTGGCCTGCATCAATTTGGTATCAGAGGGAGGTTTGTCAATTTCTCAACTTGACAACGATCCGCTCGAACCAAGCTACCCCCACTTGCACTTAGGTACGTTTCGTTCGTTTTAAAATTTTTATTTTTAGTTATATAAAAAAAAATAAAAAAAGGGGGTTTTAAGTGCTTTCCTAATTTGAATCTTTTTTTCGTTATTCTGTCATGGCATGCGTTGGGAGTCCCTTTCCCCCATGTTCCTCGGTTGGTGCTCTTCGCAAGGAGATGAACCGCCAATGTGGTGACATAAGAGATATGTTAGCACAACTTGGAGGTCGGCTTCCGACACCGCATCTTGATGCCCCTAGGCCACAGCTTAGGACCAATGTTCCTTCCTACGATGGATTGGGGAACCCCCAAGTCTTCCAGGACTGGGTCATGGAGATTGAATATTATTTTGAGTGGTATACGCTGAATGATGCGGATAAGGTGCGGGTAGCATGAATGAAATTGTTTGGGCGCGCCAAAATATTCTGGCTAAATGAGGAGCGTCGTCTGAGGGTAGAGAATGGGGCTTTGCCCATAGGTTGGCAACTTATGAAGAATTTGTTAACGGATGAGTATTATCCCTCATACTGCCGTTCTCAGTCTTCTGGTTATCCGAGTGTAGCGCCGCCTAAGATTTTTCCTATACCGCACAAGCACGTTCCCCCATACTCCCGTATGAGGACGTCTCATGATTTTATTTCTCCCCGCCGGGACACTAGACCGCTTTTTGATTATAGGAGTGATGATAGGCCTCGCGTTAGATCCTTGCCCCAAAAGGATCCTACCATCTTGAGCACACCTACACCTGCCGTGCGGGAACCAGAGCATCTTAGGTCCCCTGTTCCGCCTTCAATTGTTATCACGACTAGGGATGTTATCCAGTCGAAGGTTAGGCATAGGAAGCCAGTTAAGGTTGCCAAGGAGAAGGCTTTATGTTATGCTTGTGGTGTGACTGGCCACTACGCCGTGACATGCCCCACCAAGCCTAGGGCTTCAGCTATGTTAGTCTCCACTTCGGAGCCACCCCAGACTACTTTTGAGATTGCTGCTGATCCTGATCTGGACGTTGGTGTGGTATCTCCTGATTTTGTTGAGGATGTCCAGTCAGATGAGAGTATCCTGGCATGTTCGATAGTGCCCGATGATTCTGCCGATTTTTCTGACGATGAGGAGACTGGATATCCTAGCGACTTGGATGATGATTTTTGGGATGTTGATGAGGCTTTGACTTGTGAGAGTACCCCTTTAGCCACTACATGTCTTGTTAGTGATATTTCAGTTCACCCTACTATTGAGTACCCTCTCGAGTCTATGATCCCTATGTCGAGTGAGCCTCGATCTGATTTTTCTGAAATTAAATCTGAGCTATCTGTGGAGCCAGAGATTGAGGATTTCTCAATTATTATTTTGGATGAGTTTCCTCCTGAGGGTAGGGTATCCTTGGATGATTATTCTGATGTTTGCCCGGACGTGAGTTTCCCGGATGAGTGTCCCTTGATTGAGTCACCGTTGTGTGAGATTCATTTGGATTTGGATTTAGTCCCGGGCTCGATTTTACCGACCCTCCCTCCTACTTGTGTGCCTACATTTGATATCATTTTAGGACGTGGATCCGCTAGTCATAGTCTACGCTTTTATGATATACCTACTTGGATACCCCCTACACTAGCGTTGGCCCCTCGTTTAGATGTTCACAAGCTGATCTTAATAATCGTTGATCTTGTCACTGCACCACTTTATCCTGCTCATGCTTCATACGAGACGGATCACTTCACGAGATATCTCTCGACGGATAGTGTTTTGTTGGTGACTATGCTTGATCTCCCTAGGCTTGTGCATTTTGATTTGGTGTCTTTACGATATTGTCCCCCATCAAGTCACCTTGCACATTATTTTCATTCGCCCCGACAAGAACTTCATGTATACAGGGCACCGCCTTATACCTGTGCATTTGCTTTGCTTCACTTGCACGACTATACATACTGGAGAGCCTCTGACTACGAAGTGATTGATCGGAGTTTTGTCTTGTCGGCCCTCAAGTGGATACCTTCGGGTTCCGTAACAAAAATTTTACAGTGGAGCGCCGACCCATTCATGATTTTCAAGAATTTTGGATTTAATGCAATTTCTTTGGATTTTTACGATGCAATCAGTTTTTCACCGCATGTCAATCTTTCAAATTTATTTTTGCAAATCTAGTCTCCATATGAGCGGCTTTCTCCGACGTTTCTCTCTTCCACTTCAAATTCTCGTGGGTTGAGAGGTGAGATTTTTTTCGTGTCGCTCTTCCATTTGGGTTTCCTGGTTCTCGCATTGGATGGTAAGAACTGCGCTGCTTCTCTTTATGCTGACACATCTATGAGGTTTTCTGTTGTACTTGCTCATGACAGGTTCTGTTCTATTGCGGACGCCCGCAATACTTGTCCTTCCCCGTGGATGTCCGCTCTTGCTATGCTACTTATGGATGTTGCTGACTCCAGCTATTCTCTCCCTGACCACTCATCGGAGATGAGTGATTTTGAGCGGGGGAGGATTGATGGCGAGGATGCCCCGCCAATTGCTCGTGCTGACATGGATCTCCATTTTGATCGTCGCCGCTACATGTTCAAGGACTTTGATGGTCGTTGCCTCCACCATCGTCGTCCCTGCCACCGCCACCGCCGATGGCATTTCGTCTCTTCATTATGAATATAATGTTATTTCATCTTTGAAATAATATTTTACTCATAATCTTTTAATTATCCTTTTTATTAAGCTTATAATTTATAGGTCCTAATTATAAGTTTATTATGATGTGTTTTTCTTTAATTTTGTTAAAAACAGTTTTAGGTGGCTAGGATTTTAGTTTGATGAGATGAAGGGTGATGGAGAGGTGTACCAAATTATATATATACATGTATGTGGAGTGGGAGAGATTGATTGAAGAAGATTAAAAAAAAAACTAACTAAGAGTTCGGCTTACTCAAGCCCGCCCCCTCCCGTTTTCTCTCGGCCTGGCCGAATCCCGACGCCCAGGAAAGCCGCCGACCTGCTGCTACCGCCCCCCTTCGGTGGTGACCTTGCTGCTCCGGTGACCTCCTTCCTCCTCCGGTGTGACTCCGAAGAAGGCGGCTCGGCTCTTCCTCATCCGGTGTGACTCTGGTGACCCCTTTTGGAAGTGTAACTCTTCCAACGTTCTCTTGCTCCTCCTCTCCTCCCCTCTAAATTCAGATTTGGGTAACGATTTCCTATCCCCTAAATATTGTGTGATTTCATTTTGTATTTGTGAGAGTAGTGAAGATTTGGGTTTCAAAATTTATCCTAACTATTGATTTAAGCTTGCATATGAAAATCTGAAGTTATATTGCTTTCCTATCCGATTTCGCGATGATTTTCCGTAAGGGTAGGTCCCCTTGGATATTTGCAAGCCGGGGTTTGTTTATCCTTTGGTTTCGAACGGATCAAGAGGATTTGGTATATCCTCGTTGATTTATTTTGAGGGCCGAATTACGGACTATTTTTGGATCGTGGCTTGAGTCCGTAACACCCTCCGTATTGATATAGAAATGCTTGGAAATGAATGCTTAGGTGTTGTGTT
This sequence comes from Platanthera zijinensis, assembly GCA_039513925.1. Classification (NCBI taxonomy): domain Eukaryota; kingdom Viridiplantae; phylum Streptophyta; class Magnoliopsida; order Asparagales; family Orchidaceae; genus Platanthera; species Platanthera zijinensis. The sequence goes on from CM077089.1 coordinate 3,232,116, forward strand.
AGGGTATGCAATATGTATGTGGATATTCATGTAGGTTTGGTTGGGAGAAACCCACTTGTGAGATCGCGCCGTTACGAACAAAACTCTACCGGAATTTCCAACTTTGCACGCGCACCACGTGTTCGTAGAAATGCCTCTTAGGACGTTTTCAAAGCACTTTAGGTGTTCGGGTAAATGTTCCTTAGGCTTTCCCCTTTGTTATTTTCAATGCTAGCATCGCGTAGGGGTGTCCTGCATCATAATCGATGTCGGCTGGTGGTGAGAACACGCTCAATTGCAACTGCTATAGCTTTATTTTGGTCAGTAAAAATTATTGTAGGTTATTTACCACCAACAAACTTAAGAAATGTGTCAAAAATCTAACAAAAAGAATCAATGATTTCTTCTGCAATGAAAGTGCAACCAACACAAACACTCTGCTAATGATTGTTCACACCAATAAATGCAGCGCACTCCAAATTATATTTATTTAATTTATAGGTGGTATAAAAAATAATAACATCACCGAAACAATCATAATCAATCTTACCATGCCCATCAATCCAAAAAATGCCGGTCAACAGATTTTTTTCATCTGTCTGGACTTCATATCAGAACATATTATCCTTGAGTTGTCTTTCTTGTAGCATTTTCGATAAACTAATCGAATCACCACTTTCAATCAAAGCTTTTTTACCGTGTTGCACATAATTATAGGCATCAGTCTTCGTGAAACCGACGTTTTGAACACCTCCAACTTCTTCGAAGAGAAAATTGTACGCATGCATTGTTTTTATACCAGCCTCTGAGATATTTTTCAATAGATTGCCCTACATATCTAATACCTTTTGATGTGACCTCAACAAATGCTATTCTTTCTAAGATGTAAGGGGATTATTGTGCTCCTCCATAAACTTTGCAATAGTCCAGTTCTAACCATCTGTATCTATTTTAAAATGAAAACATGCAAGACAATAAGTCTGAGTATCTAATTTGCGATATTTAATCGGTGACGGTTTTGTATGTTTCATTACTGTGTTTGAGCAACTGTATTCACGTACTTTGATAATTCTGGTGTATGTGTAATAAATAATGTTGGAACACCCTATTACTAATTTGGGCAAGGATCACAATGTTTTTAGGAAATCAGTTTGACCTAGATGTATAGTTGAAAAGGTCAAGTTAGAATGAGTCTAGGGCTTATAACTTAGGTTTGAAGCTGCCCCCAGAACCATTCAAGGATCAAGACTTAGAGCTGAGACAAAGTCAATTTTCGTCGAGCTTAGGTCGACGAAACGTCGAACTCCGGTCGACGTTCTCTGAGCTCAACTCTGCTAAGTCGTCGACCTCCGGTCGACGATCTTCGAGCTCAGATCGACGATCTGCCTTCAGCTTATTCTTCAGGTCGCTGAGCTCCGGTCGACGATCTTCAAGCTCAGTTCGACGTTTTCTGCCTGATGTTCAATCCAATCTCTGAGCTCAGTTCAACGACCGTAGAGCTCAGATCGACGTTTTTCTGAGAGATCAACGACTTTAAGAATTCAAATCAGACAGCTTTTGGAATGTTTTTCAAATTCTCTAAGTATTTATTTCAAGAGATTTGTTAGCCGTTTTCATTTATTCTGGAGCAAGTTTCAAGGGATTTCTGAGAGAATGTTTATTGGACTTTCCTCCAGAAGACAAAATATTTATGGAAGACATTTATGACTGCTAACGGCTATCTTGGACAGAGGATCATCAGAGAATAATATACACAATAGCAAATCAAGAAAAAAAATTTACTCATTACTCATCACACACTGAATACAGACATACACAGATAGTCAGATCAACAGAGAGAAAAATCAAGTGATCAATCCTGAAGAGTTCTATTGAAATTAGCATACTGAAAAGTGTTCATAGCTTCAACATCAAAGACTCCAGACAATTCATATTTCAGCCTCTGCTGAAATCATCTTCTGCTAGAGATCTGAATCTTCTGAAGGCCTATCACCCTAGCAAAGCTCTCACTCCTGAACCATCTACATCTCAGGGGGAGCTTTGACAACACAATAAATCCACTAAGTCTTCTCTCAGTGATTGAGACAGAGAAGACAACTTCACCTCTTTCTTTTTCTTTTCCTGCTGTAAAAGGGTTATCAAAACTCCCTTCAAAAGTTCTGAATCTGGTTCTGAGAGCCTTGTCAAAACTCAGTGGTGGCAAGACACCTTATCAAAAAATCAAGATTTGGTTTTATAGCACCTTATCAAAAGCTCATTGGTGCCAGGACACCTGATCAACTCATCCTAAGTGGATTCCTACCAAGGGTGGTAGAAGAGTGGATGTACCCAGGTTGATTGGGGAACCACTATAGCTTCTTGTGTTTGGTTGCTTGTGTGTGTTCTTTGCTGTGTGCTGTGAATCTTTTGTTTTCTTTTTATTATTACTTCTGTTTTATTGCTGCACCACAATACACATACTATATTAACTTAACTCTTCCTCTGCAAAGTTTTATTTTGAAAAATAGTTTTAACAAACTCTATTCACCCCCCCTCTAGAGTCAGACTGATCTTATCCTCCACTTTCAATTGGTATCAGAGGCAGGTTGGTTGTTCATACAGGCTAACACCTGAACCAAAAGATCCTTGATAAGATCAATCTTGTAAGAGGGTTATTTTCATTATATTTAATTCTATATAAAGACATGGCACAGAACAAAGATTATGCAAGCACCAGGCCTCCAGTGTGCAATCTATCCAAGTTTGCACCTTGGAAAGCAAGGATTAGACTTTATATGAACTCTATTGATGAAGACATATTTAATTCTGTTTTGACAGTGTGCCCAAGTCCACCAGCAAGCTCAAGTACAAATGCTATTCCACCTCCTTCAGGAACAGATACTGATATAAAGAAGTGGAAGACTGCAGATGCCAAGGCCATGAATATCTTAGCTCAAACAATGACTGATGAGATATTTCAGAAGGTAGCTGAATACAACTCAGCCAAAGGAATTTGGGACAAACTTTCTGAGATTGTCTCAGGATCTGCTGATGAGAGAAAAGATAGAAGATCTCATCTCATATCCCAATATGAGAACTTCAAGAAAGGAGAAGCTGAGTCAGTAGCACACATGTACAACAGATTAAGTCTGATTGCCATTGAGTTAAAGACTCTGGATAAAGAAATCTCATTGACTGAGCTGAATGACAAAATCCTAATGTGTTTCCCCAGCACTTGGGATTCAAGAATCTGGCCAATCAAAGATGCCAGAAGTCTAAATGAGATTACCACTGAAGCTCTCCTGGGCAAGCTCAAATCTTATGAGCTGCTCATTAAAAATAGAGAAGAAGAACAGAAGGCTGCCTCACCAGCCACAAGGAAAGAGAAGACAATAGTGAAAGTGAGGATAGATACAACTTTAGAGGGGAGTGAATAGAGTATTCAAAAAATTAGGACACCCTACTCAACTCACTTAGAGTTAATTTGCGGAATGAGTTTATAGATATTGATAACCCTAGAGCCTAACACAAAGTGAAGTGCACTAGAGAAGGGCAACTGTAATTACAGTTGAGCTTTGATCCTATCACAGCAACTAGCAATCCTAGTTATTTCTAATCACAGCCACAGTACAATAAATTAAATAAGCAGCACAGACGACACAAGAAATTTTATAGTGGTTCCCTCTAAATAGGTACGTCCACTCTTCTACCACCCTGGTAGGAATCCACTACAGGTTTTTATTCAGGTGCCCTGCCACCAACTGATCTGCTTCAGGTAGATCAAGTAGACCCTTTGAGCTTTTGATCAGGAGCTCAAAATCCAACACAGGTTTTTGATCAGGTGCCCTGCCACCAAGGTTTTCTTTTGAAGGGAGTAATAACCCTTTGTACAGGAGGTTGAGAGAGTTAAACCCATAAGTCTGCATGAATTAAATCCAATGCAGAGTTGCTTCTCCAAGAAGCTTATTTTGGAAAAGGAAGTTTGTGCGCTTTTGCCTCTGCGTAGCTTTGACAGAACTCTTTCTGTATATGGATGTTTAGCATGCCCTTTGTTAATTTTGTTGTCTATTGAAGAGCTTTCTAGAGGATATGGCCTAAGCGATAGTGCCATAATTTTGAATCAAATATGTGTTTTGTTTCTGATTGAACGGCAGTTAGAGACAGAGGCTTCACATCAAGGAAAAAGTCTTGGTTTGTTATCATAGGAATAGAGATAATTAACTGTTTCGTACTATCTTCTATAATTTGACATTATTTTCCTAAAAAGATTATTGTATAACCCTTGTTTTGTAGTTGTCCTATGCTCAGCAAATTTTTGCTTAATTTTGGTACCCATAGGACATCTTGTATTTCTTTAAGTTGTCCTGTGAGTGTTGTTACCACTATAGTCCCTTTTCCTTCAACTTTTTGTGAAGTTTTATCTCCAAAGTATACTACAGATGTTGTAGTTGTATCTAGGCTAGTGAATTGTGTTCTCTCCCCACACATATGACTTGAGGCACCACTATCAATATACCATCTTGAGTTTACTGGTTTTATTTGTTCAGTATTATCACTTGTGAAGAACACAGTCTCATTACCCCCTCTTTTTGTGAACATTGCTTCCTCTTTATTTTTATACCAACAATCTTTAGCAAGATGAGTTGGTTTTTTGCATCTTTTGCATCGGTTGAAGCAATCTTGTGTGTTGTGTGTTGGCTTTTTACACAACTCACAATATATGGGTGTGTTTGGATGAAAACCTTTGCCCTTTTCTTTTCCTTTTGGATTAATCCTCTTTATTTTTGAGACCCATAAACTATATAGGATTTAAGGGCATGTTCCATGACAGGGGTGTGTTTTCTTAATCTATCTTTGTGAGATTGTAAAAAACTCATCAGCTCCGTGGTGGTTAGCAGGTCCATATCATGGGCTTATTCTATGGCGTCTATGACATGATCATATCTAGTTGGAAGACTTCTCATAATTTTGTGAACAAGTTGTTGATCTTCAACAACCTTTCCAAGATTACAGATTTGATTTGTTATATTGGACACATGGGCATAGAAGTCTAAAATAGATTCTTCTTCTCTCATTTCTACTGCATCCAATTATCTCCATAACATATGTACTTTAATAGAAATTACCTTGTGCGTGCCTTTAAACTCCTCTTTAAGGGTGTCCCAAGCCTCCTTGGCAGAAGAGGTACCCATAATTCTGGGAAATATGGTATTCAACACTCTTTGTTGTATAAGGAGTAGGGCTCTTGAATTTTTGGTTTGATCATCTTTTGTAGTAACCTTCACAGACGATGTGATCTCTGTTATTTTTAATGGTGACATATCTTCAGGTTTCTCTCTTGTATTTATTCCCAGCTCTATAATATCCAACAAGTCTTGTGAGTCAAAAAGAGTGAGCATTTGGATGCTCCAAAACTCATACATCTCACTATTAAATATTGGCACTCCATTTTGGTTATAGAGGGGAAGCAAATTGGTAGATGATGAAGCCATATCTTCTTCTTGTCTAGCTATATGCTGATAGCTAATTTCACTAGTGAAGAACCTTCACCTCAATACTAACTTTGTTGGCTCTGATACCAATCTTAGTTAAATTGGATCTTAGGGTGAGTTTATTTGAGTCAGAAGAAGTATGCAAAAGAAGAGCTGTTGTTATTACTGTTTATTTCTTTTCTCTTGGTAGTTTTACAGAACAGTGCTGATACATATTTATAGCAAAGTTAGGAAACAACATTTATTACAAAGATAAGATTATATAGGCTTGGACAAGTTGCCCTTTTTGGTGCAGTATTCTTACTTCTCAAGTTATCTTTATCTTCTATCTTTAACTCTTCCTTGCATTAACTTATGCAGATGGCGTTGAGTTTGTCACTGATGGCGTTGAGTCGTCGCTTCCCAAGATCATTTCTCCTTTCTCACATGGCCCTTGCCGGCGGCGGCCCTGTCTGCTCGCTGCCAAAAAACCCCTGAGAAGTTCACAGTACTTCGACGAACCCGCCCGTGGGCTCCGGTCAGGCCGCCGACGGCAGCATCGCAGGTCGTGAGATTTACCGTTTCAACCCGATCTGGGTCACAAGGGCAGAGCCACCGCTCACCGCCGGACATCCACCGTCGAGTTCGTCGGGCCCCGATGAACTTGTCGGTGGGCACCGGTCAGGCAGCTGGCGGCAGGCGAAAGCGTGGGTCGGAAATACGCATTTTTTTATTTTTAATATAATAATTAATTAAATATATTATATTGGTTTAATAATTAATAAATTATTAAAAATTCTAAATATTTTAATTTGGAATGCTTAAAATTTTTAAAATTTTGAATAACTGACGGGGGCGAGCCTGCCGTCGCTGGTCGTTGGTTTGCGGGCGAAGTCCGCTTGGGTGTAGGTGAAGCCCGCAACCCCGCATCGAGAACGGGTGAAGCATGTGACAGGTACTGTTTCGCTTGAATGTGGGTGAAGCCCGCAACGCCACACTGAGAACAGGCAAAGCCCGTAGCGCCACATTGAGAACAGGCAAAATAAATGAGATAAAATATATACATAATTTAAAATATTATATAAAAAATAATGATAATAAGAAAATATACAAAAAAAATATTTTTTAGATTTAAGTATCACCGGGGGTGCGCGAATCCCGTTGGGGGTGGGGGGACAAAGCTCAACGCGAGCCAGATACTGTCGTGCGGGGCATGGGGGGCACGGGGACGGGCGAAGCCCGCCGAAACCCATCGGGAGGCGGACAAATCCCGTCAAAGCCTGTCGGGGGCAGGTACTGTAGCGTTGGGCACGAGGGGCCCCACGTGCACTGCCACTCGTTTGTGTGTGTGTTTGTGTGTGTGTGTGTGTGTTTGTGTTTGTGTCTGTGTCTGTGTCTGTGTCTGTATCTGTGTCTGTGTCTGTGTCTGTGTCTGTGTCTTTGTCTGTGTCTTTGTCTGTGTCTGTGTCTATGGCTATATGTGTGTGTGTGTGTGTGTGTGTGTCTGTGTGTCTATGTGTCTGTGTGTATGTGTGTCTGTGTGTCTGTGTGTCTGTGTAACTGTGTGTCTGTCTGTCTGTGTGTCTGTGTGTCTGTGTGTTTGTGTGTCTGTTTGTCTGTGTGTTTGTGTGTGTGTGTGTGTGTGTCTGTGTATATAATTGCTAGATGCAACAAAAAATTAAGACAATAAAAGACAAGAAGTATTCAGTATGGAAATAAACAATCAAAGGGGAAAAAAGTGCTTTTCATGTGAGATTTTCATCCACTTTCTTGCACTGAGACCTTCCATATGAGATTTTTCATCCACAGTTGATCAAGTGTGCGCACCAAAAGTTAAATTCATATGACAAATTGTCTTGCACATCTAACAAATTCATTATAACATAACAACAAGAGATTGCAAATAAGCAAATAACAAAGGGATCACAAAATCTACACAAAAACAAATCCTGTCAAAAAATTTGAGACAATCGAGAAAAGAAGTATTTCCATTGAATGTCTTCCACTTTCTTGCATCAAGAATTTTAATGTGTCTTACAGCATGAAAAACTCATACGTAACAGAAGAAATGACGAGTAAATCATCATACTGAAATTCCTACTTTTAGATAAATCAAATGCTACAAAGCAAAACTTGGTGACATGGAGATGGAAAATAACTAAGAAGAACACTTTGGAATCTATGAAAATATTATTGAGTGGAAATGACTCAAAACTCTTCCACTTCGAATAAGGAAGACTGTTGGGCATTGCATCCACAATAACCAAGATTTGCATGATGTCACCCTTGAACTAAGATGAATTAAGTTGTATTTGACATCTTGTTTGTGTGTTTGCAGATCATCATTGCTAAGTGTTGAACAATGTCAGTCTACAGTGGGTCATGAACACAGGACCATACAGTGTAATCTCTTACTGTGTGATCCAAGGTGTTGGCTCATGTGTAGCCTCTCTATTGGGATACACTTCATATTCAAACACTTGGACCATGGAATGAAGATTGGACCCTTGAAGAGAAGAAAAAATTTCTTTCTAAAAAGTTCAAAAAAAATTCTAAGTCCACTTCTCGAGAAGTCCTATTCAGTTCTCGAGAAGTAGAGTTAGAAGTTCTCGAGAAATAGGAGTTTAGTTCTCGAGAAGCTTAGCTGTTTCAGTTCAGAAAAATTTTCTAAGTCTTAGTTCTCAAGAAGTATCTTTTAGTTCTAGAGAAGTCATTTTAGTTCTCGAGAAGTTCGGCTCTTAGTTCTCGAGAAGTCCCAGAGTAGTTCTCAGGAAGTTCAGAAAGTTTCAAGAAATTCTTTCTAAGTCTTCATTCTCGAGAAGTCGGGCTATAGTTCCCGAGAAGTCCTTAGTTCTCATGAAACTCAACTTCATAGTTCTCGAGAAGTCAGGCTATAGTTCTCGAGAAGTCCATATTGTTTTCGAGAAGTATTGTTCCTGAAGTCTCGAAAACTAAGTTCTATTCCAGAAAGTTCAGTTTTCGAGAAATTCAATCAGTTCTCGAGAGCTAATGCTACTTCTCAAGAACTGCAGACTTAACTTTTCTGAAATTTGTTTAAGTCCAGTTTGACCGGATTTTTGAATGACGTGACGTGATTGGTCCACGTGTCGTCATTAATGACTTTTCTAACCGTTAGGAGTAATCCTATATAAGGTCTTGTCAATAATACCTAACCCTAATAATAACATCAATAATCTTTTTGTAAAGAGCAGTTGTTCGTTCTCGCGAAAATATTCTCGTCGGCCATTTCTAAATACAGATCTCTGAAGCCGTCGCCGCTCACGATCAGATCGACTCTTCTTTTGTCGATCAAGAAGACTTGCTGTTCAAGGATTCTCATCTTCTCCTTGATCGAGTTTGTCAAAGCTTTCTCGGATCAGATCTACTCATCTTCTTCAACAATTTCTGAAAGAGCCGCAAAGTTCAAGAAGAAGATTCAGATATTCAATTTTCTAGATCTTAGAAATTTATTCTGTTTATAATTCAAAATTTCTTTACTATTATTGTAGGAGATTTTATCCGAGTGTAGGAGCGTTGTTCTCCAAGTTTGTAGGAAGTTTTTATCTTCCGAGTATAGATCCTTTTGGATCGAGGTTATAGGAACTTGTTTCCAAGGCGTAGGATTGTTTTCAATCCGAGATAGTGGAGTAGCGGAGTCTAGTGATTTGCTAGATCGGTGAGGTAAAGTGGACGTACCTAAGATTGGGGAACCACTATAAATCTTCTTGTCTTTCTGTGATTGCTTGATTTCTTGTGCTAGTCGCTAAAATTTTTTATTCCGCAAATAGACACACGATTCACCTATTCACCCCCCTCTAGGTGATTTAGGTTGACAACTCTCAGTTTCAATTAGTATCAGAGGGAGGTTGGTCGTTAACTGGTTAACACCTTGATCAATTTCCTCTCGAAAGTTGTCATTTGATCATTCAAGCAATGGACAAGGTCAAAGATTTTGCCAAGCTTCCTTTGTGCATAAAGAATAACTTTCCCATGTGGAAAGAGAGAATTAAATTTTTCATTGAAGTTGTGGACCCCCGGATCTTCATGATTGTTGAAGAAGGTTCTTACGTCCCCATGACTATCTCCATTATAGATCCAACCAAGAAAGTTCCTAAGAAATTGATGGATATGGATAAGGACGAGATTGCACTTGTCTCGTTGGACAAGAAACCTAAATATATCATAGCAAGTGCAGTCGATGACTCGATGCTGCAGAATCTGATACACTGCCAATCTGCTAAGGAGATGTGGCAGTCTCTAGTTACTTTGATGGAAGGCACTGAAGAAGTGAGGGATGATAGAAGGTCCCTACTGAACCAGAAATATGAAGCCTTCAGGCAAGGGTCAAAGGAGACCATTGCAGATACCTTTGATAACTTCTTCAAGATAGTAAATGGCCTAAGAGTGTATGGCCGAGTCTTCACCAATGGAGAGCTGAATGATAAGTTTCTGAGGTCTCTCACAAAGGAATGGGACAAAAAAGTATGTGCCATCCGGGAGTTTGGCAGACTTGCTTAGACAGACCCACAGAATCTTTTTGGCAAGCTGATGTCCTATGAACTGCAGATCAACTCCAGAAAAGGTGAAGAAGAGAAAAGTCGCTTCTCCTCAAAAGAGAAGTCGGTTGCATTAAAGGCTGACAGTTTAAGGAAGGGCAAAGCTGCCTCACCAGCATCAGCTTAAGAAGTAAGTGAAGAGGAAAGCTTCGAGCCAAGCACCTCAGGCTCAGAACTATCTGAAGGAGAGTTCTTTTTGCTCTCATGGCAGTTCAAGAAATTCTTGAACAAGAAGAAGCAGTGGAGAGGCAAGGATGCCTCATACAGAAGATCACGACATGACGGTGATCAACGAAAGAAAGGCTCGGGTTGCCATGACAGGTATAACTCTAAAAAGAACAAACAGATTTCTACTGACATCGTTTGCTACTGTTGCAACAAACCAGGTCACGTCATAACTGACTGCCCCCACAAGAAGGAGGGTGGCAGAAGAGAGGAAAAGAAGTCCTCATACCATAAGAAGAGGACAGAGAAGAGCCTGTTTGCCAAAAAGGGCAAAACTCTCAGCGACTCGACTCATCTGAGTCGAGTGAAGAAGAGGAAGCCTACTTTGGCCTCATGGCTCAATCAGATGACAAACAAGAGCCCCAGTTTACTAGGGAGGTAAAATCTCACACTCCTCTCTCTGAATCTGAAAGTTCTGAGCATGATCACGAGGATAACTCTTCTAACGATGAGCCTTAACTCATGGCCCAGTACAAGGAGTTGATCATAACTTACGACAAATGTCGCCGAGTCGTGAAAACTCGGGCTAAAGAGATTAAGTCTCTAAAGGCTATTGAGAGCAGCTTGAGATAAGAAGTCGCTAAGACTGACTCTCTTCAAGAGAACTTCAATTTTGCTATTGAAGAGTACAATCAAGCTCTTAAGCACCTCGACCTTAAAGATGAAATCATTAAAGAGTTGGAAAACAACTCGAGGCTGAGAAGAAACTTGTTGAAAGTTTCTCTAAGCCTAAGACAGTTCTTCCACTCATTGTTGAATTCTCAGCTAAGGCCCAAGGAGCTGGACTAGGCCATCTTGCCGCTCCTAGTAAATCTTCTAGAAGGATCAAGGCTCAACGGAAGAATAAGGCCGCCAAGAAGGCCTTGGCCAAAGAAAAGGGGAAAGCCCCTCTAGATCAGACTGTATTTAAGAAAGTCATCTTCCCAACGAATAAGTTTGATCTAGACTCGTCCTATGGTCACTTGACCAGGCCTACTTACGTAGAGCCAAAGTCTCAGTACCAAGGATGGACTCGCCCTCGGAACTTTGGTGAGAGTGTCTTTAAGGCACCTTATGAAGAAGTGATTCTTCAGGGCTATGGTCCTTATAATCATGGCCACAACTTTAAGAAAGCACCTAAAGTAAAGCCCGTTGTGGAAAGGCCTCTGAAGGAGAAGAAGTAAGGTGATTGCCATCACCATGAAGCTTCCTACTCCAAGAGTGCTACCCCTACTAGACCACCATCTCAAATGGTCAAGCAGGAGTACATAAGGCAAAGATACAACAGGTTTGACTATTGGTGCTGTGGCAAAATTGGTCATTTTGCCATCGATTGTTGGTTTAATACCAGGAAGGTTACTACTCCTCAAGTTGGCAACATGTGATTGACCACTCAGAATGCTAATCTTCGTAGGGGGAGTGTTCTAACCCGAGACCAAGGACCCAAACATGTTTGGGTTCCTAAGGCAAAGTGATCATGAATGCAGGTATATCCAAAGGCCACCAAAATGCCAATCTAGTACTTGGACAGTGGATGCTCTCGGCACATGACCGGGACAAGAAGCCTACTCCAGAATTTCACTCCAGTCTGCAATGGACCAAAGGTCATCTTTGGAGGTTCAGACCGAGGGATAACTAAAGGCTACGGTATGATCACTAACGGTAATGTATCCTTTTCGGATGTAGCTTATGTAGAGGGATTGGAACACAATCTCATAAGCATAAGCCAACTATGCGACAAAGGATATATAGTTGAGTTCCACGCTGATAGGTTCTTGATAAAGTCTGTTGACAATATGGAAACAATTCTATTAGGCACTCGAAGCAGGAACATATTTTGTTTAAATTTCATTTGTATAGATTCTTCTACACCAGTGTGTCTTTTGGTAAAAGATAGTGCGTCTCTTGGTGACCAATGGCACAAGAGGTTAGCACATATTAATTTTAAAACTATTAATAAATTATCCTCCCAGAGCTTAGTACGTGATGCCCCAAATGTCAAGCACGTCAAAGAGAGACCTTGTCATGCATGCATAAAAGGCAAGCAAACAAGGGCTACCTTTAAAAGCATTATAGGCAAAAACTCTAATAGGTGTTTACACCTACTTCATATGGACTTGTTCAGTCCACTGCAAGTTAGAAGTTTAGGAGGTAAGGATTAGACGTTGGTAATTGTTGATGACTACTCGTGTTTTGCGTGGGTGTTCTTTCTGAAACACAAGTCAGATACCTTTGATATCTTTACAAATTTTGTCAGGCAAGTCCAGAATGAATACAACTGTTCTGTAGTCAAAATCAGAAGTGACAATGGAACGGAGTTCAAATCTGGGGCCATGAAAGAATTTTGTGAAAGCCTAGGTATCTTTCATGAGTTTTCCTCTCCCCGTACTCCACAGCAAAATGGAGTAGCTGAGAGAAGGAATAGAACACTCATAGAAGCCTGCAGGACAATGTTGAGTGATGCTTCACTACCGGAGTACTTCTGGGCTTAAATTGTCAACACTGCATGTCACGTGCAAAATCGAGCCCTCATAAACAAGAATCATGATAAGACACCTTATGAACTTCTAAAAGATAGGAAACCAACAGTTTCATATTTTAGAATTTTTGGCTGCAAATGCTTCGTACTTAACAATGGTAAGTATCATACTACTAAGTTCAGTGAGAAAAGTTTTGAAGGTATTTTTGTAGGATATAGTAGCCATAGTAAGGCATATAGGGTCTTCAATAGAAAAACTCTGGTTGTAGAGGAATCCATACATGTTGTATTTGATGAGATGAGCTTGCTGCAAAGCAAATCGTCTAGTGTGCTTGTTGAAGATACAGGTACAAGGCTTAAAGAGATCAGCTTGGATGAATCGACCGAAGGTAAAGATGAAAAGTTCATCGATATCACCTCTCCAACCCCTATTGGAGAGGTAGAGGATCAAGATGAAAATACTGTCCAAGTTGATGAAGTCACTCCAGTGGCTGAAGAAGTTCCAGATACGAGGAATCTAAAGATCAGACATTTGAAGGATCACCCAATGGACCAAATTATAGGAGATCCCTGGGATGGTGTCAGAACTCGTCGAGGTACAACTAATGAGAATCTCTATCTAAGTTTTCTCTCGCAGGTTGAACCAAATAAGTTTGAGGAAGCAAACTCGGACGCATCGTGGATCTTGGCCATGGAAGAAGAATTGAATCAGTTCAAGTGCTGCAAAGTTTGGACGCTTGTTCTAAGACCCAAAGGTAAGAATATCATCGGAACGAAATGGGTCTACAGGAACAAGTTGGATGAGAATGGGATAATCATCAAGAATAAGGCCAGACTCGTCGCCAAAGGATATCGTCAAGAAGAAGGGATCAACTTCGACCAGACATACACTCTAGTGGCAAGACTGGAGGCCATCCGACTGTTCCTTGCTTATGCTGCACTGAAGGGATTCACTGTCTACCAAATAGATGTAAAGTCCGCTTTCCTGAATGGTGACATAAAGGAAGAGGTTTACGTGGAACAGCCCCAAGGTTTTGTTGATCCTAACTATCCTGAGCATGTTTATTTATTATCAAAAGCATTGTACGGTTTGAAACAAGCTCCTCGAGCTTGGTACGAAACACTATCTACCTTTCTCCTCGAGAACAAGTTCACAAGGGGAAAGATATATAAGATATTATTTCTTAGGAAAATTAAAGACAAGATTTTACTAGTGCAAATCTATGTCAATGACATTATTTTTGGCTCTACAGACGACAAACTCTGCAAAAAAAGTTTTCTAAACTTATGCAAGGGAAGTTTGAAATGAGTAGTATAGGAGAGCTGAAGTATTTCTTAGGACTTCAGGTGAAACAATCTGAAGATGGAATTTTCATCTCTCAGACACATTTTACCAAGGAGTTGATTAAGAAATTCGAAATGCAGAGTGCAACCTCTATGAGGACTCCAATGGCCTCAGCTATGTCTCTAGACAAGGATGAGAAAGGGAAACCTTTTGATGAACCAAATACAGAAGCATAGTTGGATCCTTGCTCTACCTTACTGCTAGTAGACCAGACATAATGTTCTCAACATGTGTCTGTGTTAGATTCCAAATGAACTGTAAGGAATCTCACTATGCTGCTGCAAAGCAGATCTTGAGATACCTTAAAGGTACACCGAATCTTGGCTTATGGTACCCAAGAAGTAATGACAGCGAACTAATTGGTTTCTCAGATGCAGACTTTGTAGGAAGAAAAGATGATAGGAAAAGCACTTCCGGGACATGTTAGTTCCTTGGAAGAAGGCTTATTTCATGGAGCAGCAAAAAGCAAAATTGTGTCTCAATATCAACGGCCGAGTCAGAATACATTTCTATTGGTAGTTGTTGTGCACAGTTGCTTTGGCTAAAGAACCAGCTAGACGACTACAACATGAAGATCAAAGACATTCCATTGTTCTGCGATTCCTCAAACTCAATCACAATTGCTAACAACCCAGTCTCGTACAGCTGGACAAAGCACATTGAGCTCAGATATCACTTCATTCGGGAGCACGTGGAGCAAAGGGATATAGACCTGTAGTACGTGCCAACAGATCGGCAAGTTGCAGATCTTTTCACAAATCTGTGTGACGAGACCAAGTTCAATTTCTTAAAAAATGAACTTGGGATGCTGAACAAAGAAGGATAAGTCACAGGAGATCAGTTCAAAGCTCAAGAATCGAGGATACTTGAAACAGGTCAAAAATTTCTCAAGAGGAAGGGAGTTCTCGAGAACTCTGTCTACTTCTCGAAAAGTAACATACTCATTCTCGAAAACTCAGACTCTTTCTCAAGAACTTGACTTATTTCTCGAAAACTCAGACTCCTTCTCAAGAACTTGAATTCTCTCTCGAAAAGTTTTCTCAGTTCTCGAGAACTTTGAATTGTATCTCGAAAAGTATCTTCTGCTCTCGAGAACTAGTATACTACTTCTCGAGAAATTCCCTGGCAGTTCTCGAGAACTATACCCGACTTCTCGAGAAATGCTCTCTGCCTTTTCTACTTCTAATTAATTTCCTCTATTTCAAAAACCCGGTGATTTAGCCCTAACCCTAGATTAATTAGAAACTTAATTGACATTACTGGATTTATATATATATATAATACTTTAGAAATCTTCAATCAACCGACATTTCAAAATTCCTTTTTCTTGAAAACTCTTCGCCTTCCGCCGACAGACAGCATCGTCACAGCCTACGTCCCGCACTCCGTCCGTCGCCGCCGACAGCATCCATGGCGCACAGTTCAAAGATAGGAATCAGCAGCGAACTAGTCGTCAAAGGGCTTGCAGACATTTCAGATGATTTCCAGAACTTACTTCTTCTGGACACGGCCGGACTGATGTTTGTTCTATCAGATCCCTGCAGAATTGTTTTTCCAGATGTCGAAGAATTCTTCAGAAATGCAAAAGTGAGGAGGAATGGTATGATTTTGAAAACTAAGGTAAAAGGGATCAAAATCAAGTTAGATAAGCACAAAGTTTCAAAGTTTCTGAAGATGCCCATTGTAGATGAAGGAGACGACCTAACTCTGGAAGATTATGACAGGACTTACTCCTTCTGTGGAGTTTCTGAGGAATTCAACTCCTTAAGGAGAAACCTTTTCAATGATGTAGGAAAACTTTTGGCAGACATTATTGGAAAAATCTTGTGGTGCAAAATAGGGTCGATTAGTTTCATTACTAATGATATATTTGGAGTAATGACAGTTGTGATCTGTATAAAGAAATCTCAATTTGGCATGATGGTATTTGAGATTATCAGGGACAGCATTCAGGATCCCAAATTTACTAGGATAATCTCTTTATTGCCTAGTGAGATTGATCCAGTTACTTTCAAGCTTTCCAAAGTTACTCCAGTTCATCACTTGAAAAAGATCTCTTTGGCTTCTATCCAGAGATGGGAACTCAAGTTGAAAAACCCAAAGCAGTTAGCTAAAGAAATTGCACCTTCTGGTGCAGTAACTCAGGGGGAGCCTGCAGCCTCTGTCTCTGTTGTAAGATCTCCTCCTCCCTCTCCAGTAAGATCAGCCAGCAGATCTCCAATCAAAAGTCATGATAGCCCTCCAGCAAATTCCCCAGTAGCACTCTCTCCAGAAGATACCCTTCCAGATGCTCAAGTCCTAGAAACCCTCCAGAACACTGCAGAAGACATTGATAGGATGGTGGAAGAACTCACCTCAGATGTTCCTCCCCTCTTCAAGGAACCAGCTGAAGAACATCCAAAAGATCCTTCTCCAACTCCCTCTCCCTCTTCTATAAGATTACCAGAATCTCCTCCAGCTCAATCCCCTCCTACCAAGCAAGATTTCCCTGAGACTGTTCTTCTTTCTGATGAAGACAGAATATCTCCTGAGCCTGCTGATATTCCCTTGAGGAAGTTGGATTTCTCCATCCCCACCTTCACTGATCATGCTAATACTACCTTTGTTCAGAATACCAGAGCTGTAATCTCAGTGATTCTTGAAGAGATACCTCCATGGAAAGCCCCTCCTCCTGTTACTGTTACTTCTTTTGCCTCTGCCTCTACCTCTTCTACTGTTGTTGCTACTGCTGCTACCCCTTCCAACTCAGATCTTCTTATCCAGATAGGTTAGATGATCTCTGATCAAAGGAAACACTTTGATGATTCTCTGAAAGTGATGCAAGACAAGGTGACTGCATTGGAAACTAAAATGAGTCGAGGATTTTCTTAGATCTAATACAATACTGACTCTCTCAGGAGCTTATTTCAGATTGGTGGCAAAGCCATAGATCACACTATTACTAGTATTGGTCAAGTTATGGAACAATCTCTGACTCTAGCCAATAATCAGATTGAATTAGAAAAGAATGATGAAAAACATTTGATGAAGGTTTGTAAGGAAGTTGGTACTTTCAAGGAAGAAGCCATAGAAAAACTGCTTGTAGAATTCAGAAAGGGGGAGATCTTAGTGAAAGAACATGTAATCAAACTTATTGATAGTTTTCTGCATAAGCAAACACTCTCTGGGTTGATAAAATTTCTGAAATCAATAAGAATGTTTTAGCTCAAATCCAGTCAGTGAAGTTCTATACTTATGACACCACAGTTTGGATGCACAATCAGATCTTCCCTAATTTTCAGGCTGATCCCAATATTATTCCTCATCATCTGAATCCTCTTGCTGAAGGACAGACCAGTCAGGTGCCAGCTCAAATGCAATAACCTCAAATGCCCTGCTTCTCTCCTAGGCCAGAAGATCAAGATCCTCCTCCAGCCTCTTATTACCAGGTATGGGATGACATTATTCCTCAGGATTTACCAGAGATCAACACTTCTAATAAGAGGAAATATGGAGAAGGGCCATCTGCCAGCAGAAGCATTCCCAAAGTTGATTCAGAGAAAAGGAAAGCCAAAGAATTTGCTGAAGTTTGGAGCCCCACCTCTAAGAGTTTGATTCTTGATACTCTTAAGTTGGTGATGGACTATAATGAGGATAGAAATCTCCACTACAGCTCAGTTGAGTGGGAATTATATGAAAAGTCCATGACCAAAAGGAGGATATATGATAGGGAATATGGAAAGAATAATCCTAAAGATCATCCCAAGCCCCCAAGATTTTATCCCAAACCATTCAGCTACCAGAGAAGGTAGCAAGAAAAGAAAGACAGACAACCTTAGAGAAAAGAATGTACTTTTGTTGAGTTGTTCTTGAGAATTGTGTTGAAATGGCTGTCGATTAAGAAATCTAAAACATTACTTATATACAATTTTAAGTTTTGCCTAATTGTGTTCAATTAATCTCTTTCTTCTTTAGTTAAAATTTTCATTTCCAGTTCTTTCTTAATTGTCATAATTCACCTTAGTGTAGAGGGTTCTGACTTCTACAAATAGGGGGAGATTGTTAGGCATTGCATCCACAATAACCCAGATTTACATGAAGTCACCCTTGAACTAAGATGAATTAAGTTGTATTTGACATCTTGTTTAAGTTGTATGTTTGCAGATCATCATTGCTAAGTGTAGACCAATGTCAGTCTACAGTGGGTCATGAACACAGGACCATACAATGTAATCCCTCACTATGTGATCTAAGGTGTTGACTCATGTGTAGCCTCTCTATTGGGATACACTTCATATTCAAACACTTGGACCATGGAATGAAGATTGGACCCTTGAAGAGAAGAAAAAGTTTCTTTCTAAAAAGTTCAAAAAAAATTTTAAGTCCACTTCTCGAGAAGTCCTATTCAGTTCTCGAGAAGTAGAGTTAAAAGTTCTCGAGAAATAGGAGTTTAGTTCTCGAGAAGCTTAGTTGTTTCAGTTTAGAAAAATTTTCTAGATCTTAGTTCTCGAGAAGTATCTCTTAGTTCTCGAGAAGTCATTTTAGTTCTCGAGAAATTCGGCTCTTAGTTCTCCAGAAGTTCCAGGGTAGTTCTCGAGAAGTTCAGAAAGTTTTAAGAAATTCTTTCTAAGTCTTCGTTCTCGAGAAGTCAGGCTATAGTTCCCGAGAAGTCCTTAGTTCTCGTGAAACTCAGCTTCATTGTTCTCGAGAAGTCAGGTTATAGTTCTCGAGAAGTCCATATTGTTTTCGAGAAGTATTATTCCTGAAGTCTCGAAAACTAAGTTCTATTCTAGACAGTTCAGTTCTCGAGAAATTCAATCAGTTCTCGAGAGCTAATGCTACTTCTCGAGAACTGCAGACTTAACTTTTCTGAAATTTGTTTAAGTCCAGTTTGACCGGATTTTTGAATGACGTGATGCGATTGGTCCACGTGTCGTCATTAATGACTTTTCTAACCGTTAGGAGTAATCCTATATAAGGTCTTGTCAATAAGACCTAACCCTAATAATAACATCAATAATCTTTTTGTAAAGAGCGGATGTTCGTTCTCGCGAAAATATTCTCGTCGGCCATTTCTAAATACAGATCTCTGAAGCCTCCGCCGCTCATGATCAGATCGACTCTTCTTTTGTCGATCAAGAAGACTTGCTGTTCAATGATTCTCATCTTCTCCTTGTTCGAGTTTGTCAAAGCTTTCTCGGATCAGATCTACTCACCTTCTTCAACAATTTCTGAAAGAGCCGCAAAGTTCAAGAAAAAGATTCAGATATTCAATTTTCCAGATATGAGAAATTTATTCTGTTTGTAATTCAAAATTTATTTACTATTATTGTAGGAGATTTTCTTCGAGTATAGTAGCGTTGTTCTCCGAGTTTGTAGGAAGTTTTTATCTTCCGAGTGTAGATCCTTTTGGATCGAGGTTGTAGGAACTTGTTTCCGAGGCGTAGGATTGTTTTCAATCCGAGATAGTGGAGTAGCCGAGTCTAGTGATTTGCTAGATCGGTGAGGTAAAGTGGGCGTACCCAAGATTGGGGAACCACTATAAATCTTCTTGTCTTTCTGTGATTGCTTGATTTCTTGTGCTAGTCACTAAAATTTTTTATTCTGCAAATAGACGCACGATTCACCTATTCAGCCCCCTCTAGGTGATTTAGGTTGACAACTCTCACTTTCAAAGACTGTCTTAAAGGCCACGCTTGACACCTTACAATATAAATGTGCAGATGTCATATTCTAACCAAAAATAAATATTGCAATCTCACATATAAAAAGTATAAGCATGCCATTAGCCGATAGAGAAGTACTATTAACATTCCCCTAAAAAATTTGTAGTGAATTATGGATTTAAGTAATATTGTGCTAGAGATACAACCGAGTAGTCAATCGTCTGCGCTATTTTTGCATAAGCCGTGTCTTACAAAGAGATAAATAATAAAGAGCATTAAAAAGATTTACGAATACCTTTACAATTTATCATTTCACTATTTATAGTAGTGGGCGGTTAGCCGCATTAATTTTATACATTACCGTCATAAAATATTTTATGTTTGGCATGATAAAAGTTATGACAACTATCAAGAAAATAAAACTTTGAACATGAAACTGAATGAAGTTCTTTGGGTGAGAACGAGCGCACACAAACAATTTATACTCGGGCCTCATTGGGCTTTTTTCGGGCCGGGGCCCTGAGCCCTGTCTTTTTAAACACCACTAGCACCATATAAGCTAGTCAATCAGTAGCCATTGCCTATAGCTGTGCGCATCAAAGGATAGCAGGCCATGCTACAGTGCAAAATGTGAGCCTATTAATTATGACCCTCTAGACCGGATCTGAGTCTGAATAAGGCCTTACCAAGCTTTTCAAATTCTAGGCTCATATTTTAAGCTCTGTTTGGCACATCCTTTTGTGAAAAGCCTTATATCTAAGAAACTTCAGCCTTTTTTATGTTTAAAACAAGTTTCTTTTATTAATTTATTCTATAATTGTGACATTTTTTTTTCCAAATTCACGGGAGCAAAAACACGCGACAAATAGAATGTTAGGTACGAGATGATGCCATCGGTAACAACAGGTTTCCGTCCAGTGTGCTGTAATTTAAAATTATCATTACTATTATAAGTATAATTACTGTGTTTAAAGTGCATTTGACGGTGTAAAGAGAGGCTTCAAACCTTGTATATACTTCTTGAATGAATAATTACAAGTATGAATACATTTATATAGGAAGAGAGGAAGGAGAGAAATCCCAATCCAAGATATGGGACTAATACAAAGAAAGAGAAAAGAGAGAAAATTGGGCCCCTAAATGGGCCCTTAAGTAGGCTTTTCTAATACTCTCCCGCAAGCTGGAGAGTACAAGTCGTAGGCACCAAGCTTGGATAAAAACTGGTAGTATAGTGGCCAGGAGAGAGCTTTATTCAGGATGTCAGCACTTGATTTGTAGTAGGAATATGCTCCAAATTTATCTTCTATGACTGTACTTTTTCCCGGATAAAGTGATAATCAACTTCAATATGCTTTGTGCGCTCGTGAAAGACCGGATTCTTGACAATATGTATTGATGCTTGACTGTCACAAAATAGAGTTGTCCGTGATGAGAGACGAACACCTAAGTCTCCCAGAAGGCTCTCAAGCAAGTTTAAATCGGAAACAACAACATCCATAGCC
Organism: Platanthera zijinensis; assembly: GCA_039513925.1. Lineage (NCBI taxonomy): Eukaryota > Viridiplantae > Streptophyta > Magnoliopsida > Asparagales > Orchidaceae > Platanthera > Platanthera zijinensis. The sequence goes on from CM077089.1 coordinate 3,253,276, forward strand.
CGGTACTCGGCTTCAGTAGAAGAGCGAGAAACCACAGTCTGTTTCCTGCTACCCCAGGTTATGAGATGTCCATCGAAGTAGGTATATAAACTAGTTGTGGAACGTCTGTCATCAATGGATCCTGCATAATCAGTGTAAAGTATGCGAAAAGAGATAAAGATTTGGATGGATTGTACACAAGCCCTTATCCTGGAATGATCATGAGATATTGAAGAATGCGCTCGACAGCTTGAAGATGAGATGTCTGAGGCATATGCATAAAATGACTCACGACTCCTACGGCAAAAGAGATGTCTGGTCGAGTAATTGTAAGATAGATCAGCTTCCCAACCAAGCATCTATAGTATTCCGGATTTGTAAGCAGCTTGTTGGAGTCAGAGCTATGGGCCGAGAGCTTGTGATTGGCATCCATATGAGTATCTACAGGTTTTCATCCAAAATAGCTGGCATCATGAAGGAGGTCCACACAATACTTCATTTAGGATAACACAAGACCATCAGGGCAACATGCAATCTCAAGGCCAAGAAAATACCGAAGGTTGCCGAGATCTTTGGTCTGAAATACGGAATTTAGCTGTGGCTTGATATATTGTATCCCTATTGTATGGTCTCCAGTAATGAGAATATCGTCAACATATACAAGTAGGATCACAGTTCCGGTTGACCAGTGTCAGGTGAAGAGAGAAAAGTAAAGCGAGCTCTGAATGAAGCAAATATCACAGTCAACCTTGCTGAATTTATCAAACCAAGCGCGCGAGGACTGTTTGAGACCATAAATAGATTTCTAAAGATGACAGACCTGAGACTCCCTCGTGGTATCAAACCCGGGAGGTTAGTGCATATAAACAGTCTCTTGTAGATCGCCATTGAGGAAGGCATTCTTAACATCCAGTTGATAAAGGGGTCAATGACAATGAACAGACAAGGAGAGAAGAATGTGAATCGTGTTCAATTTGTCCACCGGAGAGAAGGTCTCCTCATAATCAAGGCCATGTTTTTGAGTAAAACCCCGGGCCATGAGGCGGGCCTTTAGACGCTCAACAGTTCCATCTATCGCATGTTTAACAATAAAGACCCATTTGCAACTAACACAGTGTTAGCTTGCAGTAAGAGGAACCAGATCCCAAGTCTGGTTAGCCCAGAGAGCCCAAATTTCATCGTCCATGGCCGCCCGCCACCTTGGGTGTTTAAGCGCCTCCTGCACAATGTTAGGAATAGAAATAGAGGAAAGAGAGGTGGTAAAGGCGTAGAGAGGTGGAGTCAGCCGGTGGAGAGATGAAAGTCTTTGATTACAAGGGTAGCTAATCACCTAGAGGGGGTGAATAGGTTATTGTAATCTTTTCTTGAGTCTTTAAAATCTTCTATGACTTATGTCCTACTGTGTATACTTATTTCATCTTTCAAGAAAATAATATTCAGCATGACACAAAGCATAGCACACCAGATTTTATAGTGGTTCCTTATTGTTTGGGTACATCCATTGTCACTCTCTTCTTTTCTAACAGTATGTTAGAAAAGGCTATTCTCCAAATACTATGGCTCCTCAGAGATTACAGCATGATCACACTAGATCAGTCAGCCTCCACTAAGACACATAACATAGGCTTATAGCCCCCCACACAGTAATCACTTGACAACCACACACAGGCACAAATTCCTTTTATATAGACTGGGAGAAATAGCCTCACATAGATTCACACAGGAATCCAATCACACAGCCTTTATAATTTAGGCTTTATAAATAGAACTCACACACAGCCTAATCAATATAGGCCTCAACACAGATATTTCACAGATCCACTTATTTTGAAAGTGTTTGTTGATTTGACTAGAGAAATTATTCTCTGAGTCAATTTCTTCCTGGGCTAAGAAATTCTTAGCCCTATCTACTTCTCAGCAATAAGGATGACAATCTTTGACTATCTGCTGCTTGTTTTGGAAGTTCTTCAGGACCTTGATCCTGTTCATGCTGATGAAGGGGGAAGATTCAAAATGAAAATTTTCAATCAGCTAACCTTTATTGATAGAGAAATGAATTCCTCTGCCTCTCCTTCTATCCAAAGAAAACTCTATGCAGATCTCTACTTCTTCTTCAACAAACTAGAGATTGATCTTCAGATTTGGCTCAGCTTGGATCGTGAATCAAATTCAGCTAGGGTTTGCCTAGACTGATTCATCTTCCTCAGAGAAATCCTTTATTCTTACTGTAGCAGATGTTGATTGCACCAGCAATCTCAAAAACCCTTCAAATTTTTCAATTGAAGTTCTTTGTTCTGTAACAATGGCAGATGAAGATGACGAACTCCTGCTTCTCGTTTTTTAGAATGTTAATCAGAATGACTAATTTGATCTTAATCTTAGCTGTTATTTATAACCCCGTCGATTTGTGGGATGTTTGATACGTGTCCAAGTTTTAACGGTGGTTAAAACCTCAGCTTAATCAAATTGAGATCCACAGTAGACTTACGACGACGTTAATGTCAATTTGCAGCAATTACATAACGAATTAGAAAATCGTTGACTTGTTGACTTTGTTGACGTCAGCATCGTTCTACACTTAGCCAAAATCAAGCAATACTTTAGAAAACTTCCGTTCGATGAACTCTAAACTCAGTTCGACGAATCCAGAGCTCAGTTCGACGAAATCAAGCAATACTTCGGAAACCTTTAGTTCGAAGAACTCAAAACTTAGTTCGACGAATCTAGGGCTCAGCTCGACGAAATCAAGCATTATCTCAAAAAACTTTTGTTCGACAAACTCAAAACTTAGTTCGATGAATCGAGAACTCAGCTCGACGAAATAAAGTATCATTCCAAAAATCCTCAAGTTGACGAGCAGGTGAAAGTTGAGTTCGAAGAAATTTGAACTTAGCTCGACGAAATCAAAGCTCAGCTCGACGAAAACTGGATAAGCAATACTTCAACAATTCTGGACTTAGAATTTTCTTCAGCTCTGTTAGGCGTTGAATGGCGTTGAGTGAATAGGCCATACTCAACGAATCTGGACTTAGAAATATTTCTGCTCTACTAAGCATTGAGAGCATTGAGTGTATATCTCTCACTCAACGCTTTTTGCCTTAGCCATATTCTCCAGCTTTATGCCTAATGGCGTTGAGAGCGTTGAGTGTACATACCTCACTCAGCGCTTTTGCCTTAGCCATTTTCTCCAGCTCTGCCTGATGGCGTTGAGAGCATTGAGTGTATAAGCTTCACTCAACGCTTCTGGACTTATTCAATTTTCTTGCTTCCACTACTTTGGTTTTGACATGATATCTTTATCTCAACGATTCTATACATATGGAGTTGAGAGCGTTAAGTGTATATGCCTCACTCAACGCCTATGGACTTAGCCAAATTTCTACCTTGTCAATACTGTAAGATTTGACTGACAGCCCTCTCTCAGCGCTATTAGTTGTATGGCTTTGAGAGCATTGAGTGAGCTTGCCTCACTCAACGCCTATGGACTTAGCCAAATTTCTGTCTTTCCAACCTATCACTTGGAGTCCACCAGTCATTGTCTCTTGGACTATATGTCCAATCATTGTGACAAAGAACAACCTGTATGCATGAACTTAAACATACATCAAATACAACTATATGTATACCATTAAACTGTTTGACTTCTTACAAATCCAGGACATTGGGATCAATGGACCCAACAATCTCCCCTTATTTGAAGAAGTCAAAACACCACTTGAGAATTCAAAACTTTGTCAATAATATATACTAACATATAAGTAGCAAAAATATTATTAAAAATATTATTAAATCAGCAAGAGTACAAGAGTTACCACATTAGATAAGTTTACCATATTTTCCCTTGTGCTCCCCCTGCTTTGCTGTATTTTCCCTTGTACTCCCACTACCTTGCTGCATCCTGCTACTACAACTTGCTTCTTTATTTCTGCTATATTCTGTTGTTACTCCCCCTTATTACTTTGTTCTTATATCACACCTCCCCATTTTTGACTTCTTTGAAATAGCACTTGAAAGTCTGGGAAATAGCTTAGGAGCAGTATGCTATCTACTCCCCTTATTTGAGAGCAGAGAAGCACCTAGAGCAGAACTTGCTCCCCCTCATTAAGAACAACTGAAGCTATACCAAATTCAACATATCCAATTTAAATTTGAAGGTGTTGAAATTGTTTCATCTAGTGGCTTGGTGAAAATATCAGCTACTTGTTTATCTGTTGGGACAAACCCAAACTAATATCCTCACATTCCACATGTTCTCTTATAAAATGATATCTAATCTTTATATGCTTAGTCCTGCTATATGATACAGGATTCCTAGCTATAGAGATTGTACTTGTAGAATCACAAAACAAAGGGCTTTTACTTATCTGTAGGTTATAATCCTGGAGTTGATACTGAATCCACAGCAACTTCCTGCAACTATGTATTCTGATTCTGCAGTAGAAATAGATACACTAGTTTGCTTCTTGCTGCTCCAAGACACTAGCCTTTTACCCAGAAACTGACAGGAACCTAATGTACTTTTCATGTCCTCTCTGCAGCCTGCAAAGTCTGCATCTGAAAATCAAATTAGCTCAAAATCCCTATTCCTAGGGTACCATAGGCTAAGATCTGGTGTGCCCTTTAGATATCTTAAAATTCTCTTAACAGCTGAGAAATAAGTCTCTTTAGGGCATGTCTGATATCTAGCACAGACACATATACCATACATGATGTCTGGCCTACTAGCAGTGAGGTATAAAAGAGAACCAATTATCCCTTTATATAAAATTTAATCAACAGTTTGCACTGTCTCATCTTTGTCTAAAGAAATATTTGATGTCATGGCAGTTTTCATGGATGAAGCATTCTCCATCCCAAATTTGTTAAGAAACTCTCTAGTAAACTTAGACTGAGATATGGATAAACCATTGTCAGTCTGTCTTACTTGGAGACCCAAGATGAACTTAAGTTCACCCATGCTACTCATCTCAAATTTCTCGTACGTAAGTGTTGATGTTAGTGACCGGGCGGTCTGGCGGCCTGTCTTGGCGTATTGAACGCCACGCGGTCTAGCGGTTTGTCTCTAGCGGCTTGGAGATCGAGCGGCCCAGCAGTCTCCCCTGGCGGCTTCTCTCTCTCTGGTGGTAGCTGAGCGGTTCTCCCTTCTCATCTAACTGCGCGACTTGTGCGGTTTGTTTTGTGTATAGGCCGCTTGTCCTGTAATTTTTTAGTCCCACATCTCTTATTTGTATTCTCTCTTCTCTCCTCTATTCTATAAAAGGGAGGCCATACCTTTGTAATAAATACCTTTTTCAGATAATAAAATTTATGTTAAACCTCTCCGGTTTGTTTTTTGTTTGTTTCTTACATTGTATCAGAGGACTCGATTTCTCCTCCTGATTCTGGGTGCCTTCTCTGACCGCCATGACCTGTCCGCGCGGCTTGCTTCTTCTTTTCGCGACCTGTCCTCATGGTCTGTCTCTTCAGCCTGCTTACATCCTGTTCGCGCGGCCTCTTTCTCTCTGTGTAGTTTCCCTTAGTGTGTGCGACCTCCTTATTTCCCCTTTCTTCGTGTCGTGACCTGTCCTTAGTCGCTACGCCCTCTTCTCTAGTCGCCGTGACCTGTTGTCATGTTTGCCTTCCCGCGGACCTTTCTCTGTTCGCGCGGTCTTCTCCTTTCTCAGTTCGTGCGGGTTGCTTTCTAGCCACACGACTTTTTTCCCTCTGCTTGGTTCTGCGGCTTGGTCGTGGATTTTCCGACTGCTGGTGTCTTTCATCGTGACCGCTGCAGCTCTTTTTCTTCTAACCACTATGATTTCTCGCACACGGTTTTCTTTCCTAACAGCCCGGTTTCGTTCCTAACCGCGCGGCTTCCTGTTGTTTTCTCCTATGGCTCTCTCTGATGCTTCTACTGCCACCACTGCTATCACCTCCCTTCTTCAGCGCCCCCTTCTGCCCGCTCCATCTCCACCGGACAACTATGCTCACCAAACTCAGCGGAGTGGCTTTAGTAGCCGTAGTCACCCGTCTGGTGGATGTGCTCCTTCCCGCTACCTCTGCTCTCACTGTGGTCACACCAGCCATACGATGGAATGCTGTTGGACGAGGTATCCCCATCTTCGCCCCTCCGATGACTCTTCCGCATCCTCTTCCAAGCCGTCTACCTCCGTGGTTACATCATCAGGTAGTGACCACGTGGTGACTCAAGGTAAATGGCTTATCGACTCTGGTGCAACTAATCACATGACGGGCAATCCTTAGTGCTTCTCTCTCCTCAAACAGCATGATCGGTTGCCTCCTGTCCTCGTTGCAGACGGTTCTCCCTCCCCGGTTCATGGGTCGGGAGTCATTCGTGTTACTCCGTCTCTTCGCCTAGCGGACACTCCTTATGTGCCCAAGTTTCCGTGCATTTAATTGTCGGTTACTTCTTTATGCAAGTAGCTTCAGTGCTCTGTGACGTTTACTCCTACTTCTTGTTCTTTTCAGGATCCGAGCTCCCACCGGACGATTGCTACTTGGACTGAGAGTGGCTTCCTCTACTTCCTCGACAACGTTTCTTCCTTATCCGCCTTCTCCTCCTCTTGTACGGATCTTCTCTAGTGGCATCTCTGCCTCTATCATCCTCCTCCACGGCTTCTACATCAGCTTCTGCCCCACCTCCCTCCTTCCAGTACTCCTCTCAACTATGACGCTTATCAGCTTGCCAAGCATCACCGTTCCTCTTTCCCGCCAAAGAAAGGTCAGGGCTCTACCCATCCGTTTGATCTAGTCCACTCTGATGTATGGGGACCTGCTCCTACCCTCACCATTGGTCGGGGTAGTTCTTATTTTATAACCTTTATTGATGATTTTTCTAGATGTACTTGGGTGTATCTCTTACAAGATCGCTCTGAACTTTTTTATGTATGGATCTCCTTTTATCAGTTAATTAAAACTCAGTTTAATGTTTATATTAAAACTTTTCGCTCTGACAATGCAAAAGAATATTTGAGTCATGCATTCACCTCTTTCTGTGTGTAGCATGGCATTATTCATCAGACTAGCTGTGTTTATACCTCCCAATAAAATGGGGTGGAAGAATGTAAAAACCGTCATCTCCTCGATGTCGCTCGTACTTTAATGACCCAGATGCATGTTCCTCTCTCCTATTGGGGCTATGTTGTTCTCCTTGCCTGTTACCTCATCAATCGCATTCCATCCACCATTCTCCACGGGAAAACCCCATTCTCCATTCTGTATCCGGGCAAGGAGCCTTTCCCTCTCCCTCTCCGAATCTTTGGGTGCACTGCCTTCGTGCATGCCCCATCTGCCACCCGGGATAAGCTCTCCCCTCGCTCCACCAAATGTGTCTTTCTGGGGTACTCTCCTACTTAGAAAGGCTACTGTTGCTTTGACCCAATTCTTCGTAAGCAATTCATCTCTGCTGACGTCACCTTCTTTGAGAATGCCTCCTACTTCTCGGATGGCCCCTCTACTTCTCTCCCCCCCAACTTCTGATACTCATGCTGTTCTTTTCGTCCCCTCATCTCCTATTGCGATCTCCACCCCCACTCCGTCTCTATCCGCTCCTCTCCCTCCTCCTCTCTCCCTCCCATCCGCCACCATCTCCCTCATCTACATCTTTGTCGCTCTCTACTCCCGGGCCAGCTCTCTCTGTCACGGATGCTCCGGATGCCGAGGGACCCACCGACCTGGATCTTCCGGTAGTTCTTCGCAAAGGGGTGCGGACGTGTACTCTATACCCCCTTGTTGCTGTTGTTTCATATGATCGTCTTACCTCTTCTCGCAGGGCCTTTGCACTGGCTATCTCAGCCACTGCCACTCCCCGTTCCTACCAGGAGGCCCTTGATATCCCTCATTGGAAGATGGCCATGGATAAGGAAATGGAGACCCTCACTGAGCGGGGTACCTGAACTCTTGTTACTCCTCCCTTCGGTACTGATGTGGTTGGCTGTCGTTGGGTCTTTGGGGTCAAATATGGCCCAGACAGCACTATCGATCGTTATAAGGCCCGCCTTGTTGCTAAGGGCTTTACTCAGACATATGGGGTTGATTACTTTGACACCTTCTCTCTCGTGGCTCGTCTCAATACTATCCGAGCACTTCTCTCTATGGCTGTCAATAGAGATTGGCAGATTTCTTAGCTGGATGTTAAGAATGCCTTCCTTTATGGTGATCTTCAGGAGGCCGTCGACATGGAGCAACCTCCTGGGTATGTTGCTCAGGGGGAGACATGGGTATGTCGGCTGAAGAAGGCAATCTATGGCCTCAAGCAGAGCCCTCGAGCTTGGTTTGACAAGTTTAGTGGCATCGTGGCGGCCATTGGGTTTACACGAAGCTCTACTGATCACTCGTTATTCATTCGCAAAACCTCCTTGAGTCTGGTGGTTCTTGCTGTGTACGTTGATGATATTCTTCTCACTGGCGATGATCAGGAAGGGGTAGCCTTGACAAAGCAGCATCTTTGTCAACATCTAGTCACGAAAGATATGGGCTCTCCGAAGTACTTTCTGGGGATTGAAATATCTCGAAAGCCCAAGTCCTTAGTCCTCTCCCAACATAACAATGCTCTTGATCTATTAAAAGAGGCAGGATTGACTGGAGCAAAACCTGCCCGATGCCCCATAGCAATTGGAGAAGACAAAACCTGGACAGATGATTCGCCTCCTCTTTTAGATGTTACGCGGTATAGGTGTCTGGTTGGTAAGCTCATATATCTCACAGTGACCAGGCCCAACATTTCCTATGCTGTGGGCAAGGTGAGTCAATTCATGCAAGCGCCTAGGGAGTGCCATCTACAGTCCGCCTTGTGGATCTTGGAGTATGTCAAAGCAGCACCTGGGAAAGGATTACTCTTTCAGAAGAATGGTCATCTGAGGGTTGAAGCATACTCATATGTGAGTTACGCTGATGACAAAGGGGATCGTAAGTCAACCTCGGGTTTTTGCATATTTGTTGGGGGAAATCTGGTGAGCTAGAAGAGCAAGAAGCAGTCTGTTGTTTCCAGGTCCAGTGCAGAAGCAGAGTATCAAAGTATGGCATCGACCACTTGTGAGTTAAAGTTGTTACGAGCGCTCATGATGGATTTAGGAGAGGTCTACAACCATCCTCTACCTATGTTCTGTGATAACAAGGCTGCCATATACATCTCCAAAAATCCGGTATTTCATGAAAGAATGAAGCACATTGAGGTCGACTATCATTTCATTCGTGAGGAGATTTTGAAGGAACAAATTTGCACTCCCTTCATCACTTCTGATAAAGAGTTGGCTGACATCTTCACCAAGCCAGTGTCCGCCTCATTTCTTCATATTTGCGACAAGCTGGGCATGATCGATATATATGCTCCAGCTTGAGGGGGAGTGTTGATGTTAGTGACCGGGCGGTCTAGCGTCCTGTCTTGGCGGATTGATGGCCGAGCGGTCTAGCGGTTTGTCTCTGGCGGCTTGGAGACTGAGCGGCCTAGCGGTCTCCCCTGGCGGCTTCTCTCTCTCTGGTGGTAGCCGAGCGGTTAGCCCTTCTCATCTAACCGCGCGGCTTGTGCGGTTTGTTTTGTGTATAGGCCGCTTGTCCTGTAATTTTTTAGTCTCACATCTCTTATTTGTATTCTCTTTTATCTCCTCCATTCTATAAAAGGGAGGTCATACCTTTGTAATAAATACCTTTTTCAGATAATAAAATTTCTGTTAAACCTCTCCGGTTTGTTTTTTGTTCGTTTCTTACAATAAGTTTGGCAAACTTCGTGCAAAGGTTAGCATCAGAAGGCCCAAAGATAATGTCATCAACAAATATTTGGATTATGATGATCTTGCCCTTAGATTCCCTAAGGAATAGAGTCTTGTCTATCTTCCCCCTTGATAATTTATTTTCAATGAGGAAGCTAGACAATGTTTCATACCAAGCTCTAGGGGCTTGCTTTAGCCCATGTAAAGCTTTCCTTAGTCTATAAACAAAATCAGGATGGTAAGGAATAACAAAACCTGGAGTTTGTTCCACATAGACTTCTTCTTTCAAGTCTCCATTCAGAAATGTTGATTCCATATCCATTTGATCAACTTTGAACCCTTGGAATGTAGAATATGAAAGGAATAACCCCATAGCCTCTAGTCTTGCTATAGGGGCAAAGGTTTGATCAAAGTCAATACCTTCCTCTTGTATGTACCCCTGAGCCACCAGTCTAGCTTTATTCTTAACTATAATGTCATTTTCATCAAGCTTATTCCTATAGATCCACTTAGTTTTAATAACATTATGTCCTTGTGGTCTGGGAATAAGCTTCCAGACCTTACATCTTTTAAACTGGTTCAATTCCTCTTGCATAGCTCCAATCCAAAACTTGTCTTGGTTAGCCTCTTCAAATTTCTTAGGTTCTACCTGTGATAGTAAGCAAGAATACATTGCTGTTTTGAAACATCTGCTCCTTATCACTACTCCTTGTCTTGCATCTCCAATAATCTAATGGTTTGGATGATCCCTCAGATATCTTACTACTGGAGGCAGTACTGCTTTACCATCATGTTCTTCATAATGTTGATCTTCATCCACTTCCTGTGGTCCTTGTGCTTCCTCTAGAATGCACACACACTCTTCTTGGTCTTATATTGTTGGAGCATCTTCTTTATTTTTCTAGAGGGTGAGCTTTTTCAACACTAGTTCAGTACCTATAGAACTAGAAGAAGAGCTTGAAAGCTCATTGTTAATCATATTTGCTTCATCAAATACTACATTAACTGACTCCTCTACAACTTGACTTATCAAGTTATATTCCTATAAGCCTTACTATGATTGTTGTACCCAACAAATATCCCCTCATAGGCTTGGCAGCAAACTTAGTTTTATAGGATTTCCCATTGTTGAATATAAAGCACTTGCTTCCAAAAATTCTTAGATATGCAAGGTTTGGTTTCCTACCCTTCATAATCTCATAGGAGATCTTATTGTGGATCTTGTTGATAGAAGCCCTGTTGATCACATGACAAGGTGTATTTACAGCCTCAGCCCAGAAATATTTTGGGAGAGAAGTGTCACTTAGTTGTGTTCTACCAGCCTCTATGAGAGTTCTATTCTTCCTATCAGATATCCCATTTTGTTGGGGTGTTCTTGGAGAGGAAAACTCTTGTTGAATCCCATGATGTTCACAGATTCTTGTCATACATTAAGACTGAAAATATGTCTCATGGTCACTTCTGATTTTGACCACAATACTGTTCAGGTCATTCTGTAGTTGCAAGACAAATGTATTGAAAACATTTGGGGTTTCAAACTTTTTCTTCAAAAAGAATACTCAAAAAAATCTGGAAATGTCATCAACCACCACAAATGTGTAGACCTTCCTACCTAGACTATTAGTTTGCATTGGACCAAACAATTCCATATGCAAGAGGTATAAACATCTCACAGAATCTTTAGTCTCAATGCTTTTGAAAGAAGCTTTTGTCTGCTTACCCTTTTGGCATGTAGAGCAAATACCTTCCTTAGAGTATTTCATGTTAGGACCATTACTAACTAACTCTTGACTATATAGCTTTCCTATAGTCTTATAATTCAAATGAGCTAGCCCCTTGTGCCATTTGACACAATATGAGGCTTTCTCATTTACAACAGACAAATGGGAGAGTCTGATGATAAATAAAGAAAATTAAGACAATAGACATTCCCACTCCTAGTGTCAGTCAAAGTGACCTCTTGGTCACATGATCTTCTTATACGACACTTATCATTATGGAAAGAAATGACATAGACAAGATCACATAGTGGGCTTATCCTTATAAGGTTGTGTTGCAACCCATCCACATAAGCCACTTTTGTGAAAGTGATTAAGCCATTAGTGATCTTACCATAACCTTTGGTGATCCCCTTATCTGATCAACAAAATATCATCATAGGTCCATCCTTTACTGGAATGAAATCCTTCAGGGTGCTGTTTGTTCCAATCATGTTCTTGGAACAACCACTGTCCAAGTACCATATAGGGGTATGGCTACTTGGACTTACCTGCAAGAAATAAATCACCTATCCTTAGGACACCAATTCTCATTGGGTCCTAGGTGCATGTTAGGCTTAAGATGAACATGCCTACCTGCAGCTCTTTTGACAGGTAAATGTACATTATCTCTTTGTACACTATTATTGTGCTAGCAATCAATAGCATAGTAGCTCACTTTTCCATAACACACGCACTCAAAGATGTTGTACCTCCTTTTAAGGGCTGGTTTGACAACATTGCAGTCAGTAGCTCTTATTCCAACAGGTACAATAGCTACCTTTTTCTTGAGTGTTGGGGCTGGTACACCAAACGTAAATGGTCCAGGATGGGCCATTTGAACCTCCTCATGGGCTACCTTGTAGCCACTAGCACCCTTTTCATTCCTACCACCATAGTGGTGAACAACTTAGTTCTTCCTTTTAGAATTACCAGCTCTAGTGTTCCCTTTGAAGCCTATTCCTTTCCTATCCTTTTGGGAGGAGAAGGCATCTATCAAAGGCAACATAATAGGTTTCTTTGAAAACATAGCCACTAGCTCCTTCTCCTTTTGGAGCTTACTTTCTAGATTCCTGATTAACTCATTCTTAAAAGTTCTGGTGCCCATCTGAATAACAGTAATGTTTTTCAGCTGGCTAACTTCCTTAATTTTATGCTCTAACAAAGTTATTGTTTCAGAATGCTGGGAAGCAATAAGCTTCAGAGATGCAATCTCCTTAGCCTGCTGTTTGGTCAACAGCTTACTCCTTCTGAATGCTTCCAGAAGTTCACAATATCTTTATATTATTTGATCTCTGTCTTCCTCAGATTCAGAGCCATCTTCATCTCTTAATGAAGAAGCACTTGAATCTGAACCAGTCATATATTTGGACTTGGATGAAGAGTGTACCTTAGATGGTCCAGGCTGATCCTAGCAGAATACCTTATGTGATCTTGTCATCAGCCCAATGTAGGCTTCATCATCCTCTTCTGATTCTTATGAGGAAGACTTAATCCAGCTTTTCTCCCTCTTAGTAATGAAGGTTTTCTCCTTCTTGCTTCTCTTGTGGTGATGATTCTTTTCACCAGCTTCTTTCTTCTCAGGACACTCAGCTACAACAAGACCTTGCAAACTGCAATAGAAACAAACAATCTTTTTAGAAAACTGTTTACCAGGTTTTGGATCATACCTTCCATCTTTAGAGAGTTTCTTCTTATTTTTGTAGTAGTCCTCTTTGTGCTGGAAGGAAGAGGTAGGTTTGCTCCTCTACCCCTTCTTTCTCATCAGCCTCATAAACTACTTTGATAAAGCATCAAACTCCTCATCTTACATATTACAGCCTGATTCCTCTTAATCTGAATCTTTTGACTTAGCTGGCCTTCTTAGGGGAGAAGGATTCTTCTCCTTGCTCCTCTTGGAGCTATCTTCCTTGAAGGCCACAGAAGTTTCTTTGGCCTGACCTCTGCTAGTCTTCTCTTTCTCCTTCCTTATTGTCAATTGCATCCCATATGAAAGAAGCTTGCCAAACAGTATGGATGGTGGAGTATCTGTTAGCTTTGCCACTTCTCTAATGACACATATCTTAGTGTCCTAGTATCTAGTAAGAGACCTAAGAAACTTATCATTTAGCTCATAATTATTAAAGTCCCTACCATAGGTCTTTAACTCATTCACTGTAATGAAAAACCTCTCATAACAGCAAGTTATGGTCTCCTCCCTGATCTGTCTGAAAGCTTCATACTCTTGATTCAGCATTGATTTTCTATCATCTCTCACTTCCTCAGTTCCTTCCATATACTCTATCAAGGTGTCTCACATTTCCTTTGAGGTCTTGCAGTGCACCAGATTTTGAAAGGTGGAGTTATTTATGACAATAACTATGATGTTGTGTGCCCTCTTATCCATAGTTGCTAAGATGACTTCATCCTTAGTCATCTCAGTGTACTTCTTTGGAGTCTAAATATTTCCATCAAGGACAGATACCTTCATTAGGATGAAGGTTCCTTCTTGAATTGTGATATAGATCTTAGGATCAGATGCTTCCATGAACAATCTGACCCTTTCTTTCCATATGCCAAAATTCTCCTTCCTGTAGAGAGGAAGTTTCATGAATCCAAGTTCTTTATGACTCTCTCCTGAACCCATCTTAACCTTCTGACAGCTACCCTGGAGATCTCCTCAGACGGTTAAGTCCTTTCTTGAGAAATCTCTCTCTAATACCACTTGAAAGTCTTTGATTACAAGGGTAGCTAATCACCTAGAGTGGGGTGAATAGTTATTGCAATCTTTTCTTGAGTCTTTAAAATCTTCTATGACTTATGTCCTATTGTGTATACTTATTTAAGCTTTCAAGAAAACAATATTCAGCACAGCACAACATAAAGCATAGCACATCATATTTTATAGTGGCTCCCCAGTGTATGGGTACATCCAATGTCCCTCTCCTCCTTTCTAACTGTATGTTAGACAAGGCTCTTTTCCAAATACTATGGCTCCTCAGAGATTACAGCACAATCTCACTGGATCAGTCAGTCTTCACTGAGACTTATAACACGGGCTCACAGTCTCCCATATAGTAATCACCTGACAACCACACACAGGCACAAATGCCTTTTACACAGACTGGGAGAAACAGCCTCACACATATTCACACAGGAATCCAAACACACAGCCTTTATAATTTAGGCTTTACAAATAGATCTCACAGATCTCACACAGCCTAATCAATCTAGGCCTCAACACAAAACTTTCATAGATCCACTGGTTTTGAAAGTGTTTGTTGATTTGACTCAAGAGAAATTATTCTCTGAGATAATTTCTTCCTGGACCAAGAAATTCTCAGCCCTATCTGCTTCCCAGTAATAAGGATGACAATCTTTGACTATCTGCTACTTGTGCTGGAAGTTCTTCAAAACCTTGATCCTGTTCTTGCTAATCAAGGGGGAAGATTTAGAATGAAAATTTTCAATCAGTTAACTTTTATTGACAGAGAAATGACTTCCTCTGCCTCTCCTTCTGTCAAGAGAAAACTATGTACTGATCTCTTCTTCTTCAACGAACCAGAGATTGATCTTCAGATTTAGCTCAGCTTGGATCGTGAATCAACTTCGGCTAGTGTTTGCCTAGCTTGATTCGTCTTCCTAAGAGAAATCCTCTATTCTTACTATAGCAGATGTTGATTGCACCAGCGATCTCAAAAACCCTTCAAATTTTTCAATTGAATTTCTTGGTTCTGTAATAATGGCGGATGAAGACGACGAACTCCCGCTTATCATTTTTGTAGAATGTTAATCAGAATGACTAATTTGATCTTAATATCAGTTGTTATTTATAACCCCGTTGATTTGTGGGATGTTTGACATGTGTCCCAGTTTTAACAGTGGTTAAAACCTCAGCTTAATCAAATTGAGATCCACTGTAGACTAACGGGGACGTTAATGTTGATTTGCAGCAATTACATAACGAATTAGAAAATCGTTCACTTGGTTACTTTGTTGACGTCAGCATCATTCTGGACTTAGCCAAAATCAAGCAATACTTCATAAAACTTCCGTTCGATGAACTCTAAACTCAGTTCAACGAATCCAGAGCTCAGCTCGATGAAATCAAGCAATACTTCAGAAAACTTCAGTTCGACGAACTCAAAACTTAGTTCGATGAATCCAGAGCTCAGCTCGACGAAATCAAGCATTATCTCAGAAAACTTCAGTTCGACGAACTCAAAACTTAGTTCGACGAATCCAAAACTCAGCTCGACGAAATCAAGTATCATTCCAGATATCCTCAGGTCGATGAATAGGTGAAAGCAGAGTTTGACGAAATCTAAACTTAGCTCGACGAAAACTTGATAAGAAATACTTCGATGATTCTGGACTTAGAATTTTCTTCAGCTCTACTAGGCGTTGAGTAGCGTTGAGTGAATAGGCCATACTCAACGAATTTGTACTTAGAAATATTTTTGTTATGCTAAGTATTGAGAGCGTTGAGTGTATATCCCTCACTCAATGCTTTTTTCCTTAGCCATATTCTCCAGCTTTCTGCCTAATGGCGTTAAGAGCGTTAAGTGTAGATACCTCACTCAACGCTTTTTGCCTTAGCCATATTCTTCAGCTCTGCCTGATGGCGTTGAGAGCTTTGAGTGTATAAGCTTCACTCAACGCTTCTTGACTTAGTCAATTTTCTGGCTTCCACTACTTAGGTTTTGACATGATATCCTTGTCTCACCGATTCTGTCCATATGGCGGTAAGAGCGTTTAGTGTATATGTCTCACTCAACGCTTGTGGACTTAGCCAAATTTCTACCTTGTCAATACTGTAAGCTTTGACTATCAGCCCTCTCTCAGCGTTATTAGTTGTATGTCATTGAGAGCGTTGAGTGAGCTTTCCTCACTCAACGCCTGCGGACTTAGCCAAATTCTGACTTTCCAGCCTATCACTTAGAGTCCACCTGTCATTGTCTCTTGAACTATATGTCCAATTATTGTGACAAAGACCAACCTGTATGCATGAACTTAAATATACATCAAATACAACTATGTGTATACCATTGAACTGTTTGACTTCTTAAAAATCTAGGACATTGGGATCAATGGACCCAACAAGAGAAACGTAGTTGGCCAAGGGATGAGTTGTAGAGGCGGGAGCTTGATCTGCCATTGCCGGGGAGTCGCTGGGAGTAGGGAGCTGGTGTAGGGAACCACTTGGGAGCGACGACGAGTGTAAACACGGATAACGGGCAGATGAACCCGAGGGGGGCAGGGAGAGAGGAGGAAGGAGATGGCAGAGAAGAGGGCGTGACCGGTATGGTAGGTCGGGGAAGAGGAGGAGAGGAAGATGGGGTGGGGGAAGGTATGTGGAAGGACTGGTCTTCGCAGAAGGTGACATCCGCCGAGACAACCAGCTTGCCATCAGAAGGAGAGTAGCAAACATACCCCTTTTAAGTACGGGAGTAGCCAACAAACATATATTTGTCCACCCGAGGAGCAATTTTGTCGGTAGGGGGCCAAGTAGATGAACATAACAAACACACTCGAAGACCCACGGGGTGAGAGAGATGGGGTTGGTGGAAGGATAGAGGAGTTGGATAGGTGAGGCAAAGTCAAGAACAAACGAGGGTAGACAGTTAATGAGATGATAGGCTGTGGAGACGGCAAAATTCCAATATTCGATCGGAACCTGCATTTGAAATATGAGGGACCGAGCAACATCAAGAAGATGGCAATTCTTCCGTTCGGCCACCCCATTTTGCTAAGGGGTATACACACACGAAGTTTGATGGATGATGCCAAATTCGGTACAGAGATTGGAGAAGGTGCAACCAGTATACTCACGAGCATTATCGGTGTGAATCACTTTGAGGGGAGTGGCGAACAACATACGCTTCTCAGTTAAAAAGGCACGAAACACAAAGGTAAGTTCAGTAAGATCATGCAGTAAATATAGCCACGTAACACGCGAGTAATAATCAATAAAGGTTACAAAATAATGAAATCCAAAGATACTGCGGACTTTATAAGGACCCTATACATCAGAATGAACTCAAGATAAAGGATTACTATTCCTGGTACAGGCAGGGGGGAAGTAAGAACAATGTTTTTTGTCGTAGGTACAAGATTCACAAGAGAACTCCCGTAAAGGAACATCAGGAGGAGCCCGCTTGAGAATCGGAAGGGGAGCATGCCTAAGACGGCGATGCCAATCGATAGTGGAGACGGCGGAGAGAAGAGTGGGCGGGATATCCAAGATGTAGATCCCATTCAACATATGTCCCTTACCAATGATACTCCGGGTATGGCGATCCTGCATAAGAAAAGAAGAAGGATAAAAGGTTATGCAACAATCAAGGTCATGCGTCAAGCGACTAACAGAAAGTAAATTGAAGGAAGACCCCAGAACGTGAAGAATCGAGGAAAGAGAAAGGGTTGGGGTAAGTTGGAGAGTAGCGGCGTCGGAGACTGGTAGGGTGTCATCATTGGCCATAGTGATACACGGAGGATGAGCCGTATGGAGATACTGGGGGGACTTTTGGGAGGTAATATGGTGAGAAGCGCCGGAATCGACGAGCCAGCGGGGGTTGTGAGAGAGACAGGTTATGCTTCCGCATAGAAAGATGCAACCGAGCCAGAGGAGCGGCCGAGGGCACCCTGTAGCTGTTGGAGTTTGGTGTGGAGCTCATCTATATCTTGGCGGGTAGTGGATACAGGATCTTGGGCAGAAGTCCAGTGGGAGAAGGAGTAGCAGTAGCAGTAAGGTGGGGAGGTAAACCATGCTTGCGGTAACAGGTAGCCTCAAGATGACCATCCCGAACACGATATGTGCATTTCATCGAAGAACGCCCACCACATACTCGTACCCGAGACGGAGGTTGGCACCCTCGGGTGGAAGATCCATGAGCAGAAGGAGGGGTCGGAAGGAGAGGCTATTGAAGAAGAGCTGGTGTAAATCTGGGAGGAGCCTCAGTAGGAGGCGTAACTTTAAGCAGCATTGAGCAGACATCAAACAATGAAGGAGTCATTGTGGAAGAGAGGATCTGGGCCCGAACACTAAGCAGGTGGGGAAGAACACGCACTACACCAAATATGGATATCAGCGACATTTTTAAGAGGCATTGGATACGTTTTTCAAATGTCGTTAATGTTTTCGCGATGTTTTTATAAACGTCGCGCATGCCGCTGGCGTCGCGAATACAACCGTCGCCAAAAGTTTTTGCAACGTATTTTTATACATCCACCTCCTGACATTAACGGCATTTACGTTATAAATGTGACGCGCTTTGGCCACGTTTCATAGTGTAAAATGTTGTAAGCCTTAGCAATGTCAAACTAAAAAATAGGCAATTCTTGAGAGGAAAATATCTAGTCATAATTCGAGCAAAAACTCAAAATTAATTAGATCAGAGGTAAAATTATTAGACATGTTTTTGTATGAAAAACGTTGCAAAAACTAAAAACAATGGCAACGTTTAAACAAACGTCGCCAAAAAAATGTGGCTGATGTCCATATTTTTTGTAGTGACAGGACATCATCATCATGATGGTGACAGCCTCTTTCTAGGCCTGCTGAGTAGCTAGATCAGTAGTTGGAGGCTGATGTTGAATCCAAGCCTCGGCAAGGGTCTTGGTATGGGGGAACGAAAGAAATCATATCGCTAGAAGCACCAGGAGAAAGTTTCTGAAGGTCGGAGATAATATCATATAAGTGCTAAAGACTGTTGTGCCCATAGTAAAAGGAGTGGTGATCCTCCCACATGGTCTTGGCAGTGTCATGATACATGGCCATCCTGTATGACTCGGTGTCCATAGAGTTGAGGAGTCAGGATTGGGCCCGGCCATCATCGCGAAGCCAATCATCGGAGAGAGCAGTGGGGGTAGCTCGGGTCAAGTGGTGAAGAAGACCCTTTGTCTGCAGAACACGACGAACAGAGTGAAACCATTCGATGAAATTCCGTTTCCTGGTAAGAGAAATGGTAGTAATCCGTAGCTCATCATGAAGTTCAAGAGCCATAGCAGGCGCACGAGCAGGAGGAGAAGATGTAGCAGCGGAATGTTTGGAAGCCATGCGGCTAGTAAAAGAGGCTGGGCGGCACGCAAAGGAAGCCGGGAGGTTAAGTAGAGATAGAGGTCAGGCGTCTAGAGAAGGAGGTCGGGCGACTAAGCAGAGAGAGAGGTCGGGCGGCTAGAGAAGGAGGCCGGGCGGCTATGCAGAGAGACGTCAGGAAGCTAGAGAAGGAGGTCGGGCGGCTAAGTAGTAGATGTCGGGCAATTAGATAAGGAGATCGGGCGTCAAAGAAGAGGAGGCCAAGTGGCTAATCATTGGAGGTTGGGCAGCTAAAGAGAGAATGAGGCCGAAGAGAGAAGCCAGTCGGGCGGCTAGCAAAATAAGCCTGGGCGGCTAAGCAGAGAAAGAAGGCGCACAATCTCGGTGGACACACCAGCGACCAAAAAAGACGCGACCAGGATGTGGCTAAGAGAGGGAGAAGCTACACGGCTTAATAGAAGGCAAAGCTGACATCAGAGATAAGAAGGAAACCTCACGGTCACGGTGAGATACACCAGCGACAAGAGAGATCGCGACCAAAGATGCGGAGCCCAAAGAGAGGAAAAAGGCCGCGACGATCACAAAGGCAGATCGCGTGACGAGTAAGCTGCGGTTAAGGAAACAAACTGGGCTACTAGCAAGCCGCGGTGAAGGCAACACACCGCGCGACTAGATAGGTCGCGGTGAAGGAAACAAACTGCACGACTACATAGGCCGTGGTTTTGGCGAGCAGGTCGCACAAATAGTAGCGAGCAGAACCAAACCGGGCCTACGGTGGTGAGAGGGAAGTCTATAAAAGGAGGGAAGGAGGGGGTGGAGCCACGGAGCGAGATGCGGGTAGGGAGAGAGAGACCGCGGAAAGGTCGTGAGTAGGATGGGAGACCACCAGATAGGAGATCGGGGCGGTCAAAAAAAAGGAGAGACCGCAGCTCAGGGAGGTTAGAAAGCAAAAACCGCGGACAGATCAGGATACCCAAGGAGGGGACCGATCCCTCTGATACCATGTACAGAGAGGCCTCAAACCTTGTATATACTTATTGAATGAATAATTACAAGTATGAATACATTTATATAGGAAGAGAGGAAGGAGAGAAATCTTAATCCAAGATGAGGGACTAATACAAAGAAAGAGAAAAGAGAGAAAATTGGGCCCCTAAATGGGCCCTTAAGTAGGCTTTTCTAATAGACGGGAGCTTGTAAATAATTTTGTAAGTAGTTAAGATTGTGGAGTAGTAGTAGGTGTGTGGCGATGAATAATGAATCCTATGTTTTTATTATTTTTCATGTAGCCAAAATATTTGGCTATCATTAAATAAATGAAAAAAAAATTCAGATGACAGTAAATTGACCCCTCTAGTAATTAGTCCCAAATAAAAAGGATCTGGAGGTGTCGGATATTTCTAATGCAAATTATGTCGGGCAGACATAATTGACCTGAAGGTTCACTAGGAGTCGTGGACGCTTCAGGTTCTCTAATTAGAGACATCGAGTGTCACGTAATCACATCATAACACACGTGCACATTCGAATCCTAAACTCGGGGTGGAGATCGTTACCTGTGTTCAATCCTTTTCGGTGATAAGATCTTAGGGATTTCGGTGGAGAGTGATCGCGACACGATTTTATTGCATTGGCAGCGAAGGCCCGTCGGAGGAAAATATCTAACTCCGGCAACAACACACTTCTTCTCTTATTCTTCCAGTTAAGAGAATAAACTATTAAAATCAAATCTACAGTTGGTGAGACTCTTGTTGGATTTTTTGTGATGCTTATAAACTGCTAAAATGTTAATGATACTTGTCAAGTATCGTGTGTTTGGTCATTGTTATTGCATTTAGATGTCAGCTAGTGAGATTGACATCAAACTGATTGTAAAATAGATCCAGTTCTAAAAAGTTTTGTTAACGTTGATTTAGCAAATAGATTTTTCCATTCTCACAACTTCTTTTTTACAGCTACATTTGTCACTGTCATCGACAAAACAAACAAATAATTAAATTGGGGCGTTGCAATATGTGTACTAACAGGATTGATGGGGTAAAGCCCAATAAATAGGAAATTTGTCAACTTGGAAACGTGGAGAACATGGAAGCACAATATTGGGCATAATCTTTGATAATCCAAAGAAGGAAGCCGCTCACATCAGGGCCAATTGCATTCAATGCAATAGTCCGAGAATCCTCCCCACATGGAAACCAATTCGAATCAAACCCTATTTGGAAACCACCAACCGGTGCAACAAGTCGTCCGCACTCGGCTTGACTCACCGTCGCACTAGACCGCAAATGTCGCCGTCATCGCGGCCGAATGCCTCGAGGGTCAGCCGCCCGCTCCGCCGCGGGAAGCCCCGCGAGGTCCGGCCGCCCCGCTCCCCCGGGGCTGGCCCCCGCAAGGGTCGGCTTCCTGGTCCACCGCGTCCGGCCCCTGCGACGACCGGCCGGCCGGCCACCCCGCTCCGCCGCGATCATCCCCTGCGAGGGCCAGCCTCCTGCTCCGCTGCGGTCGGCTCCTGCGAGGGCCGGCCGCCCCGCTCCGCCGCGGCCGACTGCCCTCGCCGCCACCACAGGTAGCCACCTCCATCTCATTTTGCTCGTGGGCCCCGGTGTAACGCCCCGAAAATTGTAAACGAGCCGGTCGCGTCCTAAGGAATTTTTGGTGCCTTTATAGGGCTACACGGCCTGGGACACGGGCGTGTCAATGGCTGTGTCCTTCTGTGTTGGTTGGGCTGTGTCCAAGAAAGAACACGGCAGGAAACACGGTTTTGAACAGTAGTGACACTGGTGTGTCCTCACCCATTTCACCACCCATGTTCTTCTCGGGTTGATACCCTGGGTGTGTTGTCAGGAGTGCACGGCCGGGTTATACGGGCATGTACTGTATGATACGAGCATGTACTGTATGATACGGGCGTGTAGAATTCGTCACGGGCGTGTTGACACCCGTATCCACCAAGGGACGTGACGGTTGGTGTGGCGGTTATGCGTGACACGCCCCTGGTCACGGGTGTGTCGATGACCCGACACGGGCGTGTCAGGTTGGGATACGAGCGTGCCTCGACCTGTGTCCTACTCTAGATCGACGACTTCGTGTGCAGGCAGGGCAAACGGCCAGGCACACAGCCGTGTGCAAAGCCGTGTTCGACTTATTTTAGTGACTTTGTGGCTTGATCCAAGCCGCTCATTTTCTTTAAATTAGATCTGACGGCTTAGGATTAATCCTCCTTCCTTAAGGCCGGGAGTGGGGGTTAAACTCCTCATTTTCTTTTAGCCTTTCTCTTTCTTAAGTCTTAGAGAGAGGAGAAAGCAAGGAAGAAGGAGGAGGAGGATCCCAGCCGTCGGCGGAGCATCGGAGCACCGAATCGAAAACCGAGATCGGATCCGCGAAGGCATTCTCGTTAGGAAGCTTTCCATCCGGCTAGTTTCTCATGGCGCCAAAATGGACTATAAGGGTTACGATTCTCAACTTGGACATGTGAAGTCCTCTTCCTTTCTGCATGGGAAACCCGCTCCTGCGAGTGTGTGGTGAGTGCGCGGTGTTCCTTGGGGTAGATATGTGAAGTCCCCTTTATTTAGAGTCCGGAATCGAAGTACGGGCATAGGCATTGTGTGTAAAGCCTACTCGGACGTGTTTGTCTTGATCGGTGATGTTGCATTGTGCATTGATTGTTAGAGAAGACTCCGTATTGTTTTGTTCTTCGGGTTTTTTACATGGTAGATTACAACAGGGAGCCTTGGGGATTAACTCTAAGGTGCACCCGGAAAACTGGGCGGAAACGCATTCTTGCCAACTAGGTGGCCTGGGGACAACCTTGTGTAATTGGGATTGTATGTGTGAGGCCTGTCTCTAGGAGACATGTAGGGTCTTTATTTGGAAAACGGTGAGCCCATGGGGTTCAAAATTATTAGGCCAGGTAGCCGAACAGGAAAGGCAAAACCGACCTGCACCCTGCAGGTTTGGCCATGAGTACTACGGTATTCGGAGACGGTAGGGCGACTTGAGCAACGGGAAATGGTGGAGTTATACCTGCGTTATGTGGACTATTACATGAGAGTAGCGGAAATTGGCTCTCTTCGGTGGTATAATGAGAGTCTCAGGCCAGGGGCCGTAAAGACTGAAATGCTCAAAGTAATCCGTCAAGTCAAGGACCTCTGAACGGAGGTGGTATCCAAGAAGTCTGGTACACCGTCAATGTGCCCTTAGTGCACTGGGTGGGCGGCCGTGTAAGCCCCCACCTATGGTGAACTGTGCTAGGTTGTACTTTCACTTGGATTTTTGGATGGTAGTAAAGCCACGGAATTGACCGGATTCACTAAGAATGTGCCCTGAGTACACGGGGTGTTGGGCCGAGCGAGCCTACACCTGTGGCAAAATATACTTATGCACTTAATTGTTTAGCTGGGCTAATGAAATGCAGGGAAGGAGCACCGTCGTCCCGAATAAGGGGCGGGGTCGTTATAATTTGGTCAGCTTTAGCTGACCGTTGCTTTGTTTGCCACCGTACGGTGGAATGTTGCTTGCAGGTGCAGCGGAACCAAGTACCAAATAGCGGGCTGAAGCCCAAGCTACTGTGCTGGCCCTTGAAGGCCAAAGTGAACTGTTGTTTTATTTCTGTCATGTGTGGCCGGCCTGCGAGCCGATGTCTGTAAAACACTATGTTGTTAAGTGAACATTTGTAAGGCCATAAGGCCAAGTACTTTTCGGTATTTTGGTATTTCATTCCTATTGTGGTTGGTGGACATTCATGATAAATGTTATATGTTATTGGGTTCTTTCAACTACTTAAAAGCTTCCGCTAGTTGCTCTGTGTAGGACGTTTGTGTTTGGGAGAATGGTTTCATTCTTTAACCCTTCAGTCTGTCTATAGTATATGGCGTCGGGCCCCGGCCGGACCTACTATTATATACCATGAGACGGATAGGGGTGTTACACCTGGATTCCCCCCAACGGCGGTCTCATCTTTTGCACAAATATGGTGATCAATGTGCCTCAATCGGAGCATTCCTATTGGCCGGCCCGGTAATTTTTAGGAGGAATTACCGGACCACCCTCCTCAAAACCTATAAATAGACCCCCTGGGCTATTCATTTGGACATTCTTGGCTTGGGCTCAAATGCCTCTCCCTTTCTCTCTGCGCACTTTCTCCCTTCTTACGTGAGAAGGATCAAGGCTATAGAGAGACCGCCTAGAGATCGGGACTTGGACGTTTCGATACCCCCAAGGCGACTCGAAGGTCAATGACCGAAGCTCGCGCAACGACGTGGGATCCAGCACACGCCAAGTTTTGTTTGCAAAACAGCAAAAGAGACAACGGTCCGTGGAGATACGAACGAAGACCACACCCGGGGGACAAGCCATCTCTCTCTCTCTCCCATTATTGTAACGAGGCGCGACCTGTCGCCCTTGATTCTTCGGAAGCCAAGCTGTAATCAAACAAAAAGCATAGTGGAGTTTTGGCCGGCATAGCTCCGGCCGCATGGTTTTTCACCCTGATTGCGGGTTTTCCACGTCATCAAGTTTTGGATCTTGTCTCGTCGAAGGCCTTATGTAAGACCCTCTTTTTTTCACAATCGGGTCTTACGCCCAGAATCGTTGTTTTGCGGTGACACAAACACTCAGGGTGGTCGTCACTACAAAACGTCATTCCTGCCGGCATCAGTGATCACCAAAGAATTAATAAGTAATACAAGTCCACAGATCACAGCTCACTATCAATTTATATATAAGAGCAATAGTCCATAATGAGTACAAAGTATGAAAGAGAGTGGAAAAGAAATGGGCTTAAGCCCGGTACATGTCGAATACAAATAATCTCTCTCACACAACTCACACATCTAGCGGAAGAAACTGAAAATCGTCCTCGACCTGTCGCTGTGTAGTAGTGATAGTGCGTAGCAACTGCCCTCAAGTCCTGCCTTCCTCCTACGACTGGTGCATCACCTCGAATTCCTAAAATGATGTGGTCCACCGACCGTTAGTCAAAAGACTAATCCACTATCGTCCTCACCTCACCCCTGCGACTCCTAGGCACCGTGCGGAGATGATGAAAGCAGAGGGCAACAAAGCAGAGTGGAACAAGTAGGTTACAACTACCCTAGCAGTTGTATGTACAAAAGAACTATAATAAGGAAGCAGTAATGTAAACAAGTTAAGTAGAGCAGTAAGTACATGTAAAGTAAACTAAGGAATAAGTAACCTTAACTTATATGAACGTCCATACAAACTTATAAGTTAAGGGGTATTTTGAAAAACTCCCATCGTATAAGCTATCCCGTATTAATTTATATGATGGGTGTTAGGTTTGATGCAGGTATGAGTGTTGTGATATGTTATGTCAGTATTCAAGCAAGTGCAACACACACACATGACTCTATGCACACAGACCTTTAGTTCCCCAATTTTAGAAGCTAGCTTCACTCCTAGGAGCCTCCGTAGTGGACAACATAGACAGTGGGTTGGGCTACCCTACTCCTAAGCAAGTAACCGCACTACCAGGCCTAGCCCTTACGTATGTGTCAACGCGAAGAACACAACTGCGGAGCTCCTGCGTACTCCATTGGAAAAACCACCAGTCTTTTCCCTGGCTAAATGAGAACTACACTTGTCGAGTCAACGTATCAACGTCGGTACAATCAATCGTCTAATACCAAAGACCAACCACTTTATGCACATGCAACCATGAATTTCTGAGCCATCTGCTCCCCGGACTAACCTGTCCGTTACAACTACCTTTCGAGCCTTCGGCTCACCGGGCTAACTTTCCCATTTCCACAACCACTTAGCCAACCGCTCGAATTTCTAAACCAACTAACCTCCCGAGTCACCGGGATGAGTGAAAGTGAAGCCCTAGTATTTACTAATTGCTCTTTGAAATTTTAGTCTTACGGTTTAAGGTTAACCTTGGACTGCACAGGGCATTCCCTATGAAGGGCTCTCGAGGGCACTAGGACCTACGATGGGCTGAAGCCCAAAACTCCCTTTTGCAAGGTAATTATTATTATTAGAATCTACCCATGTTCCAATTTGTTATCATTACTCTTGAACTAGCTCTAATTGTATTAAGACTTTCCCTCTCCAAGGAAGGACGATCCACCGTCGATCTCGAGCACAACTCTGCCCTTGCACAACCGGGCTCACACAATGTAACGCCATGAAACTCAAAAGAGGAACGGGCGGCATTTTTAGGCGTGTTTGGGCCTTGGTAAAGGTCACACGGCCTGGGACATGGGCGTGTCCCAGGGTTGTGTCAGGCGCGTGTTCGACGCCTCCTTGAGCACTCAAAGCTTTTCACTCAACGAGCGTTGAGTGAGGGCACACGGCCTGACACACTGTCATGTCAGTGGTCATGTCCCGCTCGGGTTGGTTGCGGGTTTGTGCTGAGGGAGCTACACAACCTGGGACACGGGCGTGTCCCAGGGCGTGTCTAGCACACGGCATGTGACATGGGCGTGTCACATGGCCGTGTCGTGCTCTGGACGTTTTGGATCTGTGTTAATGGAGGAACACGCCCAGCTACACGGGCGTGTACTGGATGACACGGGCGTGTCAAGTCTGACACGGGCGTGTCAAGTCTGGCACGGGCGTGTCGAGTGCCCGAGTTCTTTTTGGGATGCGACGGTTTCGACGGCGAATGAGTTACACGGCCTTGGACACTGGCGTTTCGCAAGCCGTGTTCGGCCCAGGAATTTTATTTTCAAGGCGAATCGTGGTTGTTCGTTTCCTTATTTTGGGATCTAACGGTTTGGGCCTTTCCATTATAGGGTTAAGGTCGGGATTGGGGGTTTAAACCCTCACTTTTCATTGGCCACTCTCTTTCTAAGTTCTAGAGAGAAGGGAGAGTAAGGAGGAAGAAGGAGGGAAGATCCGGTCACCGGAGGAGATTCGGAGCGCCAAATCGCAAACCGAGTCCAAATCTTCGGAGGCGAGATCATCATAGTGCTTTTCATCCGTGTAGATTTCCATGGCGTCGAAGAGGAATGCTAGGGTAACGATTCTCTACTTAAGCATGTGAAGCTCTTCTTCTTTTGCATAGGGAAAACCCGCTCCCGCGAGTGTGCGGCGAGTTTGTGGTGTTCCTTGGGGTAGATATGTAAAGTCCCCCTTGTTTGCATGTAGATTCCAATATCGAGAAACGGATATAGGCATGGTGTGTGAAGCCTATCCGAACAAGTTGGTCTGGATCAGTGATGTTTTACTATGCATGATTAGCCGGAGAAGACTGCGTGCTTTTGGTTGTTTTCGGGTTGTCTATGCGGTAGATTGCAACAGGGAGTCTTGGAGATTAACCCCAAGGTGCACCTGAAAAACTGGGCGAAAATGCATTTCTACCAACTTGGTGGCCTGGGAGCCAGCCTTGAACATAACTGGGTTATGTGCATGTTTGATCGTTTTGGGACTCGGGGAAGCTTGACCCGCGCATATGGCTTAAATTGACGTTGCGGTTTGAGAACCAGGTTAGGCGGAACAATACCCGCTCTGTGTCGTTCAGTTAATGTGACCTAAGGTACGTGGTACTTATCGTTGGTATAGATGGAGGGTCTTAGGTGTGGCCAGAAAGACCAAAATGCTCACGAGATTTGTCATTCAAGGGATGGATGTGAGACCGCGGTTTTGACCGAGTTCACCGATTTAGTACCCTGAGAGCACGGGGTGTGTGGTCGTGTGAGCCTGCACCGTTCAAGGGAAGGTGGTGAGACTGCGATTTTGACCGAGTTCACCGAGTTAGTTCCCTAAGAGCATGGGGTGTGTGGCCGTGTGAGCCTGCACCTGTGATGTTATGGTTATTCACTATATTTCTTGTTATGCTAACAAGTACTGGGAAGGAGCTTTGCCGCCCCGAGTTTGGGGGCGAAATCGTTATAATTTGGTCAGCTTTTGCTGACCGTTATTCTTATTTGCCACCGTTGCGGTGAATTTTTCATGCAGGTGCTGCGGAGCCGAGTGGCAAATAGCGGGTCAAAGCCCAAGTTGTTGAGTCGGCCCTCGACGGCCTTGTTTGTTTACTTGTTTAAATCATGTGTGGCTGGCCTGCAAGCCGAAGTTTGTAAGACAGTTTAAATTTAGTGAACTATTATAAGGCCATAAGGCAGGTACTTTTGGGTACTTTGTATTTCATTCCTGTTGGTTCTGTTAGTGGACATTCGTGCTTGTGGCAGGGTTCTTGCTTTTTCAAGTTAATAAATTGCTTCCGCTAGATGCTCTGTGTAGAACGTGTGTATTGGTTGAATGGTTTCATCTAGTAACTCATCGGTCTGTCCGTGGTATATGGCGTCGGGACCCAGCCAGACCTACTGCTATATGTTATGTGACGGATAGGGTTGTTACAATTTGGTATCAGACTACCGGTTTCAGTCAGGCTTAAATGAATTTGTGGACGAATTCACTTTAAGGGGTGGTGAGCACATGTGTGTGCGTCATCGTTATAACATGAAAAGAACTCATGAATGTCCACTTAGGAATGAAAATACACATGTTTGAGAAACCTGCGTGTTCCTATAATTTCTTTTTGCAATGTTGTTTGGTCGCTTATCGGTGTTTTGTACGACTATAGGTGACCAGGAGTGGTGTAAAGCTATCAGAACGTCCAGTTTTTGAGGCGAGTAGCGCACCATATGATGTGCTAGCAACACCTCCTTCGGCTGAGACCATACAATTGGTAGCGTAGGCAGTGTTTGCAATGATTAATATGCAGCCCATGAGATAGGTGCAGCAGCCTGCCCCTGCTATGGAGAAGGTATCGCTCCAAGTGGAGGAGCCAAGGAGAGTGCAGCAGGTTGTAGTGGAGACAGTGTTGCCTAGGATAGAAACGGAGAAACAGCTTAAGCATGTTATGGGCTTCAATCCTCCAGTGTTCTCTGGGACAGGAACCCAAACCCAAGCAGAGGATTGGCTCTCCAGAGTTAAGAGAGTGTTGATAGCTACTGAGACGGAAGAGTGGCAGAAGACCAAAATTGCCACGTTCTTGTATGATGGTGACGCAAGGTTATGGTGGGAAGGCTTGGAGCTACACCATCTGAGGGGTAGGAAGCTTATTGACATCTCGATAGAGGAGTTTTCGAGACTGTTCTTGGCTCGATACCTCCCCTCAGCTCAGAGGATTGCAATGGAAAACGAGTTCCAAAAGCTGGTTGATGTTAAAGATCATGACAGTGAACCGGTCGCACAAGTAATATAAAATGGGCGAGTTTTCCCAAGTATCAATCTCTCAAGGAACACAGTAAGGTGGAGTTGATTTCGAGGACTTGAGATTAAAGTCCTTAGGTCGGAGTTAACGATGGGGGTTTTGATATTTGCGAAAAAAGAAAATAAAATGCTAACAACTACTCCTATGTAATGCCACTATGCAATGCTTCGCCATGCGGGATGGAAGACTAGTCAGGCCGCTATGCACCGAATCGCAAGGCGGATGGGCGAGTAGGCTTGCGGAGTGAGGGTCGAAATCACCTCTTCGCGGTGCAAGCCACTAGCAATTGCTAGTGCGGCAAGGGTGGATGGTGGATGGAATATGGCGCACCTCAAGCAAATATAATGAAAATACAAATCACATAGACATGATTTAATTTAAGCGTTTTACAACTAAGCACACATCATTTATAAATAAAGTTTACAACAACATAAAGGAAGAAAAAGGCAAGAGATCGACTTAATCCAAAGTCATGCTGAGGGTTCACCGTTGGAATTGTCGGGTTGTCAATCCGCGTCCAAGCTCATTCCTCAACTGCGTCCGGGGTAGACAAGGGCTGTCACCACCTTCCAATGGCCCGTCTTCTTCGTGTCACGATAGCGGTCGAAAGTTGCAAGCTTCCCTTTGCTTGATGGCTATGGTATTGAAGCTTGAAATAAGCCAAAGAGATGATGGAGGAGGCCGAGAGGAAGCTCCAACTTGGATTTGGCAGTGAAAGCTTGCCCGGAGCACCTCCCTAGGGTGGATATTGAAGGAGATCGGCGAATCCCTTCGTCGGAGGCAAAAAAAGGCGGAAAATGGCGAGCTCTCCGAAAAGATGCGGAATTAGGGCGAGACCTGCAATATTTATAGAAAGCAGAATTTAACAATGCGCACGATCACGGGTGCACGACCAGTGGTCATGCGCACTATGGCCAGTGATCGTGCGCATTGGCATGGCAGAATTAAGAGAAAAACTGGGGTAAAGCGCATGAGCGATGGCGCATGACCGGTGGTCATGCGCACTATGTCCAGTGGTCGTGCGATTATCCCAGACAGAACTCCAGGAAAAGTGGAATCAATGCACATGATCAGTGGCGCACGACCAGTGGTCGTGCGCACTATGTCCAGTGGTCGTGCGATTACCCCAGACAGATTCTGGAAATTAGGGTACATTGTGCACGATAATCAGCACACGACCAGTGGTCGTGCGCATTATATCCGATGATCGTGCGCAGTATTCCTGCTTCCAAACGTCCCCGGAACACGCGCACGACCCCTAAACCCATCACCGATGTGTGCAGACATTCCAGACAAGCATGAAAAGGAGAACAACCCATAAAAGTACAAAATAGACACAACCACGGGCCGAAAGGTGCACTTCCTATGACAATATGGATAAGATGAAATATAAACGATAATGAACTAAAAGTGAAGTTTAAGCATAAGAAAACAAGCCCAGATGAGTCTGAAAATCACTATATAAATAGGACTCATCACACCCCCAGACTTAACTGTTTGCATGTCCTGAGCAAATAAAATCTAAGTAGATAGGGAAAATTACTAGCTAACAAAGAAATTGAAAAAACAGAGTACAATGTGAAGTCGCATGCGTAAAAATACAATAAAGAAAATTTCTAAGTATGCAAAATAGTTTATATTTTTCACAAGGCGTATCAAAATTTTATTACTACTCAAAAATTGAATCACGGTGAATCATCCGGTCACGCTCAAGAAGAAAGTAGGCAGGCCACTAAGGTGAGCTTTGCCAAAGATCGGGGCTCAGGATCACCTCCAAAGGAATCCACCAATGTCGGGGACCATACGCTTGCCCGTTCACACTCTCTCCACGGTACTAGTTTGACTCAAGCGCGAATCCGTAGGACTTTAGGATTAGAGATGGGGCTTGGGTTACGGTGAGGTAAACAATGATAAACATGAAGGCTATGCACCTAACCCAAATGAGCTATCATATACAAAAATCCAACCGCTAATCCAAAATACAAATTAGTGCACCACACCCTCAGACTTAACTTTTAACATATGGGTGTGTGCACCGCCTACTCCAAATATAATCACATCTCCAAAAAGATTTTCAATATAAACTTTTTCTTTTCACTTTTTGTTTACCTTTTTTTTTACAAATATTTTTCTTTTTTTTTCTTTTTCTTCAATTCATTTTCACAATTCAGCGGATATAAACTTGGGAGCACTTCCACATTTTCACAAATAATATCACCACCTCACATCCCAAAATGATAATTAAACACTAAAGCTCGACTTGGGTGTGCGACTAGGATAGGCTATGTGGCTTTGGTGAAATCATGGTGGAGCTGAATCAAAAGAAAGGGTAGGCACAACGGGGCTAGCGAGAATATGACGTTAGGAACGGTACAAAGCTCAACCGGGCCAAAATGATGGCCTACATCACACTCATGCTAGACTAACCATGTACCAATGCTTCGAGAGTAGCTTGGGGAAAGTTCTTAGCCACCGAGAAAGATAATCCTTCCTCCCGACTCGAGCAAAACGAGTCTAGTGACGGCTACACACATTCCTACGCTATCGTTTGATTCACACCGGATTCACCAACTTTTTGAGTAGAATAAAAAGTATTTACATAAATAGAAAATTATAAATCTATAAGCATAGAGGAAAATTAAATCTACTCGAATTTCTACACGAGACGAGAGCAGTTGACTAGAAACACAGCAAGGTTAATATTTTACTTTGTCTCACAATCCTATGCCAACACCATAATATTTCCAAATCTAACGAAGAAATGAGTTTAACTCGCGGCACGCTAACAGCTAAGCACGTGCTCATGTGGGTGCAGTGGTGTGCAATGTTGTGAACTAAACAAAATAAAACTATAAAAGCTTCTAGTATGCACATGAAATGTATGCGTGCAAATGGTAACTAATAATAGCTCTCCCCCAGACTTAGTCTAAGCAGCACAACATAATGATATAACAGTGAAAATCAAAACAAAAATCTAGGAGAGAAGTTACCCAATGCTCAGGCAGTGAGCATACCAAAAGACGCTTGAAAAATAGAAGCAAGCCCGCCATACGAAGAATCAAAACCCCGCCAATATGTAGTTTCCATGAATACCTGCAGGTGTGAGCTCCGCAAAAACAAAAGAAAAATATACAAAATACAAAATAATACTAAAACTAATCTAGAAATAAAAAAAAACAAAATGCAGAAATTGAAAGATAAGTACTAGGGTTATTGTCATCCCAGCACGACTTATTCGACTAACATACAGTTCTAGCTAATTGGCCTATGAAATAAAAAATGAACAGGCAACTGTCCTAATATCCTTGTCGGTAACGGGTACCGATACGGTGATTGAACGGTAACCCCTCTACCTGAATAATAATACTTGCAAACTGCAAGTAGAGGAAACAGAATGTAAGATGAGGAGGAGGCTTGGTCCTCACTCAACTCACACAAAAAATCCTTGCCCTGCAAGGTATCATCCACATTAGGGAGACAACAGGAGGAGAAAGCAAATAATGGAGCTTACTCAATAGAGGAGGAATCGACCTCCTCACATAAGAGGATGCTACCATCGAAGACTAGAGAAGAAAGCTCCAATTCCTCCTGAAGCACCTGTGAAGACTCAACCCGCACGGGCTAAGATATAGAAGGGGGATCAAGAAATAAAGAAGAAGAAGAACTAAAATAATCAACAATAGGTGGAGTGGTCCCAGTCTCACTCCCAGCAGGCTCCGAACAATGATCACTATCGGCGTCATATGAGTCATGACGATGGGAATCTGAAAGCACGATATCCTCGGTGGTGGTTTAGATCTCCTCATCTAACAAGGAAGCGGAAACTTCCTCATCAGAAAGGATCTCCTCATCAACACACCTCGGTGTGTCATTATGTTCCAAGATATAATACTCTCCATTAATGAGAATAATATCCTCGTCACACCATGACGCAACCTCAGACTCAGAATTATAATCAGGCATAACATCATCAACCGACTCACAAGAAATAGGAGTAGATGATTCTTGCAAATAAGGCGGAGGAACAACAACATCAGAGAAAATATGTGCAGGTTCCTCCGGGGGTGAATCAACAAGAGGGGAAGAGGGCATGGGGAGAGACGATACCACAATATCATCACACCGATCCGCAGCACCGCCAAAATAACATGGTGGTACTGCGAAATCAACGTCAGAATAAGCAGGAGCAACCAATTGAGAGGTGGATGGAACGATTTGGATATCCGGCTCATCATCCTCCTCCAACTGGCCCTGAAATTCTACGCAATCTTTCAACACGTAGTCGGTGCTACGACAACACAAACATCATTTTCCATTACTCCTCGGTCCAGGTGGGACCGGAGAGGAAAAAGAAAAAGGTGAATATGTAGAAGAGGAGTGACCATAAGACCTCGGTTGGGTATATGAAGTACCATAGGAAGACGGTGCTCCATACACAGAACCACGAGAATTATGCTCCCAATCTTCAATGGGGCACTCATCACTACTATGCATATAATCCTCGCACCATCGGCAACGGATATTCAAAAAGAATACATGGTGCAAGCACAAATAATTCACCAATAGAATTTCTAAGCAAAGAATTAACTACACACTAGCAGATAAATAAAAAGGAATACCTGCTACTGAAATATCAAAATTAGAAAAGGAATAAAGAAAAATAAGCAACAAATTATAAAAACTAAAGCAAAGAAAAATAAAACATGGAATGAAAAATGGAAAAAGGGATTCTTTCTCTTATCTCTCTCTCCAAAAACTCACACGACTCTGTTCCCCGGCAACGGCGCCAAAAACTTGATGCTAAAGATCACGGCAGTGAACCGGTCGCAGAAGTAATATAAAATGAGCGAGTTTTCCCAAGTATCGATCTCTCAAGGAACACAGTAAGGAGGAGTTATTTTCGAGGAGGACTTGAGATTGAAGTCCTTAGGTCGGAGTTAACGATTGGGGTTTTGATATTTACGAAAAAAAGAAAAGAAAATGCTAACAACTACTCCTATGCAATGTCGTTATGCAATGCTTAACCAGGCGGGATGGAAGACTAGTCGGGCCGTTATGCACCGAATCGCTAGGCGGACGGGCGAGTAGGCTTGTGGAGTGAGGGTCGAAAGCACCTCTTTGCGGCGCACACCACTAGCAATTGTTAGTACGGCAAGGGTGGATGGAATATGGCGCACCTCAAGAAAATATAACGAAAATACAAACCACATAGACATGATTTAATATAAGCATTTTACAACTAAGCGCACATCATCTATAAATAAAGTTTACAACAACACATAAACAACAATAAAGGAAGAAGAAGTCAAGAGATCGACCGAATCCGAAGTCTTGCTGAGGGTTCACGGTTGGAATCGCGGGGTTGTCAATCCGTGTCCAAGCTCGGTCCTCAACTGCGTCCGGGGTAGAGAAGGGCTGTCACCACCTTCCAATGGCTCGTCTTATTCGTGTCATGATAGTGGACGAAAGTTGCAATCTTCCCTTTGCTTGATGGCTATGGCGTTGAAGCTTGAAATAACCCTAAGAGATGATGGAGGAGGCTGAGAGGAAGCTCCGGCTTGGATTTGGCGATGAAAGCTTGCCCGGAGCACCTCCCTAGGGTGGAGATTGAAGGAGATCGGCGGATCCCTTCGTCGAAGGCAAAAAACGGCTGAAAATGGCGAGCTCTCTGAAAAGATGAGGAATTAGGGCGAAACCTTCGATATTTATAGAAAGCATAATTTAGAAATGCGCACGATCACGGGAACACGACTAGTGGTTGTGCGCACTATGGTCAGTGATCGTGCGTATTGGCATGGCAGAATTAAGAGAAGAACTGGGGTAATGCGCCTAAGCGATGGCGCACGACCGGTGGTCGTGCGCACTATGTCTATTGGTCGTGTGATTACCCTAGACAGAACTCCAGGAAAAGTGGAGTCAATGCACACGATCAGTTACACACGTTCGGTGATCTTGCCCACTATGTCCAGTGGTCGTGCGATTACCCCACGCAGATTCTAGAAATCAGGGTACATTGCGCACGATCATCGGCGCACGACCGGTGGTCATGCGCACCATATCCGATGATCATGCACAGTATTCCTACTTCCAAACGTCCCCGGAACACGCACACGACCCCTAAACCCATCACTGATGTGTGCAGACATTCTAGACAAGCATGAAAAGGAGAACAACCAATAAAAGTACAAAATAGACGCAACCACGGGCCGAAAGGTGCACTTCCTATGACAATAAGGATAAGATGAAATATAAATGATAATGAACTAAAAGTGAAGTGCAAGCATAAGAAAACAAGCCCAGATGAGTCTGAAAATCATTATATAAATAGGACTCATCACTGGTGCAAGGAGAGGGCAGTGTGGATGACTATCTCCACGAGTTTACTCGCTTAGGTCGGTATGCTAGCGCTACCTTCGCCGATGAGGAGAGAAAGACAAACTGATTCTACGAAAGTCTAAGGGATGACTTGAGACTACTACTCTCGGGGCCGATGACGTAGGGTTTCCTGACCCTGGTCAACACGGCCCGTTCTTTGGAGAAAGACATGAACAATGTGCAGGCAAAGAAGGACTCTGGGACAAAAAGGATAGAGTTCAAGGTGTAGACTACCTCAAAGTCTGGGTATCATAAGTTCTTCAAGAAGGCTAGTACTTCGGGTCCAGCCTCTTTTTCTAGTACGTCTGGGGCGACTACAGGTCGTACCCCGGGCGCTTGCTTTACTTGTGGGAAGCCGAGGCATTTTGCCTGTGACTGTTGAAGCAGACGTCCAAAGTCCGAGAGGAAGCAGGTAGCAACTTACGAGGAAATGGGCAAGGCGGTGGATTCAACCGCATCCCATTATGCTCTGAATCAACCAAGAGTCTACAATCTAGGCCAGCAGGAGGCCATCAAACAGGCAGATGTGATGACAGGTACGATTTAAATTTATAGCAAGTTAGCTTTAAATACTATTACATAGTGCTTGTTAGCTTATTACTGTTTGTATAGGCTTTATTCTGATTTGCGATAGTCCGACAAGGGCACTATTTGATACGGGAGCTTCGCACTCCTTTTTGTCTGAAGGTTTCATATCGCGCATCGGAGTCCCTTCTTTGATGGCGAAGGACAAATTGGATGTGTTGCTGCCGAATGGATGTTCTATGTGTGTGGACAGAGTATGTGCCATAAAGATCCGTATTGGAAGTCAGGAGTTCGACTTACTAACGTTGTTACTCCCGCTAGTAGAGTTCGATGTCATTTTCAGTATGGATTGGCTTTCAGAGCAGAAGGCATACATAAATTGCAACTGTAAAGAAGTCAAGCTGGGTATTGGGCGGGAGACAACGTTTGCGGGAATAAAGGGGTCGAGCAAGACTTTAATGTCTGCTCCTCAGGTGGTCAAGGCAGTCCGTGCTGGTGCAGAGCTGTTCTTCACATTAGTGGAGGCTGTAAAGCCTAAGCCCACTTTAGGTAGTATCCCAGTAGTGTGTGAGTACCCTGACGTATTCCCGGACAATCTTACCTGAGCCCCACCTCAGCGGGAGATCGATTTCACAATTGAGTTGGTGCTAGGTTCCAAACCTGCGTCACGCACTCCTTATAGATTGGCGCCTAAGGAGATGGCGGAGTTAAAGGTTCAACTAGAGGAGTTGTTGGAGCAGGGCTATGTGCGTCCAAGTTCATCGCCTTAGAGCGCACCGTTCCTTTTTGTTAAGAAGAAGGATGGAAGTTTACGGCTATGTATCAACTATAGAGAGCTGAACAAACTAACGAAAAAAGAAAAAGTACTTGATCCCAAGAATTGATGATATTTTTGATCAGTTAGTCGGTTCATCAGTGTACTCAAAATTAGATCTGAAGTCCGGTTACTATAAGCTGAGGATAAGAGAGAATGATATCCCAAAGACAGCGTTCAGCACAAGGTATGGGCATTTCGATTTTATGGTCATGCCGTTCGGGCTGACTAATGTGCCATCAGTGTTCATGGATCTGATGATCAGGACGTTCAAGGAGTGCTTAGACTGTTTTGTGATCGTCTTTATTGACGACAAATTGGTGTACTCTCAGTGCAAAGAAGATCACTTCAAGCATCTGCATTTGGTTTTGGAGACACTGAGTAGGAACGAACTATACACAAAGTTATCCAAATGCGAGTTTTAGTTATCCTCAGTGGCGTTCCTTGGTCACATAGTCAGTGGTGAAGGGATTGTGGTGGATCCACCGAAGATAGTTGCGATACGGGAGTGGCCTGTGTTGTCTACGGTAGCGGAAGTGCGGAGTTTTCTGGGGCTTGTCGGCTATTACAGGCGCTTTGTAGAGAACTTCTCGCGGATAGTGTTACCTCTCACGACGTTGACTAGGAAAGATCAGAAGTTTGTTTGGACACGCGAGTGCGCACAAGCTTTTTAAGAGTTGAAGAGTCGGTTGACCACGGCGCAAGTACTAAGTTCACCGAGTGGGAACGAAGGCTTTGAGATCTACAGCAATGCTTCGGGCAGTGGTTTGGGTTGTGTGCTGCTGCAGCATGGAAGTGTTATTGCATATGGCTCGCGTCAGCTGAAACTGCACGAGAGAAATTATCCGGTCTACGACTTGGAGTTGGCGGCCGTGATTTTTGCGCTAAAGTTATGGAAGAACTATTTATACGGCGTGAAGGTCGATATTTATACCGACCACAAGAGCCTGAAATACTTGTTGGATCAGAAGGATCTGAACATGAGGTGGCGGAGATGGATGGAGTTCCTGGGGGACTATACATTCAAAATTCATTACGTGCCCGAGAAAAGCAATGTAGTTGCGGATGCGTTGAGTCGCAGAGCTCCCGCGCAAGCCAACTGGTTGTCGATTCATGATGAGCAGTTGATTCGGGAGTTGGAGGCATTAGA
The DNA here is from genome assembly GCA_039513925.1 of Platanthera zijinensis. NCBI lineage: Eukaryota > Viridiplantae > Streptophyta > Magnoliopsida > Asparagales > Orchidaceae > Platanthera > Platanthera zijinensis. The sequence continues at coordinate 3,291,777 of CM077089.1, forward strand.
GATCTGTTGTGTTGATAAGCAGACTAGCGCCGAAGCATTATTGAACTGGACGGAAGTTCAGTATGATCTGGCTGATCGGATTCGCCATGCTATGGATTTGGATAGCAGCATGAAGGAAATCATGGATGTAGCTTTAGATGGGTCAAATTCCCAATTTACAGTTGAAGATGGACTGCTAAGGAAGGACAGTCCTTTGTGTGTCCCAAACGTGGGTAATTTACGGGTGGAGTTGATGTACGAGGCTCATCATACCAAGTACTCAATTCACCATGGGAGCACGAAGATGTACCGAGGTCTGAAGAAGTTGTTCTGGTGGCCAGGACTCAAGAAGGATGTGGCACTATATGTGGCTAAGTGTCAGACTTGTGCCTTAGCGAAGGCAGAGTGCCAAAAGCAAGGGGGTTTCTTGAAGTCTTTGCCTATTCTGGAGTGAAAGTTCGAATACGTTTCGATGGACTTTGTGCATGGTTTGCCAAGGTCGCAGAAGGGAAACGATGCCATATGGGTGATCATAGATCGGCTCACAAAAGCGTCACACTTCATTCCGCATAGGAAGGATGATTCGGAGGAGAAACTGGCGAAGCTTTACGTAGATAATGTAACACCTCTATCCGTCTCATGGTATATAGCAGTAGGTCTGCCCGGGGCCCGACGCCATATACTACAGACAGACTGAAGGGTACAGAATGAAACCATTCTCCCAAACACAAATATCCTACACAGAGCAACTAGCGGAAGCTTTTAAGTAGTTGAAAGAACTCAATAACATATAACATTTATCATGAATGTCCACCAACCACAATAGGAATGAAATACCAAAATACAGAAAAGTACTTGGCCTTATGGCCTTACAAATGTTCACTTAACAACATAGTGTTTTACAGACATTGGCTCGCAGGCCAGCCACACATGACAGAAATAAAACAACAGTTCACTTTGGCCTTCGAGGGCCAGCACAGATGCTTGGGCTTCAGCCCGCTATTTGGTACTTGGTTCCGCCTCACCTGCAAGCAACATTCCACCGTACGGTGGCAAACAAAGAAACGGTCAGCTAAAGCTGACCAAATTATAATGACCCCGCCCCTTATTAGGGACGACGGTGCTCCTTCCCTGCATTTCATTAGCCCAGCTAAACAATTAAGTGCATAAGTATATTTTGCCACAGGTGTAGGCTCGCTCGTCCCAACACCCCGTGCACTCAGGGCATATTCTTAGTGAATCCGGTCAAATCCGTGGCTTCACTACCATCCAAAAATCCTAGTGAAAGTACAACCTAGCAAAGTTCACCACAGGTGGAGGCTCGCACGGCCGCCCACCCCGTGCACTCAGGGCACAATGACGGTGTACCGGACTTCCTGGATACCACCTCCATTCAGAGGTCCTTAACTTGACGGATTACTTTGAGCATTTGAGTCTTTACGGCCCCTGGCCTGAGACTCTCATTATGCCACCGACGAGAGCCAATTTCCGCTACTTTCATGTCATAGTCCACATAACGCAGGTACAGCTCCACCATTTCCCGTTGCTCAAGTCGCCCTACCGTCTCCGAATACCGTTGTACTAATAGCCAAACCTACAGGGCGCGGGTCGGTTTTGCCTTTCCTATTCAGCTCCCTGGCCTAATAATTCTGAACCCCATGGGCTCACCGTTTTCCAAATAAAGACCCTACATGTCTCCTTGAGATAGGCCTCGCACATACAATCCCAATTACACAAGGTTGGCCCCAAGACACCTAGTTGGCAAGAATGCGTTTCCGCCCAATTTTCCGGGTGCACCTTAGAGTTAATCCCCAAGGCTCCTTGTTGCAATCTACCGTGTAGAAAACCCGAAGAACAACACAATACGGAGTCTTCTCCGATAATAAATGCACAATGCAACATCACCGATCCAGACAAAACGTCCGGGTAGGCTTTACACACAATGCATATGCCCGTACTTCGATTCCGGACTCTAAACAAGGGTGACTTCACATATCTACCCAAAGGAACACTGCGCACTCACCGCACACTCATGGGAGCGGGTTTCCCATGCAGAAAGGAAGAGGACTTCACATGTCCAAGTTGAGAATTGTTACCCTTGTAGTTCGTTTTGGTGTCATAAGAAACTAGCCGGATGGAAAGCTTCGTAACGAGAATGCCTCCGCGGATTCGATCTCAGTTTTCGATTCGATGCTCCGATGCTCCGCCAGTGGCTGGGATCCTCCTCCTCCTTCTTCCTTTCTTTCTCCTCTCTCTAAGACTTAAGAAAGAGAAAGGCCAAAAGAAAATGAGGAGCTTAACCCCCACTCTAGGCCTTAAGGAAGGAGGATTAATCCTAAGCCGTCAGATCTGATTTAAAGAAAACGAACGGCTCGAATCCAGCAATAAAGTCACTAAAATAAGCCGAACACGGCTTTGCACACGGCCGTGTGCCTGGCTATGTGCCCTGCTTGCACACGAAGTCGTCAATCCAGAGCAGGACACGAGTCGAGACACGCCCATGTCCCAACCTGACACGCCTGTGTAGGGTTATCGACACGCCCGTGACCAGGGGCGTGCCACGCATAACTGCCATGCCAACCGTCACGTCCCTTGGTGTACACGGGTGTCCACACGCCCGTGCCAAATTTGATATGCCCGTGTCATACAGTACACGCCCGTGTAACCCGGCCGTGCACTCCTAACAACACACCCAGGGTTTCAACCCGAGAAGAACACGGATGGTGACACGGGTGAGGACACGCCCGTGTCCCTACTATTCAAAACCGTGTTTCCTACCGTGTCCTTTCCTGGACACAGCCCAGCCAACACAGAAGGACACGACTATAAACACACATGTGTCCCAGGCCGTGTAGCCCTATAAAGGTACTAAAAATTCCTTAGGACGTGACCGGCTCGTTTACAATTTTTGGGGCGTTACAAATCTCCCCCACCCCCTTAAAGAATTTCGTCCACGAAATTATGTAAAGATACACAACCTAAGATTTACTTAAATGAAATAACTCGGGGTATTCCTCCAACATAATCTGCTCTCGATCCCATGAAAGATCTTCACGACCGCAATTATTTCAACGGACTTTAACCATACGGAAACTTCTTATTGCGGCGGCGTGTGACTTCAAAGTCTTCAATACATACGGGCTTGACCTTCATCGTCATCCCACAATCAAACGACACCTGACCGACAGCAACAACATGCGAAGTCTCTAGCACCACCTTCCGTAACCCCGATAAGTGGAACATCTCATGTAGCCCACTCAAGTTTACTGACAACTTCAGTCAATACCCTGCTTCACCACTCCGCTCCAGGAGCTCAAACGGTCCAAGGTACCTCGGACAAAGCCTCCTCAGGCATCGAGCTCACGAGACACCATTGAACGGCTTGATTTTCAACTATGCTCAATCGGTAATAGCGAACTCCACGTTCCTATGCTTTGGAGTTATAGTATTCTGCCTGTCTGTCGTGATCGATCTGCAACCATTCCTGAACTGTATGTACCGTTGAAGTGGCGTCTTCCACTGTCTGTCGCTTGTACAACATCGACTCACCCGTCTCCAACCAAGACGACGACGTGTGACCTTTTTCTCTCGTGTAAGGTCTCGATAGGGGCCATTTGTTTACTCGCCTGGTAGCGGTTGTTATACGCTAACTCCACCATGTACATGTTATCTTCCCACTGTCTTCAATAATCCAAGACGCACATGTGAAGTATGTCCTCCATCGTTTGCTGGCCCATTCGGTCTGCACACCCGTCTATGAATGGAAGACCGTACTGAAGCTTAGCTTAGTTCCCAACAATTTATGCACCAGCCTGGTATCGTTTGACATGAAGCGTTCATCTCAGTCACTTATAATATTGTGGGATGCACCATACAACCGAACAATGTTATCCATGTAGAGTTTGGCTAACTTTTCCATCGGATCATCATTTTTAAGTCCTGGGAACTAGAACAACTTCTTTAAACCTCTAAACATTTGGTGCACTCACGGTGAATTGAGTACTTGGTATGTTGAGCCTCGTACATCAACTCCTGCCACTGACTCTCCAGACTTGGGGCGCACAGATGACTGTTCCTCCATAACAGTCCGTTTTAAAAAACATATTGGGGATTTGACCAATAAAAAGCATCATCCGTGATCTACTTGTCAACGCAAGAGATCTCCAATATCTCCAAAACTTGCGCAAAGATTTATGTTGAAGGTGTTGTCCCCCAATAAATCCATCCACCTCTGTTGCCACAAGTTTAAATCCTTTTTATCCAATAAGTACTTCAGGCTCCTGAGATCGATTTAGATACCGACCTTCACGTCGTTTAGGTAGCGCCTTTAAGGCTTCAGGGTGAATATCACGGCCGCTAACTCCAATTCATGGACCGGATAAATCCTCTTGCGTACCTCCAACTAATGCAAGCAGAAAATTATTACACTCCCCTGCTGGAGCAGAACACAATACAAACCACTGCCCCATGCATCGCTGTAAACCTCAACTCCTTCGGTTCTACTATGTGAACATAGAATAGTTACCGAGGTCAATCGACTTTTCAGCTCTTCGAAAGCTTGTGCGCACTCCAGCGACCACAAAAACTTTTGATTTTTTTTTCTGCCAAAGTTGTGAGGGGTAATATTATCCGCTAGGGGTTCTCTATGAAGCGTCTGTACTAGCCGGCAAGTCCTATAAACTTCAGAATTTTCGCCAACGCAGATAACATAAGTAACTCACGTATCGCAAAATCTTTGACGGGTCCACGACGATACTTTCTCCGCTCAAGACGTGATCAAGAAACGCTATTGAGGGTAACCAAAGCTCGTACTTGGAGAATTTGGCATGCAATAGATTTATCCTTAACGTCTCCAATACCGAATCCAGATGCTTGGAATGATCACCCTCATACCGAAAGTATACCAGTAAGTCGTCGATAAAGGTTATCACGACCTGGTTCAGGTACTCAGTGAATGCCCTATACCTCAAATCCATAACACGGACGGCACATTTGTTAGCACAAGCGGTATAACGATGAACTCATAATGCCCATATCGTGTGCTGAACGCCATTTTGGGAATATCACTTTCCCTTAGCGACGAATAATACTATCCGGATTTCTTATTCAACTTGAGTACACACTTGACCCATTGAGTTGATCGAACAGATAATCACTCCTTGGGTTGGATACTTAATATTTTTCTGTTAACTTAATCAACTTCTAGCAACCATTACAAAGTTGTAAGCTTCCATCCTCTTTTTAACAAGAGGACCGATGTGCTCCAAGGCATAAACTTGGACGCACATAACCCTGTTCTACCAGCTCTTGAAGTAATACTTCAGTTCCGACATCTCACAACCATAGCTAATACCAAACTGACCACCTTACGTTTGAAATTGATGTACGTACGCTGCTCCGAGAGCCAATCATTCCAAATATTGCATCGAACTCTACAGACGGCAGTAGCGATGCTTGCACGTCAAAACTCCTAACTCCCTAACCGTAACTTTAAACAACAGGCTCTATTCGGGTGAAAAGAGTACCCGTTAGGCAGCAGTACTCTCGATTTGACTCTTGTCATCGAAGAAGGAACTCTGATGCACGATACACGTCCTTAGGACAAAAAGGAATGGGAAGTTCTCATAATGAACAGTGTTTTCATCGGACACTCAGAAAATCAATACAAATCCTATCATAACCAAACATAGGCTAATATGCGTAAGGCAACAAGTATCTAAAACTGATATACCAAAAATTAAACCATACCTGTCACCATGTCAGCATATTCCATAACCTCCTGATGGCCAAAGTTGTATCCTCTAGGTTGGGATAGAGCATACTAAAAGAGAAGGGATAGATACTACTCTAGAGGGGGGTGAATAGAGTAATAAAAAATTGCACTAGCAAAGTTGACTTTCTACTCAACTCCCTTGGAGTTAAATGCGGAATGAAAGTTATAGATATTTGAGATTAAACCTTAGAGCCTAACACAAGTGTTGTGTACAAAAAGGCAGCCAACTGTAATTACAGTTACGACTTGGAAACCTAAACAACAACTAGCAAACCTAGTTAAGATCTAATCACAGCCACAATGCAAGTAATTAAATAAAGCACTCCAGACGACACAAGGAATTTATAGTGGTTCCCCAAACAACTTGGGTACGTCCACTCTTCTACCAACAAGGTAGGAATCCACTCAGGTTTTTGATCAGGTGCTCTGCCACCAACAAGATCTGCTTCAGGTAGATCAAGAAACCCTTTAGACTTTTGATCAGGTGTCTAAAAAACCAACACAGGTTTTTGATCAGGTGCCCTGCCACCAAGGGATACTTTTGAAGGGAGTAATAACCCTTTACAGGAGGGGGAAAGGAGGTTAAGGTGTCTTCTCTATTTTACAATAGATTAGAGAAGCACAATAACTTGCACTGAGCTAGAAAGCTCTAAAAGAATCAAGGCTCCCCCTGGCTCAAAGAACGACCAGGTGAAGTCTTGCTTCAGTGCAGAAACACTTCAGTAAATACTGAAGGAAAAAGCTACAAGAAGATAAATAATATGAAATAAGATTTTCTTCTTCAGGCAGCTATCTTCTTCTTCTTCTTCAAAAGGCTCTGAGTGAAGATCTTCCTGTAAGCAGGAAAACTCAGGTTGAAGAAGAGTGAAGAACTAGAACTTCTTCTCAGTTAGATGTGAATGTGCTGAGAGCAGTTGGAAACTGTAAGTTCTTAAGCTTGAATGCTGCTGATCGCTTTTTGGTATGTGAGAGCTAGTTGATTTCTTCTTCAAAGAAGTCTTTATATAGCAGCAGCAGCAACGACTCTTAACTGAGTTTGAATCTTGTCTTCTTCTGAACTCTGCAAGCTGAGCTGCAAAAAGCATAAAGCAAAACAAAATACTGCAGGCAGATATCCTATAAAAGGATAAAGCTTTCTAAGAAGCTGCAAATACTTCTGATGAAATAATATAAGAGAAAGTCACATCAGAAAAGACTCTTTATAGCCAAGAAAGACTTTTTGAGTCTAACGGCTATAAAGGACAGCCTGGTAGAAATCATATCTCAGCTATAAGACAAACAACTTTGTCAGAAAAGATTAGCTCATGCATAAAGAATAGAATAGATATTGCATGGAAGTGTTATCACAATTTATTCAGATAATTTTTTATAAAATGTGCCAAAATAATTATGAAATTAGTCACATCACAGAAGACGACAAAACTATTTAAAACATGCAGCAAAACGTCGAACGACCATCGTCGACCTATCGGACAGATAGTCGAACGATCCAGATAGTCGAACTATCAAAGAGATAGTCGAACTACCTCAACAGATAGTCGACCTATCAGAACAGATAGTTGAGCTATCAGATAGTCGATCTATCCGGACAGATAGTCGAACTACCAAACAAAACAGATAGTCGACCTATCAAACAGATAGTCGACCTATCAAACAGATAGTCGACCTATCACAGAAAACAGATAGTCGACCTATCAATAGATAGTCGACCTATCAAAACAAAACAGATAGTCGACCTATCAACAGATAGTCGAACTATCAGATAGTTGAACTATCCAAGCAGATAGTCGAACCATCAAAGCAACACAGATAGTCGACCTATCAACAGATAGTCGAACTATCAAAGCGGACAGATAGTCGACCTATCAACAGATAGTCGAGCTATCAGATAGTTGAACTATCAGGACAGATAGTCGAACTATCAAAGCAAACAGATAGTCGACCTATCAACAGATAGTCGAGCTATCAGATAGTTGAACTATCAGGACAGATAGTCGAACTACCAAAGCAAACAGATAGTCGACCTATCAACAGATAGTCGAGCTATCAGATAGTTGAACTATCAGGACAGATAGTCGAACTATCAATGCAAGCAGATAGTCGACCTATCAACAGATAGTCGAGCTATCAGATAGTTGAACTATCAGGACAGATAGTCGAACTATCAAAGCAAATAAATAGTCGACCTATCAACAGATAGTCGAGCTATCAACGCAGACAGAACGTCGACCAACTGATAGACGATCGTCGATCAGCCGATAGACGATAGTCGAGCGACGTTCGACTATAGTCGAACGAAAAACTACTTAACCAAATATTCATCTGGAAAAGCAATTCTACACAACTAGAGAATCTAAACTATCAACTCACCTTTGACCAAAGATAAATCTTAGGTCAAGAGACAGAAAGAGAGGACTGAACTCAAATCAAAACCTAGGGTTCCAACAATCTCCCCCTATTTGAGTTAAGTCTCTCAACCATTAAAACATACAAAACTAATTACTGAAAGTAAAATAAAATGCATAAAGGAAAATAACTAAGCAGATATCATCAATCAATCAGATAAGAAATTAACTGTCAATCAATGAATAATTAAGGTGCTTCAGAGTTAGATTCAGGATTAGAAGAGCTAGAAACAAAAGTAATCTTTCTTGTAGGATCTAGAGCTTCTTTTTTCGATAACTTCAAGTCTTGCTCTCCAATAATTTTCAATTCTGTTGTCCTTGGGACCACTGCCTCAGGATGCTTTTCCATATACTTTGAAGGATCAAACATCTCAGGTCTGACTTGGAATTTTTCGAGCTCCTTCTTTCTGAATTTAGACATTGTGGTTAATCCTGCAGTGTCCTTTCCTTCTGCTTTTGCTTTCCTAATCTGCGCTGCTCCAACCAGTTCAAGAAAACGAGCCATCCTAAAGTTAGGATCAAGCTCTGGGCTTTCATAAACAATCTCAGAAGAAGTGTCAACTGGTTCTTTATCCTGATTAACTAGATAATAAGAGAGAGCAGACTTAGCAAAGTTCTTGCTAGAATTTTTAGTTAAAAAATAAATTACTTACCTTTTGGAACATCTTTCTCAGTATGAACTGGCTTTGGAGATGAAACTTTTTTCTTTGGAGAAGGAGGAGGGGAAAAGGTTGGTCTTTGATATACTACCTCCTTAACTTGTTCTTTAACAGTATCAAGTCTTTGATAACCAGTTTGACTTTTACCTTGGAATCCTTGTGAGCTTCTCCTTTGAGCAGATTGAGATGGATTTGATCTTTCAGATTGAGAAGCAGATTTAGAAGATAAATTTCCTGAGGCTCCTGCACCGGGAGGTGGAGGAGGAGGACCTCTAGGATTCCATCTGGGAACAGGAGAGTCATACCTCTTAGACTTTTTCCTTTACTTTTGCTGGTTCTTAGAAAACAACATCCAATGCTGGAAGTCTTTTGACTTTGGATCAATTCCTTTCAGTATATAATAAGGTGTATCATTATCTGGATTAGCAGGAGGAGGGGCAACAGCTTTTCTTTTCTTTTTAGCAATTCTTTTTCTTTTAGTCTCAGCAGACTCATCAGAATCGATCTCATCCTCAGAATTTGAGGAGATGGGTAGATCATATGGGTCAATAGCATCTTTTATAGCTCTTTCTTTTTCCTTTCGAGCAGCTCTTTCTCGTTCTTCTTCTATGGCATCCTGTGCCAATAGAGCATCTAAATCCAAGCCTGGGGAATCATCCCATACAGTAGATTTTTCAATCTGGGCATCTACAGCTGATTCTTGAATCTCAGAAACTGTCAAAGTGACCAGTTCTGCTTGCACTTCAGGCTGAGCAACTTCAGAAATTTGAGCCTCTGGTTCTGGTTGAGCTTCTGAAGCAGGTGGGATAACAGACTCTTGAACTTCTAGAATTTCTTCCAATTTATCTGTAGTTTTATGAATAAAATTGTTCTAAATGACATCTAATCATGCCTTCCAGATATTCCCAAACTAGCATATCAGTTAACAAGTCTAAAAGTAAGTAAAGGGAATACCTTCAGAATCGACCACAACATGTCCTAACTCCCACAATTCATTTAGAAAGGAGATGATGATTCCTTCTAGGTATAGGGCAACCAAGGGAGTAGAACTTTCTTCTAAACAAGCTTTAACAATAAATTCAGATTTCAAAACTGCATCAGAAATTTCCTGTTCAGATAGAGGAGGAGGAGGTGAATCTTCTGTTGCTTTCTCTGCTACTGCAAGATGAACTGCTGGAGGAGAGGCCAAGGGCTGCTCAGAGACGTCTTCATCAAGCATCTCCCCCTGCCAGATTTCAGTAGACACTGAAACCAGGCCCCTAGAAGAAGAGGGCTCAGCAGACTTTGAGAGTTTCAGAATAGCAGCAGTTAGAGAGGAGATAGAAGAAGCAAGGGGAGCAATTGCCTCATCAATCATAATTTTGATTGAGGGGGTAATTAACTCCACAATGCTAGATATAAATGCAAGAGTAATTTCAAATGATGATGATGATGATGATGGAGGAATTTTAGAGGGTGGAAGAGCAGCAGTGATGGTATATGCAAGATGAGCTGGAGAATGAGCTGGAGATGGAGCTGGAGAATGATGTGGAGATACATGGGTGGATGCAGGGTGATCAAGATGATCAGAAGAGGGAATTGGTGACTGAGGAGGAGTGGGAATCTCAGACACCAATAAATCAAAACTGGGTTGAGATATCCCAGCAAGATGAGTCGGGAGAGGAGATGCAGGAGGAGAAGCAGAATGTCGTACTTCAATTGAAGTTGAAGGAACTTCAACTGAAGTAGACGGCAGAACTGATGAAGAAGATGGAAGAGATAAGTTTGCTGAGCCAGCTTCTAGAAGGGGGGAGTGACTGAGACAGTCCTAGTGCTCTCAGAAGTAACTGGAGCAACCCCTGTGGGAGCGGGCTTCAGGAAGGTCCTTTTCCATTTTGTGAACAAGGATGGATCCATCTTCTTGCTTGCGTTGATGGAGGTGGCGGCTGACACAAGCAGGTGAGGGAATTTCTCCTTCAGAAAAATTCCAACTACCCTTCCTAGGGTAACTTCTTTCTTTCCATTCTTTTTCCTTATCAAATCAAAGAGAACGCCTGCCTAATTTATCTGCTTCTTATTAACAATTGCACACATTAGTGCAAATTGCTGCCTTGTAATATTATCGTGGGCTGAGTGCTTTCCCAGTAGCACTTTTCCAACAATTTCCGCAAGAAACTTGATCTTAAACGGGAAATTCACTTTGAGCAGCTTGGAGGGAATGCCTTCGGCATGTCCCAGCTCAGTTAACATCCTTTCGAACTAAGGAGTATCTTGCCCATACTCTTCTTCACCATTAATCAATCCATAAATTTCAGTCAGAATAGCGGGAGTCAATATTACCTCTTCTCCGCTAATTGTTCCAGTCATCGAGTCATCAGTTGAAGATGAAGTGAAGGCCCACTCTTTGATCTCTTGAGTGTTTATCTTTATTCTGTAGGACATGAGTTTCTCTAATCCTTGATCTCTGCACAGATTCAGAATCTCCACTATTCCTGGTTCGCAGCAGCTGAAGGCGTCGAAATCTACGCTGAAACCGGCATCAAACTTCACTACTGCAAGAAGCGCTGGAGCAATCGCCATTGAAAACGCTGTAGAAGACGAGGGAGAGACGGCGAGTACGGAGCGCAAGACAAAGAGCAAGCAGGAAGACGGAATGCGAAAAGACGCTCTCCGTCAACGATAAGAGCAACTATCTTTTATCCTAGGTCGACCATCGGCTTTATATTAAAACAGCGATCGTCGATCTATTTAAAAGATACTGGAGACGATGGTCGAATGGTCGTTCGACGATCGGTCCTGAAGCAGAGTAGTCGATCAATCGTTCGACTATTTCTGTCTTCACAAACAGCAAGCTGTCGTCAACCATAGATCGACGATAGGCTCGACCTGTTCGACTATCTTCGAACGCTGGTCGACGATCTTCAAGCAAATAAGCTATCTTCAACCATAGGTCGACGATAGGCTTGATCCGTTCGACTATCATCGAACTTCGTTCGACTATCTTCGAACAAGCTTCAACAAGGCAGACGTCACACTTAGTCTCTTCCATTAATCATGCCTAGTTGAACTAAAAAGAACAGATGCTTCTGTTCATCTAAGGGCTTGGTGAATATATCACCTCTCTGAAGGTCTGTGGATATGAACTCAAGGCTGATATTGTTCTTTTCCACACAATCTCTCAGGAAATGGTGTCTAATCTCAATGTGCTTCGTTCTAGAGTGGTGCACTGGATTTTGTGCAATGGAGATAGCACTTGTACTGTCACACATGATTTTAGTGTTCTTGTGTGAGTACCCATAATCCAAAAGTTGATTTTGTATCCACAGGATCTGTGAACAACAACTAGCAGCTGCTATATATTCAGCTTCTGCAGTTGAAGTTGAGACAGAGGCCTGCTTCTTACAGAACCAAGAGACCAATCTCTCTCCCAGGAACTGACAAGTTCCTGAGGTACTTTTCCTGTCAACTCGACAACCAGCATAATCAGAATCAGAATATCCAATTAATTCAAATTCTGACTCAGCTGGGTACCAAAGTCCTAGATTTGGACATCCCTTCAGGTATCTCAAGATTCTCTTGAGAAGAATCAGATGAGATTCCTTGGGGTTGACCTGGAATCTAGCACAAAGGCATGTAGCAAACATTATGTCTGGCCTACTTGCAGTTAAATACAATAGGGAACCAACAATGGCCCTATAATTCTTTTGATCAACAGGCTTTCCCTGATCATCAGAATCAATAACTACATTAGTAGCCATAGGTGTATGCATTGCTGAAGCATCTGCCATCCCAAACTTCTTTACCAATTCCTTGGCATATTTGGATTGGGAGATGAAGATACCATCAGCATCTTGCTTTACTTGGAGACCAAGAAAGTAAGACAGCTCACCCATACTACTCATCTCAAACTTAGAATGCATTAAGTTGGAGAACTTTTTGCATAGTTTGGGATCAGTGGAATCAAAGATAATGTCATCCACATACACTTGAACTAACAGGATTGTGTCCTTGTGGTGCTTGACGAAGAGGGTTCTATCAACTACTCCCCTAACAAAGTTGTGCTCTAATAGGAAACTAGCTAGAGTCTCATACCAGGCTCTTGGTGCTTGTTTTAGTCCATAAAGAGCTTTCTGCAACTTGAATACATGTGAGTGCTGAGTTGAAGAAACAAAACCGGGTGGCTGTTCAACAAATATCTCTTCCTTTAGCTCACCATTAAGAAAAGCACTTTTGACATCCATCTGAAAAACCTTAAACTTCATATAGGCTGCATAGGCTAAGAAGATCCTTATTGCCTCTAGCCTTGCAACAGGAGCAAAGGTTTGGTCATAATCTATACCTTCCTCCTGTCTGTAGCCCTGAGCTACAAGCCTAGCTTTATTCCTTACAATGATTCCATTTGCATCCAACTTGTTTCTATACACCCACTTGGTGCCTATGATCAGTTGGCCTTTAGGTATTGGAACCAAAGTCCATACTTTACATCTTTCAAACTATTTGAGTTCCTCTTGCATAGCAATGATCCAATGGGGATCTAGCTCAGCATCTTTAATGGTGAGGGGCTCAATCTGTGAAAGGAAACAAGCATGCATCACATCCTGTCTTAACTGATGTCTTGTTTGAACACCAGCTGATATGTCTCCAATCACTTGAGATGTAGGATGATCTCTAAGTGTGACAACATCAGCAGGTGGGATGTGATCTTCAGCAATAGTTGGGATTAATTCCTCAGGAGGAATTTGATCTACTATTGGTGGTACAGCAACAACTTCTGCAATGTCTTCATCACTGTCTGATTCAGTGATATGAAGAGTTGAAAGATGGAGGATTTCTTGAGTGACATCTTTGGAAGATTCTTGTACCTGTAATGAACTTGAGGAAGGGGAAATTTCCTTCTCCTTGTAAAACATTTGGGATTCATCAAAGGACACATGAACAGACTCTTCAATTTTAGAAGATGATTTATTAAATACCCTATAAGCTTTGCTTACTTGGGAATATCCAAGAAAAATTCCCATTGAAGCCTTTGCTTCAAATTTTCTAAGGTATTCTTTATTGTTATTATGAATATAAACAACACAGCCAAAAACTCTAAAATAATTTATTTTAGGTTTCTTTCCTTTAAGTAACTCATAAGGAGTTTTACACTTAAGTTTGTGTATCAGACTTCTATTCAAGACATAGTTGGCTGTACTAACAGCTTCTGCCCAATAGGAAAGAGGCATATTAGCATCTGCCAACAATATGCCAGCAGCTTCAATTAGTGTTCTGTTCTTCCTTTCAACTACCCCATTTTGTTGGGGAGTTCTAGGAGCTGAGAAGCTATGTTTGATACCTTCTCTCTCACAGAATTCTTGCATAAGAAGAGAGTCAAACTCAGTACCATGATCACTTCTGATCAAGGCCACATGAGTAGAGTACTCAGTCTGCACACATAATGAAAAGTCTGTAAGGGCTTTGAAGTTATCAGCCTTAGTTCTCAAAAAGAACACCCAAGTGAACCTAGAGAAGTCATCTACAATGACTAGGGTGTAATACTTCCCTCCTAAACTCTGTACATTTATTGGGCCAAATAGGTCCAAATGTAATAAATACAGGATTCTAGGAGAATCACTTTTATTTACTGATTTAAAAGAGTTCTTGGTTTGCTTGCCTAGTTGACAAGCCTTGCATAGGCTCTCCTTCTTGTAGGGGCAAGAAGGTAAACCTCTAACAAGGTTATGTTTAGATAACCTAGATATATTCTTGAGGTTAACATGGCTAAGCCTTTTATGCCATAGAGTATTGTTATTGGTTACTTCATTAAACAAGCAGATTTCAGAGTGAGTTGAATTAAAATCTACTAAATAAATGTTACCTTGTCTAATGCCTACTAATACAACATTATTATTTAAAGTAATATTACAAAGAGAGTTAGAGAATGATACCTGGTATCCAGCATCACATAACTGACTTACTGAAATTAGATTATGCTTCAGTCCAGTCACATAAGCAACTCTCTTGAATGTTACAGCTCCAATTGTCATCCTGCCATAGCCTTCAGTTTGACCACAGCTTGAATCTCCAAAGATTACCTTTGGGCCAAGCTTTGCCTTGAACTTTGATAGATGTTCTTTATTTCCTGTCATGTGCTTGGAGCAACCACTATCCAAATACCACTTATTTTGAGTGATAGGATAGGTCTTCACCTGCAAATAAATCAATTTAAACATTGTGGACCCAGGTAACCTTGGGTCCCTTGTTTTTCACATAAGAAAAACTGGAAATAAATGAATAAGCAGGCTGAGGGTGATAACCTAATGGGTAAGATCTCCTAGGTGGGATTCTCCATGCAGATGATGGGTCAATGAACCTAGGGTTTCTATTCATATTCGGGTTTCTAAAGTTCTGGGTGTAATTTTGAAATTCATATTGGAAACGTCGACCAGCGTTCGACGATGGCTGCTCAGATCGTCGATCTCCGTTCGACCACTGAGCTTGTGATCGTCGATCGACGTTCGACGATAGATGCTCAGATCGTCGAGCTTCGTTCGACCACTGAGCCTGCGATCGTCGAGCAGCGTTCGACGTTTTTTGTAATTCCTTAAATTTCTGTTTTCTTTTCTCTCTTTTAGCTTTATTTAAAGCTCTATTTACTTGATTGACTTGCTCAGTGTTTTTTATTCCACTAGATGAAATAAAATTCACTGGATTTGATAGTTGGTTTTTAAGAATGATTGGGGGCTCACTAGAAGATGCTCCTAAGCCTAATTTGTTATTGCCTGACCTAGTGTTAGACATGCTGGTTATTTCAAGCAACTTAAGGCTTCTACCATTCAGAGACTCTTCTAACCTTTTGGACTTAGCTAATTCATTCTTAAGAAATTTAATTTCTTCACTAGAATTAGTGAGATCTTCCTTTAACTTAATGTTTTCATTAGCAATCAATTCAGATTCAGCTAGTTTAATTCTAAGTTCTTTTATTTCTTTTTCAGAACTAATTAAATCTAAACATAAAGATTTAAAATCAGATTTAAATTCAGCAGATGTAAAGTCATAAGAAGATAATACCTCATCTTCTGTTGGCATCTCTTCATCAGAATCTGAATTCTCTGCAGCTGAGTGATTGCTGCAGGCATCAATTACCATCAGGCAAACTTCCTTTGCCTTCTTTTCTTCTTCATCCTCACTGGAGCTTGAGGAAGAGGATTCCTCATCAGAATCGCTCCAGGTTTCAGCAACAAAGCCTCTCTCCTTCTTTTTATTCTTGTAGAAGGATGGCTTGGAGTGCTTCCTGTGTTGATCCTTGTCTTTTCTTTTATCTTTGTTCTTTTCCTCTGGACAATCTGGAAGAATATGTCCAGGCTTCCTGCAACCATAACAGATTATTTCTTTAGAAGGGGTACGATCATACCTTGGTTTATCTTCATACTTTGAAGATTTCTTTCTGAATTCCTTCCTTCCCATCTTGAGAAACCTTTTGGCAAATAATGCCATCAGTTCCTCATTGGACTGGCTGCCTTCAGAAGTGTCAGCAGCTTTAAGAGCAAGGGTTTGCTCTTTTCTTGTAGGAGTTGGGGTCTTTGCTTCAGCTTCAGCTTCCCTGGACTTCAGCACTTGCTCAAAAGACTTGAGCTTGCCGAGAAGGGCTTCTATTGAGATTTCTGTTGTGCTTCTGGCTTCCTTTATAGGCCAGATCCTCAGATCCCATGTGCTAGGGAAGCACATGAGAATCTTATCATTGACCTCTGTTAATGAAATATCCTTGTCAAGGGTCCTCAGCTCATTGATGATTGAGCTGAGCCTTGTGTACATAGCTTCCACTGATTCAGCATCAGTTTTCTTGAAATTCTCATATTGTGAGATAAGGTTGGACCTCCTGTCCTTCCTTTCATCAGCTGAACCAGCTACAATCTGGTTCAGTGTATCCCACATAGCTTTTGCTGAGGAGCAGTCAGCAACCTTCTGGAATACTTCATCAGACATTGTCTGAGCCAGAATGTTCATTGCCTTGGCATCTGCTATCTTTGCCTTTTTGTACTCATCATTGTAGTCTGGAGGAGGCACTGCACTCATATCAGATGATGATGAGGCAGTAGCTGCAGCAGGTGCCCTTGGTTGTCCTGTCAAAATAGAAGCAAAAATACTTTCATCAATAGAGTTCATATATAATTTGATCCTTGCCTTCCAGATGCTGAACTTAGCTAAGTTGCATGCTGGAGGTCTGGTGCTAGAATAATCCTTGGACTGGGCCATGATAGTGAAAGAGAATATCTATAAACTTTGGTATCTATCAGGATCTTGTGACTTAGGTGTTAGCCTATTCAGTCAGTCAACCTCCCTCTGGTACCAATTGAAAGAGAAGGGATAGATACTACTCTAGAGGGGGGGTGAATAGAGTAATAAAAAATTGCACTAGCAAAGTTGACTTTCTACTCAACTCCCTTGGAGTTAAATGCGGAATGAAAGTTATAGATATTTGAGATTAAACCTTAGAGCCTAACACAAGTGTTGTGCACAAAAAGGCAGCCAACTGTAATTACAGTTAAGACTTGGAAACCTAAACAGCAACTAGCAAACCTAGTTAAGATCTAATCACAGCCACAATGCAAGTAATTAAATAAAGCAATCCAGACGACACAAGGAATTTATAGTGGTTCCCCAAACAACTTGGGTACGTCCACTCTTCTACCAACAAGGTAGGAATCCACTCAGGTTTTTGATCAGGTGCCCTGCCACCAACAAGATCTGCTTCAGGTAGATCAAGAAACCCTTTAGAATTTTGATCAGGTATCTAAAAAACCAACACAGGTTTTTGATCAGGTGCCCTGCCACCAAGGGATACTTTTGAAGGGAGTAATAACCCTTTACAGGAGGGGGAAAGGAGGTTAAGGTGTCTTCTCTATTTTACAATAGATTAGAGAAGCACAATAACTTGCACTGAGCTAGAAAGCTCTAAAAGAATCAAGGCTCCCCCTGGCTCAAAGAACGACCAGGTGAAGTCTTGCTTCAGTACAGAAACACTTCAGTAAATACTGAAGGAAAAAGCTACAAGAAGATAAATAATATGAAATAAGATTTTCTTCTTCAGGCAGCTATCTTCTTCTTCTTCTTCTTCAAAAGGCTCTGAGTGAAGATCTTCCTGTAAGCAGGAGAACTCAGGTTGAAGAAGAGTGAAGAACTAGAACTTCTTCTCAGTTAGATGTGAATGTGCTGAGAGCAGTTGGAAACTGTAAGTTCTTAGGCTTGAATGATGCTGATCGCTTTTTGGTATGTGAGAGCTAGTTGATTTCTTCTTCAAAGAAGTCTTTATATAGCAGCAGCAGCAACGGCTCTTAACTGAGTTTGAATCTTGTCTTCTTCTGAACTCTGCAAGCTGAGCTGCAAAAAGCATAAAGCAAAACAAAATACTGCAGGTAGATATCTTATAAAAGGATAAAGCTTTCTAAGAAGCTGCAAATACTTCTGATGAAATAATATAAGAGAAAGTCACATCAGAAAAGACTCTTTACAGCTAAGAAAGACTTTTTGAGTCTAACGGCTATAAAGGACAGCCTGGCAGAAATCATATCTCGGTTATAAGACAAACAACTTTGTCAGAAAAGATTAGCTCATGCATAAAGAATAGAATAGATATTGCATGGAAGTGTTATCACAATTTATTCAGATAATCTTTTATAAAATGTGCCAAAATAATTATGAAATTAGTCACATCACAGAAGACGACAAAACTATTTAAAACATGCAGCAAAACGTCGAACGACCCTCGGAGATCGTCTACCGACGCACGGAGATTGTCGACCTATCGGACAGATAGTCGAACGATCCAGATAGTCGAACTATCAAAGAAGATAGTCGAACTATCTCAGCAGATAGTCGACCTATCAGAACAGATAGTTGTGCTATCAGATAGTCGATCTATCCGGACAGATAGTCGAACTACCAAACAAAACAGATAGTCGACCTATCACAGAAAAATAGATAGTCGACCTATCAACAGATAGTCGACCTATCAAAACAAAACAGATAGTCGACCTATCAACAGATAGTCAAACTATCAGATAGTTGAACTATCCAAGCAGATAGTCGAACCATCAAAGCAACACAGATAGTCGACCTATCAACAGATAGTCGAACTATCAAAGCGGACAGATAGTCGACCTATCAACAGATAGTCGAGCTATCAGATAGTTGAACTATCAGGACAGATAGTCGAACTATCAAAGCAAACAGATAGTCAACCTATCAACAGATAGTCGAGCTATCAGATAGTTGAACTATCAGGATAGATAGTCGAACTACCAAAGCAAACAGATAGTCGACCTATCAACAGATAGTCGAGCTATCAGATAGTTGAACTATCAGGACAGATAGTCGAACTACCAAAGCAAACAGATAGTCTACCTATCAACAGATAGTCGAGCTATCAGATAGTTGAACTATCAGGACAGATAGTCGAACTATCAAAGCAAATAGATAGTCGACCTATCAACAGATAGTCGAGCTATCAACGCAGACAGAACGTCGACCAACTGATAGACGATCGTCGATCAGCCGATAGACGATAGTCGAGCGACGTTCGACTATAGTCGAACGAAAAACTACTTAACCAAATATTCATCTGGAAAAGCAATTCTACACAACTAGAGAATCAAAACTATCAACTAACCTTTGACCATAGATAAATCTTGGGTCAAGAGACAGAAAGAGAGGACTGAACTCAAATCAAAACCTAGGGTTCCAACACATACTGAGATGTAGCTGCCACAAACCCCTTTCCTTTCTCTTCGTAGGTCACTCTAGGCTTCTTCTCAGACTCCAGACATCCGCTTCGACACTCTCGGGCAAAGTGTCCCAGCTTTCTACAGCAAAAGCATGCGTCCGGGTTTCGGCCAATAGTTGTTCCAGACGCACCAAAAGAAGGAACTAGACCCGACCTCCTTGCCTTCTTACACCATCTACGGAAACCGGACTTCGAGGTGGGTAGAGCCTTTAACTCTATATTCTCAGCACTAGAGTCTTTCTTATCTTGGACTCCCTTCATAGCTTTCTCTGTCCCCTGATCGTCTTTATGACAATCTCGGGCAAAGTGACCAAACCTTCCACATTTATAACAGTAATATGGAGTTTGACTAGCAGATACGTCAGGCCTCACTTTACTCCTCTTTCGGTGTACAGACTTTGCGGGATCTGGGGAGTTTGGTAACCTGCACCCTGACGTCTGGTTGATTCTGGCCAGATCTGCTTCCAAAGTTATAGCCGCCTCCACTAATACTCGGAATCCAAGTAGCTTTGGTCCTACGAGTAGCAGTTGTAATTCATCACGTATACCATTGTAGAATCTATTAACTATAGTCTGCTCGTTCTCCAAATCAAACCCCGGGTAGCGCCTTATAATAATAAATGCCTGCAAATACTCCTCAACTGAGTTCATACCCTGCACTAAAAGCATGTTCAACTGCTGATCCAAAGGTTTTATACATGCTAGTTATTCTATCACACCACTCGGTGTTGAAGTCACCCTAGGGACAGGGGGCTGCACTTGCCCTCCAAGTTATGTTTTAGTCACCGCGAACACCACTTCAACCATCCTTCTTATGGTTTCAACAGAAAGCAAGGTCTCAGGCACGTTGTTAAGTGCATTACTCTCCGTGGAGTGCTGACCTTACGATTGCTCCGCACCACTCGTAGTCCCCTATAAAGCATAACTATCAATTAGGCGACATACAAATTGCTAAAAGCAATCATTGGAACACTCAGGTTCCTCAAAAACAAGTGTATTTTCATTCCTAAGTGGACATTCATGGGTTCTTTTATGTTATAACGATGACGCACATACATGTGCTCACCACCCCTTAAAATAATTTGCCCACAAATTCCAATAAGCAAGACCGGAACCGGTAGTCTGATACCAAATTCTAACACCCCTATCCGTCTCTTGGTATATAGCAGTAGGTCCGGCCAGGGCCTGACGCCATATACTACAGACAGACTGAAGGGTTACAGAATGAAACCATTCTACCAAACACAAACGTCCTACACAGAGCAACTAGTGGAAGCTTTTAAGTAGTTGAAAGAACCCAATAACATATAACATTTATCATGAATGTCCACCAACCACAATAGGAATGAAATACTATAATACAGAAAAGTACTTTGCCTTATGGCCTTACAAATGTTCACTTAATTACATATTTTTTTACAGACATCGGCTCGCAGGCCGGCCACACATGACAGAAATAAAACAACAGTTCACTTTGGTCTTCGAGGGCCAGCACAGCAGCTTGGGCTTCAGCCCGCTATTTGGTACTTGGTTCCGCAGCACCTGCAAGCAACATTCCACCGTATGGTGGCAAACAAAGCAACGGTCAGCTAAAGCTAACAAAATTATAACGACCCCACCCCTTATTCGGGATGGCAGTGCTCCTTTCCTGCATTTCATTAGCCCAGCTAAACAATTAAGTGCATAAGTATATTTTTCTACAGGTGTAGGCTCGCTCGGCCCAACACCCCGTGCACTCAGGGCACATTCTTAGTGAATCCGGTCAATTCCGTGGCTTCACTACCATCCAAAAATCCTAGTGAAAGTACAACCTAGAACAGTTCACCACAGGTGGAGGATCGCACGGACGCCCACCCCATGCACTCAGGGCACATTAACGGTGTAACAGACTTCCCGGATACCACCTCCGTTTTGAGGTCCTTGACTTGACGGATTACTTTGAGCATTTCAGTCTTTACGGCCCCTGGCCTGAGACTCTCATTATGCCACTGAAGAGAGCCAATTTCCGCTACTCTCATGTCATAGTACACATAATGCAGGTACAGCTCCTCCATTTCCCGTTGCTCAAGTCGCCCTACCGTCTCTGAATACCGTAGTACTCATGGCCAAACCTGCAGGGCGCGGGTCGATTTTTCCTTTCCAGTTCGGCTCCCTAGCCTAATAATTCTGAACCCCATGGGCTCACTATTTTCCAAAGAAAGACCCTACATGTCTTCTGGAGACAGTCCTCGCACATACAATCCCAATTGCACAAGATTGTCCCAAGGCCACATAGTTGGCAGGAATGCATTTCCGCCCAGTTTTTCGGGTGCACCTTAGAGTTAATCCCCAAGGCTCCCTGTTGCAATCTACCATGTAGAAAACCCGAAGAACATTACAATATGGAGTCTTCTCCGATAATCAATGCACAATGCAACATCACCGATCCAGACAAACACGTCTGGGTAGGCTTCACACACAATGACTATGCCCATACTTTGATTACGGACTCTAAATAAGGGGGACTTCACATATCTACCCCAAGGAACACCGCGCACTCACCGCACACTCACAGGAGTGGGTTTACCATGCAGAAAGGAAGAGGACTTCACATGTCCAAGTTTAGAATCGTTACCCTTATAGTCCGTTTTAGCGTCATGAGAAACTGGCTGGATGGAAAGCTTCGTAATGAGAATGCCTCCGCAGATCCGGTCTCGGTTTTCGATTCGATGCTCCGCCGGCGGCTGGGATCCTCCTCCTCCTTCTTCCTTGCTTTCTCCTCTTTCTAAGACTTAAGAAATAGAAAGGCTAAAAGAAAATGATGAGTTTAACCCCCACTCCCGGCCTTAAGGAAGGAGGATTAATCCTAAGCCGTCAGATCTTATTTAAAGAAAACGAACGGCTCGGATCCAGCCACAGTCACTAAAATAAGCTGAACACGGCTTAGCATACAGCCGTGTGCCTGGCCGTGTGCCCTGCTTGCACACAAAGTCATCGATCCAGAGTAGGACACAGGTCGAGACACGCCCGTGTCCCAACTTGGCATGCCCGTGTCGGGTCATCGACACGCCCGTGACCAGGGGCGTGTCACGCATAACTGCCAGGCCAACCGTCACGTCCCTTGGTGGACACAGGTGTCCACACACCCGTGCCGAATCTGACACGCCTGTTTCATAAAGTACACTCCTGTGTAACCCGGCCGTGCACTCCTAACAACACACCCAGGGTTTCAACCCGAGAATAACACGGGTGGTGACACGGGTGAGGACACGCCCGTGTCACTACTGTTCAAAACCGTGTTTCCTGCCGTGTCCTTTGCTGGACACAGCCCAGCCAACACAGTAGGACACGGCCATAGACACGCTCGTGTCCCAGGCCGTGTAGCCTTATAAAGGCACCAAAAAATCCTTAGGACGCGACCAGCTCATTTATAATTTTCGGGGCGTTACAGATAACATTATTAGACTGCACGGTGTGCCCCGCAGCATCGTGAGCGATAGAGATGGGTGTTTTACATCTAATGAATGGAGGTTGTTGCTGCAAATGTTCGGAACTAAGTTGAAGTTCAGCATAGCCTTTCATCTGCAGACGGATGGGCAGACCGAGAGGGTCAACAGGACGATGGAGGACATGTTTTGCATGTGCGTCCTAGACTTCAGAAATCATTGGGAAGACCATCTGTATTTGGTGGAGTTTGCGTACAACAACATCTACCAAGAGAGCATACAAATGGCGCCCTTTGAGGCCCTATATGGTAGAAAATATCGCACGTCATTGTTGTGGTTAGAAACGGGTGAGGCAAGGTTGTACAAAAAGCAAAAGGTAGAAAGCGCCACTTCATTTGTACGAACCATTCGAGAGAGTTTACTGATCGCTCAAGATAGACAAGCTAAATACTATAATGCCAAGCATCGGAACATCGAGTTCGCGGTTGGCGATTGGGTGTATTTGAAGATAAAGTCGTTCAAGGGTGTTTCACGGGTACGACGCTTGAAGAAGCTGAGCCCGAGATACCTTGGACCATTTGAGATTCTGGAGCGAATCGGTGAAGCGGCTTATCATCTAAGGCTATCGGTGGAGTTGAGTGGTCTACACAACGTATTCCACATAAATGTGTTGCGGAAGGCGGTGCAAGAGCCTTCGCAGGTGATCGCAGTTGATCAAATACCGATGGACAAAGGGTTAATGACAAGGGTCAAACCCATTCGTTTTGAGGACTTTGAAGTCAAGCGACTTCGTAACAAGGTGATGAGGATGGTCAAAGTCCGTTGGGACAATTGTGGTCGTGAGGAGCTCTCTTGGGAATGGGAGCAGACCATGCTTGAGGAGTACCCAGAGTTATTCCACTCAGGTACCGCTTTTGGATTTTTGTATCTTATCCTTTGGTAATTTCGTGGATGAAATTTTTTTAAGAGGGAGAGATTTGTAACGCCCCGAAACTCAAAAGAGGAATGGGCGGCATTTTTAGGCGTGTTTTGGCCTTGGTAAAGGTCACACGGCCTAGTACACGGGTGTGTCCCAGGGCCGTATCAGGCGTGTGTTCTATGCCTCTCCGAGCACTCAAAGCTTTTCACTCAACGAGCGTTTAGTGAGGGCACATGGCCCGACACACGGGCATGTCAATGGTCGTGTTCCTCTCAAGTTGGTTGCGGGTTTGTGCTGAGGGAGCTACACGGCCTAGAACACGAGCATGTCACAGGGCATGTCTAGCACACGACATGTGACATGGGCGTGTTATATGGCCGTGTCGTGCTCTGGACGTTTTGGACCTGTGTCGATGGAGGAACACGCCCAGCTATACGGGCGTGTACTGGATGACACGAGAGTGTCAAGACTGACACGGGTGTGTCAAGTGCCCGTATTCTTTTCAGGACGCCACGGTTTCAGCGGCGAATGAGTTACACTGCCTTGGACACGGGCGTGTGGCAAGCCGTGTTTGGCCAGGAAGTTTATTTTCAGGATGAATCATGGCCGTTCGTTTCCTTATTTTGGGATCTAACGGTTCAGGCCTTTCCATCATAGGGTTAAGGCTGAGATTGGGGCTTTAAACCCTCACTTTTCATTGGCCACTCTCTTTCTAAATTATAGAGAGAAGGGAGAGCAAGGAGGAATAAGGAGTGAAGATCCGGTCGCCGGAGGAGATTCAGAGCGCCAAATCGCAAACCGAGTCCAGATCTACGGAGGCGAGATCATCGCGGTGCTTTTCATCCGTGTAGATTTCCATTGTGCCGAAGAGGAATGCTAGGGTAACGATTCTTTACTTGAGCATGTGAAGCTCTTCTTCTTTTGCATAGGGAAAACCCGATCCCGCGAGTGTGCGGTGAGTTTGTGGTGTTCTTTGGGGTAGATATGTAAAGTCCCCCTTGTTTGCATGTAGAGTCTGATATCGAGAAACGGACATAGGCATGGTGTGTGAAGCCTATCCGGACAAGTTGGTCTGGATTGGTGATGTTTTACTATGAATGATTAGCCGGAGAATACTGCATGCCTTTGGTTGTTTTCGGGTTATCTATGTCGTAGATTGCAACAGGGAGTCTTGGGGATTAACCCCAAGGTGCACCCGAAAAACTGGGAGGAAACGCATTTCTGCCAACTTGGTGGCTTGGGAGCCAGCCTTGAACATAACTGGGTTATGTGCATGTTTGATCGTTTTGGGACTCGGGGAAACTTGACCCGCGCATATGTCTTAAATTGACGTTGCGGTGTGAGCAATGGGTTAGACGGAACCATACCCGCTCTTTGTCGTTCGGTTAAAACGACCTAAGGTATGTTGTACTTACCGTTAGCATAGATGGAGGGTCTTAGGAGTGGCCAGAAAGACCAAAATGATCACGAGATTTGCCGTCCAAGGGATGGTGGTGAGACCGCGGTTTTGACCAAGTTCACGGAGTTAGTGCCTTGAGAGCATGGGGTGTGTGGCCGTGTGAGCCTGCACCTGTGATGTTGTGGTTATTCACTATATTGCTTGTTACGCTAACAAGTGCAAGGAATTGCCGCCCCGAGTTTGGGTGCGTAATCGTTATAATTTGGTTATCTTTAGCTGACCATTATTCTTGTTTGCCACCGTTGCGGTGAATTGTGCTTGCAGGTACTGCGGAGCCGAGTGGCAAATAGCGGGCCAAAGCCCAAGTTGTTGAGCCGACCCTCGAAGGCCTTGTTTGTTTACTTGTTTAAATCATGGGTGGTCGGCCTGCGAGCCGAAGTTTGTAAGACATTGTTTAAATTTAGTGAACTATTGTAAGGTCATAAGGCCAGTACTTTTTGGTACTTTGTATTTCATTCATGTTGGTTTTGTTAGTGGACATTTGTGCTTGTGGCTGGGTTCTTGCTTTTGGAAGTTAATAAATTGCTTCCGCTAGATCCTCTGTGTAGGACGTGTGTATTGGTTGAATGGTTTCATATAGTAACTCGTCGGTCTGTCTGTGGTATATGGCGTCGGGCCCCGGCCGGACCTACTGCTATATGCTATGTGATGGATTGGGGTGTTACACACAACCTATCTTCCATTGGTGACCTTATTCATTCTCAACCATACTAGGTGCACTAACTACCCCTTTATCTCATACCGGGTTTCACATGATTTCTTAATTCTACAGTTTTACTATATGCAGACCTAATAAGCTATATGGTGTGCATGAATGGTGACCCCTTCAAATGTTCATCCAAATAACTTAAGATTATTACAGGGGATCTAACATGATATTTTACAGATAAATCCAAAATATAATAAATTTCCTAATTTATTTAGTATTTAATTAATTTTTTGCAAAATCAGGTCAGTCGTGTTTTTGAACATCAAGTATACTTTTCTGACCTGGTATGGCCTTAAACAAATTATGGCAAGTATATATCATCCAATCAATAATAAATACAGAGAACCACAATTTTCCAAAAAGTGATTGACCTTCAATTAAGATATTGATTAAATAATCACCAAGATAAGGTAAAGAAGTAAATATTACAAATAATCATCCAAAAATTATAAAAAACTTACTACATGACAATTATATGCAGAAAAGACCACTGAAAAATAATTACTAATTTAAAAGCTTATTTGGTCACATAATTAAATCATTTAAAACAACTTAATGTTAGGCACCTTGTGTAGCAACCCATATAAATAGTCTTTTAATAATTCTATAGAATTCACAGAGCTTAATGATGGCCTAAAAGATCCTCTGCCCAAATTTCATAAGTTTTCAATGAGTAAATATTGCTTAATAAATTCCTTAATAAATAGGTCAACTACAAAGGTTGTGAATGAAGTACCTCAAATACTGATCTAAAATTCACACTAAAATTTACAGAGCTTTATAATAACAATATATGACCACAAACTAAATTTCAAGATCATTCAAGGTCATATTATTAGGTAATAAAATCATGATCAAAAGTGCACTATTTGGTCCTAAGATATTTCATAGGAGATGTAAGTGCCTAAAAATCCTAATTTCATTTCTTAGGTCTTATATCCACCCTAGAAACTCAACCACAAAATTTCAAGACATTCCAAGGACATATGGTCCCATGTCCTTCAATAGGCTCAATATCCACCCCTAGGGTTCACACAAGGGTTCTTGGGCATCTCGAACCCCAAACCTCCCAAAATCTCTTGTGGGGTTTTTATGTGACAATAAATTCGTGGCCAAAGTTTCACCAAGTTTGGATGAATATTGGCCACTCAACCCACCAAGCACACATCTGCCCTAATTTACCCTTAAGGGACCAAACTTTGGTCACACCAATACCAATTCAAATCAACCCCAAATGGGCGGAGATTTTTACCAGTATCATATAATGAGCATAAATACAATCCACCAAAATTTTGGGGAATCATGAGGTCATTGGACCCTCTAATTAACCCATAAATGGATTATTAATTTCTTACAAAAACTATAGAAAAATGTTTTCCAAAAATTCTCATTTTTGGATATGTTAGGGGTATAGATATGAGTGACTCCTAGTACATATTTCAAGGCATTTGGACAAGTAGTTTAGTGGAGGCACTCAATTTAAACTTCAAGACCTATAATTTTCATGTTGACTACTTTTCCTCAAAAGGCCTATAAGGGCCTCATTTGACAGCACCAAAAAGATGCATGTTAAAGGGGTAATCTAATCATTATATTACAATATAATTATAATAATAATAGAGAAACACGGTTCATCTTCTTCTTCCTCCCGAAAACGCAAAAATAAACGCATGTAGCTTTTCCAAGCTCCATTGTCGGCCACACGTCCACCTCCCTGGCCGGCCACCGCCACCGCCAGCTCCGTTGAGGTGGTGGCTATCGCCTGGCGGTGGTTTGGCCGCCAGAGGTGGTGGTTTCTGGCGAACCAACCACCATAAAATTTCAGAAAATCTCCGTTTTTCCTCACTTGAATTGGCTCGTTTGAGCCCGATTTCTCAGCCTAATTTGATTTAGGATACTAGCATAAGGGGAGAGGAGGAGAAGTGGACCTTCCATTGGGCTTGGTGTCGAGTGTGGTGGTGGAACTCCATTACAGGCCGCCTCTCTTAATTTCCACCTCTCGATTTCGATTCTCCAGCAAAATGCTTAATCCAAAGCTCGAATTCGAGTGCTTGGAACGTTTTGAAGCTAATGAATGGATCATAAATTGGAATGGGGGCTATACAGGGGGATTTATAATTTTTACATACGAGGGGAGGTGAAGGGGTGGTCGGCCATGGTGGTTAGGCTCCTCTGTTGGAACTCTAGTTTTGATTTGGGCAAGGATCACTATTAGGATGTATTAGATTGACCCAATATATATAGTCAAGGGTCATAGGTTTATTTCCAGGTTTGCTCCTTCAGAAAAATTCAGAGAAGTTCAAATTTGAAGTTCAGAAATTTGCTAGAAGAAATTCTCCGAGCTCAGTTCAATGAACTCTGAGCTAAGTTTAACGAACTCTGAGCTTAGTTCAATGAAATCTGATCTCAGCTCAAAGAAAGCTTTAAAACTCAGTTCAATGATTTTGCAGTTCACATTCTCTGAGCTCAGCTCGACGAACTCCTAGCTGAGCTCAACGAACTCTGAGCTGAGATCAACGAACTCAAAGCCCAGTTTGAAGAAAGCTTTAAAATTGAGATCAATGATTTCTTTGCAGTATATAGGCAGAATTATTTACAGTTGGCCGAATTAATTAAGGCTTAATTAAAGGCGATTATAGCTATCATATTTAATGTTATATATTCTTATGAATATAGCCGTTTGGAGGCTGCATTAATTATGGATTAAATAAGGATTTAATGCTAATTGATTGCCAAAGCAATTACAAATCTCGGGAATATTCAGCCATTGTAGTAAAAGGAAATTGAAATGCTTTTGAATCAAGATCAGACAATACATATAGATTCTCTCTTACAAAAGAGAAGTTACATGAGAATTCTCAGACAAGAGGAGAGACAACAATAGACAAGAAAAAAACTCTGCCTTCTTCCAAAAATCTAAGTATCAGAGTTCTTCATCTGCTCCAAGCTTTCAAGAGACAAAAATACAAAATCAGTCTAAAAGGCTTGCTGGAGATCAGCATCAATCTGAAGGCCTACACCCTGAAGCAAAGCATCCATTTCCTGATTGTTGAGACCGAGCGGTCTGTCGGATGAGACCGGGCGGTCTGGCGGTTTGTTTGGCGGTCTGAGCGGTTTGGCAGTACCGAGCAGTCCGTCAGATGAGACCGGGAGGTCTGGCGGCTTGTCCGGTGGTCTGGGCGGTCTGGCGGTTTGTGCGGCTTATGCGGCTTGTATAGTTTCAGGTTCTTGTAATTATTAGTCCGACATTGCTTATTTGTAATCCCTCTTCTCTCCTCCATTCTATAAAAGGGAGGTCATACCTTTGTAATAGATACCTTTTTCAGATAATAAAATTTCAATTATACTACTTGCGGTTTGTTTTTTGTTCGGTTCTAACATGGTACCAGAGGCCTCGATCTACTCCTCCTTATTCTTTGTGCCTTCTCTGACCGCGGGACCTGTCCGCGCGGCTTGCTTCATGTTCACGCAACCTGTTTTTTCGCGGCCTGTTTCTTCCGCCTGTTTGCTTGCGCCCTGTTCGCGCGGCCTATTTCTTTTGCTTGCGCCCTGTTCGCGTGGCCTATTTCTTTTGCTTGCGCTCTATTCGCGCGGCCTGTTTGCTTGCGCCCTGATCGCGCGTCCTGTTCGCGCAGTCTGTTTCTTTTCCTTGCGCCCTGTTCGCGCGGCCTGTTTGCTTGCGCCCTGTTCGCGCGACCTGTTTCTTTTGCTTTCTTATTTCTTGTGACATGTTCTAGTCGTCGCGCCCTCCTCCTCCTCTTCAATCGCCGCGACCTGTTTTTGGCCTTGTTTGCCTTTCGCCTCCCAGTAACCCCCTCTTCTGTTCGCGTTGCCTGTCTTGTAGCCGCCCGACTTCTTCCCCTTTGCCTTGCTCTGCATCTTGGTCGTGGCCTTCCTTGCCGCTGGTGTGTTATCACCGTGACCACTGCAGACTCCTCTCCCGTTCCGCTATGGCCTTCTTTGCTGCTCGTCCTGCTTGCTGTTCGTACGGCTTGTTCTTTCTAGCCGAGCGACCTCTCTCAATCTGCTTCTTGTGAAAGTCCACCTTTTGCCAACTACCTTCACCTATGGGGGGGAATAGGTGTATCGCAGCTTTTTGCGGAATTAAAACTATACCTGCACAAATAAACAAAACAACACAACACAGAAAGACACAGGCAATTTATAGTGGTTCCCTGATTTGGGTACGTCCACTCTCCCCTTTCGACCTATCTCCCAACAAGGTACGACTCGGTCACTTCACCAACAGGATTGAAAACCAATCCTCACACTAAGGAAGCAACTCTTCCACACGAAGGAGTCACCACTCCTCCACCACGGGTTGCACCCAACCCTTACACAGAGGAACCAACGTTCCTTTACAACAAAAAGAAAAACTTGAATGTATAAAATACAAACTACTTTTGGAGCCCTTGGTGTCCCTCTTCGTTCGACGTTGCATTCTTGAATAAGTCGAAGAGTCCACGACCTAAGTGCTCTCTTAGAGAGAATCTCCCCGAAACCAGTGGCGGCAAGAAGTGCGGCGGCGTAGCTGTCAGGATGGACGGCGGCAACGAAGTGCGGCGGCTGAGCTTTGGAGATCCAACCTTCGTAGCAAAGCTAGCAAGGTCTACCAACGGACTTGCTAGGATCGATCGTCTTGATCGATTCGAAAAGGGAAGGTATTCCCGATCAACAAATCAAGAGACAAAGGATCTCTAGGTAGACATGTGAGACGCGTTGCTTGGCTGAGCTTCTGTCGCCGGGAGATCGAGAAGAAAACACGATCAGCACCGGTGACAACTTGCACGAGCGGCGATGGCGGCGGACGGCGATCTACGATCCGTTAGGTCAAGTCGTCGGCCGGCCTTTTTCGTTTTGGTTCACTGCTCATTACGTTCAAAATAGGAGTGTATTTATACAGTAGAATACTCCTTTATGACCGTTGTGGGTCCCACCAGAATAAGCCCTAAATCCGGTTCAAAACAGCACCTGAATATTTGGTCCGGTCCAGCGAGCAGAAGAAATTTGCCTAAGGCAAATTCGGCGAGAATCATTGGTGATTCTCGACGAATCGGCGAGAATCACTTATGATTCTCGCCGAATTCTACTTGGTAGAATTCTGGCTGAAGATCTTGCCATCCGGAGAGAATCGGCGAGAATCATAATTCATTCTCGACGAATTGGCGAGAATGCAAAGTCATTCTCAACGATTCGGCGAGAATCAACTAGTGATTCTCGACGATTCTGCCTTAAGCAGAAATCAAGACGACGTTGAGACAGCCGGCAGCAATCGACAAGATTCAGCGAGTGATTCTCGACGATTCGTCGAGATTCTCATCGAATCGGTGAGAATCACTTAGTGATTTTCGACAATTTCTACTTAGACGATTTTCGTCTTTCTTCCCGTGAGTTGCTTTGACCCATCCTTTCTCCTTGTCTGCTCTTGATCTTTCTAAGCCCTGTACTTGAAAGTAAGTACACTCCAATAGAGAGAGTACACGTAGGCCAACACACGGATCTTCTCAATGAGGGATTACGTTGCGCAGACCCGTGTATATTGACCCACTGCACCCTGATATTGGTGTGTACTTAGCGTAGAATAACTGCAAGCACAACTTGAAATATATCATCAAATACATTGTGGATTCATCTTAGCTAGACAGGAGGCTTCCTCAAATCCAGGTAATTGTGGATACAATACCCAACAATCTCCCCCTATTTGAAGAAGCCAAAATCCTACTAGCTAAGATGAATTTCACCAATCCAGATAATACATACAGCAAATCAAGAGAAGAACAATAAATGCAAACAGAACAATACTAGAGTCAATCATGAAATCACATATATATAGAGAGATATCCACAATAATTGTTCATATGATAACATGATAAGAACGATAAACAAAAAGGAATACATCAGCAAAAATCCTAGGTCTCTTTCTCCTTAGCTATTTCATCATTTAGTTGCTGCGCCAAGTGTTTCCTGCTTTGTCTTTCGAAGTATTCCCTTGGCTTGGGGTAGTATCTGGGAGGAGGAGCTTTATTTTCCACAGTGTTGGACCTGAAGAAAATGTTCCGTTTAGCTTCAAAGGTCTTGTGCAGCTCCCACTCGTACTGATTATAAACATCATTCCGATTTATCTCCCCCCTCTTTGTAGTGTAAATGTGTCCAGAATGATACTCCTTGATACCGGACTCCACCTTTCGTTCCTCACTTCATCCTCCTTCAATCTGATTTTCTTTTCAGCTTGCGTTTCCTTGGATATCCCTTCTTGAATTTTTCTCTTGCCTCTAGCTTTTGCTAGGGCTTCTTGGTCAAACCAGGCACCGCGCTCAGCTCTTGCAGCAGCCCTAGCAGCCTTCTTAGATTCAGCCTCACTCAGTGGAACTTCTTCAACCCTTTCTTCTTCCTCATCAGCAGCAGCAGTCTCTTCCGGAGGGGCAACCGGAACGTGAATGACTGAGGCCTGTTGAACTAACCAGTGGGCCGTTTCAAAAATATAGCTATTCGATTGATCGAAGTTATCAAATATTATCTATTAGATTAATCGAAGTTTAGTTGTCAATTAGTTTCTGTTAGATTTAAAAACATACCTATTAGTCTGATCTAAGTTGTCGAGTATCACTTGTTGAAGCCCTGCCATCTTAGTTTTATAATCTTCCTCCCCCTTTTTGGCTTCCACAGCAATTTAGTTTGCGTAAGCGTGCAGGGACTCATCAATGTGCTGTACTGTCTTTGAAAATTCATTCAACAAGGTCTTTTGATTCGCGTTCAGAGTCACCATGTTGGCATCAAATTTTTGGATGCTATTAGCCACAACATGTGCATTCTGATTAACCACTGCCAGGTCATCCGTGTTCTTTTTAAGTCCTTGTATAAGAAGAGAGACAGCTGTGCCAGCTGCTGTGTACTTTTCCTCAAACTTCTTTTCCATTACATCCAGCTTGTGATTAATTTCAACTATGTTCTTTAGCATCAGATCCTCAGATTCCTTAATTCTTTTTAGCACTTTGTCTTGTGCTTTCTCAAAAGTAACTTTGAGTTCATCCAGAATTCCTTGAACAATGTTCACAGTATGATTAGCTAGATTAGCTTGCAGTGGATGACCCTGAGGCATACCTTGGCCTTCTCCTTCCGTAGATTCACTGGATGAGCTAGAGACATGCACAGTCTCCACAGGGGAAATGTTGGAATCCTATGTATGTTTCTCAGGAATACACACCAGCCTTTGCTGAGAGGACTCCCCCTCCACAGTTGCACTGGTTTTCTCTGAAACTACCTCAGGAGCTTGTTTTCCAGATGGAACTGCAGTGTCATCCTGAGGCTCCATTACTTCCTGCCTCACATTTCCTTATTCCTCATCCTCATCATCCATGTTCTCAGTCTCAACTGCAGCATCGTCCACATCCTGTTCATCATCCTCCAGATCAGCACCTCCATCTCCCATATCATTATTGTCTAGGGCCGCCTCATCTTTCTCCACATCCTTACTTTCTTCTTCCAGGTTCTCAACTGCATCCCTTGCTATCAGAGAGATGTCAGATATAACATCAGCAGGAGCAGGTATAGACTCCCCCTCTGTTCCTGCAGTCAGCATATCAGGAACTTCACCGGGTACAGCCACGGAGTCTGCTGGAGTCCTATTGTCCTCATTCCCATGGGACTCAGCTAGGGAATCATCTCGTTCTTCACCTACGGCAGCGTGCCCGATCCTTCTCTCCCATCTATCAAAGACACTAGAGTCCATTTTCTTCAGATAGTGGAGGGGAACTCCTTTACTCATATCAAACTTGTCTCCATCCAGTTGGTTAAGATAAAGACTAATAATCCGTCCAAAACTGGGGGTTCGCAGAGTATCCTTTATTCTTTCAAACAGCATGGCCCCCCAGTTGAATCTCTTCCGACAGATGATGACAACTAGGATCTTGAACATCTCACCCGAGATATGATCGTGGGAGCCTGGTTTACAGATCGGGACTTTCCCGACGATGTCTGACAGAAGCTTCCCTTCCTCGTTCATTTCCTTCCTCTTGATAGATTTGATTCCTCTTGGTAGTCCACAGAATAGAAGGGTCCTGGCTCGATCCTGTTCTTCCAGATAATCCTCTTGATCAGAGCTAGAGAGCTGTAAGTATTGTGTCAGTTTCCCTTTAGACAATTTGATCCTTGCACCGACAATCTTACACTTGATTACAGTATCTTCATGCCGAAGTTTTGCAGTTGCAACGAATTCCATCACCTACTTATCCAGTATTTTGCATGGGTGCTCTAGGATGAATGTGAGTCCAGCCTCTTCAAGCATAAGAATGATGTTCTTGAACTCATCTGAGGCATGAGAAAAGCCTGTTTGAAGTAGTTCGCATCCAGTGACAAGGTCGGCGGTGGTTCTTGGGGCCATTTTAAACCTAAGGAGGAAATCCCAAGTCTAAACCATATCAGTAATTCTAGTAGGAAGCTACACTATAGACAAGCCACTGCAAGGAGGAAGAAACGTTACCCTAACGCAGAATGGTTTGTCGGGATGACGGTGACGGAATCGGCGGGATCGACGGGAACGCCTGGACGAGCTAGGGAAGGAGTCTAGATTTGAGTCATCACCGGGATTCGAAGCCGAGACCGTTGGGATGCATGCGATTCCCAGAAGTCGACGGGATGCCGGGGATTGAAGCCACTCTGAAGCCGCTCTGAGACCAGTCGACGGAACACTGCGAAGGAGGGAAGCGAATCGAAGGGATACGAAGGGTCGGAGGGATTTACGCGATATACGATATTACAAACTGTTCGGGTTAGATGGGATTCTGACTGGGTTTTCTAATAGATTCCTTCGACTATTGCAGTGGGATTTAGACGGAGCAATGATTTAGGAGAGTTCGACGGGATTTTCTAATCAACTCCGAGAGGCATGTTAATTTTGTTACACTCCAGTCAATGACCGAGGTATATAAGCATTTGCCTCCAAGTAATTTCTTGATTAAGTAACCTCGATCGATTTGAACACAATATAAGCCCTATACTTAATTCCAGAGTACTTCTAGGTGAGAGATAGTAATCTTTTGTTCCACCTATTGGCATACATTCCATAATTTCAAATGGGCTGACTTGTGCCTATTTAGATCCCTTTTCACATCAATAAATGTGTGACTATAAAGAATTCTTTAGATAGTACTTTAAGGTCATTTTACAGATTCATTCTATCCTCAGGTGTGAAAACATATATGTGTATATAGACACATAACCACTTACCTTTTAGAGAAGGAATTCACAAATTTGTGTGGATATATAAGTATATATATATATATATATATATATATATATATATGTAAATGTCAATATAATATGACTCAAATATTGAAACTGAACGCAAGTACCTGGGATAATAAGATTTATCATTCAGATCTTCAGTTTAAGACACACCAGGTGTTCAATTTGAGTATGCCATTGTAGATATCACTGCTCTTATTCCAAGTACTTGTTCCAAGTCATTCTTGGAACATCTCCTGTCTAGTTCTCATCATGTTTACAGGAACCTAGACTGCCCTGTAAAAGAGAATTACCTTGCCTTAGGAACCCAATATGTATTGGGTCCTAGGTTCTTGTCAGTGTAAAATCTCGAATGCCTTCCCACAGGAATCCTGTCAGGAAGGCTAACTCTGCTCAGAGGAAGTGGATATGTCCTTGCCCTTGGCACAGAGGGATTGTACCAACAATCTACGGCAAAGTGACCCACCTTGCCATAGCACCAACATTCGTGAATGTTATATCGCCGTTTCGGACCTGATCTATTAACTAAGGTAGTCATGAGCTTAGGTCTAAACGGGATAAAGCCGGTTCTGCTCACAACAATGCCTTTTCCACCGTGACATGTGGGAGGGTGGAAAGAATGCATGTGGTGAGTGTCATGAGGCCTGGGAGGTGGTGCCTTCCTTTCAGTCAGCACACTTCCAGAGGCCCCATGGGTACTTACCATATGTTTCCTGACCCCCCTTTCCTGTGTCCTAGGGTGGAAAGTACTGCAGTGAGAGCTAGTTCCTGCATATTCATGATGAGTTGGGGCTGAGGCTGAGAATACAAAGGGTTCAAAATGAGCCTTGGGTATTCTCTCATGGGTAGCCATGATAGCTCTGGCACTGTGGGTATTTCCACCTGAGGGCTGATCATTCTTGCAGTGAACAACGTTGTTTCTGTGGTCATACCTGAAGGCATGATGAGTGCCCTTCCTACTCGGGGTAGGGGGTCTGAACACAGTTTCCCCATTTTTCCATGAATTAATAATTCGGGAGATCCACTCATTTTCTTCTTTTCTCTTGATAGCATCTATCGTGGAAAAGTTAGAAACTATTCTCTTCTCGGTCTTTAGACGACTTTCTAGATCCGAGATCTTTGAGTCCTTTACCTTGATGGATTCCAATTGGATATTCATCAAGGTCTTCAGCTGAGCAATCTCCTTAGCTTGCTCCTCAACAAGTAAGTTGCTCTTTTGAAGAGCACACTAAAGGGATTCAAGATTTTCAATCTTCTGATTGAAGCTATCCATATCCCTTGCATCACTAGAGGGACAATCCTCTGAACTATTCCTGTCTTCAGGAACTGCAAGAGGAGAGGGGCATGATGAAGAAGTTACCTGCTCCTAGCTTGCTGTTCAGGGTTACCGTCAAGATCGGCAGAGACTATTGAGTCAGCTTCATCAGAACTTCTTTCCTCAACTTCTTCTTCAGTCTCTGACAAGGACACAGGTGCCCTTATACTGACAGATTGATCATGCCCTTCATCTTCAGAAATGAGGACCCCCACATAGGCTTCATCCTCTTGCTGACCACTGATCCCTTCTTTCTCTGATCCCTCCATGAGGTCAGAGATGGTTTGCCACATGGACTTGGCCGTCCTACACTTGTCCAATTTAGAGCGATCTGGTCCATACCAAGCATCAGTGATGATCTGACGAATCACCTTGTCCAGGTTGAACAGTGAGAGCTCTGTCTCTGACATCTCTTTGGGACACCTTGGGATTTGGAGATCTTTCCCCGAGCCAGAAGCCTTCATGGGAATGAAGGGACCCTCTTCCAGAATGAGTGATTCTCGAGGGTCGATGGCCTCCAGATGAAATAGTACTCTCATCTTCCATACAGGATAGTACTCCTTTGTACATGAGGGGAGTCATAGAGGAGGGACATCATAATCCAACTCCATGCTTGAGTCTGATCTTCTTGTTGACACAAGAGACAAGAACTTACTCGAGGTGTTAACCCCTTTGAAGAGTAACCTCCCTCTGATACCACTTGAAAGTCCACCTTGTGCCAACTACCTTCACCTATGGGGGGGCGGGGGGAATAGGTGTATCGCAGCTTTTTGCAGAATTAAAACTATACCTGCACAAATAAACAAAACAACATAGCACAGAAAGACACAGGCAATTTATAGTGGTTCCCCGATTTGGGCACTTCCACTCTCCCCCTTCGACCTATCTCCCAATAAAGGACGACTCGGTCACTTCACCAACAGGATTGAAAACCAATCCTCACACTAAGGAAGTAACTCTTCCACACGAAGGAGTCACCACTCCTCCACCACGGGTTGCACCCAACCCTTACACAGAGGAACCAACGTTCCTTTACAACAAAAAGAAAAACTTGAATGTATAAAATACAAACTACTTTTGGAGCCCTTGGTGTCCCTCTTCGTTCGACGTTGCGTTCTTGAATAAGTCAAAGAGTCCACGACCTAAGTGCTCTCTTAGAGAGAATCTCCCCGAAACCAGCGGCGGCAAGAAGTGCGGCGGCATAGCTGTCAGGATCGACGGTGGCAACGAAGTGCGGCGGCTGAGCTTTGGAGATCCAACCTTCGTAGCAAAGCTATCAAGGTCTACCAACGGTCTTGCTAGAATCGATCGTCTCGATCGATTCGGAAAGAGAAGGTATTCCCGATCAACAAATCAAGAGACAAAGGATCTCTAGATAGACACGTGAGACGTGTTGCTTGGATGAGCTTCTGTCACCGGGAGATCGAGAAGAAACCACGTTCAGCACCGGCAACAACTTGCACGAGCGGCGATGGCGGCGGACGGTGATCTACGATCCGTTAGGTCAAGTCGGCGGCCGGCCTTTTTCGTTTTGGTTCACTGCTCATTACGTTCAAAATAGGAGAGTATTTATACAGTAGAATACTCCTTTATGACCGTTGTGGGCCCCACCAGAAGAAGCCCTAAATCCGGTTCAAAATAGCGCCTGAATATTTGGTCCGGTCCAGCGAGCAGAAGAAATTCGCCTAAGGAAAATTCGGCGAGAATCATTGGTGATTCTCGACGAATCGGCGAGAATCACTTATGATTCTCGCCGAATTCTACTTGGAAGAATTCTTGCTGAAGATCTTGCCATCCAGAGAGAATCGGCGAGAATCATAATTCATTCTCAACGAATCGGCGAGAATGCAAAGTCATTCTCAACGATTCGGCGAGAATCAACTAGTTATTCTCGATGATTCTGCCTTAAGCAGAAATCAAGACGGCATTGAGACAGCCGGTAGCAATCGACAAGAATCAGCGAGTGATTCTCGACGATTCGACGAGAATCATTAGT
Source organism: Platanthera zijinensis (assembly GCA_039513925.1). Taxonomy (NCBI): domain Eukaryota; kingdom Viridiplantae; phylum Streptophyta; class Magnoliopsida; order Asparagales; family Orchidaceae; genus Platanthera; species Platanthera zijinensis. The sequence continues at coordinate 3,330,400 of CM077089.1, forward strand.
GATTCTCGTCGAATCGGCGAGAATCACTTAGTGATTTTCGACGATTTCTACTTAGATGATTTTCGTCTTTCTTCCCGTGAGTTGCTTTGACCCATCCTTGCTCCTTGTCTGCTCTTGATCTTTCTCAGCCCTGTACTTGAAAGTAAGTACACTCCAATAGAGAGAGTACACGTAGGCCAACACACTGATCTGCTCAACGAGGGATTACGTTGCGCAGACCCGTGTATATTTACCCACTGCACCCTTACATTGGTGTGTACTTAGCGTGGAATAACTGCAAGCACAACTTGAAATATATCATCAAATACATTGTGGATTCATCTTAGCTATACAGGAGGCTTCCTCAAATCCAGGTAATTGTGGATACAATACCCAACATCTTGGTTGCGGCCTTCCTTGTCGTACGTCTTCCTGCTATTCGCGTTGCTTGTTGTGTCTTCTCGCGCGGTTTATTTTCCTCCCTTCATGGCTTTCACATCCGTGGTCACATCATCTGGTAGTGCCCACGTTGTTACTCAAGGAAAATGGCTGATTGACACAGGTGCTACCAATCATATGACCGGCAATCCCAAGTGTTTTTCTCTCCTAGAAACACATGATCGGTTTCACCCGGTTATTCTCGCTGACGACTCTCCTTTACCGGTCAATGGGACAGGAGTGGTTCCTATCACTCCGTCTCTTCTCTTGGCGGATACTCTCTACGTGCCCAATTTTTCGTGCAACTTATTATCTGTGACCTCTCTATGCAAGTAGTTACAGTGTTCTGTCACATTTACTTCTACTTCTTGTTCTATTCAGGATCCGGACTCCCGACGGACGATTGCTACTGGGACTGAGAATGGCGGCCTATACTTCCTTGACAACATTTCCGCTCTATACACCTTTTCTAACACCTCCATGGATCTTCTCCAATGGCATCTTCGCATTGGTCATGCTCATCCACGACTTCTTCGTCTACTTCTACCCCAACTTCCTTCCCAAAGTCCTCCCCTCAACTGTGAGGCATGTCAACTTGGCAAGCATCACTACTTTTCTTTCCCTCCAAAGCAAGTTCGTGGATCTACCCGTCTGTTTGATCTCGTCCACTCTGATGTTTGGGGTCCGTCTCCTACCCTCATCGTTGGTCGGGGGAGTTCATATTTTGTCACCTTTATTGATGATTTCTCTCGCTGTACGTGGGTGTATCTGTTAAAAGATCGCTCCGAATTATTTTCTGTATGGGCGTCCTTCTATCTTATGATAAAAACCCAGTTTAATGTTTCTATTAAAGTCTTTCGATGTGATAATGCCAAAGAATATATCAGTCATGACTTTTTTACCTTCTGCATGCAAAATGGGATTATTCATCAAACTAGTTATGTCTATGCTTCACAGCAAAATGGGGTGGCCGAACGCAAAAACTGTCACCTCCTTGATGTCGCTCGCACTCTGTTAACTCAAATGCACGTTCCTCGCTCCTATTGGGGCTATGCTGTTCTCATCTCCTGCTATCTTATCAATTGCCTTCCCTCCACCATTCTCCACGGCAAAACCCCCTTTTCCATTCTATATCCTGGGAGGGATCCGTTTCCTCTTCCCCTACGTATCTTTGGATGCACAGTCTTTGTGCATTCTCCCTCTGCCACCCGTGACAAACTCTCCCCACGTGCCACCAAGTGTGTCTTTCTAGGATACTCTACCACTCAGAAAGGCTATTGTTGCTTTGACTTGGTTACCCGCAAGCAGTTTGTCTCTGCGGACGTCACCTTCTTTGAAAATTCCTCCTACTTCTCTCCTGACTCCTCTTCCTCTCCTAATATTCCGACTTCACTTACCACCCCTTCCGTTCCCTCTACACCTACCGAGATTATGCCACACCCTCCCTTTCCACCATCTCCTCCACTGTGTCCTCATCCTGAGGTATCTCCTTCTTCTCCACAGTCGCCTCTCTCTACTCCCGGGCTAGCTCTCTCCTCTACGGATGTCCCGGAAACTGAGGAACATGACGACCGTTATATTCCCATTTCTCTTCACAAAGGGGTGCGTACGTGTACTCAACACCCACTAGCTGATGTAGTTTCATATGATCGTCTAACTCCTTCTCGCAGGGACTTTTCCTTGGCTATCTCTGCCACTGACACTCCCCGCACTTACTAGGAGGCTCTTACTATTCCTCATTGGAAGACTGCCATGGGTAAGTAAATTACTACCCTCACTGAAAGGGGTACATGGAACCTTGTTCCCCCCTTTGGGCACTGATGTGGTTGGATTTCGATGGGTATTCGTTGTGAAGTTCTGCCCGGACGGCAGCATGGATCGATACAAGGCACGCTTAGTCGCCAAAGGCTTCACTCAGACTTATGGGGTTGATTACTTTGACACCTTCTCTCCCGTTGCTCGTCTCAGCACCATTCAGGTTCTTCTCTCTGTGGCTGTCAACCGGGATTGGCCCATTTCTCAGCTCGATGTCAAGAATGCCTTTCTCTATGGTGACCTTCAGGAAGCCGTATATATGGAGCAACCTCCTTGGTATGTTGCTCAGGGGGAGACATGAGTATGTCATCTGAATAAGGCCATATATGGCCAAAAGCAAAGCCCTCGGGCTTGGCTTGACAAGTTCGGCGGCATTGTTACTGCCATTAGTTTTGTACGAAGTTCAGCCGATCACTCCTTATTCATTCGCGAAACCTCCTCTGGTATGGTGGTTCTTGCTGTATATGTGGATGATATTCTTCTGACTGGCGACGACCAGGCTGGGGTAGCTTTGACAAAGAAATACCTCCGGCAACACCTGGTCACTAAGGATATGGGCTCTCCCAAATACTTTCTGGGGATTGAGATTTCTTGGAAATCCAACTCTTTAGTTCTCTCCCAACCGAAGTATGCTCTTGATCTGCTAAAAGAGGCAGGGTTAACTGGTGCTAAACCTGTTAGATGTCCCATGGCTATTGGGGAAGACAAAACTTAGACAGATGATTCGCCTCCTCTATCTGATTCTTCAAGGTACCGGCGTCTGGTGGTAAAACTCATTTATCTCACAGTGACCAGACCCGATATCTCCTATGTTGTAGGCAAGGTTAGCCAATTCATGCAAGCTCCTAGGGAGTGTCATCTACAGTCTTCCCTAAGGATATTGGAGTATATTAAAGCAGCTCCAGGGAAAGGACTCCTTTTTCAGAAGAATGGTCACTTGAGGGTTGAAGCGTACTCCGATTCAAGCTATGCTGATGATAAGGGAGACCGAAAGTCAACTTCGGGTTTTTGCAAATTTGTTGGAGGAAATCTTGTGAGCTGGAAGAGCAAGAAACAGTCTATGGTCTCCAGGTCTAGTGCAGAAGCGGAATATCGTAGTATGGCATCAACCATATATGAGTTAAAATGGTTACGGGCTCTCATGCTTGACCTAGGAGAGGTCTACAACTATCCTCTTCCTATGTTCTGCGACAACAAGGTAGCAATATACATTTCCAAAAATCTGGTCTTTCATGAGAGAACAAAACACATAGAGGTCGACTGCCACTTTATTCGAGAAGAGATTTTGAAGAAACAGATTTGTACTCCGTTCGTCACTTCTGACAATGAGTTTGCAGATTTCTTCACCAAGTCGGTGTCCGCTTCTTTGTTTCATATTTGCGACAAGCTGGGCATGATTGATATCTATGCTCAAGCTTGATGGGGAGTGTTGAGACCGAGCAGTCTGTCAGATGAGACCAGGCGGTCTGGCGGTTTGTCTGGCGGTCTGAGCGGTTTGGCAGTACTGAGCGGTCTGTCGGATGAGACCGAGAGGTCTGGCAGCTTGTCTGGCGGTCTGGGCGGTTTGTGCGGCTTGAATATTTTTAGGTTCTTGTAATTATTAGTCCCACATTGCTTATTTGTAATCTCTCTTCTCTCCTCCATTCTATAAAAGGGAGGTTATACCTTTGTAATAGATACCTTTTTCAGATAATAAAATTTCAGTTATACTACTTGCGGTTTGTTTTTTGTTCGGTTCTAACACTGATCATCTACAAAATCTCAGGGGGAGCTTTGACATCATCAACATCCACTAGTCTTCTCTCAGATCATTGACAGAGAAGACAACATCATTTTTCCCTTTCCTGTGTACAGGGTTATTACTCCCTTCAAAAGTAAAACCTCCTGGTGGCAGGGCACCTGATCTAAAACCTGTGTGTTGGTTTTTGGGCACCTGGTCAAAATCTCAAAGGGTTGTTATATCTCCCTTAGAAAATAGATATTGTGGTGACAGGGAACCCGATCAAAAACCTGTAGTGGATTCCTACTAGGGTGGTAGAAGAGTGGATGTACCCAATTTTGGGGAACCACTATAATCCTTATGTCATCTGGATTGCTTGCTTTCTTTCTTTATTTTTGTGTTGTGCTTACACTTTTATATAACATATATATTTAACTAGAGTAAGTTAGATCTATCCCTATCTTTCATCCTCCATTGATGGCGGCTGGCTGGATTTAATGGGAATTCATTCTCTATGACCTAGGGAGATGAATGGAGGGCTTGGAGAAGGGGGTGTGCCCCATGGTCTTCCTTCATTACTCCTCTCTCTTTTCCTCTTTCTCTCTCCTCCATTGAGGGGAAAACTCTCATTTTCTCTCTCCTAGACACCTCCTTTGAAATTTAAGTGACATTCCATATAATTTCAGTGGTGACTCATCATTTGGGCCATTGAAATTGGGCTTAGCCCAAATGGATTGAGCTTTGGGCTTGATTAACCAGTTTTAGGCAATATTGACCAAGTGTTGACTTAGGGTTGACCTTGGTCAACTTGATGAGTTGACTAGCCCAAGGGGTGTGTATTGAGACTCTTAACACCCTCCAATGTTGGTTGGGTCATGGTGGTGTCCCAATTGGACCAATTTATCTAAAAGGTGTTGGTTTGACCTATTTAGGCCTAGGTTTGACTTTGGTCCCCTAATGGGTTTGGGATATTATAGTGGGGTCAAAGAGTCAAGGTGAAGCTCTAATGTCAAACCCTAGGTTAGGTAATTGGAAAGTGTTATTTGCAGACCATGGTGATCTTCACTTTCATGCCTAAGTTCACATGGTCTCTTTGAGCTTCCTAGGTTTTGTCATGACCTAGTCACGACAAAACCATCTTAGGGTTCTAGTTGTTTGAGGGATGTTACACCATATCTATTTGCTCGCTTAGGCGCCAACAGGCTAATGCACTCAAGTTGCCTGGTCTACCAAAGGCCCTAGGCGATCCACAATATATTGGCACCGTCTGTGGGAAAGAGTTATCAACAAATCATCTAGAGAGGTAGAATATGCCAAGAGTATGGCAGGAAGGAGCACACGAATGACCCGCGGATCAGTCTGTAGAGAGCAAAATGACATTCTCCAATCTCCGACCTACGAGCCAGAGCGCCTCGAGATTGTCTCACTCCCGAGAGACGCACCCGCGGAAGGGGCGGCACAAGAAGTAGACATTCAGGATGAGATGCTCGCCCTCCTCCGACGCCTTGCAGGACCCTCGGTCCCCACAGGAAACCCTGCGCAGGAGAACGCGCCGCCACCCGCCAACCAGAGCTGAGAACCAAGAGAGGCTGATGCAGTATCTGAATCATCTAGATGGGCGAGTCGAGAATGCCTGGTCCGCCAAGCCGGGGCCATCGAGGCCATCATCCCGCCACCTCCTGATGTGGAGCCACTAGGGAGGCATTAAGAGAGCTGTTAGAAGAGGAGTACGGACCGTTGAATCACCGGGCTGCGCTCGCACGCCGCCCGGCCCGAGGAGCCTCGTCCCTGGCGGCCGAGGTGCTAGCCATCCAAGTCCCCCCAGGCTCCGTGCTTCCGCACATCGAGACATACAACGGGACGAAGGATCCCCTGGAGCACGTGAACCACTTTGCGACAATCCTGCATCTTTACCGAGCGCCCGACCAACTGTTCTTCAAAGTCTTCCCCGCTACGCTAAAGGTCCAGACACAAACCTGGTATCACTCCCTCAAGGAAGGGTCCATCCATAGTTTCCCTCAGCTAACTCGAATGTTCCTGGACCAGTTCATCGCTAACCGGCGCATCGTAAAGGATCCCTCCCATCTTTCCGGGATTCTACAGGGCAAAGGAGAGACCCTGAGGGAATTCTTCCGGTGCTTCACCTCAAAGGCAAGAAAAATCCCCGGAGTCGACCCCGAACTCCTCCGTTGTATCTTCCTAGGCGGCCTCCGCCCCGGAGGATTCTACTCGGCACAAATGAGGGAGACAGTCCCAAGCTACCCCGACTTGGTACATCGGATAGAGGTACATATAGAGGCAAATGAAGCCATCAACACCCACAAGAAGCAGTTTGAAGGAATAGGGAAAAGGAAGCAAGAGGATCCAACTCCCAAGCATCGGGATGAGCGCAAGGAGAACGAGCTGCGGAAGGATTGTCGCGAGGACCGACACCGTCCGCAATACCATGAGTACTCTCCACTCAATACCTCGCGCGCAAACGTACTCTACACCATCCAGGACGACCCAGATCTTCGAAGGCTCCGTGAAATCCCTCCACGGAGCGGAGATAGGGGGCAGTACTGCGAGTTTCACAGGAGCGCCAGCCACATCACCGAAGAATGCCAGAAGTTGAAAGACGAGATCGAGCGGCTAATCCGCCAAGGAACACTGGGAAGTTTCGTGCAGGACCAGGAAAGGCAACACCCAGATGAGCGAAGAGGAGACCAGGCACCCAGAGCACCCGGAGGAAGGCATGTCATAGGAATGGTCGAAACCATAACGGGAATGTCGTTTGCCATCATGAACTCAATTGTGCAAGAAGAATTAGGGAAAGGAGTGCCCGTTAAGTTGAAGATCAGCTTTGGAGACGAAGATCTGGAAGTACTATTGCTGCCACATCAAGTCCCGCTAGTAGTAACCGCAGAGATTGGAGACCCTAGCTTCCACATCAAGCAGATACTTGTGGACAACGGGAGCTCATTGAATGTACTATTCATGCCAGTCCTGTCACAACCCACATTTTCTCCGTGATAAATAATACGTTAGAGTAAGAGAAAATATGCGTCATGATGCCATGTCGTGTAGGGCACAACTGCAGGCGCTCAGGCAGAAACCTACTCCTAATACTTTTCATGAAAATCCATGAGTTATAGTTTGAAAACATGATTTAAATTAAGTTTTAATGATTGTGTCCCTCGGTTCTGTGGATCGACTCGTCCACTTTAACGATGTAAATAGAAATACGTAGCGGAAAATACTTAGTTTTATTTACTTATCATCCTATATGATCATGACAACCCACTGATAACACGTGACATGCAGACCTCTAGGTTTAGTGTATGTACGAAAGAACTTTTATAAACCTTTAAAATAGAGTGTTATTCATTTTTAAAGACACTATGTAATTATGGTATAAATCCTTTTAATTTTATACTTGAAATACCTAACATGCAATCCTAGCATAAAACTTCCTAGAGAGCAAGTAAGCTATACAAAACCAGCAAGGAGGTAAACTAGCAGCTAGCAAATTATCTAAAATCACAAAAAAACTGTGGGTGTCAACAACCTAGCACAAACCCACAGAACCCAAGAGTATGTCTGAACTAAGTAAAAAAACAAAACTACAACAAACAAACTACCTCAAGACGGTGAGGTGAAAAGAAGTCCCAGCTAAGACTGCAACACTGAAATCACCAACTCTAGCTCCACAAACAGCTACTGTCCTGAGCCTGGGGCATTTAAAAGAAGACCGTCTCAGCAAGAAAGTACAAGTGGTGGCGGGAAGTCAAAAGTAGAAAGAAAAATAATGGTCAACAGGGGTACCAATCTAAGATCGAATATACTGAAAGAAAGGTACAACATGAATAATAAGTAAACAGTGAAAAAACTTACATGAGCATTCACGTATGCTAGGCTACACCAAGCGGGGTGGAAATAATAGCTTAATAGTACAGCTATAATCTGACAACCTAATTATATAGCAAGGGTCCTACTAGTTTAAGCAAATAATTTAATTACTAACACCGGTAAGTGTCCAGTAAATGTGGGGGGAGTTACCTCCGCCAACACACCCACATAACAAACTCCATAAGGGCTCCAAGGGAAACACCGGTAAGCCTCCGGCAACAGTGGGGGGAGATACATCCTGCAACACACCAACCAACTCCGCGAGCACCCATGGGAAAAAGGTGGTCTCATAACTCGACACACCAAAACTGGAAAATATCCAATAATTGCGGTGGGAGATACCTCTGCCAGCACACCAGTAGTAAAAAAAACAAACAACACCGGGGGAAAACCCCGCAAGGTAAAAGTTCAAAATTCAAGACGTTGTGGCGGTGGTTTATTCCACTAACACCAACACCCCTAAAACAACTACTTATAACTCGAAAATGGTACGACATACTAGACCTTAAGTCACAAGTTTTAGCATACAGATTTCACCAAGCCAGTCTTGTCTTATCGAATAATCAACTAGACTCTTCGAACAACTCGACAAATAGACATGACTAAACGGAGGCTCACTCAGTGTGTGAACAACCTTTTCAACGGATTAAAAGATTTATATATCGGGCTATGAGGACTTAAGCGACAGATATGAAAGGACTAATTCGACGGATGAAAAACTAGTTCGACGAAGTGAACTACAGACTTGGGTAAATTAGCGAGGTTGATTTGACATAAAGAAATACTGACTCGGAGGGGATGACTAATAAGAGAAATCATGAAAATACTAGGCAAACCCGATAAAATTGGTAGGCCAACATGGCGACATGAAGAAAAATTGGTTAGGGACACGATAATTGCACAACAAAAGTTGATTCCAAGCAGAAGAAGGATATTGTAGCAACCATCATATCACAATAGGGGTGAGAGGAAAGGGGAAAACCACCACTTGCCTTGATTTAACCCGAAATCGTCCTCCGAAATACTCCACGTCGTAGATTGGTCCAAAAGAAGGCATGACGAAGCGAAATCTAAAGAAAATCGGTCAAAAAGGCAGTTAGGGCCCAAAAATATCCTAGCTCAAATAAGTCCATGAAATGGGAATTACGTATCACGTACTCGTAGCTCTCGCCGAGAGCTTTTCGAATCTATGCTCGGCCGAAGATTCCGAGCACTAGGGCTCCTGCGGCGGCGATCGGAAGATCCACGAACAAGGTCTCTCACTCGCTCACTGTTACTTCCGGCGGCCAAAATGGGGAAGATGAGTCGGCCGGTTCTTTTATTATGACGGGAGAGGGGAGAAGGAATGACTTAGGGTTACCAGATGTCTCAAAGACATTAGACCGCCCATTATCTAATTAAATAAGTTATCTTGATGAAACCAGTCTAAGAAAATAACCCCTTAACCGGTCCAGCCCGCAGCAGAAATTGTCGAAAAGACTAAGTCAACTCGACGCTTTTCACTCGGCACTCAAGTACACTCAACGCACTCGATTCTTTTCACTCAGCACTCAAGTACACTCGACGCTTTTCACAAAGAACTCGGGTACACTCGACGCTTCAGCACTCGAGTACACTCGACGGACTCGACGCTTTTCACTCGGCACTCGGGTACACTCGACGCTTTTCACTCAGCACTCAGCGCCTAAGTCAAACTTGACGAATTCGTCGAAATGACTCGACGCACTCGACAAATTCACTTAGACACTTTATCATACTACCATAATTTCTACATACTTCTTAACAAAAATACTCTAAGGCACCAAAATCGCTTAGATCGCGGCGAAACTTGACGGGTAAGTCACAAATTAAATGACCCAATCTCCTAATGAAACAAACTCCAATTTCAACAAAAATCCAAGAATTTGACCGACTCGACCAAAGAGACCTGAAAACACACTAACGGCGACGCGCCGTCAACTCCGTGTTAAAGTAACGCCCTGAAGGATCAAGCGCATACCCAACTGCACCAAAAGCCCGGACTGTTGGAGGGGGCGCTACTTAATTTTTTATATAAGTAGCAGAGCGCCACGGGTCAAGTGAAGGAACGCCGGACCCAACAATCCCCCCCCCCCCGGCGTCCAGCACAACCCGTCAGCTCAGAGGTGGGGTTACCACATGGCCCACACGGCTCAGAGGTGGGGTTACCACATGTCCACGGTTGCCTGACCCACCGGACCCACACAGGTAGAAGGGAAAAATCAGGATTTAATAGCGCCCCCCCGGTCTTGAACCCGTGACCTCCTCTGATACCAATTGAAGGATCAAGCGCATACCCAACTGCACCAAAAGCCCGGACTGTTGGAGGGGGCGCTACTTAATTTTTTATATAAGTAGCAGAGCGCCACGGGTCAAGTGAAGGAACGCCGGACCCAACAAGATTGAAAGTGAGGCTAAGATCTATCTCAACTCTAGAGGGGGGGTGAATAGAGTATTTTTTAAAATAATTTTTCACAGTTGAAATCAACAGCACATATAAAATTTAATTTATGATATAGTGTAGAGTGCTAGTAAGAAGTTAAAAACTAAGAAGTAAAAAGCACAGCACACAGCAAACAAATCACACAAACAAACCAGAAGACACAAGGAATTATAGTGGTTCCCCAAAAACCTAGGTACATCCACTCTTCTACCACCCTTGGTAGGAATCCACTCAGGATGAGTTGATCAGGTGTCCTGACACCAATGAGCTTTTGATAAGGTGCCCAAAAACCAAAACTAGATTTTTTGATAAGGTGTCTTGCCACCACTGAGTTTTGACAAGGCTCTCAGAACCAGACAGAACTTTTGAAGGGAGTTCAAGAACCCTTTTACAGCAGGAAAAGAAAAATAAGAGTGAAGGGTGTCTTCTCTGTTCTCAATCAAATGAGAGAAGCACAAGTGGATTGGTGATGTCAAAGCTCCCCCTGAGATGTAGAAAAGTTCAGGAAAAGAAGCTTTGCTCTAGGGTGATAGGTCTTCAGAACTTTGATCTCCAGCACAGGATGGTTTCAGCAAGAAGGCTGAAGGTAAGGTGTCTGGAGTTCTGAGATGAGATTGTGAACACTTTTCAATCAGCAAGAAGATTTGTGAGTCACAGTTCTTCTGTTGTTCTTCTGCTATCAGTATATTCTATTCTGTGTGTTCACTTCTATATCTCTTTTTCTTGTGTATTCTCTAAATCTTAATAACACAAAAAAAAATAATTTTCTGACGTTTCCTTGCCCAAAATTAGCCGTTGGGAGTCATAAATGTCTTCCAAAAATAGTCTTGTCTTCTAGAGGAAAGTCCAGCAAACATTCTCTGAATAATTCCTTGAAACTTGCTCCAGAAATAAAGACAAACGGCTGGGAGATCTTCTGACATAAATGCTGATAATATTCAAAAAACATTCCAATTATAAGCAGCATTTGAATACCTGAAAGCGTCGATCTCTCCAAAGAAAACATCGATCTGAGCTCTACGATCGTCGAACTGAGCTCAGAGATTAAATGGACAAGCAGACAGAAAACGTCGATCTGAGCTCTACGATCGTCGAACTGAGCTCAGAGATCTGAGAAATAACTTTAGGGAGGGATCGTCGAACTGAGCTAGAAGATAGTCGAGGGGAGTTCGACGACTCAGCAGAAGCTAGACAAAAGCAGATAGTCGATCTGAGCTCGAAGATCGTCGACCGGAGTTCGATGATTTATTGAAGATGAGCTCAGAGAGCGTCGAACGGAGTTCGACGATTCGTCGACCTTAGCTCGACGAAAATTGCCTTAGACTAAGCTCTTCAACCTTGATCTTGGAATGATCCTGGGGGCAGCTTCAAACCTAAGTTCTAAGCCCTAGACTCATTCTAAAGTTGACCTTTTCAACTATACAACTAGGTCAACTGGGATTCCTAAGACAAGCATAGTGATCCTTACCCAAATTAGTAATAGGGTGTTCCAACAATCTCCCCCTATTTGGGTTAGGATTACTATTTACAGACAATCATAGAAAATGAAAAGCATACAACAATACATAAGCTAATACAAAATGCAGAGAAGATATATAGCAGTAAAGCAGATCACAGATAAATATCAGCAGATATCCAAAGGTGAATGAAATGTTTAGCTTACACAGTTCACTTCCTTTCAGATCCCTTTTTAAATAAAATTTCTCTATTTGGATTCTGACTTTCTTTCTTTGACCTTCTGTCATCCTCTGCACCTAGAGAAGTTTGAGATTTGGGCCTTGGAACAACAGCCTCAAGGTACAGCTTCATATAGTCTTCTGGATTGAAAAATTTCCTTGATGCATATCTTTCCAGTTCTTTCTTTCTCTGCTCTGATAAGGTAGTTATGTTTGAAGTATCCTTGCCTTGTTCTCTGGCCTTTTTTATTTGATCAAGGGCAGCCAATTCTTTCATTCTGGCTGTCCAGGATACAGGGTTGTTCTCAGGATCTTCAAAAGGAATAGGAGATTCATATCTATTGATGATTTCAGAAACAGTAGAAGGAGTCCTGGAAACAATTGTGTCTTTCAGCTTGTAAGGAAAAGGACCTGAAGAAGGGTCAGGGTGACCTTGTCCTTCCCTTTGATAGGATCTTTGTTCTCTTTGATTTCCTCTGTAATTACCCCTTCTGGGTTGATATCCTCTTTGATGCTGTCCCCTTTGATATGATCTTTGATAATATTGGGAAGAACTGTGTCTGGAGATTGGAGCTTGAGGGGCTGAACCTGAGCCAGAATCTGGAGGAGGAGGAGGAGGAGGCTGATATTGAGAAGATCCTTTTTCATATTTGTCAAGCTTCCTCTTCTTCTTCATAGCTTTCAGTTGATTTTTGGAATATTGCATCCAAGGCTCAGAGATGGGGCAGTCATGCAGGATGTAGTATGGAATATCATTTGAGTCGTTGGCTTTGGCAGGAGAGCCTGACATCATTGCTTTACTTCTGGCTTTTCTCTTCTTGGCAATAGTTCTAGCAGAATCATCAGAATCAGTCCTGTATTGGTCACTCTCAGAACTTTGAGTTTGATCATACAGATCATCAATTCTTCTGATAAGCTCTTCTTGAGCTTTAAGTTTTGCAGAAACAGCAGGAGAAGGAGGAGAGAGAGCAACAGCAGAGCAGGCAGAGACAGGAGCAGACACTGGAGCAGGAGCAGCAATTTCATCAGCATCAGTTGCTGGAATCATTTCTATGTCAGCAGTAGCAGCAGCAGCAATTTCAACAGAAAGAGGCACAGTGGCCTTAGTAGTAATTGAAAGAGGCACAGTGGCCTTAGTAGCAACATCAGAGATATCCACAGCCTTCCAGGATTTGATGTAGGAATCAATATGGCTTGGATCACAGGTAGCTACAGGCACAATGGCCTTAGACAAATCTTCAGCAGGAGTTGCAGGCAGACAACTGAAATGGACTGTATCAAATATAGATAGCAGCCTCTGCAGATTCAGTGCAAAAGCACATCCAAGAGCTGGAGCAGACATAATATCAGCAGCTGGCACATCCACTTCTTCATAAGGCATCTCCCCCTGCCTTGGTTCAGAGAAAGATGAATCAAGGCACACAGAAGATGGGATAGCCAGGGAGGAGGAAAGGAAGGCAATCTTGGTAGACAGCTCCTGTACTTGCTTTAGGAGTGGAGCCAAGGAAGACTCCAGTAAAGATGTCAGCTTGGGAGCTAGCAACTCATACAGCCTGTCTGCCAAAATAGGAAGATCCACATGCTCAAGTGGGGCTTGAGCAGAGGTAGAAGCAAAGGTAGATGGAGGGATGGTGGCTGAAACTGAAAGTGTGGAGAAAGGAGGAGAGGGAATGGTTGGTTCAGAAGATGGAATAATGGAGATAGAGGAGGTTGAGGTAGAGATAGGGGAAGTAAGAGATGGTGTGAAGGAGGGTTGAGAGAGAATTTCATGGAGCAGTTGTTGAAAGGAAGAAGTTGAGGGTGGCTCAGGAGGAGTAGAGGGTGAATCATCCATGAAGGAATCATCTGTAAGTGAGAAGGATGGTAGGGTGAAGGTTGAATAGGAGAAGAGAGGATGGAATTCCTCTGAGGTGGATAAAGGAGGGGATGACATAGGTGAGGAAATGGTAATTGGGGATGAGATGATTATGGTGGTGACTGGTGGTGAGGAGGTGACAGCTTGGGTGGATATGGCTGGAGGAGGGGAGGAAGCAGGCAGCTCTTCTGCTGAAGGAGTGACTGAAATAGTCCTTATGCCTGAATGAAGTGTTGCAGCAGCCCTGGAGGGGTTTATAATCTGCCTGTCCCATTTACTGAAGAGGGCACAGGAAAGCCTCTTGGATGCATTGATAAACATGCCAGAGGAGGTTAATAGGTCAGGGCACCTGCTGTGCAGAAAGACCCCTAAGATTCTCCCATAGCTAACTGCATTCTTGTTGATCTTCTTCTTAATCAGAGTGAAGAAGATGGAGCCCCAGTCCAGGTGTTTCTTATCTAATAAAGCTCCCATCAGGCAGAACTGATATCTGGAAATGGTGTCATGGGCTGAATGCTTGGCCAACAGTACCTTCCCAACTACATCAGCCAGGAATTGAAATTCGATAGCCAGATTTTTCTTCAGTAGCTTATTAGGGTTTACTGCATTGTGACCCATCCTATCCAACATGGAGTCAAACTCCTCTCCAGACAGTTCAATGGAGTCTTCTCCAGAACTGAGTTGAAAGACTTCTGTCAAAAGAGCCGGGGATAGAAATACCTGAGTCCCCTTAATGGTGCCGACAACAGAATTCTCAGTCTCGTCTGTTGCGGTAAAACACCACTCTTTAATTTCTTCTGAGGTGATCTTCATCCTTGTAGTCATTATTGGAGTCAGCTGTTGTTCTCGGAATAAGTTTAGGATGTCCTTGAAGCGCTGGTCGCTTCCGTCGAAGGAGTTTATGTCGATGTCAAAGCCTGTGTCGAACTTCATCTTGGCAATAGCAGCACTTGATTCAGCCATATTCACCTGCAATAGAAAACCAAAATCGACCAAGCGTAGAGAATTTGGAGGGAAAAGAAGGAGAGTTGCAGAGTATGAAAGCGCAAAGGGAGAACGACGGCTGAAAGAAAGATTTTATATTAGGGTTCGACGCAAAAAAGGGAAATCGTTGAGCTCAGCTCGACGAAACGTCGAGCTTGGCTCGACGAAACGTCGAGCTTAGCTCGACGATTTGGGCTACAGAGGGAATCTGAAGAGTCTTCAAAATCGGCAATCTTCGTTCGACGATGTTGAAAAACGTCGAGCTCAGCTCGACGGCCTCTGATCAGAAGGAGAGAAAGCTTAGCTCTAGCGAGGGCTCTGAACTCAGATCGACGACTGCAAAAGCGTCGATCTCTGGTCGACGATTGTTGGAAAATCGTCGATCTCTGTTCGACGATTTTGGGGAAAACGTCGAGCGCAGTTCAGAGTCTAAACTCATTCTACAGACACAAAAAGAAGGATTTTTGGCCTAGTCTTGGTCTGTTTTAGCTTTTCAAAATCTTGTAATTTAATTAAGGCTTCCTCCATCTAACATACCTAACTGATTTAGGAAGAAACTGTGTTTCTTTTCATCCAAAGGTTTGGTGAAAATATCTCCCCTTTGCAAATCAGTAGGAATATATTGAAGTTCAATTTTATTTTTCTCTACATTATCTCTTAGAAAATGATGCCTAATTTCTATGTGTTTTGTCCTACTATGGAGGACTGGATTTTGTGCTATAGAGATAGCACTAGTATTGTCACAGAAAATTTTAGACTTCTCTAAGTTGTAGCCATAGTCTAAGAGCTGATTCTGTATCCACAATATTTGTGAACAGCAACTGCCTGCAGCCATATACTCAGCTTCAGCAGTTGAGGTTGACACAGATGTTTGCTTCTTACAGAACCAGGAGACAAGTCTGTCACCAAGGAACTGACATGTTCCACTGGTGCTTTTCCTGTCTATTCTGCATCCAGCATAATCAGCATCTGAGAATCCAGTTAAATCAAATGCTGAATCTTTTGGATACCAGAGACCTAGATTTGGACAACTTTTTACATACCTAAGAATTCTCTTAACTAAGATTAAATGTGACTCTCTAGGGCTAACTTGGAATCTAGCACAAATACATGTGGCAAACATTATATCAGGCCTACTAGCTGTAAGGTACAATAAAGAGCCAATTATTGCTCTATATGTTGTCTGATCAACAGGTTTCCCATGTTCATCAGCATCTACTACAGCATTTGAGGGCATGGGTGTTTTCATACATGATGCATCAGACATACCAAATTTCTTAACCAGCTCTTTGGCATACTTGGTTTGAGAAATAAATATGCCTTCAGCATGTTGCTTGACTTGCAGTCCTAAGAAGAAGGACAGCTCACCCATGCTACTCATTTCAAATTTAGAGTGCATAAGCTTGGAAAACTTTTTGCACAATTTTGAATCAGTAGAACCAAAAATAATGTCATCTACATAAATTTGCACTAGCAGGGTATGGGACTTATGGGTTCTAATAAAAAGAGTTTGGTCTACTCTCCCCCTAACAAAATCATTTTCCAGAAGAAAGCATGCTAGGGTCTCATACCATGCTCTAGGGGCTTGCTTGAGACCATATAATGCCTTATGCAATTTGTAAACATAATCAAGGTGAGTTAGAGAGATAAAACCTGGAGGTTGTCTAACATAGACTTCCTCTTTGATGTCCCCATTGAGAAATGCACTCTTTACATCCATTTGATACACTTTGAAACCTTTGTGGGCAGCATAGGCTAGGAATATCCTGATGGCTTCCAGCCTTGCAACTGGTGCAAATGTCTGATCATAGTCTATTCCTTCTTGTTGAGAGTACCCTTGAGCAACTAGCCTTGCCTTGTTTCTGACTATAACTCCTTGATCATCCAGCTTGTTCCTGAATACCCACTTTGTTCCAACAATGGGATGATCCTTTGGCTTAGGCACTAGTTCCCAAACCTTGTTCCTTTAAAATTGATGCAACTCCTCTTGCATTGCAATGATCCAGTGTGGATCTTGCTCTGCATCTTGAATGGATTGAGGCTCAATTTGAGATAGGAAGCAAGTGTGCATCAGGTTTTGGTGGACCTGACTTCTAGTTTGCACACCAGCTGAGATCTCTCCAATTACTTGGGTGATTGGATGATCTCTTGTTGTTACTAAGTCAACAGGGAGTGTTGATTGTTCACCAGCCTGTGTTGTTGTCTCCTCTAGTGGAGCAGCAACTGGCTCTTCAGGATGATTTTCTTCAAGATGTTGAACTTCTTCTTCATCATCACTGCTCTCATTCTTTTCAGCAACTTGCAGTTTGTTCAAGTCTTCAGCTAGAGAATGTACCTGCAGAGGTTCTATGGTAGAAGCATTCTTCTCCTTGAAAGACATGTTAGCTTCATCAAAAATAATATGAACAGATTCTTCAATTTTACAGGAAGATTTATTATAAACCCTATAGGCCTTGCTGATCATGGAGTATCCCAGAAACACTCCTTCATCAGCTTTAGCTTGAAATTTTGCTAGATATTTCTTGTCATTATTATGAATAAAACAAGTGCAACCAAAAACTTTGAAATAGCCTATTTTAGGTTTCTTCCCTTTGAGCAATTCATAAGGAGTCTTGCCCTTCAGCTTGTGTATCAGGCTTCTGTTCAACACATAGTTGGAGGTGTTCACTGCCTCAGCCCAAAAGGACAGAGGTAAGTGAGCATCTGCCAATAATGTAGTTGCAGATTCAATTAGTGTTCTATTTTTCCTTTCAGCTACCCCATTTTGTTGAGGAGTTCTAGGAGCTGAGAA
This sequence comes from Platanthera zijinensis, assembly GCA_039513925.1. Lineage (NCBI taxonomy): Eukaryota > Viridiplantae > Streptophyta > Magnoliopsida > Asparagales > Orchidaceae > Platanthera > Platanthera zijinensis. The sequence goes on from CM077089.1 coordinate 3,348,007, forward strand.
AGTGTGCCTGATCCCTTCACTCTGACAGAACTCTTGCATGAAAAGAGAATCAAACTCTGTCCCATGATCACTTCTGATCAGGGCAATGTGAGTGTTGAACTCAATCTGAATGCATTTGAGAAAATCTGTCAAACACTTGAAGTTATCAGACTTCTTCCTCAGAAAGAATACCCAAGTGAATCTTGAGAAGTCATCTACAACCACTAAAGTATAGGACTTCCCTCCTAGGCTTTGCACAGATATGGGTCCAAAAAGATCCATGTGCAACAGGTACAAAATCCTAGGTGAATCACTCTTATTAATTGATTTAAAACTACTTTTAGTTTGCTTGCCTAATTGACAAGCCTTGCAAAGTCCTTCCTTCTTGTAGGGACCAGAAGGTAGTCCTTTAACAAGGTTGTCTTTAGATAGCTTAGCAATGGTTCTAAGGTTAATATGCCCTAGTCTCTTATGCCATAAAACATTAGATTTTGAAATGGAATTAAACAGGCAAATATCTACCACTGGTGAATGAAAATCCACTAAGTAAATGTTACCTCTTCTGTTACCTGTCAACACAGTTGTGTTGTCCACTGACTTGACTCTGCATATGGCTTTATTGAAGGTCACTTGATATCCTTCATCACACAGTTGACTGATACTTATCAAGTTGTGCTTGAGTCCTTCAACATATGCCACCTTCTTGAATGTGACTGGGCCAATTTTGACTGCACCATATCCTTTTGTAGTTCCAAAGCTTGAGTCTCCAAAAATTACTTTGGGTCCAAGCTTGGCTTTGAAGGAAGTGAAGTTGTCCTTGTCCCCTGTCATGTGCTTTGAGCACCCACTATCCAGATACCATTGATGGTTTGATGCTGGATAGGTCTTCACCTACACAAAAACAGCTTATTTGTTCTTGACCCAGTTAACCTTGGGCCTAGGTTGATATCCCTTGAATTCTGAAATAAAGGACATCCCAGGTTGATCCTTATAACCTTCAGGATGGTATCTCCTAGGAGGTACTATCCATTCAGTATAGGGATTAAAGCCTTGGGATGTGGAGCTTCTAGGATTGAATCTGAATGTGCCTTTGAAGGAGTGTTCACAAGCCTGAACTCTGTTCGACGATCGTCGAACTGAGGTCGACGATCTTGGGTCAGATCGTCGATCTTCGTTCGAAGATCGATTATGCTGAGATTCAGAGTTTGGATATCGTCGAGCTGAGTTCGACGATCTGTAGTTAGATCGTCGAGCTCTGTTCGACGATCGTCGAGCTCTGCTCGACGCCATTTGTTGAACTGAGTTCTTCTCTGACAGATCTGCATTCTTCCTGGGTACCTCTATTACTCCCTTTCCTTTGTCAGAGACAAACTTGATTGGAGTTGTCAAAATTATAGGTTGGCTGGATGAAGCACCCAAGCCTAGTGTGCTATTAAATCTAGAGTTCACTGTGCTTGTGATGTCCATCAGTCTGATACTTCTCCCATTTAGGGATTCTTCAAACTTTTTGGCCTTTGATAGTTCATTTTTCAGTGAAGCTATCTCCTCCCTACAGCATTCTAACTCCTCAGATAGTTTGAGGTTCTTTGAGTTTAGGATACTGTGCTCATATAATTGATTCCTGAGAGAGATTATCTCCTTCTCAGATTTTAATAGATCTAGACACAGTGTCTTAAATTCATCTTTGAAGTCTTCAGAATTAAAATCAAAAGAGTTGATTACCTGATCCTCATCTGGTTGACTTTCTGAATCTGAATCTGATTCTTCATCAGAGTTTTGCTGTGATGCATTGATAGCCATCATGCAAAATTCTTTTTCATCTGCATCATCCTCATCATCACTGGAGCTGGATGAGGCTTCAGATTCCTCTTCAGTCTCACTCCATGTCTCAGCAACAAAGCCCTTCCTTGTATGTTTGTTCTTGCTGGAGGAGGCTTTGTCTGAGCTATTCTTCTTGTAATCCTTTTCTTTCCTTCTTTCTCTTCTTTCCCTTTTGTCCTTATTCTTGTTTTCTGGACAGTCAAGCACAATGTGGCCTGGTTTCCTGCAACCAAAGCATATGATTTCTTTATTGTTATTTGATTTATCATACCTTGGTTTATCATGACCCTTGTATGGTTTCTTTCTGAAGTCTTTTCTGGCCATCTTGTAGAATCTTTTGGCCAGTAGACTTATGAGCTCATCATTTCCTATAGCTTTATCTTCAGGCTCCTCTTCTACAGCTTTGAAGGCTATGGTCTTTTCTTTCCTTGTAGCTGGAGAGATAGCCTTTTGTTCTTCTTCTCTATTTTTAATGAGCAGCTCATAGGATTTGAGCTTGCCCAGGAGAGCTTCAGTAGTAATCTCATTTAAACTTCTGGCATCCTTAATTGGCCAGATTCTTGAGTCCCAAGTGCTGGGGAAGCACATCAGGATTTTGTCATTCAGCTCAGTCAGTGAGATTTCTTTGTCTAGGGTTTTTAGCTCATTGACAATTAGACTTAGTCTATTGTACATGTCAGCCACTGATTCAGCTTCTCCCTTTTTGAAGTTCTCATATTGGCTTATCAGATGAGATCTTCTATCTTTCCTTTCATCAGCAGATCCTGAGACAATTTCAGAGAGTTTGTCCCAGATTTCTTTGGCTGAGTGGCATTCAGCTACCTTCTGAAAAATTTCATCAGACATTGTTTGGGCTAAGATGTTCATAGCCTTAGCATCTGCAGTCTTCCACTTCTTTATATCTGCATCTATTCCAGAAGGAGGTGGGACAGCATTTGAACTTGAGCTTGCTGGTGGAGTTGGACAAACTGTCAAGACAGAATTGAAAATGTCTTCATCAATAGAATTCATGTATAATCTAATCCTTGCCTTCCAGAGTGCAAACTTAGAAAGGTTGCACACTGGTGGTCTGGTGCTTGCATAATCTTTGTTCTGTGCCATGTCTTTAAATAAGGAGGAGGATGTAGAGAAAATAATCCCCTTAAGAGATTGATCTTATCAAGGATCTTTTGGTTCAGGTGTTAGCCTGTATGAGCAACCAACCTGCCTCTGATACCAATTGAAAGTGAGGCTAAGATCTATCTCAACTCTAGAGGGGGGGTGAATAGAGTATTTTTTAAAATAATTTTTCACAGTTGAAATCAACAGCACATATAAAATTCAATTTATGATATAGTGTAGAGTGCTAGTAAGAAGTTAAAAACTAAGAAGTAAAAAGCACAGCACACAGCAAACAAATCACACAAACAAACCAGAAGACACAAGGAATTATAGTGGTTCCCCAAAAACCTGGGTACATCCACTCTTCTACCACCCTTGGTAGGAATCCACTCAGGATGAGTTGATCAGGTGTCCTGACACCAATGAGCTTTTGATAAGGTGCCCAAAAACCAAAACTAGATTTTTTTGATAAGGTGTCTTGCCACCACTGAGTTTTGACAAGGCTCTCAGAACCAGACAGAACTTTTGAAGGGAGTTCAAGAACCCTTTTACAGCAGGAAAAGAAAAATAAGAGTGAAGGGTGTCTTCTCTGTTCTCAATCAAATGAGAGAAGCACAAGTGGATTGGTGATGTCAAAGCTCCCCCTGAGATGTAGAAAAGTTCAGGAAAAGAAGCTTTGCTCTAGGGTGATAGGTCTTCAGAACTTTGATCTCCAGCACAGGATGGTTTCAGCAAGAAGGCTGAAGGTAAGGTGTCTGGAGTTCTGAGATGAGATTGTGAACACTTTTCAATCAGCAAGAAGATTTGTGAGTCACAGTTCTTCTGTTGTTCTTCTGCTATCAGTATATTCTATTCTGTGTGTTCACTTCTGTATCTCTTCTTCTTGTGTATTCTCTAAATCTTAATAACACAAAAAAAAAAAAAATTCTGACGTTTCCTTGCCCAAAATTAGCCGTTGGGAGTCATAAATGTCTTCCAAAAATAGTCTTGTCTTCTAGAGGAAAGTCCAGCAAACATTCTCTGAATAATTCCTTGAAACTTGCTCCAGAAATAAAGACAAACGGCTGGGAGATCTTCTGACATAAATGCTGATAATATTCAAAAAACATTCCAATTATAAGCAGCATTTGAATACCTGAAAGCGTCGATCTCTCCAAAGAAAACGTCGATCTGAGCTCTACGATCGTCGAACTGAGCTCAGAGATTAAATGGACAAGCAGACAGAAAACGTCGATCTGAGCTCTACGATCGTCGAACTGAGCTCAGAGATCTGAGAAATAACTTTAGGGAGGGATCGTCGAACTGAGCTAGAAGATAGTCGAGGGGAGTTCGACGACTCAGCAGAAGCTAGACAAAAGCAGATAGTCGATCTGAGCTCGAAGATCGTCGACCGGAGTTCGACGATTTATTGAAGATGAGCTCAGAGAGCGTCGAACGGAGTTCGACGATTCGTCGACCTTAGCTCGACGAAAATTGCCTTAGACTAAGCTCTTCAACCTTGATCTTGGAATGATCCTGGGGGCAGCTTCAAACCTAAGTTCTAAGCCCTAGACTCATTCTAAAGTTGACCTTTTCAACTATACAACGAGGTCAACTGGGATTCCTAAGACAAGCATAGTGATCCTTACCCAAATTAGTAATAGGGTGTTCCAACACGCCCTAACGTCAATAATATGTCATTAAAGAATAAAAATAAACACAGGAAAATCAGGGGCGTTACAGACCCCCCCCCCCCAAGAAGAAATTGTCCCGAAACTTGGCACACAATCCAAAACCAAACAAAAGAGGCAACCATAGTGAAAGATGAGACTTACTGCAATTGATAGACCTCTGATACCAATTGAAAGTCAAGGATAGATCTTATGTTTACTCAGAGATAAATATATATGTTATATAAAAGAGCAAGCACAACACAAACATAAAGAAAAAGGAGAGCAAGCAATCCAGACAACACAAGAAAATTTATAGTGGTTACCCAAACTGGGTACATCCACTCTTCTACCACCCTGGTAGGAATCCACTCAGGTTTTCATTCAGGTGACTGCCACCAATGAGCTTTTGATCAGGTGCCCAAAAACCAACCCAAGTCTTTTGGAAGGTGACTTGCAACCAGAATAAGTTTAAAGGGAATTAAAACCCTGTACAGAGGTGGGGATGAGAGAGTGATGAAAGTCTTCTCTTTTCTCAAAATAACTTGAGAAGACTATGTGGATTCAGAGATGTTGTCAAAGCTCCCCCTGAGATGTTGATCTGTTCAGGAAAGAAGGAAGCTTTGCTTCAGGGTGTAGGCCTTCAGATTGATGTTGATCTCCAGCAAACTTTCTAGACTGATATTGATTTGTGTCTCTTGAAAGCCTGGAGCAGACGATGAAGAACACTATATGAAAGAGAACTGTGTTGTGTTCTTCAGAATCTTTATTCTGACTTCTGCTTAGTTTTATTATCAGTCACTTCTTCTTGTTGTTATCATATCTGCAAAACTCCAATATGTATATGTTCTTCCAAGCTGTATTCAAACATTTGAATTAACTCTATCTTGAAATGACTGAGGCATTCCCGAGAGAGAGAAAGATGCCTGGGGAAATTAATCACATTAACTGCTACTGTTGAACGGCTATATGCATTAGTTCTGAGTGATATTAAATGCCTAAATTAATTCTGCCAGCTGTAAAAATCTCTGTCTGAATACTGCACAGATTTCTTCGACCTCAGACTGCTATTTGTCGACCTCAGTTAAGAGATCGTCGACCTGAATAATCTTTGCGTCGAGCTGATATTCTGTCTTGAGATCAGTGATCGTCGACCGGAGCTCCGAGATCGTCGAGCTCAACTCAAAGATAGAACTCTGAGTTTCGTCGACATGAGTTTGACTATCGTCGAGCTGAGTTCGACTATCGTCGAACTGATTTTCTGCTCTTGACAAAACTGATTTATACAACATTTCTCTGGAGTTCTTTTGAGGCAGACCTAGAAATAATCCTATGACCCTGACTATACATTTTGGGTCAATCTAATAGCATCCTAAAGTATTCCTTGCCCAAATCTAAACTAGGGTTCCAACAATCTCCCCTATTTGGGTGAGGATACTATTTACTTAAAAAGGAATACAAAGCAAATTTGAAATAGGTGCATTGATAAATAAAATATACAACAACAAAGTTTTGAAATATAAAAATATAAAACACTTCTGATGAGCTCTGTAGCTATTCTTTGCTTATCTTTAACTGAGCATATTTCAGATATGTTTCTCCTGCTGTATTCAACAATTTCCTTGATATCATTCCCCTGATTTCTGAATAATTGAAACTGCTGCTGCTATATCCTTTAAAGCAGTCTCCCCCTATACAACTACCCCTGTACTGAAGGGTCTTTTACTAAAAATAAGGGGTTAGTAGTTCTGGACTCAGATTATCTTGGGTCCTTGTTCTTTTTCATAATAATCAGAAATAAAAGAATATTCAGGTTGATCTTTATAACCTAATGGATGAAATTTCCAAGAAGAGATGAACCATTGGGTAAAAGGATTTTTGAATATTTGAGTTTGATTATAATTTTAAAAAGGATAAAAATTTCTGTTTTGAAACTCTAAGTTCGATGATTTATGTTGAGATCGTCGATCTGTGTTCGACGACCAGTATTGATCTCATCGATCTCAGTTCACAGAGTAATAATGACTACTATCTGTGTTCTACGATCGTCGATCTCTGATCGACGATGTTTGATGATATCGTCGATCTCCCTTTCCCAAGTGATTAAACCCAATCTCTGGGTTCAAAGATCGTCGATCTCTGTTCAACGAGTAATACTGAGATCGTCAATCTTGGTTCGACGATTTATTTTGAACAAAAAATTTCTGAATATTTTTAGTTTGTTTTGGTAAAAATTCAGTTATTTTGTCTGAATATATTATTTTTTTCTTTGTCTTTAACTGATTCTAATGAAGCTAATTGTTCAGAAACATTCTTTAAATCTTCTTTAAGATTTTTATTTTCAGAAGATAAATTATACACTTTCTCTCTGAGAAGTTTTATTTCCTTCTCAGATTGAATTAAATCATTGCATAAAATTTTAAAATCTTCTTTGTAATGTTTTGAGGAAAAATCAAAAAAAGAGATAACATGATCCTCCTATGATTCACATTCTGATTCTCCAAATTCTGATTCATCATCAGATCTACTGCAGGATGCATTTATTACCATCAGGCAAAACTCTCTTGCTCTTGTTTCTTCTTCATCCTAAGTTGTACATGATGAAGCTTTTGAGTCACTCCAGGTATCAGCTTTAAATGTTCTTTCTTTCGCTGATCTAGCAGCCATTGCTGTGAGGGAGTCCCAGATTTCCTTTGCTGAAGTACATTCAGCCACTTCTTCAAAAGTGTCATCAGACATTGATTGAGCAAGGATGTCCATTGCTCTTGCATAAGCAATCTTTAGCATTTTCTGGGCTTCTGTCCATTGAGATGATGGAACAGCATTGAAGCTTGTTGTTTCCAAAGATTAATATGGTCCTGTCAAAATGGAATTAAAGATGGCTTCATCAATAGAGTTCATAAAAAGCCTAATCCTTGCCTTCCATAGTGCAAACTTATCCAGATTGCACTTAGGATGTCCCGTGCTTGAACATTCTTCATTTTGTTCCATTAGAAACTCTTAAGAAATATAAGATCTATCAGATCGTTTTGGTTCAGGTGTTAGCCTGTACAACTAAAGAATGACCCTCTGATACCACTTGAAAGATGAGACTTACTGCAATTGATAGACCTCTGATACCAATTGAAAGTCAAGGATAGATCTTATGTTTACTCAAAGATAAATATATATATTATATAAAAGAGCAAGCACAGCACAAACATAAATAAAAAGGAGAGCAAGCAATCCAGACAATACAAGTAAATTTATAGTGGTTCCCCAAACTGGGTACATCAACTCTTCTACCACCCTGGTCTGAATCCACTCAGGTTTTTGTTCAGGTGACTGCCACCAATGAGCTTTTGATCAGGTGCCCAAAAACCAACCCATGTCTTTTGGAAGGAGACTTGCAACCAGAATAATTTTGAAGGGAATTAAAACCCTGTACAGAGGTGGGGATGAGAGAGTGATGAAAGTCTTCTCTTTTCTCAAAACAACTTGAGAAGACAATGTGGATTCAGAGATGTTGTCAAAGCTCCCCCTTAGATATTGATCTGTTCAGGAAAGAAGGAAGCTTTGCTTCAGGGTATAGGCCTTCAGATTGATGTTGATCTCCAGCAAACTTTCTAGACTGATATTTATTTGTGTCTCTTGAAAGCCTGGAGCAGATGATGAAGAACACTATATGAAAGAGAATTGTGTTGTGTTCTTCAGAATCTTTATTCTGACTGCTGCTTAGTCTTATTATCAGTCACTTCTTATTATTATTATCATATCTGCAAAACTCCAATCTGTATATTTTCTTTCGAGCCATATTCAAACATTTGAATTAACTCTATCTTGAAATGGCTGAGGCATTCCCGGGAGAGAGAAAGATGCGTAAGGAAATTAATCACATTAACTGCTGCTGTTGAACGGCTATATGCATTCAATTTGAGAGATATTAAATGCCTAAATTAATTCTGCTAGCTATAAAAATCTCTGTCTGAATACTGCATAGATTTCATCGACCTCAGACTACTATTCGTTGACCTCAGCTCAGAGATTGTCGACCTGAATAATCTTTGTGTTGAGTTAAGATTCTGTCTTGAGATCAGCGATCGTCGACTGGAGCTCAGAGATCGTCGAGCTCAACTTAGAGATAGTCGAACTCAGCTCCCCCTATGGGATGATAAACTCTGAATAACTCTATGGGGGGAATAGAGTTATAAAAAATCTTTTTACAGAAAAGATAAAAGCAAATAAACTAAGCTAATCTAACCACAACACAAGCACACAAGAACACAGAAAGCACAACCATACAACACAAGAATTTTATAGTGGTTCCCCAACTAGTTACATTCACTCTTCTACCACCCTTGGTAGGAATCCACTACAGGTTTTGATCAGGTGACTGCCACCAATGAGCTTTTGATCAGGTGAACAAAAACTAACCCAAGTCTTTTGGAAGGGGACTTATGAACCAGAATAATTTTGAAGGGAATTAAAACCCTGTACAGAGGTGGGGATGAGAGAGTGATGAGAGTCTTCTTTTCTCAAAAAATGAGAAGAATGTGTATTCAGAGATGTTTTCAAAGCTCCCCCTGAGATGTAGAAGGGTTCAGGCTGGGAAGCTTTGCACAGGGTGAGTAGGTCTTCAACTGAGAGACTTGGTCTAGGAGCTTTAGACAGATGGTGCTGGAATGTCTTAGCAAGGTCCTGGAAGAGAAGAACAAAAAGACTCTTGATTTATAAAAGTTGTTCTTCTTGCTTCTTCTTCAGAGCACTGATTGAATGAGATAACTGATGAAGATCTGCTTCAGAATGTTTTTAGGATGTTAGCAGGAACGATTTTCTTCTTTCTTTGTGTGTCTCTTTCTTCTGTGTTTGAATCGACAACCTTCTTCTTTTTGTGGGATAAAACAATTTCTAACTTGAATTTCAAAAACATTCCTAAAATTATTCTGCAGGAATCGAGGAGAGACAACGGCTATAATATCTGCAATAAATGATTTCCTCAATTGTCTTTGGCAAAGACAATATAATAACTTTGTGAAAACCTGTAGTTAATGCTGCAATAGAAACGGCTATAATCCTTGATAACATCAGCATTAACTACCAGAGATTTGATTCCATAAATAGCCTTGATAAAATAAGAATGAAATCTTCAAGACAGCTGCGCAATAAGGTAGTCGAACACAGATAAATAATCGTAGAGCTGAGATAGAAGATCGTCGAGCTGAGACTGGAAATCGTCGATCTGAGTTCTGAGATCGTCGGGCTCAACTCAGAGATTTTTCCTCTACGATCATCGATCGGAGATCAGATATCGTCGAGCTCAACTCAAAGATAGAACTCTGAGTTTCGTCGACCTAAGTTCGACTATCGTCGAGCTGAGTTCGACTTTCGTCGAACTAATTTTCTGCTCTTGACAAAACTGATTTCTGCAACATTTCTCTGAAGTTCTTTTGAGGCAGACCTAGAAATAATCCTATGACCCTGACTATACATTTTGGGTCAATCTAATAGCATCCTAATAGTATTCCTTGCCCAAATCCAAACTAGGATTCCAACACATAGGCTAACAAAAGGATGACTTACCAGGAAAACTAGGAGAAGAGGTGCGGGTGAGATTCCCTCATGGATGACTCTAATTCCCATGTCGCGCTCTCAATGTCTTGATTCCGCCAAAGAACTTTAATCATAGAAATTGTCTTTCTCTGCAACACTCAATCCTGCTTCTCCAGAATATGAATCGGCTCTTCGATGTACGAAAGGTTGAGCTGTAACTAGGGCACCGAGTCGAGGACATGACGATCACTAAGAACACACTTCCAGAACTGGCTCACGTGAAACACATCATGGGCGTCAGGGAAGGTAGCAGGTAACACCAGCCTATAAGCTGACACTCTGATGCACTCAATAATCTGGAAAGGTCCCACGTACCGGGGATCCAACTTATGGCTCCTTCCAAATCTCCTAACACCAGGCATCAGAGAGACTTTTAGAAAAAACATGTCCCCAACTGCGAACTCCAGATCAACCCTTCGCTGATTTGCATACTTCCCATAATGCTCCTGAGCTACACAGAGCTTCTTCCGAATATGATTTATAGCAACACTCATCTATTCTAGGGCTTCCGGAATAAACAATGGTCTCTCACAAACCTCAACCCAAAATAAGGGAGTCCTACAGTGCCTCCCATACAAAGCCTCAAACGGGGCCATCTGCAAACTTTCTTGATAATTGTTTTTGTACACAAACTCCATTAGTCTGAGACGCTCGTCCCAAGCTCCGTCATGGTCTAAGATATAACACCTAGGTCTGCGGATGATATGCGGTTGAAAACCTAAGGTTTATTCCCAACGCACCTTGCAAGCTCTTCCAGAATCGTTACATAAACCTGCAGTCTCGATCTGACATGATACTCACTGGCACTCCATGCAATCGAATGACCTCATCCTAATACAACTAAGCTATCTTCTTCATAGAATATCCAATCTTGAAAGGTACAAAGTACGCACACTTCGTCAGTCTATCAACTATAACCCAAACTGAATCATGCCCTCAGGGAGATCTTGGCAGGCCAGTAATAAAGTCCATCGATATGCTCTCCCACTCCCAACTCAGTATTTCCAACAGTGTCAGCTTGCCACCAGGCCTACAATGATCCCCCTTAATACGCTTGCAAGTGAAATACTCAGATACGAACTTCGTTATGTCATTCTATATACCATACCACCACACAATCTATTTCGGATCCCTATACATCTTCGTAGAACCAGGGTGGTAGGCAACGCTATAACCATGCATTTCACTACAAATCTTAGTCTGAATATCACCCACCGCAGGGATACAAAATCTATCTCGGTACTTCAGGGTACCGCCTGCATCTATGGAGAAGTCAGGCAATTCTCCCTTCTTTGTCCTCCCTCGGAAATGCTGAATATCTAGGTCTTCCTTCTGATGCAACTTGGTGAGGGTAATCCACGATGACTCGGCTGCCTCCAAGCAGGAAGGCCCAGCACTAGTGCCGACTGAAATGTCCATCCGTAAGAACTCCTCCACCAATGACTGCACTGTGAGGTTGAAGATTCGTGCGGTCTTTCTGCTCAAGACATCGGCTAGCACATTATCTTTACCTGGATGATAAAGGATCTCTACCTCATAGTCCGCAACATACTCCAACCACCTATGCTAGCGCAAATTCAACTCCTTCTGAGTGAAGACGTACTTCAAGCTCTTATGGTCTGTATAAATCTTGCACAACACGCCATACAATAGATGTCTCCAAAGCTTCAGGGCGTAGATCACAGCCGCAAACACTATATCATGCGTAGGATAATTCTTCTCATAGATCTTCAATTGTCTCGATCCATACACAATCACTTTACCTTCTTGTATCAAGACACATCCAATCCCGACGTGCGACGCATCCACATATTTTGCGTACTCCATTCCCTTAGTAGGCAAGGTCAACATTGGGGCAGTGCACAATCTTCTCTTTAATTCTTGGAAGGCTCCCTCACACTCATCGCTCCACACAAAAGTTGTGTTCTTTTGTGTAATCTTATTTATTGGGGCAGACAATACTGAAAACCCTTCCACAAACCTTCTATAATAACCTGCTAACCCTAGGAAGCTTCAGATCCCCTTAGGTGTATTAGGTATCTTACAATCCATAATAGCAGAGATCTTTTCTTGATCAACTGAAATCCCATCTTTACTCACCACATGACCTAGAAAGGATACCTGAGGTAGCCAGAACTCACTTGCTTAGCTTTGCATAGAACTTATGCTCTCTCAGAGTAGATAGGACCAAAAGCAAGTGTTGGGCATGCTCCTCTGCACTCCATGAATATATAAGAACGACGTCAATAAATACGACTACGAAATGGTCCAAGAAATCCTTAAACACTCTGTTCATCATATCCATAAAGGCAGAGGGTGTATTCGTCAGTCCAAAGGACATCACCAAGAACTCAAAATGTCTGTGTCGAGATCGAAAAGCTGTCCGTGGGACATCAGACTCACGGATCCTTAACTGGTGGTAGCCTGAGCAAAGGTCAATCTTCGAAAACATCGTTCTTCTATGCAACTGATAAAACAAATTATCTATCCTCGGCAACGGATACCTATTCTTGATGGTTACCTTATTTAACTCTATGTAATCAATGCACAGCCTCATCGAGCCATCCTTCTTTTTCACGAACAGGACTGGAGCACCCCCAAGGCGAAGAGCTCAGCCTAATAAATCCATACTGCAGTAACTCGTCGAGTTAAGTACGTAACTCTTCCAGCTCACGTGGGTCCATACGGTACGGTGCCTTAGTGATGGGGCGAGTACCATGCTCAAGATCGATAACGAACTCTACATCTCTTGTAAGAACCCCCCCCCCCTCCCCCTTACCAAGGAGGTAACCCGGTCTTATGCCCAGAATCGCCTCCCTACGGTGACTCTTAGCCCACACAGGCTAGTCGACACTGCAAGATGTCGATCTTGCCGGCTAGTACGATCATTCAACATATCGGCCAATCAAGAAGAGAAGCAATATAAGCAATTATATATCAAGTCCACGTCACAGCATCATTATAATATAAGTAAAATGAGTGATCTAATAGTCCACAATGAGTACAGAATGAAAGAGAAAAGGGCTTATGGCCTATATATAGTAATCAAATCTCTCTCACACAAAATAATTTTATGCAGAAGCTAATCTATCATCAGTACATGCGTCATCACCTGACGGCGGGTTGTAGTAGTAGGTGGTGGTGGTACCAGCTCCACAGGTCCTGCCACCTCGTCCTATTGGTGCTCCAGCTCCTCGAGCTCCTAAAATGATACTGTCACAACCAACCGTTAATCATAAATACTATGCCATTTTGTCCTCGCCTCACCCACGCGACTCCTAGGTACCGAGCGGGAGGATGAAGCGGAGAATAACAGGGGATATAAAAAGGAAAGCATGTGACAGTGGATCTATTTTATCATGCTAATAGAATAATACTTGTATCTTTACACTAGCAGTTCTATAAGGTACAAGTAGAGTATGTAAAAGCTGTACTAAAAATAAATGCAGAAAGCAAAGTAAGTACTGAGCAGAAAAGTAAACTAGCTACTACTACACTAACATCACAGAAGTACATTAACTTATATGAATGCCCATAAAAACTTATAAGTTAAGGTTTCACAAATGTAACTTATCATATAAAAGAGCTCATACTAATTTATATGATAAATATCTATGGTGCGTTTGTCTTAAGTATGTATGCATGGTATGCGGGTTATGAATCATAAAAGTGCAACTCACCCACACGACTCTATGCGCACAGACCTTTAGTTCCCACTTTTTGGAGTTGGCTGAACTCTCAAGTACTACCATTGTGGCTACGGCAGCAGTGGAGCGGGTGTCTCCACTACTAGGCGGGTATACACACTACTGGTCTTAGACCTTCTGTATGCCTTTGAAGAACACACTAGAGTCACCACGCACTAAACCGCTGGCTAAACCACCAGACTTTTAGGTAGGGTGTGCGTTTTCGGGGATTTTCCTCCAAACCGCAGTATAAACAACCTACTGGCCCCTCAAACCCTAACACCTCACCTGAGTCACTGTATTTCCATTGGTGTGATGATTGTGGCCTAGTACCACCTGACTCGCCATTAATATGTTTTATGCATATGCAATTTATTTCCAACCCGAGCCTCCATCTCGCAGGACAAAACCCATCCTGTATCCTAACATCCGAGCCTCTAGCTCGCAGGACAAAACCTATCCTGTATCCAAACATATGATCCTCTATCTTGCAGGACAAAATGCGTCCTATATTCAGATATCCGAGTCTCCAGCTTGCAGGACAAAACCCGTCCTGTATTCAAACATCCGAGTTTCCAGCTTGCAGGAAAAAACTCATCCTGTATTCAAACATCTGAGCCTCCAACTCGCAGGACAAGACCTGTCCTGTATCCTCCAACCCTATACGGGTGATATTGTCACATCGTTCCCTTAACCTATTAAACTAATCTTGTCTAATGCTTATTAGGCATAGCAACTTATGGTTAGTCCATGGAATGCTCAGGGCATACCCGGTGAAGGGCTCTCGGGGGCACTAGGAACTACGATGGACTGAAGCTCAAAGCTCCCTATCTCAAGGACATGTACTTTTATTAGTGTTTACCCATTATTAATACCAAGCTCTCAATGTGTATTTTTAGTGAACCTGTTGACTTAAGGTATTATTGGGAGAACGACGGTCTTCTGCCGATTTCCGTTCTAATTACTTTCCGGCTTTGCACTCTAACACGCGTTACTACTTGACGCCACATAGGGTTCCAACTTCCCAATACACTTCTCAATCCAACCTCATATCATATCCCCTGTGGGTCCAAGTGTTATGTGTTACTTTATCTAAGCGTAACCCATGACCTAACTCCAGCCCAAATGAAATGACTTCTAATTCATTGGGCCAAATACCCCTAATTATTCATCATGAGTTTGTCGTGTATGTAATATTTATTATTCAGAATTTCATCATCTTTTTAATTATTTTGGACCATATTTTAAATTAATTAATTAAGAGACCTAGGTCACTTTGAATATGAACTACTCCAACCAGTGGTCCATTATATCTAAATAAATTATCTGCCATTCATCTAGGTTAAAAATGTCTGTTCATCAAAAATCATGATTTTCCAATTTGAATTTCCATATATTTTCTATTTATGATTAAATCCATAAATAATCCATTTTCCAAATGAAGTACTTAAAATATACAACCAAAAATTCCTAGAAAATTACTGGTGATCAAAATTGATATAATAATACTCAGGACAGAAATTGATGATCTTAGTCATTGATTTGACTTAACATAATTTCATATATACATTATTAATAAAATGTCACTACTAGGGTTTTTAGCATATATGATCATCCAAATATTCTCAATTAATTATATTACATTTTAATCACAGAAATAGGATGCTATAAATTTTTCCATTATTATTCAACAGTAGTTTCCCTTACTTTTATATTAATTTCCAAAAAGGGTAAAATTGTAAATCTACTATATACACAAAATATAATCCTCAACTAGACTTATAACTTTTTTCCAGAGATATAAAATGTCCTATTAGGGCATGTATCAAAATTTTAGAATTTTACAAAGTCAGTAAACCTATATCTCATTTTTATTTATAAAAGAACTTATTTTCCATTAAATCAAAATAATGGGATTTTGTTCCCAAAAATCCCACTCTTTCTTTAGGAGGTGTAACTCATCACTATAAGCCTCTGTCCAAAATCCCATGGGCATTCATTGGTCCAAATGGGCAAACTTCCCATTTTACACTTTGCACCACATATTTACAAATCTACTTCCACCATGCATGTTGGATTTCCCCTACATACAGAGGTTCAAATGGCCTAAAACTTTTACCATTGTCATATCATGACTCAATGGTCATGCCACCCAAATTTGTAGGCATTTTGAAGAGGGAATCTTCGTATATTCCATCTATTTAATAAATGATATTTCTATAAAAAAAACTATAGAAAAATACATCCCAAAATTTTGATTTTTGGACTAGACCAAAGTCTAGCATAAACACATACATGTCCGAAATTTCATGACATGTGGACTTAGGGTTTGGCTTGGGCTCTCATTTAAAAATCTTCCCTAGCCTAGGACTAGTCTAAGTAGAATGACCCTATAGGGAGCTATAGTACTCTAAATTTCAAGTTTAAGGGGTCGAATTAAAGGTAAGACCTAGATCTACCTTTTTCATGTTGGGCACCATTTCTGAAAATGCCTTTAAGAGGCCTAAATAATCTATACAAGGTGACTGTATAAACTAGGATAGAAAATAGACTTTTTATTATTTCATAAAACTTCAAGGGCATCAGTTCATCTTCTCCAATGAGCCTACGGTCCAGATTGCCCCAACCTAGACCAGCTAGATCTTGCACTTCCCAGCCTTCTGGCTGCTGCCACCGCCGGCGATTGTCACCACCACCTCCATTGAGGTGGCGGCTAGCGTTTCCCGACAACGTGGCCGCCGGAGGTGGCTCCTCTGGCGAATCCGAGCAAGAAGAAATGCTTGGCATGCTACCTCTCACATGGAAACAGGCTCATTTAAGCCCGATATCTCTCCTAAAAGATCTAGACAGCAAGCACATAGGTATGGTAGGATAAATGGACCCTTAGACGAGCTTGACGGCGAGTTTGGTGGTGGTGCGTCATGGCCGATCCTTGCTTCGGCTAATCCTCTTCTCCAGCCGTCAGTTTCTGCTCCTTAGGGTTCACTGAAGGTGATGGTGGGGTGGAATAGAGGTGAGGCTGGCGGGTTTAAAGGCTTTGACTTAAGAGGAGTGGCTGGGCATGGTCGGCCATCTTTGAGCATGATTCCCCCCCCCCATGCCACCACGTGTCAGCCATGTAATGGACTGCCAATTATTTCCATAAATATGTTTTCTTGAAATGAGGAATAGATTTGTTGTAGAGATAGATCACAAATGTTCCATCACTATTTTATCCTGAACCCGGTTCAGCCGGTATAAAATTAATCGGCCAACATAACTTTTTAGACTGAAGAATTCTCTAAGTCCAAAAGCGTTGAGTGGTGTCGACATAACTAAACGCCGCGTTGAGTGATGTTGACATCGCTAAAAGCCGCATTAAGTGGTGTCGACACCACTCAATGCCTTCAGCACACCAGACAAAAGCGTTGAGTGGTGTCGACACCACTCAACACCTTCAGCACTCCAGACATAAGCATTGAGTGGTGTCGACACCACTCAATGTCGCATTGAGTGGTGTTGACACCACTCAATGCCATCAGCCCAGACAAAAGCATTGAGTGGTTTCGACACCACTCAACGCCGTGTTGAGTGGTGTCGATACCACTCAACGCCTTTAGCACTCAAGACATAAATGTTGAGTGGTGGTAACACCACTCAATGTCGCGTTGAGTGGCGTCGAGTTTACTCGACGCTTCGTTGAATGGCATCGAGATCACTCGACGGCTAAATTTTCCCGAGTATTTCTAAGTTAAATTCGTCGAGATCACTCGATGACTTTTCAAATGGCGTCGAAATCACTCGACGCCTAAAGTTTTCCCGAGTATTTTTTAAGTTTAATTCGTCGGGTGGCGTCATGTTCCCTTGACTCACTCGAAGCTTCCCGAGCCTGAGTCAATTCTCTTGACTCAAAATGTGTGCGAGTGGTCTAGCACAAAATGGGATGTTACAAATACCAATAAACAAAAAAATAATAATTTCATCCCCGAAATTCAAGTTTGGGCCTATGGGGTTTCTATGCACAAGAATTTAAGAACTTTAAGCATAATTAAAAGGTAACTGAGACAAAAAGCTCTGGCTACCATTCACGCATCAGATCCATCAGCTCCTAGGTATGCTCCTCCCATTCGTGGTTGGACCACAACACCTTGACCAAGGGAACCTTCTTCTTCTGCAGTACATGAGTCGATGTATCAACGATCCGGATTAGCTCTAAACGTCCTGATCTATCAGGTGCTACCGGGCCTGATGTAGTGGTAATATGCTGCTCTGGCCGAAGGAGAGCTCTTTGAAGCGAAGAGACATGGAACACATCGTGAAAGTCCCTAACTCGTACGGTAGCTCCAGCTTGTAAGCCAATGGACCGATCCGCTCCAGGATCAAGTATGGTCCCTTAAATCGAGGGCTGATTTTCCTGTGTGTCCAGCATCTGATCCCTAATCAGCCGTATCTGAGCATCCGTATCCTCAATATAGTCTGACCCGAGTGCCTTGGGGTCCTCATCATGGACCCAAGACAATGGTGTCTGGCACTTTCTGCCATATAAAGCCTCATATGGTGTCATCCTAATGCTCGCCTGGTGACTATTATTGTAGGAGATTTCAATTAGGGGCAACAGTCTCCCCCAAGGCTTCCCCGTGTCCAGCATACATAGACGCAGCAGATCCTCTATAGTCCGGTTGGTCCGCTCTGTCTGGCCATCGGTCTACGGATGGAAAGTGGTGCTAAAAGTAGGCTGAGAACCCAAGTATGCCTACACCGCTCTCTACTCCCTAGAAGTGAACCGACCGTCACGATCCAAGATAATTGTCCTGGGGATATCGTGGTACCTGACGAACTATTCCACAAATAATCTCACCAAAACAGCAACTGGGCTGTCCTTCCTGATTGGTATTAACTTGGCTACTTTGGTTAGTCTATCGACAACGACCCATATAGATTCGTGCCCAGAGTGGGAGCGAGGCAATCCATGCACGAAATCCATAGTTATATCCTCAAACTTCGACTTTGGCACTGGTAATGACTGTAGTAACCCTCTTGGGCTCTTGCACTCTTCCTTTACCCGCTGGCAGGTCTTGCAATGCGTCACATAATATATGATATCCCTCTTCATCCCTGGACAATGCATGCTCCTTCGCAGATCCACTATCATCTTGGTGATACAGGGGTGCACTGAGTACTGAGAACAGTGTGCCACCCTGAGAATATCCTCCAGGATACCGCCTCTTGTGGGTATATAGACATGGCCACGAAAATGAATGAGGTCATCATTCAAAGAATAGTCCTCTGACTTGCCCCTTTCTAGGGTTATGAATACTGGCTCCAAATCCTCATCCAGCCTCTGATGTGTCCTGATGTGCTCCTGAATATCACACTCGATGACCAAGTAGTTCATGTACTCCTAATAAACATCTGGCTCAGCTCTAGAAACCATGGTAATGTGCATATCCTCTATCATTCATACCAGTTCCATAGTCATCACCTGGGGCTCTAGTCTAGTAGTGTCAGCTCTCCTGCTCAAGTCATCCGCCATGGTGTTCGCCTTCCCCTGGTGATAATGCATCTTATAGTCATATTCGCATAAGAACTCAAGCCATCTCCGCTACCGTAGATTTAGATTGTTGGGTCCATTGACCCCAATGTTCTAGATTTGTGTTGAAGTTGGTTACCGGGCGGTCTGGCGACCTGTCTTGGCGGATTGAAGATCGCGCGGTTTGGCGATTTCCCTTCAACGGTTTGGTTGTTGTGTTGTTGTTGTCTGGAGTCCGAGCGGTCTAGCGGTTTGTCTCTGGTGACTTGGAGACCGGGCGGTCTAGCGGTCTCCCATGGTGATCTCTCCTTCCTCTCTGGTGGTAGCTGAGCGGTTAGCCCTTCCATCTAACCGCGCGGCTTGTGCGGGTTATTTCTGTATAGACCGCTTAGTCCTGTAATTTTTTAGTCCCACATCTCTTATTTGTATTCTCTCTTCTCTTCTCCATTCTATAAAAGGGAGGTCATACCTTTGTAATAGATACCTTTTTCAGATAATAAAATTTCTGTTATACCTCTTCCGGTTTGTTTTTTGTTCGTTTCTTACATGGTATCAGAGGACTCGATCTACTCCTCCTGATTCTGTGTGCCTTCTCTGTCTACGAGACTTGTCTGCGTGGCTTGCTTCTTCTTCGTGCGACCTGTCCTCGCAACTTGTTTCTTACGCCTGCTTGAGCCCTGTTCGGGCAGCTTCTTTCTCTCCTTGGCATTTCCCTTTGTGTGTGCGACCTCTTATTCTCACTGCGACCTGTACTTAGTCGCCGCGACCTCTTCTTTAGTCGCTGCAACCTATTGCCGCGACCTATTAGCCTTGTTCGTCTTGTTTTTCTTCCCGCGGACTTTTCTTTAATCGCGCAGTCTTCTCTTTCTTCTGTTCGCGCGGGCTTCTTTCTAGCCACTCGACTTCTTCCCATATGCTTGGTTCTACGGCTTGGTCGTGGCTTTTATGGCCGTTGGTGTCTATCATCGTGACCGTCGTAGATCTCTTTCTTCTAACCGCTGCGATTTCTCCCTGTTCGCGCGACTTGTTTCCTAACCGCACGGTTTGTTTCCTAACCATGCGGCTTCTATGGCTCTTTCTGATGCTTCTACTTCTACCACTCCTGTCGCCAATCCGGCTCCGCCTCTTCCTCCTACTCCTTCCGGGAACCTTGGCACCATTTCAAAACTTGTCGGCTCCAACTAACCGGATTGGAGCATCTCCTTCATCTTTCTCCTTCGCTCGCAATGCAAATGCCACCATCTCGTTGATTACCCTCCTCCCACCACTTCACCTCTCTTTGATGGCTGGGATGCGAGTGACGCCCTTATGCGTACTTGGCTCGCTAACAGCCTCTCTAATGAATGCATCCCCGTCATCTGTCATGATAAGACGGTCAAGGCCGCTTAGCTTCATCTTGCCGCTCTATACTCAAAGGGGGCTCAGACATCCCGCATCTATACGTTGTATGCGGACCTCTTTGCCCAACCTACATTGTCTCCTGCTGCTGCCAACAAACAGGTTCAGGCTCTTGGAGCTGAGATTCTTCAGAATCGCCCCTTTTCTGCGGATTTGGCTCAACATCACAAGCATTTCCAAGAGCTTCTTGTTGTGTGTTATCTGCTCCAGCTTCCTTATACTTATGATATGATCCGCCAGCAAATTCTGGGTGAGGCAGAATCTCCTACCTTAGATGCCACCGCTGCCCGCATCGCTGCTGTCACCTCCCTCCTTCAGTGCCCGCTTCTGCCCGCTCCTTCTCCACCGTACAACTATGCTCACCATACCCAGTGGAGTGGCTCTGGTAGCTGCAGTCACCAGTTTGGCGGACGTGCTCCTTCCCGCTACCTCCGCTCTCACTGTGGTCGCACCGGCCATACTATGGAATGCTGCTGGATGAAGCATCCCCATATTCTCCCCTCGGGGTACTCTTCTACCTCCTCTTCCAAGTTGTCTGCCTCCGTGGTCACATCATCAGGTAGTTCCCACGTGGTGACCCAAGGTAAATGGCTTATCGACTCTAGTGTGACCAATCATATGACGGGCAATCCTCAGTGCTTCTCTCTACTCAAACAGCATGATCGGTTGCCTCCTGTCCTCAATGCAGATGGTTCTCCCTCCCCGGTTCATGGGTCGGGAGTGGTTCATGTTACTCCGTCTCTTCGCCTAGCGGACACTCTCTATGTGCCCAAATTTCCGTGCAATTTATTGTTGAAAGTCTCTAGTTTCGACTAAAACCACCTATGGGGGGGGAATAGGTGTCGTGCAGTCTTTTGCGGAATTAAATTTACCTGCACAAATTAACAAACACAGCACAGAAAACACACAAAGAATTATAGTGGTTCCCCGATTTGGGTACGTCCACTTTCCCCCTTCGACCTATCTCCCACCAAGGGACGACTCAGTCACTTCTCCAAACGGATTGAAATCCAATCCTCACACTACGGAAGGAACCCTTCCAACAAAGGAGTCACAACTCCACAACCACGGGTTGCACCCAACCCTTACAATAAGGAATGAAAATTCCTTTACAACAAACCAAAATTGAATGTAAAAGAAAATACAAACAACGCTTTTGGAGATCCCGATGTCCTTCTTCATTCGTTGAAGCTTGCTTGAAGATTACGAAGAATCCACAACCAGATTTCTCTCTTGGAAAGAATCTTGTGAAGATCGGCGGTGGCAAGTAAATGCGGCGGCGATGCTTTGTAGATCCAAACTTCTTGACAAAGCAAGCTAGGTCTACAAACAATCTCAGTCGGATCAATCGTCACAACCGATTCGGATTGGATAACAAGTCTCGTTCTACGAATCGGAAGACAAGAGAACTCAAGAGAGATACATGAGACGCTCTGCTTGCCTCGGTACTGTCGTCGAAAGATCAGAGAAGCACTGAGATCAACGGCGGCGACGAACTTGCGAGCGGCTACAGGCGATCGGCGGTTTTCGCGATCGTCAAGGGCACGGCATCGGCTGCTTTCGATTTCCGAGAATGTCTATCTTTAGAAGTTCAAAATATTCGAGTATAAATACTAGAGGCTAGCCCTAAAGACCGTTGTGGGGCCCACGAGAAGAAACCCTAGCCCCGGCCTAAACAGCGCATGGCTAGATGGTTCGATCCAGCGAACGGAGGAAAATTGCCTAAGGCAAAATCGGCGGGAATCGTTGGTGATTCCCGTCGAAGTCGGCGGGAATCACTCACGATTCCCGTTGATTTTGCCTTGGCAGAATTCCTGTTGGAAAACTGTCAGCCGGAAGAAGTCGGCGGGAATGCAGACTGATTCTCGTCGAAGTCGGCGGGAATCACTCACGATTCCCGTCGATTCTGCCTTGGCAGAATTCCTGTTGGAAAACTGTCAGCCGGAAGAAGTCGGCGGGAATGCAGACTGATTCTCGTCTAAGTCGGCGGTAATCACTAACGATTCTCGTCGAAATCGGCGAGAATCACAAGTGACTCCCATCGAAGTCGGCGGGAATAACTTATTGATTCCCGTCGATTTTGACTTAGAAGAATTTTCTCTTCCTTCCTTTGATGACTTGGTCTTTGACCCACCTTTGCTCCTTCTGCTCTTGATCTACCTAGACCCTATACTTGAAAATAAGTACACTCCAATAGAGAGAGCACGCGTGAGTCAACACACTGATCTACTCAACGAGGGATTACGTTGCATAGACCCGTGTATATTTACCCACTGCACCCTGACATTAGTGTGTACTTAGCATTGAATAGCTTCAAGCACAACTTGATGGAAGATCATCAAATACATTGTGAATCCATCTTAGCTTGACTGGAGTCTTCTTCAAATCCAGGTAATTGTGGATACAATACCCAATAATTGTCGGTTACCTCTTTATGCAAGCAGATTCAGTGCTCTGTGACATTTACTTCGACTTCTTGTTCTTTTCAGGATCCGAACTCCCAACGGACGATTGCTACAAGGACTGAGAGCGGCAGCCTCTACTTCCTCGACAATGTTTCTGCCTTGTTCGCGTTCTCCTCTTCTTCTACGGATCTTCTCCAGTGGCATCTCCGCCTTGGTCATCCTCCTCCACGACTTCTACATCAGCTTCTGCCCCACCTCCCTCCTTCAAGTACTCCTCTCAACTGCGACGCTTGTCATCTTGGCAAGCATCACCGTTACTCCTTCCCGCCGAAGCAAGGTCATGGCTCTACCCGTCCGTTTGATCTAGTCCACTCTGATGTCTGGGGCCCTGCTCCCTCCCTCACCATTGGTTGGGGTAGTTCTTATTTTGAAACTTTTATTGATGATTTTTTTAGATGTACTTGGGTATATCTCTTACGAGATCGCTCTGAACTTTTTGATGTATGGATCTCTTTTTATCAATTAATTAAAACTCAGTTTTGTGTTTGTATTAAAATATTTCGCTCAGACAATGCTAAAGAATATTTGAGTCAGGCATTTACATCTTTCTGTGTGCAACATGGCATTATTCATCAGACAAGCTGTGTTTATACCTCCTAGCAAAATGGGGTGGTGGAACGCAAAAATCGTCATCTCCTCGATGTCACTCGTACCTTGATGACCTAGATGCATGTTCCTCACTCCTATTGGGGCTATTCTGTTCTCCTTGCTTGCTACCTCATCAATCGCATTCCCTCCACGGTTCTCCACGGGAAAATCCCATTCTCCATTCTGTATCCGGGCAAGGAGCCTTTCCCTCCCCCTCTCCGAATCTTTGGGTGCACTGCCTTTGTGCATGCCCCATCTGCCACCCGAGATAAGCTCTCCCCTCGCTCCACCAAATGTGTCTTTCTAGGGTACTCCCCCACTCAGAAAGGCTATTGTTGCTTTGACCCCATTCTTCGTAAGTAGTTCGTCTCTGCTGACGTCACCTCCTTCGAGAATGCCTCCTACTTCTCGGATGAATCCTCTCCTCTCCCCCCAGCTTCTGATACTCCTGCTGTTCTCTTTGTTCCCTCGTCTGTTACTGCAATCTCAACCCCTACTCACTCTTCGTCAACTCCTATCCCACCGCCTCTCTCTCCCTCTTCTCCGCCACCGTCTCCCTCATCTCTGTTGTCGTCGCTTTCTACTCCCAGGCCAGCTCTCTCTGCCACGGATGCTCCGGATGCCGAGGGACCCGCCGACCTGGATCTTCCTATAGCTCTTCGCAAAGGGGTGCAGACATGTACTCTACACCCCCTTGATGATGTTGTTTCATATGATCGCCTTACCTCTTCTCGCAGGGCCTTTTCTCTGGCTATCTCTGCCACTGCCACACCCGTTCCTACCAGGAGGCCCTTGCTATTCCTCATTGGAAGATGGCCATGGATGAGGAAATGGCGACCCTAACTGAGCGGGGTACCTGGAATCTTATTCCTCCTCCCTTCAGTACTGATGTTGTTGGCTATCGCTGGGTATTTGTGGTCAAATATTGCCCAGACGGCACTATGGATTGTTATAGGGCCCGCCTTGTTGCTAAGGGCTTTACTCAGACCTATGGGGTTGATTACTTTGACACCTTCCCTCCTATGGCTCGTCTCAGCACTATCCGGGTCCTACTCTTTGTGGCTGTCAATAGAGATTGGCTGATTTCTCAGCTGGATGTCAAGAATTCCTTCCTTTATGGTGATCTTCAGGAGGCCATCTACATGGAGCAACCTCCTGGGTATGTTGCTCAGGGGGATACATGGGTATGCTGGCTGAAGAAGGCCATCTGTAGCCTCAAGCAGATCCCTTGAGCTTGGTTTGACAAGTTTAGCGACATCGTGGCGGCTGTTGGTTTTATGCGAAGCTCTGCCGATCACTCGCTATTCATCCGCAAAACCTCCTCAGGACTGGTGGTTCTTGCTGTGTACGTTGATGATATTCTTCTCACTGGCGATGACCAGGAAGGGGTTGCCTTGACAAAGCGGCATCATCGTCAACATCTGGTCACAAAAGATATGGGCTCTCCGAAGTACTTTCTGGGGATTGAAATCTCTCGGAAGCCCAACTCCTTAGTCCTCTCCCAACGTAAGTATGCTCTTGATCTATTAAAAGAGGCAGGAACTACTGGAGCAAAACCTTCCTGATGCCCCATGGTAACTGGAGAATACAAAACCTGGACAGATGATTCGCCTCCTCTTTCAGTTATTACGCGATGCGAGCGTTTGGTTGGTAAGCTCATGTATCTCAAAGTGACCAGGCCCGACATTTCCTATACTGTGGGCAAGGTGAGTCAATTCATGCAAGCGCCTAGGGAGTGTCATCTACAGTCCGCCTTGCGGATCTTGGAGTATGTCAAAGTAGCACCTGGGAAAGGATTACTCTTTCAGAAGAATGGTCATCTGAGGGTTGAAGCATACTCAGATGCGAGTTACGCTGATGACAAAGGGGATCGCAAGTCAACCTCGGGTTTTTACACCTTTGTTGGGAGAAATCTGGTGAGCTGGAAGAGCTAGAAGCAGTCTATTGTTTCCAGGTCCAGTGCAGAAGCAGAGTATCGTAGTATAGCATCGACCACTTATGAGTTAAAGTGGTTACGGGCGCTCATGATGGATTTAGGAGAGGTATACAACCATCCTCTACCTATGTTCTGTGATAACAAGGCGACCATATACATCTCCAAAAATCCGGTCTTTCATGAAAGAACCAAGCACATTGAGGTCGACTGTCATTTCATTCGTGAAGAGATTTTGAAGGAACAAATTTGCACTCCCTTCGTCACTTCTGATAAAGAGTTGGCTGACATCTTCATCAAGCCAGTATCTGCCTCGTTTTTTCATATTTGCGACAAGCTGGGCATGATCGATATATATGCTCCAGCTTGAGGGGGAGTGTTGAAGTTGGTGACCGGGCGGTCTAGCGGCCTGTCTTGGTGGATTGAAGACCGTGCGGTTTGGCGGTTTTCCTTCAGCAGTTTGGTTGCTATGTTGTTGTTGTTTGGAGTCTGAGCGGTCTAGCGGTTTTTCTCTGGCGACTTGGAGACCGGGCGGTCTAGTAGTCTCCCATGGCGATCTCTCCTTCCTCTCTGGTGGTAGCCGAGCGGTTAGCCCTTCCGTCTAACCGCGCGGCTTGTGCAGGTTATTTTTGTATAGACTGCTTAGTCCTGTAATTTTTTAGTCCCGCATCTCTTATTTGTATTCTCTCTTCTCTCCTCCATTCTATAAAAGGGAGGTCGTACCTTTGTAATAGATATCTTTTTCAGATAATAAAATTTCTGTTATACCTCTTCCGGTTTATTTTTAGTTCGTTTCTTACAATTTGAAAGAAGTCAAACTGGTCAATGACATACACACTTAATTTATTTGATGGGTGCTTGAGTTCTTACATGCAGGTTGCCCTTGATTAGACAGGTGAACAGGAGGAGAAAGCTGGAAGTCAGAAAATTTTACTAAGGCAAAACCGCTGAGATAGTTGAGATAGTTGAGAAGAATGTCTCAACAGAACCGCTAAGACAGCTGAGATGCTCAACACATATTGTTAAGAGAAGTGATGGTCTCAGCTAAACCGCTGAGACAAAAGACTGTCTCAGCTGTGAAGAAGTAACCGCTAAGATAGTTGATACAGGTGAGAAGAAAATTGCTGAGATAGAAGATAGTCTCTGCTGTGAGGAAAGAAAACCGCTGAGACAGTTGAGACAAGTGAGAAGAAAACCACTGAGATAGAAGACAGTCTCAGTTGTGAAGAAAGAAAACCGCGGATACAGTTGAGAAGAAACCGCTGAGACTAAGCCAGCAGAATTTCTCTAAGTCCAGAAGCATTGAGTGAGTCAGGCTCACTCAACGCTTCTAAAGAAGAAGCCCTGTTCAGAATTCATCTAGCTGATTCCAGAATTCATCGAGCTGATTACAGAATTCATCGAGCCCAGCTCACAGTTTGTCGAGCTCAAATTAAAGGTTGAAGATTCTAAGTTTGTTAAGCCCAGTTCAGAATTCGTCGAACTGATTCCACAATTCATTGAACGCAGCTCACCTTCCGTCGAGCTCAAGTTAAAGGTTGAAGAAACTGAGTTCGTTGAGCTCAATTTGGAATTCATCGAACGGATTTCAAAATTCATCGAACCCAGATCACCGTTCGTCGAACGCAGTCAGGGCACTTTATACCGTTGCGGAAAAGCTGCAGCAGCACAGGAAAGTATTGTTTGTCTTCTTCTGAGGGAGGTGGCGCTCACCATCTGTGACTAGACCCCACATTCAAATTGTGTCATTTATTCAAATCAATAGCTATAAAAAGAAGAGAAGAAAAGGAGATTAGGGTTAACAAAACCGTGAACAAGAACGGAAGCATAAAGAGAAATAGAGGCGCTGGACTTCATCTTCTCTGACAAGCTTGAAAGCAAAGTCCAGCAGTGAAAGCGAGAAGTCAAAGATAGCTGAAGCTTCTTCCAGTTCATCAAGATTATTCCTTGAAGAACAAGTTAGCTGATTCAATCCATCAGCAAGAGAAGGTAGCTGTGTGAAGGGTTATAAGCCTTCAATAGTAGTAGTTGTATTCTAAAAAACAGAGAAACTGGTAGCCATAGAAGAAGACTGGTTCCTTTTACAGCAAGTGGGCTGGACTGATATCTGCTCAGTCCAGCAAGTTAGACTCAAAGCTTTTTCTCTGAGTCCGTATCTCTAGTTTATTGCTTAATTTCCTGTAGGATTCAGGTTGCCTGAATCTGAGTTATATGGCACTTTTTTCCTGAGTGGTAGGTGACTAATTTGTCACTGAGGTAGATGCCCTGCGGGGGTACTGTGGTAGGATCCAAGTGTGGATCTGAGCTATAGGGCTTAAGTGTCTGAGGTAGGAGAGATCTGCTCTTTGAGATATGATCCAAGTGTGGATCTGAGGTAGAAATGTCCTCCCAGCCTGAGAGTAGGGCCTAGTGCATGAGGTAGGTGACTGGTGAGTCACTAAGCTATAAGTGACAAGTGTGTCAATAAGTTGTAGGCCTTAGAGGAGGCTAAGCTATAAGTGCCTGGAAGGGCACTGAGGTAAGTACTTGATAGGTACTGAGTTGTAGGGGTGTTGCAGCACTCTAAGAGTAGGGTCTTATGCCTGAAGTAGTAGGGCACTTTATGCCTGAGCTGTAGGCCTTATAAATAAGGCTGACGTAGGGGGTCAGTGGACCACTGAGCTGTAGAGCACTGCAGGACTCTGAGGTAGGAACCCTTGTAGTTCTGAGTTTGGATTCTTCAAAGAATCTGTGTATAAGGCTGAGGGCCTGAGGTGTAAGCTTTGAGGAGCATATTGGTGGAGTTTGTGCCTAGTCCAACAAATCAGTTGGATAGGTGGGAGGGAAAGTGGATATACCCAATTGGGGAACCACTATAAATATTTTTTTGCTTGCTGTGTTGCTTGTTTCTGTATTGCATTGCAGGCAATTAGGACAAGCTCTAGATCACTAAAGTTATAAATAGCATAAAAGTCTTATGAAATTTAAAAGACCTATTCACCCCCCCCCCCCCCTCTAGGTGACTAGATAACCTTGAAGTAATAACTTTCAAGTAGTATCAGAGGGAGGTTACTCAAAAAGGATTTAACAATCTGAGTACACCTCCAAGGTTAGCTATAAGATATAAGAATGGGATCTGGTGTAAACTATAAGGAACTAGAGGCCATGAAATTACCAATCTGCAGAAAGGAGTGCTTTGGCCTCTAGAAGGAAAGGGTTAGGTTATTCATGGAAGCTGCTGACACTAGGATCTACATCATAGTCAAAGAAAGATCCTTTATCCCCATAAAGACCTCAGTTCGAGATGCCAACATCCAGACACCTAAATCTTATGATGAAATGAACAAAGATGAGCTCCTACTTGTCTCCATGGACAAGAGAGCTCAAAACATTATTGTCAGTGCAATAGATGATTAAACATTCCAAAATCTAGTGCACTACAAGACCTTGAAAGATTTGATTTCAAGAGCCTAAACACCTAGAGGGGGGTGAATATGTTCTAATCTTTTTAACTATTTAGGTAATTAACAAGTTCTAACACAGCATATAACATCACAGTTCTCAGAAGAAATAAACACAGCACAACACAGCAAGATTTATTGTGGTTCCCCAATTTGTGGGTACATCAACTTTCCCCCTTCGCCTATCCAGTAGAGAACTGGATTCAGCCAAATTTCCTTCCACTATCTCAGATCCACAGATCTTACAACTCAGAACCTGATAGGTTCCTACAGCTCAGACTTCTTCAAGTCCTACCTCAGATTCTTCCCAAGAACCCTACTTCAGGCAACAACCCTACCTCAGCCTTTATCTCCAGGCATACAACTCAGACTTTAACAAGTCCTACACCTCAGGCACTCAGCCCTACCTCAGCCTTTATAAATACAGGCTTACAACTCAGATCTATATAAGATCTTACAAGAAAAAGTTTATTTAATGAAACAGAAATTTCACCCAGATTGAAACCTAAATGGGCGAGAGCTTCTTGATCAGTTCTTGAATGACTGAATACTTCAGATCCAACCTGACTTAGCTTCTTCAAAGCTTCTTGAATTTGAACAAAATAAGGTTGATCTTTACTTGGTGTTGAAGTTGATCTTTAATCAGCTTTCTTCTTAAATTCAGAATCAGATCTGAATCTTTCTTGCAGACTTGTTCAGGATCTGCCTTCTTCTGGGTCAGCCTCTTGCTCTCCAATACTTGTTATTAGTTCTATATAATTTGTTCTGTTGGATTTTTTATGGTTGTTATGGATCAGCCCTTTATATAGAGTTCATCCATGATTACCGGCTGATCCGGTTTATAGCGGCCTTCTGACAGCACTGACAGATGTGTCAGTCTTGTAACTTATGACAGCTGTCATGTCTTCAGTCGTGACAACTGACCCTTCATTGGAATTCTTGCTCAGCAGTACACTGTCAGCAAACTACATCAAATGTTTTGACACAAATAGAACAAGTATCGACACAATTCTTGATGATGTCGATACAGCTTCCATTGTGTCGATAGTCATTCTTTATCTTCTTGATACAGCTTCTGTTGTATGTGTCGACATAAGTCTTGTGTGTCGACAGAACTACTCCTGGTCTCGACATAGCTGATGCTGACATATGGCGTTGTGTGTATGTCCATACGTCGTTGAGTGTGTGTTGACACAAGTCCTGTGTGTTGACATAAGCCTTTCAGACTCAGTATAGCTGTTGTTGATATATGGCGTTGAGTGTGTGTCGACACAAGTCCTGTGTGTCGACACAAGCCATTCAGACTCAGTATAACTGTTGATGATAGATGGTGTTGAGTGTGTGTCGACACAAGTCCTATGTGTTGATACAAGCCTTTCAGACTCAGTATAGTTGTTGCTTATTGATGGCATTGAGTGTGTGTCGACACATGTCCTGTGTGTCGACACAAGCCTTCTTCAGGTGTCGACACAATTCCTGGGTGTCGACACATGCCTTGCTTCTAGTGTTGACATAACTCCTGGGTGTCGACACAACTCCTACTTCAAGTGTCTACATAATTCCTTACAAGTGTCGACACTTGTACTTAGAAATTTTCCTATATTTCTTAAACCTGCACACTGAAACTCAACATCCCATCAAATACAAATTGATGTATATCATTGAGTACAGAGAAGCTTCTTCAAATCTGGTACACAATTTCCAGTGTACCCAACAATCTCTCCCTATTTGGAGAAGTCATAACCCTTAGTCAATGATATACACCACATATGTTAAAACAAAGAAAAAATATGTGTACATCCATTTCAAAGCAGGGTAACATATAAACACAAATAACAGCTAATATCAACACCTAAAATGATATCATTCATTAAACAGAAAATTGTTTAGCTTTACAGATTTCTTAATAGAACAGAAAGATTACATTGTTCTACATACTAGCCTATCTATCCTAAGATTGACTAGGCTCCTTGATTATTATCCCTTTGCCAGATTTGATCTTAGATTGCACATTGGCTTCAGTATCTTCAACTGGCTTCTTCCCTTTCTGATCCTTCTTTTTGAGCTCTTCAACCTTAATCTTCTGCCTTTAAAAGTAATGAAAAGGCATAAGAAAGTACTTGTTAGGCTCCAGAGTATTAGTAGGTAACTTTCCAGCTTTGGCATTCCTTCTGAACTGAAGTATGGCTTCTTACCTTGCCTGATACTTATTCCATTCTAGTTTAGAGTACCACTTGCCTCTATCATGCATCTTATCTTTCACAGCTTTCCAGGCAGTAAGAATAATGTTCCTAGAAGTAGGACTCCACTTCCCAAAGTCAGGCTTCAATTCTGCCTGTTCTCTAAATCTTTTCTTAGAAAGCTGGGCCTCTTTCTGAGCTTCCATAGCAGCTACAGACATTTCAACTTTGTCAATGATGACATTTTGTACCTCCTATGGAGGGCTATACATTTTCTGAACTTCCTGTTGTACTGTTTCAAAATCTGTTGGAGGATAGATAACCTGTGCAACTTCATGCTAAACACCTTCAATATGATCTTGTTGAACACCAGATTCAGCAGTGTTATCTTCATCATACAAGGGTGGAAATCCAAGGGTAGCTCTGATGGTATTAGAAACCCATTTAGCATGATCAGAGCTGGCTTTTACTAATATCCTCTCCCCCCTTTATGACTTCTCTGGCTATATGATCTCTCAGATTATTCTTTTGAAACCTTACTTGATCAGCCAGATATTCAGTACCTTCTTTATATTAGGCTTGGAATTTAGTCAGGTGATCAGAAATAGTCTTTTAAGAAACTTCAATGGCTGAGTGGACAGCTGCTAGATCATCTTTAATTTTTTTAGAAAGTTCAGCTTTCACATCTGTGGCTATACCTCCAATTTTATTGAGAATTTCAGCATGTGAGTCTTTGAGATTTTCATTTGATCTGAATTGATTTTCTAGAATATAACCTTGTTTGACTGCAATGTCTTCAATTTCAGTCTTCATTTCTTATTGTTGGATAGCCAGATATACTACAGCATTACCTCCCTTGTGGAAGCAATCTGTCATCTCTTTCTTGTCCATATTTACTTCAAATCTGATGGATTTAATTTCTTGAGCAAGCTGGAACTGTAGTTCTTTATGTGTCTCATCCACATACTTCTCCAAAGATTGTCTTTGCTGATCCAATTTTACTTGTAGTTTCACCATTAGTGAACTGAAATCCATCTGCATGTTTGATGGTTGAGAGACTGTTTGTAAGGCTTTCTTATAGCATGTGCTCCTTTTCCTGATAGCGACCAGCTTCCTTTTCTTAGCCATGGAGGCTTCTTCATCATCAAAAGATTGTGATGTGCTTTGTATATTCACAGTGTTCATATCAGTAGGGGCATGCTGAGACATCTCCCCCTTAGTTACTTGTATCTCTTTCTCAATCCTTTGCAGCTCCCCCTCAGTCCCTTTATTGAAGTCAGGGAACAGTTCTTCCAAAGTGAACTCCTACTGTATCTGAACAGGAGGAACAAGGTTGTCTTTTTGAACTAATGATTCCCTCTGGACATCTAGATCTTTGTCTAGGGTCTTCTCAACACTCTAGCAGTGGACTTGCTCATCTTGAGCTTGATCTGTCATATGCACATCTTGTGCTTCATTCTCAGTATTGATATGTGCTTCCTTGTTTATTTTTGATACAATATCCATCACAGTATCAGCAACATACTCACTTTCTAGAGCAGCTTCAGCAATACCTCACCCTTGGGTAGGCAGCTGTGATTGTTCAGTGTCTTGGACATTTATTTCATTATTCTCTCCCCCTGGAGTGGAGACTATCTGATTCTCTAGTTGCTGATTGCTCTCTACTTGAGCTTGAGCTTCTTTTTCCTGTTGGTCTTCATCTGAGCTGAAGAACACTTCTTTTTCAGAATCACTAAAGGATTCTTCTTCTTGGACAATTGTTCTATTCTTTCTATCCTTCTTTACCTATTTCTGTGGAGTAGAAACTTCCTTTGTCAAGACTCTATCCCATCTAGATAGAATCCTCACATCCATCCTCCTCATGTGATTGATCTTAGAACCTGGCAGTTGATTCATAACATCTTGGATAGTGGAAGCTAGATACAAGCTTAGTATTCTGCCCAGATTTGGCTTCTTAATACCTTCTTGAATCTTGTCAAAAACTACTGATGACCAGTCTGTTTTTATACTGAATAAGACTCTGGTCATAAGGTTGAACATATAAGTAGAAATTCTATCATGTCCACCTGTCTTGCAGAGAATTACCTTTCATATGATCTCTGAGAGAAATTTACCTTGGGAATTCCTTTCCTTCCTGGTAATAGAGGATCCTACCTTGGTATTTGGATTCATTCCACACCAACTGAGTACATCCTTGGTCATTGATGGAACAATGTCATCATCTTCTTTAACTCTGGGGAGTTGAAGCGACTTCCTGATCGTCTTCTGTGAGAGTTTCACTCTTGTACCATAAACAGTGGCTTTCATCTTCTTTCCTTCAGAATCCACAATTGCAGACGAGTAGAATTCAAGCACTTCCTTCTTCCAAATTTTTGTATGTTCGGAGACTAAATACTCCAACCCATTCTCTGAGATTAGGGTAAGCACACCCTTGATTTCTTGTGAAGCTGTCTCGAATCCCCTGCGAACTAGCTCGTATCCTTCATTGATCTTGTCATCCTGGTGTGGCGCAATTGACGAGAGAGAGAGAGAAGAGAATATCTTAGTCGACACAAAGTCTAGAGTCGAGAATTCTGAAAGCGTAGTCGACCAGATTTTATCTTCTTCTATTTATAGACTACTGGTAAAGGGTAGGTCAAAAGACACGCCTTACTTAGTAATAATACTAGTCGACAAAAATATACATGTGTCGACAGTAATGACTTAGGTCACGACAAAACTTTTTTTTAGTCGACACGTCTATGTGTCGACATACTTGTGCTAGTGTCGACACAGACTATCAAAGTCTCGACAGAGAGTTTCGACACAAATTTTTGTGTGTCAACACAAAAATTTACTAATATAAGGTCTCGACAGAGTTGTGCCGACACCAACTTTTCTGTCGACACAGATACTATTTATGTGTCGAAACAATTCTTTTCTTTGTCGACACAACTAAAGGATAGTGTCGACACAGTTAGCATGTGTCGACATAATTTTCTAACTAAGACAAAATTTTACAGATCCTACTTGAAAAATTTTATGTTGACCTATCACCTTATTCTTGGTCCAACATACCTAATTCAATTTTAAAATAATTGAACTTACTTTCATCCAGAGGTTTTGTAAATATATCAGCAATTTGGTTGTTAGTGTTTACAAATTCTAGATTTATGTCTTCCTTTTCAACATGTTCTCTGATGAAATGAAATCTAATTTCTATATGCTTAGTTCTACTGTATGAAATAGGATTTTTAGCAATAGAAATAGCACTAGTAGAATCACAAAACAATGGAATTCTACTTACCTTGATGCCATAGTCTTCAAGTTGATGTGTTATCCATAACAACTGAGCACAGCAGCTGCCTGCAGCTACATATTCTGATTCAGCAGTGGAAATAGCCACACTTGTTTGCTTCTTGTTGCTCCATGACACCAGCCTATCATCTAGGAATTGACATGTTCCAGTGGTAATTTTTTTGTCTTCTCTACAGCCTGCAAAGTATGCATCTGAAAAACCTGTTAGTAAGAAATCTCTATTCTTAGGGTACCAAAGACCTAGATTAGGTGTGCCCTTAAGATATCTCAAAATTCTCTTGACATCAGTATAATGTGATTCCTTTGGGCAAGCTTGGTATCTAGCACAGACACATATAGCATACATGATGTCAAGTCTACTAGCAGTCAAGTAAAGTAGGGAGCCAATTATCCCTCTATACGAAGACTCATCAACAGGTTTTCATGCTACATCTTTGCCTATAGGCATACTTGTTCCCATGGGAGTTTTCATGGTGGAGGCTATCTCAATGCCATATTTCTTAATTAACTCCTTGGTGAACTTAGACTGAGATATGGACAATCCATCATCAGTCTGTCTAACTTGGAGTGCCAAGAAAAATTTCAGCTCACCCATGCTACTCATTTCAAACTTCTCTTGCATAAGTTTGGCAAACTTACTACAAAGGTTGTTTTTAGTAGAACCAAAGATAATGTCATCAACATAAATCTGGACTAGGATGATCTTACCTTTTGATTCCCTAAATAATAGAGTCTTGTTTATTTTCCCTCTTTAGAATTTATTCTCAATAAGGAAAGCAGACAAAGTTTCATACCAAGCCCTAGGGGCTTGTTACAAACCATATAGAGCTTTCTTAAGCCTATATACATAGTTGGGATAATGAGAATCAACAAAACCTGATCGTTGTTCTACATATAATTCTTCCTTCAAGTCTCCATTCAGAAAAGCTGACTTGACATCCATTTGGAATACTTTGAAACCTTGAAAAGCTGCATAAGCCAGGAATAATCTTAAAGATTCCAACCTTGCCACTGGGGCAAAAGTTTGATCAAAGTCTATCCTTTATTCATGTCTGTAGCCCTTTGCTACCAGTCTGGCTTTGTTCTTGACTATGGTGCCATTCTCATCTATTTTATTTCTGTAGATCCACTTGGTTCCTATAATATTATGATCCCTTGGTTTAGGAACAAACTCCCAGACTTTACATCTTCTGAATTGATTCAGCTCTTCCTGCATGGCATCAATCCAGTTTTTGTCTAGCATGGCTTTTTCAAACTTCTTAGGTTCTATCTGTGATAGAAAACTTGTACATAGAACTGTGTTCATGCTTTTACTCCTGGTTAGAACTCCCTGGCCTGCATCCCCAATGATTTGGTGTACAGGATTATCCTTCAAGTGTCTTCTAGTTGGAGGAAATCTGTCAACCTCTTGGTCTTCTTCTATTTCCTCATTCTGATGCACTTCATTGTCTTCATCTTCATCCAGAGAGTCTTGTACTCCCCCTGGACAGTTTCCATCCTTTTCTTCATCCAGTCTGTTGGAACACCCTATTACTAATTTGGGTAAGGATCACTATGTTTGTCTTAGGAAACCAGGTTGACCTAGTTGTATAGTTATAAAGGTCAACATTAGAATGTGTCTAGGGCTTAGAATTTAGGTTTGAGCTGCCCCCAGGACCATTCAAGGAATCAGACTTAAAGCTGAGCCAAAGTCAGTTATCGTCGAGCTTAGGTCGACGAAACGTCGAACTCCGTTCGACGCTCTCTAAGCTCAACCTTGCTAAAGTCGTCGAGCTTCGGTCGACGTTCTTCGAGCTCAGGTCGACGATCTCTCTTCTCTTATTCTTCAGGTCGCTGAGCTCGGTTCGACGATCTTCGAGCTCAGTTCGACGTTTTCTGTCTGTTTGATCTTTTTCTTCTTTGAGCTCAGTTCGATGATCGTAGAGCTCAGATCGACGATTTTCTAAGAGATCGACGTTTTTAAGGATTCAAAAGCTGTCAGTCTTTGGAATGTTTTTGAATTCTCTCAGCATTTATGTCAAAAAGATCTGCCAGCCATTTTTCTTTATTCTGGAGCAAGTTTCAAGGAATTATTCAGAGAATGTTTTATTGGACTTTCCTCTAGAAGACAAAAATTTTTATGGAAGACATTTATGACTGCCAACGGCTATCTTTGACAAGGAATTTTTCAGAGAATAAGATTCTCCTTTTTGTCTTCAGTCAATGATATAGAGAAAAACCACAAACAGCACAACAACAAGACTTTTAACAGTGACAGACACAAGTGATCATTTTTTCTGAAGAACTAGTAGAACAATCCTTTTGACCTACCAAAAAAAGTGATCATAGCTTCAACATCAAGAACTCCAGACACCAAACTTTTCAGCATCTGCTGGAATCATCTTCTGCTGGAGATCTGAAGCTTCTGAAGACCTATCACCCTGAAGCAAAGCTCTCACTCCTAAACCACTCTACATCTCAGGGGGAGCTTTGACATCATCAACAATCCACTAGTCTTCTCTCATTTGATTTGAGAACAGAGAAGACAACTTCACCTCTTTAGTTTTTCTTTTCCTGCTGTAAAAGGGTTATCAAAACTCCCTTCAAAAGTTCTGAGATTGGTTCTGAGAGCCTTGTCAAAACTCAGTGGTGGCAAGACACCTGATCAAAAAAATCTAGTTTGGTTTTTAAGCACCTTATCAAAAGCTCATTGGTGTCAGGACACCTGATCAACTCATCCTGAGTGGATTCCTACCAAGGGTGGTAGAAGAGTGGATGTACCCAGGTTTTTGGGGAACCACTATAGTTCCTTGTGTCTTCTAGTTGCTTGAGTATTTTCTTTATTGTGTGCTGTGATTCTTCTTTTTGCTGTATTAGTTCTGATTTATCTAGTAAGACACCTTACACCTATACATAAATTAAATCTTAATTGCTTTATTTGTTTAAATTGTAAAGCTATTTTAAAAAATACTCTATTCACCCCCCTCTAGAGTTTAGATAGATCTTTATCTCACTTTTAATTGATATTAGAGGGAGGTTGGTTGTTCATACAGGCTAACACCTGAACCAAAAGATCTTTGATAAGATCAATCTCTTAAGAGGGTTATTTTCACTATATCTATCTATTTATATAGACATGGCACAGAACAAAGATTATGCAAGCACCAGACCTCTAGTGTGCAACCTTTCCAAGTTTGCACTCTGGAAGGCAAGGATTAAACTTTATATGAATTCTATTGATGAGGATATATTTAATTCT
Organism: Platanthera zijinensis; assembly: GCA_039513925.1. NCBI lineage: Eukaryota > Viridiplantae > Streptophyta > Magnoliopsida > Asparagales > Orchidaceae > Platanthera > Platanthera zijinensis. The sequence goes on from CM077089.1 coordinate 3,385,880, forward strand.
GTGTTGACAGTGTGCCCAACACCTCCAGAGACCACAAGCACAAGTACTGTTCCACCTCCCTCAGGAACAGATGCAGACATAAAGAAATGGAAAACTGCAGATGCAAAGGCCATGAAAATCTTAGCTCAGACAATGTCTGATGAGATATTTCAGAAGGTAGCTGACTGCAACTCAGCCAAAGGAATTTGGGACAAGCTCTCTGAAATTGTCTCAGGGTCTGCTGATGAAAGGAAAGACGGGAGATCCCATCTTATAAGTCAATATGAGAACTTCAAAAAGGGAGAAGCTGAATCAGTGGCTGACATGTACAATAGACTAAGTCTGATTGTCAATGAGTTAAAGACTTTGGATAAAGAAATCTCATTGACTGAGCTGAATGACAAAATCTTAATGTGCTTCCCCAGCACTTGGGATTCAAGAATCTGGCCAATCAAAGATGCCAGAAGTCTAAATGAGATTACCACTGAAGCTCTCCTGGGCAAGCTCAAATCCTATGAGATGCTCATTAAAAATAGAGAAGAAGAACAAAAGGCTACTTCTCCAGTCACAAGGAAAGAAAAGACCATAGCCTTCAAAGCTGCAAAAGAGGAGACTGAAGATAAAGCTACAGGAAATGATGAGCTCCTAAGTCTACTGGCCAAAAGATTCTACAAGATGGCCAGAAAAGACTTCAGAAAGAGATCATACAAGGGTCATGATAAACCAAGGTATAATAAATCAAATAACAATAAAGAAATCGTATGTTTTGGTTGCAGGAAACCAGGCCATATTGTGCCTGACTGTCCAGAAAATAAGAACAAGGACAAGAAAGATAGAAGAGAAAGAAGAAAGGAAAAAGACTCCAGAAAGAATAGCTCAGACAAACCCTCCTTCAGCAAGAACAAACATACAAGGAAGGGATTTGTTGCTGAGACATGGAGTGAAACTGAAGAGGACTCTGAAGCCTCATCCAGCTCTAGTGATGATGAGGATGATGCTGATGAAAAAGAATTCTGCATGATGGCTATCAATGCCTCTCAAACAGACTCAGAAGCAGAAGAGTCAGAATCAGATTCAGAAGCTCAACAAGAAGAAGATCAGGTAATCAATTCATTTGATTTCAGTTCTGAGGATTTTAAACATGAGCTTAAGGTACTATGCCTAGATCTGTTGGAGTCTGAGAAGGAAATCACTTCCCTCAGAAAACAACTATCTGAGTATAGCACTATAAAATCAGAGAACCTCAAACTCTCTGAGGAGTTGGAATGTTGTAGGGAAGAGATAGCTTCACTGAAAAGTGAACTATCAAAAGCCAAAAAGTTTGAAGAATCCCTAAATGGGAGAAGTATCAGACTGATGGACATTACAAGCACAGTGAACTCCAGACTTAATAGTACACTGGGCTTGGGTGCTTCATCCAGCCAACCTACAATATTAATAACTCCAATCAAATTTGTCTCTAACAAAGGGAAGGGAGTAGTAGAGGTAGCTAGGAAGAATGCAGATCTGCCAAAGAAAATTACAGTTCAACAGATTGCGTCAAGCAGAGCTCGACGATCGTCGAACAGAGCTCGACGATCTGACCCAAGATCGTCGACCTCAGCTCGACGATATCCAAACCCTGAACTCCAGTATAATCGATCTTCGAACAGAGATCGACGATCTGACCCAAGATCGTCGACCTCAGTTCGACGATCGTCGAACAGAGATCAGGTCTGTGAATAATCCTTCAATGGTACATCTAGATTCAATCCTAGAAGTCCCACATCCCAAGGCTTTAACCCCTATATTGAATGGATAGTACCTCCTAGGAGATACCATCCTGAAGGTTATAAGAGTCAACCTGGGATGTCTTTCATTTTTGAATTCAAGGGATATCAACCTAGGCCCAAGGTTAACTGGGTCAAAAACATATAAGCTGATTTTGTACAGGTGAAGACCTATCCAACATCAAACCAGTTATGGTATCTGGATAGTGGGTGCTCAAAGCACATGAAAGGGAACAGGGAGAACCTATCATCCTTCATAACCAAACTTGGACCTAAAGTAATTTTTGGTGATTCAAATTTTGGCCAAACCAAAGGATATGGTGCTGTTCAGATAGGCTCAGTCACTTTCAAGAAAGTGGCATATGTTGAAGGACTGAAGCATAACCTGATAAGCATCAGTCAGCTATGTGATGAAGGATATAAAGTGACCTTCAACAAATCCCTGTGCAAGATCAAGTCAGAAAATAACACAACTGTGTTGACAGGTAAAAGGAAAGGTAACATCTATCTAGTAAATTTTCCTTCAGCCCATTCAGACATTTGCTTATTCAATTCAGTATGCAAGCCAAATGATTTATGGCATAAAAGATTAGGACATTTAAACCTTAGAACCATTGCTAGGCTCTCCAAGGACAACCTTGTTAGAGGACTACCTTCTGGCCCCTACAAGAAGGAAGGACTCTGCAGGGCTTGTTAATTAGGCAAGCAAACTAAAAATAGCTTTAAGTCTCTTAATAAGAGTGATTCACCTAGGATTTTGTATCTGCTACACATGGACCTTTTTAGACCCATTACAGTACAAAGCTTAGGAGGGAAATCTTATGCTTTAGTGATTGTAGATGACTTATCTAGATTCACTTGGGTATTCTTTCTGAGGAAGAAGCCTGATAACTTTAAGTGTTTGACAGAGTTTCTCAAATGCATACAGATTGAGTTCAACACTCACATTGCCCTGATCAGAAGTGATCATGGGACAGAGTTTGATTCTCTTCTTATGCAAGAGTTCTGTAAAAATGAAGGGATCAGACACACTTTCTCAGCCCCTAGAACTCCTCAACAAAATGGGGTAGTTGAAAGGAAAAATAGAACCCTAATTGAATCTGCTACTACATTATTGACAGATGCTCACCTACCTCTATCCTTTTGGGCTGAGGCAGTGAACACCTCCAACTATGTGTTGAATAGAAGTTTAATACATAAACTGAAGGGTAAGACTCCCTATGAATTGCTCAAAGGGAAGAAACCTAAAGTAGATTATTTTAAAAAATTTGGTTGTACTTGTTATATTCATAATAATGACAAGAAGTATGTAGCAAAATTCCAAGCTAAAGCTGATGAAGGAGTGTTTCTGGGATACTCCATGATCAGCAAGGCTTATAGGGTATATAATAAATCTTCTTATAAAATTGAAGAATCTGTTCATGTCACTTTTGATGAGACTAACATGTGTTATAAGGAGAAGTCTACTTCTACCATAGAACCTTTGCAGGTACACTCTATTTCAGAAAGTATGGACAGATTACAGGTTAAAGAAGAGGATACAGCTACTCAACCTATTCTACAAAAGAATGAGAGCAGTGATGATGAAGAAGAAGTTCAACCTCTTGAAGAAAATCATCCTGAAGAGCCAGTTGTTATTCCACAAGAGGAAACAACAACACAGGTTGGTGAACAATCAACATCCCCTGTTGATCTAGTAACAACAAGAGATCATCCAATCACCCAAGTAATTGGAGACATCTCAGCTGGTGTGCAAACTAGAAATCAGGTTAACCAGAACCTGATGCACACTTGCTTCCTATCTCAAGTTGAACCTCAATCCATTCAAGATGCAGATCAAGATCCACACTGGATCATTGCAATGCAAGAGGATTTGCATCAATTTGAAAGGAATAAGGTTTGGGAACTAGTGCCTAAGCCAAAGGATCACTCCATTATTGGAACAAAGTGGGTGTTCAGAAACAAACTAGATGATCAAGGAGTTATTGTCAGAAATAAGGCAAGGCTAGTTGCTCAAGGCTACTCTCAACAAGAAGGAATAGACTATGACCAGACCTTTGCACCAGTTGCAAGGTTAGAGGCCATTAGAATATTCCTAGCTTATGCTGCTCACAAAGGTTTCAAGGTCTACCAGATGGATGTGAAGAGTGCATTTCTCAATGGGGATATCAAAGAGAAAGTCTATGTTAGACAACCTCCAGGTTTTATCTCTCTAACTCACCCTGATTATGTTTTCAAATTGCATAAAGCATTATATGGTCTCAAGCAAGCTCCTAGAGCATGGTATGAGACCCTAGCATGCTTTCTTCTGTAAAATGATTTTATAAGGGGTAGAGTAGACCAAACTCTTTTTATTAGAACCCATAAGTCCCATACCCTACTAGTACAAATTTATGTAGATGATATCATATTTGGATCTACTGATTCAAATTTGTGCAGAAGGTTTTCTAACATGATGCATTCCAAATTTGAAATGAGTAGCATGGGTGAGCTCTCCTTCTTCTTAGGATTGCAAGTAAAACAACATGCTGAAGGCATATTTATTTCCCAAACCAAGTATGCTAAAGAATTGGTTAAGAGATTTGGTATGTCTGAGGCATCCTGTATGAAAACACCCATGCCTACCAATGCTGTATTGGATGCTGATGAACATGGGAAACCAGTTGATCAGACAATATATAGAGCAATGATTGGCTCTCTATTGTACCTTATAGCTAGTAGACCAGATATAATGTTTGCTACATGCATATGTGCTAGATTCCAAGTAAGCCCTAGAGAGTCACACCTAACTCTAGTTAAAAGGATTCTTAGATATGTAAAAAGTTGTCCAAATCTAGGACTCTGGTATCCAAAAGACTCAGGATTTGAATTAACTGGATTTTCAGATGCTGATTATGCTGGATGCAGAGTAGACAGGAAAAGCACTAGTGGAACTTGTCAGTTCCTTGGTGACAGACTTGTCTCCTGGTTTTGTAAGAAGCAAACATCTGTGTCAACCTCAACTGCTGAAGCTGAATATATGGCTGCAGGCAGTTGCTGTTCACAAATATTGTGGATACAAAATCAGCTCATAGACTATGGCTACAAATTAGAGATGTCTAAAATTTTTTGTAATAATACTAGTGCTATCTCTATAGCACAAAATCCAGTCCTCCATAGTAGGACAAAACATATAGAGATTAGGCATCATTTTCTAAGGGATAATGTAGAGAAAAACAAAATAGAACTTCAATATATCCCAACTGATTTGCAAAGGGGAGATATTTTCACCAAGCCCTTGGATGAAAAGAAGCACAATTTCTTCCTAAATCAGTTAGGAATGTTAGATGGAGGCTGCTTAAAATAAACTCAGATTTTGAAAAGTTAAAACAGAGCAAAACTAGGCTAAAAAATCAGTTCTTTTTGAGTCTGTAGAATAGGCTTTGTCTCTGAACTGCGCTCGACGTTTTCCCAGAAATCGTCGAACGTAGATCGACGTTTTTCTAAAAAACGTCGACCAGAGATCGACGTTTCCAAAATCGTCGATCTGAGTTCAGCGCCTCCGTTAGCTCCAGGATTCCTCTCCTTTTGTTCAGAGGTCGTCGAGCGGAACTCGACGCTTTTCAACATCGTCAAACGGAGATTGACGATATTGAAGTCTCTTCAGATTCCTTCTGTAGCCCAAATCATCGAGCTGAGATCGACGTTTTGTCGAACCGAGCTCCACGATTTTCCGTTTTGCCGTCGAACCCTAATATAAAATCATTTCCTCGGTCGTCGTTCATCTTTGTGCTTTCATACTCTCTGCAAGTTTCTCTCTTTCCCTCCAAATCTTCTACGCTTGGTTGCGTTTGGTTCTATGTTGCAGGTACAGATGGCTGGCTCCAGTACTGCCATTTCCAAGATGAAATTCGACACCGGTTTTGATATTGACATGAACTCATTTGATGGAAGTGATCAGTGTTTCAAATACATTCTCAACCTATTTAGAGAACAGCAGCTATCACAGATAATGACTACCAGAATGAAGATTGCATCAGAAGAAATAAAAGAATGGTGTTTCACAGCGACAGATGAGAATGAGAATTCTGTCGTCGGCTCCATAAAAGGGGCTCGGGTACAACTGACCCCGGCTCTTCTAACTGAAGTTTTTCTTCTTAGTTCTGGAGATGATTCCATAGATTTATCTGGAGAGGAATATGACTTTATGCTTGATAGAATGGGTCACACTGTTGTGAACCCTAACAAATTGCTGAAGAAAAATCTGTCTATAGAATATCAATTTTTGGCCGATGTAGTTGGCAAAGTGCTTCTGGTGAAGCACTCAGCCCATGATACTATTTCAAGATATCAGTTTTGTTTAATGGGAGCTCTGGTTGATAAGAAGCACCTAGACTGGGGATCAATATTTTTCAACCTGATCAAGAAGAAGCTGAATAAAACTTCTGTAAGTTTTGGGAGAATTCTAGGGGTCTATCTGCATTCCAGGTGCCCTGAGTTGCTAACATCTGCTGGGATGTTCATTAATGCCTCCAAGAGGCTCTCCTGTGCCCTTTTTAGCAAATGGGACAGGCAGATTGTTAACCCTACCAGAGCTGCTGCTGGACCACTGACTTCAGGCACCAGGACTACCCAAGTCACTCCCTCTCAGGTTTCTGCCCCAGCAGAAGACTTGTCTGTTCCTTCCTCTCCTCCTCCAGCTGTCTCCATCCCAATCTCAACGTCAACCTTCTCTCAAACCTCAGTATTGGTATCTTCCCCCATTACCAGTTCACCACCAATTTTCCCCCCTCCAGCATCTACTTCAGAAGAATTCCATCCTCTTTTCTCTTATCCAACTTTCACCTCACCATCATTTTCTCTTGTAGATGATTCTTTTATGGATGATTCTCCTTCCTCTCCTCCTGAGCTTCCCTCAACTTCCTCTTATCAACAACTTCTCCACGAAATTCTTTCCCAACCATCCTTCACCCCATCTCTTGCCTCATCTAGCTCCATCTCAACAACCTCTATCTTCACTATTCCTCTCTCAGAACCATCTATTCCTACTTCTCCCATCTCCACATTCTCCATGCCATCAGCTCCAGCCACACCCCCAGTAACTTCTACTCCTACCTCTGCTCAAGCCCATCTTGAGCATGTAGATCTTCCTATTTTGGCAAACAAACTCTATGAGCTGCTAGCTCCCAGGCTGACATCTCTGTTGGAGACCATCTTGGCTCCACTCCTGAAACAAGTCCAGGAGTTGTCTACCAAGATCTCCTCCTTTAGATCCTCCCAAGCAATCCCTTCTACTGGGTGCCTTGATTCAGTTCTCCTTGAACCAAGGCAGGGGGAGATGCCTCATGAAGTATTGGATGTGCCTGAGTCTGCTCCAGCTCTTGCTCCTGCTCCTACTTTTGCAATGGACCTCCAGAGCCTGCTCTCTGATTTTGATACAGTTTATTTCAGTTTTCTGCCAGTTTAACATACTGAAGACCTTACTAAGGCCATTGTGCCTATAAATTACTGTGATCCCAGCCAAATTGCCTCATATGTAAATTCCTGCAAGGCTGTGGATGTTTATGCTTCCTCCTCTAATGCTGCTACCAAGGCCATTGTGCCTATTGTTAATGAATCTGCTGCTGCTACAACAAGTTTGACTTCAGAAGATACTGAAATGCTCCCTGTGACTGAAGATATTGCTGCTGAAGAACTTGCTTCTTATCTGGAAGAACCTGTTGCTGCTCCAACTCCTGATACTGTTTCTGTTTCAAGTGTTACTACTCATGCTGTTTCTGCTCAAATTTCTGTTGCTGCTGCTCCTGCCCTAACTCCTGATCAGTTGAAATTACAAGAGAAATATATTAAGAGCATTGATGACCTATATGATAGACCCCAAAGTTCAGAGAGTGATCAGTTTCAAACTGAATCTGATGATTCTTCAAATACAGTTGCCCAGAAAAGGAAGGCCAGAAGTAAGGCCATGATGAAAGTACCCCCAGCTCAAGCTAAGGATTCTAATGACATTCCTTATTATATTTTGCATGACTGCCCCATCTCTGAGCTCTGGATGCAGTATTCCAAGAACCAACAAAAGGCTATGAAGAAGAGAAGGAAGCTAGACAAGTATGAAAAGGGATCTTCTCAGTATCAGCCTCCTCCTCCTCCTCCTCCTCCAGATTCTGGTTCAGGCTCAGCCACTCAAGCCCCAGCTTCCAGGCAAAGTTCCTCCCAGTCCTATCAAAAATATCACCCAAGGGGACAATATCATAGAGGCTATCAATCTAGAAGGGGTCAATATAGAGGAAGCCAAAGAGAGCACAGATTTCAACAAAGGGAAGGACAAGGCCATATTGAATCTACTTCAGGTCCTTTCCCTTATAGGCTAAAAGATACAGTTGTCTCCAGGACTCCTCATACTGATTCTGAGTCTATCAACAAATATGAACCTCCTATTCCATTTGAGGATCCTGAGAACAACCCCTTATCATGGACTGCCAGAATGAAAGAGCTTGCTGCTCTAGATCAAATGAAAAAGGCCAGAGAGCAAGGCAAAGACTTTTCCAACATTACAACCCTATCAGATCAGAGAAAGGAAGAACTAGAGAGATATGCTTCAAGGAAATTCTTTAATCCAGAAGATTATATGAAGCTGCATCCTGAGGCTATAGTTCCAAGGCCCAGATCTCAAACTTCCTTAGGTGCAGAAGATGACAGAAGATCCAAGAAAGAAGCCCTCAATCCCAACAGGGAAATTTTGTTTTAAAAGGGAACTGAGAAGAAGTGATCTGTGTAAGCTGAACAATCATCCACCTCTGAACATTTGCTGATATTTTATCTGTGATCTGCAATGCTGCTATGACATTTTCTTACTTTGATTGGTTTAGTTCTTGTTTTGTCTGTATGCTTATTTATTTCCTATTTTTGTATGTAAATAGTAATCCTAACCCAAATAGGTGGAGATTGTTGGAACACCCTATTACTAATTTGGGTAAGGATCACTATATTTGTCTTAGGAAACCAGGTTGACCTAGTTGTATAGTTATAAAGGTCAACATTAGAATGTGTCTAGGGCTTAGAATTTAGGTTTGAGCTGCCCCCAGGACCATTCAAGGAATCAGACTTAAAGCTGATCCAAAGTCAGTTATCGTTGAGCTTAGGTCGACGAAACGTCGAAATCCGTTCGACGCTCTCTGAGCTCAACCTTGCTAAAGTCGTCGAGCTTCGGTCGACGTTCTTCGAGCTCAGGTCGACGATCTCTCTTCTCTTATTCTTCAGGTCGCTGAGCTCGGTTCGACAATCTTCGAGCTCAGTTCGACGTTTTCTGTCTGTTTGATCTTTTTCTTCTCTGAGCTCAGTTCGATGATCGTAGAGCTCAGATCGACGATTTTCTAAGAGATCGACGTTTTTAAGGATTCAAAAGCTGTCAGTCTTTGGAATGTTTTTGAATTCTCTCAGCATTTATGTCAAGAAGATCTACCGGCCGTTTTTCTTTATTCTGGAGCAAGTTTCAAGGAATTATTCAGAGAATGTTTTATTGGACTTTCCTCTAGAAGACAAAATTTTTTATGGAAGACATTTATGACTGCCAACGGCTATCTTTGACAAGGAATTTTTCAGAGAATAAGATTCTCCTTTTTGTCTTCAGTCAATGATATAGAGAAAAACCACAAACAGCACAACAACAAGACTTTTAACAGTGACAGACACAAGTGATCATTTTTTCTGAAGAACTAGTAGAACAATCCTTTTGACCTACCAAAAAAAGTGATCATAGCTTCAACATCAAGAACTCCAGACACCAAACTTTTCAGCATCTGCTGGAATCATCTTCTGCTGGAGATCTGAAGCTTCTGAAGACCTATCACCCTGAAGCAAAGCTCTCACTCCTGAACCACTCTACATCTCAGGGGGAGCTTTGACATCATCAACAATTCACTAGTCTTCTCTCATTTGATTTGAGAACAGAGAAGACAACTTAACCTCTTTAGTTTTTCTTTTCCTGCTGTAAAAGGGTTATCAAAACTCCCTTCAAAAGTTCTGAGATTGGTTCTGAGAGCCTTGTCAAAACTCAGTGGTGGCAAGACACCTGATCAAAAAAATCTAGTTTGGTTTTTGAGCACCTTATCAAAAGCTCATTGGTGTCAGGACACCTGATCAACTCATCCTGAGTGGATTCCTACCAAGGGTGGTAGAAGAGTGGATGTACCCAGGTTTTTGGGGTACCACTATAGTTCCTTGTGTCTTCTGGTTGCTTGAGTATTTTCTTTATTGTGTGATGTGATTCTTCTTTTTACTGTATTAGTTCTGATTTATCTAGTAAGACACCTTACACCTATACATAAATTAAACCTTAATTGCTTTATTTGTTTAAATTGTAAAGCTATTTTAAAAAATACTCTATTAACCCCCCTCTAGAGTTTAGATAGATCTTTATCTCACTTTCACAGTCTTGCAGGTTGGTCCTCACTAATAGTCAGCTTGTCCATCCTTTCCTTTAAACCTTTAGAGCTACCAGAAGAGCTAGACAGTTCACTGTTAATTAACTTAGACTCATCAAATACTACATGCATTGATTCTTCTACAACTTGTGTAGTCAAGTTGTAGATCCTGTATGCCCTACTATTATTGTCGTACTCAACAAATATCCCATCTAGGGATTTGGCAGCAAACTTAGTTTGGTAGGGTTTATCATTAACTAGGACATAACATTTGCTACCAAAGATTCTAAGGTAGGAAATATTTGGTTTTCTGCCTTTCATAATCTCATAGGGAGTCTTCATATGTCTTTTATTAATGGAAGCTCTATTGAGTACATGACATGCAGTATTTTTGTATAGTTTATATCTTTTTTATTTATTTTTGAAATAAAATATTTGATTAACTATTTTTCTTGAAATATGAGTATCACATACATAAGAATTGATGGGGCCAAGACCCCTTTTTTATAAGAACACTTAGGGTACGTTTAGCCCATTCCCTCATGATCCTACTATTCAAATGAGGATCATGGAGAAACTGCCACGCATGCGATACCCCACTCACCCATCCCACTTTGCTCACCTTTCAAGTAACCATTGCCGCTGATGCCAGGCAGCTCGCGCCCGGCCACCCCTTCTTCGTGGCTGCGGGATCCGTCTGCAAGGGGTGGTAAAGCTCGGCCGACCCTTCCCCTTGGCCGCCTCCCGCGGCCGCAAGATCCGCCCGCAAGGGGCGGCGCGCCCGACCGCCCCTTCCTGCAGCCGCCTCCTGTAAGGGACGGTGGCATCCAACCTCCCCTTCCCCGTGGCCACCTCCGACGAGTGCGGGATCCGTCTGCAAGGGGCGGCTCGCCCAGCCACCCCTTCCTCATGGCTGCCTCCAGAGGCCGGGGGATCCACCTGTAAGGGGTTGCGCGCCCGGCCACCCCTTCCCGCAGGAGCCTCCCGCGGCCACGGGCTCCGTCCGCAAGGGGTGGCAGCGCCAGGCCGCCCCTTCCCCGCAGCGGCCTCCCGCGGCCGTGGGATCCGTACGCAAGGGGCGGCGCGCCCGGCTGCCCCTTCGCCACAGCCGCCCCCCACAGTCGCGGGATCCGCCCGTATGGGGCGGTAGCGCCCGACCGCCCCTTCCCCGCAGCCTCCTTCTGCGGCCGCTGGATCCATCCGCAAGGGGCGGCACGCCTGGCCTCCCCTTCCCAGCAGCTGCCTCCCCTGGCCGCTCCTTTCCCGCAACTCCATTTTGCTGGGGAGTTCTAGGTGAGGAGAACTCCTGATGAATCCCAAGTTCTTCACAGAACTTTGTCATACACTCAGACTGAAATTCAGTTCCATGATCACTTCTGATTTTGACCACTGAATTGTTAAATTTTTTCTGAATTTTTCCAACAAAAGTCTGGAAGACAGTAGGGGTTTCAGATTTCTGCCTCAAGAAGAAAACCCATGTAAATCTAGAATAGTCATCCACAATAACTAATGTGTATGCTTTCCTACCTAGACTATGAACTGGCATTGGATCAAATAAATACATATGCAGGAGATATAGACATCTCACTGAATCTTTGGTAACAAGTCCATGGAAAGAGGTCTTGGTTTGTTTGCCCTTCTGGCAAGCTGAACAAACACCCTCTTTAATGCACTTGACCTGAGGACCATTCCTCACTAGCCCCATACTAAATAATTGTCATATTGACCTATAGTTCAGATGAGCTAGCCTCTTGTGTCATTGAACACACTGTGATGCTTTCTCATCTGCAACTAGACAGATAGGTGAGTTGTTATACTCATAATCAAGGTTAAGACAATATACATTACTTTTCCTAGTGCCAGTTAGAATGATCTTTTGATCACTTGACCTCTTTATTTGGCACTCACCCTTGAAGAAAGAGATGTCATACCCTGATGGAGACGGCATCCCACAACTTGCTAAAGATGACGGCATGCTCGCGGAAGACCCTCCTTCGTCGCCTTCAAGAGACTTGCATCGTCATGGTGATCGTGTGGAGCGACGCTACAACCTCCACCCTCGTTGCAAAGCCGCTTCGTAATATCTAGTTGATTACTATCTATTTTATTTGGTTGAACTTATTTCGTTATTTGCTTAAGCTTGTTTAATTATTTTCTTATGATTTAAACTTTAGAGTGCATGTTTATTTTAATGGGCTGCATGTAGCCTAGCCTTTGTTGTAAGCCTATATAAGGCCTAGGATATTTCATTATGATGGTAATTTGAATGAGAAATTGAAACCCTAATTATTCTCCCTCTTAAATTCTCCTCCTCCCCCTCTCTCTCTAAATTCGGCCAAGCCAAATCCATCCTCTTGCCTACCAAGCCGCTGGCACCATCCTCCTCTCCCCCTCAACCTCTCGGTCACCAACCATCCCCCACTCCAAAGCCACCGCCAACCTCCAACCCCCTCCTCTCCAAAGCCACCGGCCTTTCCTCCCTTGCCTTCCCTCTCTCTGCCTCCTCCACCACCCAACCCTAGCCGCTGCCAACTACCCTCCAAAACAACCTAGCCTCCACCCTCTCCCACCACCTTTCCTCTCTCTTCAATAATAGCAACGTCACCTCCTCCTCCTTCTACCACAAAACCAAACCCCCTCCCTCAAACCTACATCTAAACACTACAAGCGTGACTCGATGACGGCGGACGAACTTTTCTCCATCCTGCGTAACTCCGACGGAGCCGTTGATGAGTGTTTCAAGTGAGATAGTCAGAATCATCCATTCCGACTTGGGTAACGAAACTTCTACTCCCGTGTGTTTCCCTCTTGATAATTCTTTGTGGCGGCCAATTTTTGAGTTGGATCTTGAAGCGTGAAAATAAATTGTGGTTTATTTCGATTGAATCGTGTTTTTCTTAATTGATTTAATTTTCGAAAGGTTTGGTGAACCTCGTAACTTTTTGTTGGGAGAGATCTACCGTTTTCCGGATCGTAATTTTTGGTAGATCTCTTTTAGTACAACCCGCTCAGTCGGACCTAATATTGGTCCTTTTAGCCGGAACGGATATTGGCCTATAGCCTCTATTCGGTCCCAAACGGTTTGGCTACCCGTGCGTTAGCATAAGCGTGATAAAATTGCTTGGAGTGTGTGCTGCGGAAACTTCTGTGCGAGTGTTGATTTTAAAAAATCATTGAGAGGCGAGCGTAATAATTCGTAGAATTTTGGTGCCAACACGTGGGCCTACATCAATTTTATATCAGAGGGAGGTTCACGTCAATTTCTTAATTGGTACCCTCCCCCTATTATTTGCACGTCGGCACGCACGTTTTTTGTTCGTTTATTTACAAAAAAAACAAAAAAATTTGTTTTAGCTGGTCTGCCAATAGCGGCCTAAAATTTTAATTTTTCAACACAATTCAAAAAAAAAATTTTAATAATCTCCTTCTAGTTTCCTTTAAGAAAACCAAAAAAAAATTATTTTAACCCTAGTTACAAAGTGGGAACAAATCCCTTTGTGTTCTAAGCTTGTGTCAGTAATTGTTATTTTGCATGCGCACTAGACTAGGTACGGAATATCCCTCGTCTTCTTCCACCATGGAGGCTGAACGGGATGTTGAGCACGGCCTCACGGAGATTGAAGAGCTCCGTCGGGATTTCACTGAACAAATGACGGCGATTAGGTAGACACTTCACGACTTGAGATTACATCTTGGGGCTCCCCATAATCAACCCGCCAACCCACGGGTGGAGAGAAATGATCATCATAACAACAACCCTAAAAATTACCACGCTCCGAGAGCACCGTACGAGTTTGAACTTACTAGGGCCGTCCGAGTCAAGCCTCCATCCTATGATGGATTGGGAGACCCCCAAGTCTTCCAAGACTGGGTTATGGAGATAGAGTGCTACTTCGAGTGGTACAGTCTGAATGACGCGGATAGAGTGCGCGTAGTGAGAATGAAACTGTTGGGTCCCGCCAAAATATTTTGGCTAAGTGAAGAGCGACGTCTGAGAGCCGAGAATGGAGAACTACCCATTGGTTGTACGGACATGAAGGAGATGCTGACCGCACAATACGTCCCCGCATACCATCGAACACAGATGTTCGATGATTTGGCTACGCTTAAGCAAGGGAGTAGAACAGTTTCTGAGTACATGAGTCTACTTAAAGACATGATGGTTAGGTGTGGCGTGAAAGAAATGCCCGAGGTCACCCTATCTAGGTTCTGTAAGGGGTTGAACCCCGACATCCAGAGCAAATTATGCGTTATGGACACACCGACTTGCACGTCACGTTTAACGCGGCATTAGATATCGAGAAGCACAACGTGCATAAAAACAAGTCTCGCTCGTTTCAAAAGGGAAAGTCCATATTAGGTCCACCCCCCACTTCCACCTATAAATATAAGGGGAAGTTCCGGTCCACCGATTCGACCTCCATAGTCGTGACTGCGAGGAATAATAGAAACCCCACAGGTGAGAGAGCCCCGGTGGGCAGGGTCAACAAAACGAGTGTGACTTGTTTCGCTTGCGGAGTTCAAGGTCACTACGCTAATGAGTGTCCTACTAAACCCAAACCTTTAGCCCTGTTAGATCCCACTAGTGAGTCAGATGATCTTATTTATGAGGTAGGAGAGGATAGCGAGTCGGACGGAGTGCCTAGTGATATTGAAGATGAATCCCATACGATGGTTATGAGATGTATTCTAGCAACTCCTCGAGCGCTTGATGACTGGAATAGGACGAACATATTTTCGCTAAATTTTAAGAGTGGAGAGAAGTGGTGTAGGTTGATCATCGATAGCAGTAGCGGCATGAACGCCATTTCTGATGCCGCGGTGAAACGAATGTCCTTAGTTGTGGAGCCGCACCCTCACCTGTATAAGGTGGCATGGGTAAATAAGTCATCCCTCCCGGTGTCAAAGCGTTGTTTGGTACCCCTTACCATCAAGGCCTATTCGGAAAATATTTAGTGTGACGTCATCCCTATGGATGCTTGCCACATTTTATTAGGACGTCCTTGGCTGTATGATCATGATGTCACCCACTTTGGTCGAGCCAACACTTACGAATTTTAATTTAATGGCAAGGCCATAACTTTGAAACCCACTCCGCCTAAGGATCCCTCGGTCCCTTCTAAGGATGTGATTGTCCCGGTTGAGAAAAAAACGTTAAGCCTGATGGGTAAGAAAGAATTGGCACGTACTACCTTCATGGATGGTGTCATGTACGCTCTAGTTTGTTTGCAACTTAAGGAAGATGCGGTGTTGACTGAGAACTTACCCCCGGCCTTGAGGAGGCTATTAGAGGAGTTCAAGGATGTGTATCCAGACGAGCTTCCGTCCGAGTTACCCCCCATACAGGACATCCAACATGCAATAGACTTGATCCCGGGTTTCTCATTACCTAACCTACCTCATTATCGGCTAAACCATCCGCACACCTAGAATTACAAACCCAAATTTCTGAGTTGTTACAAAAGGGGTTCATTCGTCATAGCAAAAGTTTGTGTGACGTACCCGCCTTACTTGCTCCCAAGAAAGACGGCTCTTGGAGGATGTGTGTGGATAGTAGAGCAATAAACAAAATTACTATAAAATATCGATTTCCCATCCCACACTTGGATGATTTATTGGACATGTTAGCCGGTGCCATGATTTTCTCGAAATTTGATCTTAGGAGTGGTTACCATAAGATCCGAATTAGGGAAGATGACGAGTGGAAGACGGCATTTAAATCTAAAGAAGGGCTCTACGAGTGGTTAGTCATGCCGTTTGGGCTCTCCAATGCCGCGAGCATGTCCTCTAGGATGATGACTCACATCTTCCAACCATTTATGGGAAAGTTCATAGTGGTGTACTTCGATGATATACTAGTTTTTAGCACCTCTAAGATCTATCACGAGACACATTTGAAGATTATCCTTACCACGTTGAGGTCAGAAAAATTATTCGTCAATATTAAGAAGTGTACTTTTAATGTGTCGCATGTCGAGTTCCTTGGATATATTGTGAGTTCGGAGGGCATACATGTCGACCCCAAGAAGGTCCAAGCTATTAAGGAATGGCCGGAGCCCGCCAATATTCGAGATGTTCGGATTTTTCATGGCCTGGCTACGTTTTATCGCCGATTCATTAGAGATTTTAGTAGCATCATGGCCCCCATTACTGAGTGCATGAAAAAGGGTGAGTTTACTTGGACGACATCGGCCGCTAAGGCGTTTAACATAATTAAGTCACGCATGTCGAAAGCTCCTCTATTGCGATTACCGGATTTTAATAAGGTTTTTGAATTATCATGTGATGCGTCCGGAGTGGGAATTGGTGGTGTCTTGAGCCAGGAAGGCCATTCAATTGGGTATTTCAGTGAGAAACTCGTGGGGCCAAAATTTAACTATTCCAATTATGATCGAGAGTTTTACGCAGTCATTAGGTGCCTCCAACATTGGCGGCACTATTTACTCCCTAGGGAATTTGTCATCTTATCTGATCATGAAGCGTTGAGATTTATTAACTCTCAAACTAAGATTAGTCCAAGGCATTCCAAATGGGTCTCCTATCTTCAGGAGTACACATTCATTATCAAACACCTTAAGGGTACTCTCAACCGCATAGCTGACGCTCTTAGTCGTGTATCCCTATTATTATCTACGCTAGAAGTTAAGGTGATTGACTTCGATAGAATTAAGGATGAATATGTCCACTGTCCGGATTTCAAGGATATCTACTTAACCACTCAAGACAATTCGCCTACGACCATTACGTCTTTTTATATTCGTGATGGCTACTTATTCAACCATTCGAAACTATGTATTCCACGTTCCTCCCTACGTCACTTCATTGTTTGGGAATTGCATAGCGGTGGGTTAGGTGGACATTTTGGCCGTGACAAGACAATCACGTTAGTAGAAGACAAGTTTTATTGGCCCGGTCTTAAGAAAATGGTTAATAAGATCGTGGGAAGTTTTCTAGCGTGCCAATTGGCTAAGGGTAACAAAACAAATGCGGGACTTTATACCCCTCTTCTGATCCCTTCCATTCCTTGGGAAGATGTTAGTATGGATTTTATTCTAGGCCTACCTGTCACTTTTAGGCGTCACGATTCTATTTTGGTTGTCGTAGATTGATTTTCCAAGATGGCCTATTTTATTGTGTGCAATAAAACCAATGATGTGTCACATGTTGCATAATTATATTTTACAGAAGTAGTTGGACATCGCGGGGTTCCAAAATCGATTGTTACCGATAGAGATGTGAAATTTACTAGTTATTTTTGGAAGACCTTATGGAGGATTTTGGGCACCAAACTTTTGTTTTCTTCAGCCTACCATCCGTAGACGGATGGGCAAACGGAAGTGGTAAATAGAAGTTTAGGTAGTTTGTTCTGATGCCTTGTGGGAGACCATAAGGGTACATGGGACCTTATCCTCCCTCATGCCCAACTAGCGTACAATAATTCCTAAAATAGGTCCACTGGTTTGTCTCCGAATGAGATCGTGCACGGATACAAAGCACCGGTGCCACTTGACTTGATTCCTTTACCGCCATCCTTCAAATCAAGTCAATTTGCACTAGATTTTTCCTCTCATATTCATAATCTGCATAAGCACATAAAGGAAATGATAGCCACACAATACGCGTCTTATCAAGTTCATGCTAACGTACATAAGAGAGCGTCTCACTTAAAAGTTGGCGATTTAGTTATGGTGCGTCTCATCCCTGAACGGTTGCATACGGGCACCATAAAAAAGTTAGAGGATCGGCGAGCGAGACCTTTTCAGATTTTAAATAAATTAGGAGACAATGCATTTCTTTTGGAATTACCAACTGATTGGGGTATTTCCCATGTTTTTAATGTTTCGGATTTAACATCATATGTTGCTCCGCCACAAGAATTATCTTCCTATCCGTTTAGCTCCACTACAAGTTCTAATGGGTTTGGGGTTGAGTGTGTTACTGGATTGCTCCCTCCATCGGTCTCCAATGGAGGTACGTTGAATGTTGATGAAAAAGATTTTCCTCCTTTGTTGCCTAATGCTTTTCCCAGGTTTCCCAGGACACACTTTTTGCCAGACAGGATTCTACAGGATGAAGTGCTTCCCTCTCCAGATGGCGATGTGCACCGCTACTTGATTAGATGGCGCGGTCGTCCCACCTCTAATGACTCTTAGCTCACAGAATCGGAGGTGGGTCTATTTGATGACGCTCTTCTTTGACGGTACCTCCAAGGAAACTCATCGGTGATGACTCCTTTCGAGCGGGGGAGGATTGATGGAGATGGCGTCCCCTAACTTGCTATAGATGACGGCATGCTCGCGGAAGACCCTCCTTCATCGCCTTCAAGAGACTTGAGTCGTCATCGTAATCGTGTGGAGCGATGCTATAACCTCTGCCCTCGGCGCAAAGCTGCTTCATAATATCTATTTGATTACTATCTATTTTTTTTGGTTGAATTTATTTTGTTATTTTCTTAATCTTGTTTAATTATTTCCTTATGATTTAAACTTTAGAGTGCATGTTTATTTTAATGGGCTATATGTAGCCTAGCCTTTTTTGTAAGCCTATATAAGGCCTAGGATATTTCATTATGATGGTAATTTGAATGAGAAATTGAAACCCTAAATATTCTCCCTCTTGAATTGTCCTCCTCCCCCTCCCTCTCTAAATTCGGCCAAGCCAAATCCCTCCTCCTTCCTACCAAGCCGCTGGCACCATCCTCATCTCCCCCTCAACCTCTCGGCCACCAACCATCCCCCACTCCAAAGCCACCGCCAACCTCCAACCCCCTCCTCTCCAAAGTGTCGGCCTTTCCTCCCTTTCCTTCCCTCTCTCGACCTCCTCCACCACCCAACCCTAGTCGCCGCCAACTCCCCTCCAAAACAACCTAGCCGCCACCCTCTCCCACCACCTTTCCTCTCTCTTCAATAATAGCAATGTCACCTCCTCCTCCTTCTACCACAAAACCAAACCCCCTCCCTCAAACCTACATCTGAACACTACAAGCGTGATGTGACGACGGCGGACAAACTTTTCTCCATCCGGCGTAACTCCGACAGAGCCATAGACGAGTGTTTCAAGTGAGATAGTCGGAAACATCCATTTCGACTTGGGTAACGAAACTTCTACTCCTGTGTGTTTCCCTCTTGATATTTCTTTGTGGCGGCCAATTTTTGCGTTGGATCTTGAAGCTTAAAAATAAATCGTGGTTTATTTCAATTGAATCGTGTTTTTCTTAATTGATTTAATTTTTGAAAGGTTTGGCGAACCTCGTAACTTTTTGTTGGGATAGATCTACCATTTTCCAGATCGTAATTTTTGGTAGATCTCTTTTGGTACAACCCGCTCGGTCGGACCTAATATTGGTCGTTTTAGTCGGAACGGATATTGGCCTATAGCCTCTATTCGGTCCCAAATAGTTTGGCTACCCGTGCGTTAGCATAAGCGTGATAAAATTGCTTGGAGTGTGCGCTGCGGAAACTACTGTGCGAGTGTTGATTTTAAAAAATCATCGAGAGGCGAGCGTAATAATCCGTAGAATTTCGGTGCCAACATAAGGGCCTACATCATACCCAAGATCACTTAGTTTACTTATGCTAATTAGGTTATGTTTCAGACCTTTCACATAAGCCACTTGAGTGATACAGATAGAGTTACTAGAAATGTTACCAAACCCTTTGATGACACCTTTTTATGATCCACCAAAGATTACTTTGGGTTCATTCTCTATGTAAGAATAGTCCTTCAACATCCTTCTTGTTCCAGTCATGTGCCTGAAACATCCACTATCTAAGTACCATATAGGGGTATGGCCACTTTGACTCACCTGCATCAAATAAAGATTTACTCATCCTTAGAACCCAAATTCTTATTGGGTCTTAGGTTCGAGTTAGCTTGAAATCTGACATGCTTACCTGTAGCCTTTCTGACAGGTAAACTGGCCTTATTCTGAATACTAGAATTGAACCAACAATCAATGGCAAAGTGGCCCACCTTGCCACAACACCAGCACTCAAATCTATTATACTTTTTCTTAAGTAAAGGCTTCTTAACATTGTTGTCAGTATTCCTTTTAAGTGTAGGTGCTGGAGCAGCATACCCCAAGAATTCCTTAAGAACATGATGGGTTTGCTTATAGGGTGTCATATTAGCATGTGCACCCTTTCCATTGAGATCATCATACTCACAGTGACCATGAGTGAGGTCATGATCATACATGTTAGTAGGTTGCATCACTTTTCTAAAAGAAATAGGGGGTTTCATAGCTAGTGGCTGAACAAGGCCTTTGCCTTTTCCTTGAGAATTGGCTGCCCTTGTTCTTTCCTTGAAGCCTAGTCCTGTCTTTCCTTTTTGAGATATGAAGTTATCTATTAAAGGCAAGACAGACTTTGGCTTTGAAAATTTAGCCACTAGATCCCTTTCTTTCTGGAGTCTTGCTTCCAGATTTTTGATGTGATTTTCTTTGAAGGAGATTGTGCCTATCTAAATAATAGTTATGTTTTTCAGTTTGCCAACCTCCTTCAATTTCAAATCTATCAGATTGGTTGAATCTGTTGCAGCCTGTTTGAGAGATTCAATTTCCATGGCCTGCTTCTTGATAAGGAATTTGCTCCTCTTAAGTTCTTACAACAAACCACCATACTCATCAATTAATTGATGTACATCCCCCTCAGATTCAGAACCATCCACTTCTCTTGAAGTTGATGCTACTGATTCTGATCCAGTAAAATAATCAGAAGCTAAGGATGGACTGTATACCTTACTTGGACCAGGCTTATTCAGGCACTGATATTCTTCTGAAAGAGCCATCAGCCCTTTACAACAATAGTATTCACCTCCATTTATGGAATCCAGCATTTACAAGAATTTTTATTCCATAGAATTCTCTTCTGTAGTAAACAGCCCAATATAAGCTTCTGCATCATCTTCTTCTCTAGATTCTGAGGATGAAGAGTCAGTCCAACTCTTATGCTTCTGGGCAACCAAGGATTTCTCCTTATTACCCTTATTTTGAGGCTTCTTCTTATCCTTAGTCTACTTTCTCTTATCAGGACAGTCAGCTATGACATGTCTAGGCCTGTTGCAGTAATAACAAACAATTTTAGAGGTAGTTTGTTTACTAGGATTAGAGGCATACCTGTCCTCCTTAGAAGTCTTCTTCTTCTTGTAATAATCATCCTTAAAGGAGGATGAAGATGGCTTGGTTCTCCATTTCTTCTTCTTCATGAACCTCTGAAACTGCCTTGTAAAGGCAGCAAAGTCTTTATTAGAATTGTGGCTGTCTGATGTACTGATGTCAGGATTTTCTGCTTTAGCCTCAGCACTTCTTCTGGGTGGAGAAGGAGACTTTCTCCTACACTTTCTTGTGGCTTCAGCTTTGAAGGCTAATGACTTGTCTTTATACTCAGACCTACTGCTTTTCTCCTCCTCCTTTCTGGCAGTGAGTTGCATCTCATAAGATAGCCATTTTCAAAACAAGGTTGGTGGAGGTGTATCAGCAAGCCTGGCCACCTCTCTGATGGCACATATTTTTTTATCCCAGTCCTTGGTCAGTGACTTGAGAAACTTATCATTCAATTAATATGTTCTAAAGACTCTTCCATAGTTCATCAGCTCATTTACAATTCTAAAGAACTGATATGTGGCAATCATCTATAGCACATCTCCTTGGAACTGAAGAAGTTAGACAATCAAGGT
Source organism: Platanthera zijinensis (assembly GCA_039513925.1). NCBI lineage: Eukaryota > Viridiplantae > Streptophyta > Magnoliopsida > Asparagales > Orchidaceae > Platanthera > Platanthera zijinensis. Next base: position 3,407,706 of record CM077089.1, read on the forward strand.
GTCCCACATCTCCTTGGAGGTTTTGCAATGTACCAAATTCTGAAATGTGGCATCATCTATAGCACCCACAATTATATTTTGTGCTCTCTTGTCTAAAGTTGCTAGAATGATCTCATCCTTAGTCATTTCAGAATAGCTCTTAGGGGTTTTCAGATTAGCATCAAGAGCTGATATATTCATTGGAATGAAAGGACCTTCTTATACTGTGATGTAGATTCTAGGATCAGATGCTTCCATGAACAATCTGACCCTTTCTTTCCATATCCCAAAGTTTTTTTCCCAGCAGATGGGCAGTTTCATGGATCCAAATTCCTTCTGATTCTCATTTGAACCCATTCTGGCTAATTGTTAATTGCCATGGAGATTTACTCAGACTGTTAGGTCTATTTGTTAGCAACCTCCCTATGATACCACTTGAAAGATTTGATTTCAAGAGCCTAGACACCTAGAGGGGGGTGAATAGGTTCTAATCTTTTTAACTATTTAGGCAACTAATAAGTTCTAACATAGCATATAACATCACAGTTCTCAGAAAAAATAAACACAGCAAAACACAACAAGATTTATAGTGGTTCCCCAATTTATGGGTACATCCACTTTCCCCCTTCGCCTATCCAGTAGAGAACTGGATTAAGCCAAACTTCCTTCCACTATCTCAAATCCACAGATCTTACAACTTCGAACCTGATAGATTCCTACAGCTCAGACTTCTTCAATTCCTACCTCAGATTCTTCCTAAGAACCCTACCTCAGGCAATAGCCCTACCTCAGTCTTTATCTCCAGGCCTATAACTCAGACTTTACAAGTCCTACACCTTAGACACTAAGCCCTACCTCAGCCTTTATAAATACAGGCTTACAACTCAGATCTATATAATATCTTACAAGAAAAAGTTTATTTAAAGAAATAGAAATTTCACCCAGATTGAAATCTAAATGGGTGAGAGCTTCTTGATCAGTTCTTGAATGACTGAATACTTCAGATCCAACCTTACTTAGCTTCTTCAAAGCTTCTTGAATTTAAACAAAATAAGGTTGATCTTTACTTGGTGTTGAAGTTGATCTTTAATCAGCTTTCTTCTTAAATTCAGAATCAGATCTGAATCTTTCTTGCAGATTTGTTCAGGATCTGTCTTCTTCTTGGTCAGCCTCTTGCTCTCCAATACTTGTTGTTAGTTCTATGTAATTTGTTCTGTTGGATTTTTTATAGTTTTTATGGATCATCCCTTTATATAGAGTTCATCCATGATTACCGACTGATTCGGTTTATAACGTCCTTCTGATAGCACTGACAGATGTGCCAGTCTTGTTACTTATGACAGCTATCAATTCTTCAGTCATGACAACTGACCCTTCATTGGACTTCTTTCTAAGCAGGACACTGACAGCAAACAACTTCAAATGTGTCAACACAAATATACCAAGTGTCGACACAATTCTTGATGATGTCGACACAGCTTCCAATGTGTCGACACAGTCATTCTTTATCTTCTCGACACAGCTTTTGTTGCATGTGTCGACACAAGTCCTACGTGTCGACACAACTACTCCTTGTCTCGACATAGCTGATGCTGATAGATGGCATTGAGTGTATGTCCAGACGTCGTTGAGTGTGTGTCGATATAAGTCCTGTGTGTCGACACAAGCCTTTCAGACTCAGTATAGCTGTTGTTGATAGATGGCATTGAGTGTGTGTCGACACAAGTCCTGTGTGTCAACACAAGACTTTCAGACTCAGTATAGCTGTTAATGATAGATGGCATTGAGTGTGTGTCAACACAAGTCCTGTGTGTCAACACAAGTCCTGTGTGTCGATACAAGCCTTTCAGACTCAGTATAGCTGTTGCTGATAGATGGCGTTGAGTGTGTGTCAACACAAGTCATGTGTGTCGACATAAGCCTTCTTCAGGTGTCGACACAATTCCTGGGTGTCGACACATGCCTTGCTTCAGGTGTCGACATAACTCTTGAGTGCCAACACAGCTCCTGCTTCAGGTGTCGACACAATTCCTTACAAGTGTCGACACTTGTACTTTGAAATTTTCCTGCATTTCTTAAACCTGCACACTAAAACTCAACATCCCATCAAATACAAATTGATGTATATCATTGAGTACAGAGAGAGTTCTCCAAATCTGGTACATAATTTCCAGTGTACCCAACAGACCTCCAAGGAGATGTGGGACACCCTAGTTGTGTTCATGGAGGGTTCAGAGGAGGTGATGGATGACAGAAAATCCATGCTCAACTAGGAGTATAAGGCCTTCAGATAAGGAAAGTCTAATGGCATTGCTAAGTGTTTTGAGAGATTCTTCAGAATAGTGAATGAATTTAGAACATATGGAAGGGTCTTCAGCACCTATGAGCTAAATGACAAATTTCTCAGGTCCCTCGCAAAGATTTGGGACACAAAGATTTGTGCCATTAGGGAAATGGCCAAGTTAGCTGACACACCTCCTCCAACCCTATTTGGAAAGTCACTGTCATATGAGATGCAGTTTGCTGCAAGAAAGGAAGAAGAAAAGAGTTGTATGTCATAGGCCAAGGAGAAGTCTATGGCCTTCAAAGATGATGCCCCAACCAGGAGCAGAAAGAAGAACTCTCCGCCCAGGAGAATTACTGAGTCAGATTCTGACAGCTCAAAGACCAGCTCCTCAGACAACAATATGACTGATGAGGACTTTGTTGCCTTCTCCAGGCAATTTCAGAAATTCATGAAGAAGGAGCATAGTAAGAACAGCAAGCCTTCCTCTTCCTCACAGCATAAAAGGAGATCCTCTAAGGAGGACAAGTATACTCCTAACTCTAGCAAACAAACTTTTTCTAAAGTTATTTGTTTCTGCTGCAACAAACCTGGGTACATAATTACTGACTGCCCATTGAAGAGGAAAGAGGAAGGAGAGAAGAAGCACCACAAGGGGAAGAAGAATGAGAAGTCCCTTGTGGCCAAGAAGGAAAAGACCTGGTCTGACTCCTCCTCTGGGTCAGACAGTGAAGGAGAAGAAGCCTATATTAGGCTAATGGCTATTGCTAAAGAAGAACTTGAAGATTATCTTACTGCTAGGATAGGAATCAGAGCCCCTCTGTCACATTCAGAAAGTGACTCAGAGGTGGATGAAGATGAAGAAAAAGATGTTCAATGTCATGGATTAATGGCAATGACAGATGAGGAGAGCAGCCAGGATCAGCCTAGACAGGTTCAGGTAAATTCTATATCTCTGCCTTTTATCTCAAGTCATGAGGCTAGCTCATATTCTGAAGCTCAATCATCAAGAGATGATGGGGTTTCTGAGTCTGAGGATGATGTCAATTCTATAATTGATAAGTATGGAGAACTTCTTGAAGCATTCAAGAAGTGCAAGCTCCTTGCCAAGAGACAGGCAAAAGAGCTTCTCAGTCTTAGGAGCAAGTGTGAGGGCCAAGAAAAGGTTCTCGATGATATGGCTGCTCAATCAGCCAATCTCAAGGGGATCATTACTATGCAGTCTGTGGTAAGGGTCTCTAATGAGAAAATTATCAAGAAACATAAAGATGATCTCCTAAGTGAGAAATTGCTGGTGGCCAAGTTTTCTAAGCCAAGCACTGTATTTCCCTTAATTAACACCCTCTTTACCCAAGAGGGTAAGAAAGGGTTAGGATTTAAGGGACCTGCTAGTACTCCCAATCCAAAAGGAAAGGGGAAGGCACCAGTTGTGCCTCTAGCCTCATTGCCTTCAATTTCTTTTCAGAAAGTTCTATTGCCCTTTAACAGGTATGGCCATGAAGGCTGTTATGGTCACTGGGAGAATGGCAGATCCACTTGTATGGACCAATGTGGCCATAGCCAAGGTGGAAGATACAGCCATGTGAGGGCCCTTAAGGCTGCCCATGAGGAAATTCAAATGGCCCATCCTAGACCATTTGTTTTTGGTGCCTCAGCCCCAAAACTCAAGAACATTACTGCTGTAGGAAATCTGTGTCATCCAGCAAAAGTGATGACTCAAGGTGAGTCTTCTGGCAAGGCTGGAATGGCAGTTTCTGATGCAATCAGATGCATGTTAGCTAAAAAGAGACATGCAGCTGGTGATTTTCAAAAAAGACCAAAACAGTCAGCTGAAAACTTACTTTCAATCAAATAGTTGCTGGAAGAAATCAGAGATATACAGTAACACATCTTCCCATTGTTCAACGAGCAGTCTAGGCAAATGCTGGCCCTAAACAGAAAAGGAGATATAATGTCCATGAGTGTTGGTGCTATTGCAAAGTGGGCCATTATGTTGTAGATTGCTGGCACAATCCTTTTGTTTCCAAAGGTTGCCAACCTATCAAAAATACTACAGGAAGGCAAGCTTATTTTCAGACTAATGTGAACCTAAGACCCAATAGAAATTGGGGTCCTAAGGTGAGATAAATTGTGATTTTCAAGTGAGTTCAAGTACCAATTCCCCAAAATGGTACTTGAGCAGTGGATGTTCCAGGCATATGACTGGAACAAAGGAACTGTTGAAAGAGTTCACTCCAATAAAGAATGGACCTAAGGTCATCTTTGGAGGCTCTGACAAGGGAATAACCAGAGGTTATGGTAAGATCTCAAATGGCATAATCACCATCACAAAGGTAGATTATATAAAGGGGTTACAACACAACCTCATAAGCATAAGCTAACTATATGACCTTGGTTATGACATTTCCTTCCACAAGGATAAGTGTCACATCAAGAGGTTATGTGACCAGAGTGTCATCTTAACAGGCACTAGGAGTGGGAATGTTTATTGCTTAAACTTTTCTTGCTTAGATAGTAGTTCCCCTATATGCCTAGTTGCAAATGACAAAGTCTCATATTATGTCCAATGGAACAAGAGATTGGTTTATTTGAATTATAATACCATTGGTCAGCTCTTTAGTGATGTGCTAGTTAGGAATGGTCCCAAAATAAAATGCTCCAAGGAGGGTATATGTGCTGCTTTCCAAAAGGGTAAGCAGTCTAAGACCTTCTTCAAGAACATTGGGACCAAGGACTCAGTGAGATGCTTGTATCTCATGCATATGGATTTGGTTGGTCCTGTGCATGTTCTGAGTCTAGGTAGGAAGGTCTACACCTTTGTGGTGGTTGATGACTATTCTAGGTTTGTTTGGGTGTTCTTCCTTAGAAGAAAGGACGAAACCCTTGAAGTCTTCATGAATTTTGTCAAGCAGATTCAGAATGAACTTGCAAGCTCTGTAGTCAAAATAAGAAGTGACCATGGAACTGAGTTTCAGTATGCAGTCATGACTTCTTTCTATGAAGAGCAAGGGATTCATCAAGAATTCTCCTCTCAAAGAACACCCCAACAAAATGTGTTAGATGAGAGGAAAAGTAAGACTCTCATAGAAGCTGGGAGAACATTGTTGAGTGACACTTCTCTCCTTGAATATTTCTAAGATGAGGCAATTAACACAACATGTCATGTTTTCAATAGGGTTTCTATCACCAAAGGCCACAAGAAGACTCCCTATGAGATCTTCAAGAGCATAAAACCAAACATATCCTATTTCAGGATCTTTGGTTGCAAGTGTTTCATCTTGAACAATGGTAAGTCAAAAGTGACAAAGTTTACTGCCAAATCCCATGAGGGGATCTTTGTTGGGTACAACAATAGTAGTAAGGCATATAGAGTCTATAACTTGACTAATCAAGTTGTAGAAGAATCTGTCCATGTAGTGTTTGATGAGTCAAGCATGATTGGTATTGAGCTGTCAAGCTCTTTGCCTAGTTCTACAGGTACAGAAATTATGATGGAAAAGCTCTCCATCAAAAATAAAGACCCTGTTGTACAAGAAGAATATAGAGAGGGATGTTGTCCAGAGGATGCACAAGACAGTCTAACTGGAGATGAAGACCAACAGCTAAAGAAAATGGTGCTCAGCAAGAAGCAGTCAGACTGCCCCCAATAGTCAGATATCTGAGAGATGATACTCCAAATCAGATAATAGGTGAGGCTAACCAAGGGGTACAGACCAAAAGTAGGAGTTTCAATACAGCTCTTTACTCTAGCTTCCTATCACAAGAAGAGCCCAAGAAATTTGACGAGGCAAATCAAGACCAATTCTGGATTGGTGAAATTCAAGAATAACTGAACCAGTTCAAAAGATGCAAGGTCTGGAAGCTAGTTCCCAGACCAGATAGACATAATGTCATTGGAGTCAAGTGGATTTTCAGAAATAAACTTGATGAAAATGGCATTATCATAAAGAATAAGGCTAGACTGGCGGCCAAGGGGTATAGACATGAAGAGGGGATTTATTATGATCAGACTTTTGCCCCAGTTAAAAGGTTGGAAGCCATCATACTGTTCCTTGCATTTGCATCCTTCCAGGGATTCAAAGTCTTCCAGATGGATGTGAAGTCAGCCTTCCTGAATGGAGACTTGAAAGAAGAGGTCTATGTAGAGCAACCTCCAGGTTTTGTAGATTCTAACTCTTCTACTACTGTGTATAGACTTAGGAAAGCTCTATATGGGCTCAAGCAAGCCCCTAGAGCATGGTATGAGACATTTTCTACCTTCCTTATTGAGAACAAATTCTCAAGGGGGAAGATAGATAAGACCCTATTCCTAAGGGAATCTAAGGGCAAGATCCTCCTAGTCCAGATTTATGTTGATGACATAATATTTGCTTTACTGATGACAACCTCTACAGGAAGTTTGCAAAACTTATGCATGGGAAGTTTGAGACGAGTAGTATGGGTGAACTGAAGTTTTTCTTGAGACTCCAAGTAAGATAGACTGATGATGGTCTATTCATATCCCAATCAAAGTTCACCAGGGAGCTAATCAAGAAGTATGGTATGGAGAATGCTTCCACCATAAGAACTCCCATGAGCTCAAGTATGCCTATAGGCAAAGATGTTTTAGGGAAACCTATTGATCCAACTTTGTATAGAGGTATAGTTGGCTCCCTTCTCTACCTCACTCTAAGTAGGCCTGACATTATGTATGCAACATATGTCTGTGCTAGGTATCAGGTCTGCCCTAAAGAGTCTCACTACACTATTGTGAATAGAATCTTGAGATATCTTAAGGGCACCCCAGATCTTAGCCTATGGTACCCTAGGAATGGGGAATTTGAACTAACAGGCTATTCAGATACAGATTTTGCAGGTTGTAAGGAGGACAGGAAGAGCACATCTGGCTCCTATCAATTTCTAGGTGGAAGGCTTGTCTCTTTGAGCAACAAGAAGCAAACAAGTGTTGCAATCTCCACTGCTAAGTCAGAGTATATTTCAAATGGGAGCTACTGTGCTCAGTTGTTGTGGATCCAGCATCAACTTCAGGACTACAATATTCAGATAAGTAGAACTCCACTCTTTTGTGATTCTACTAGTGTAATTTCTATAACTAGGAATCCTGTCTCCCATAATAGGACTAAGTACATAGAAATTAGGTATCATTTCATTAGAGAACATGTGGAAAGGCAAGACATCAACCTTGAGTTTGTCTCCACAGACAAGCAAGTGGCTGATATCTTCACTAAGCCACTAGATGAAGCCAAGTTCAACACCTTCAAATTTGAATTAGGTATATTGAATCTTATGTAGCTTCAATTATCTCCTCTACCATATGTTGTACTGTCTATTTTGCAGGTGGTCTAAGTCCCTCCTCAAGATAATAAAGCTAGTATACAACTATTGAGGGGGAGCAAGCCCAACAGCTGAAATGGGATGGAGTCAAAGTAAGGGGATCAACCCCAGAAAAATAGGGGGAGAAAAACTTCCCAAATTTCTCCTTATTGTAGAAGTCAAAAAGGCGGAGAGGAGTTAGGAGAAAAGAAGAATAGACTTGGTCAAGATCTGACCAAGCCAGGAAGCTAAAAGCAAGGTGGTGCTGAAGTTGTTTCAGCACAAGAATAGTAAGGATAGATCATCTAGGGGAGCAGCATGTCAGGGGGAGCTAGAGAAATGCGGCAGCATGCTAAAGGTAGTCAGTAAAATTCTCCACATGGAAAATTGTGTGTGTTAATATATTTCCAACACTAATGATGTTACACAAGTATTAGTTTTTATATTAAAAATACTGTGTATGTCAATGACCTGTTTTATTGATCAAGCAAGATTTTGACTTCTTCCAATAGGGGGAGATTGTTATGTCCATTGACCCCAATGTTCCAGATTTGAAAGAAGTCAAAATGGTCAATGAAATACACACTTAATATATTTGATGGGTGCTTGAGTTCTTGCATGAAGGTTGTCCGTGATTAGATAGGTGAAAAGGAGGAGGAAGCTGGAAGCCAAAAAATTTGACTAAGGCAAAACTGCTGAGACAGCTGAGATAGTTGAGAAGAATGTATTAGCATAACCATAGAGACAGCTGAGAAGCTCAACACATATCATTAAGAGAAGTGATGGTCTCAGCTAAACCGCTGAGTAAGAAGACTGTCTCAACTACAAAGAAGTAACAGCTGAGATAGTTGAGACAGGTGAGAAGAAAACCACTGAGAGAGAAGACAGTTTCAGTTGTGAAGAAAGAATACCACTGAGACAGGTGAGAAGAAAATCGTTGAGATAGAAGACAGTCTCAACTGTGAAGAAAGAAAGCTGCGGAGACAGTTGAGAAGAAATCGTTGAGAATAAGCCAGCAGAATTTCTCCAAGTCCAAAAGTGTTGAGTGAGGCAGGCTCACTCAACACTTCTAAAGAAGAAGCCAAGTTCAGAATTCATCAAGCTGATTCCAGAATTCGTCGAGCCCAGCTCACAGTTCGTCGAGCTCAAGTTAAAGGTTGAAGATTCTGAGTTCGTCAAGCCCAGTTCAGGATTCGTCAAACTGATTCAAGAATTTGTCGAATGCAGCTCACCTTTTGTCGAGCTCAAGTTAAAGGTTGAAGACACTGAGTTCGTCGAGCTCAGTTTGGAATTCGTCGAACGGATTTCAAAATTCGTCGAACCCAGATCACCATTCGTCGAACGCAGTCAGGGCACTTTATACCGTTGCGGGAAAGCTATAGCAGCGCCGGAAAGTACTATTTGTCTTCTTCTGAGGGAGGTGTCACTCACCATCTGTGACTAGGCCCCACATTCAAATTGTGTCGTTGATTCAAATCAACAGCTATAAAAAGAAGAGAAGAAAAGGATATTATGGTTAACGAAACCGTGAACCAGAACAGAAGCATAAAGCAAAATAGAGACGGTTGGACTTCATCTTCTCTGACAAGCTTGAAAGCAAAGTCCAGCGGTAAAAGCCAGAAGGCAAAGATGGCTGAAGCTTCTTCCAGTTCAGCAAGATTGTTCCTTGAAGAACAAGTTAGCTGATTCAATCCATCAACAAGAGAAGATAGTTGTGTGAAGGGTTGTAAGCCTTCAACAGCAGTAGTTGTATTCTGAATAGTAGATAAACTGGTAGTTGTAGAAGAAGACTGATTCCTTCTACAACAAGTGGGCTAGACTGATATCTGCTCAATCCAGCAAGTTAGACTCCGAGATTTTTCTTTGAGTCAGTATCTCTAGTCTATTGCTTAATTTCCTGTAGGATTCAGGTTGCCTGAATCTTAGTTGTTGGGCACTTTGTGCCTGAGTGGTAGGTGACTAATTTTTCACTGAGGTAGGTGTCATGCTAGGGTACTAAGTTAGGATCCAAGTATGGATCTGAGCTATAGGGCTTAAGTGCCTAAGGTAGGAGAGATCTGCTCTTTGAGATATGATCTAAGTGTGGATCTGAGGTAGCGATGTCCTCCCAGCCTGAGAGTAGGGCCTAGTGCCTGAGGTAGGTGATTGGTGAGTCACTGATCTGTAGGTGACAAGTGTGTCACTGAGTTGTAGGCCTTGGAGGAGGCTGAGTTGTAGTTGCCTAGAAGGGCACTAAGGTAGGTACTTGGATAGGTACTGAGTTGTAGGGGTGTTGCAGCACTCTGAGAGTAGGGCCTTGTGCCTGAAGTAGTAGGACACTTTGTGCCTGAGTTGTAGGCCTTAGAAATAAGGCTAAGGTAGGTGGTCAGTGGGCCACTGAGCTGTAGGATCACTGCAAGGCTCTAAGGTAGGAACCCTTGTGCTTTTGAGTTTGGATTCTGAAAATAATCTGTGTGTAAGGATGAGGTCCTGAGGTGTAAGCTCTTAGGATCATATTGGTGGAGTTTGTGCCTAGTCCAACAAATCAGTTTGATAGGTGGGAGGGAAAGTGGATGTATCCAATTGGGGAACCACTATAAATATTTGTGTGATTGTTGTGTTGCTTGTTTCTTTATTGCATTGCAGGTAATTAGGACAAGCTATAAATCACTAAAGTTATAAACAGCATAAAAGCCTTAAGAAATTTAAAAGACCTATTCACCCCCCTCTAGGTGACTAGCTAACCTTGAAGTAATAACTTTCATAGATCCTTCTGCGTGTCAATATATTTGAGGTTCTTGTGATCTGAGAAGATATCACAATGAACCCCATACAAGTAATGCCTCCAAGTTGTACGGGGTAATTCTGCTCGTGCTTCTTCAGCTGTCTCGAAGCATATGCAATGATATGTCCATGTTACATCAGGACTGTACCCATCCCCTTATATGATGCATTGGTATAAATATGAAATCCTTTTTTCATAGATGGAAGTGCAAGGATGGGGGAAGAGGTGATTCTGTCCTTCAACTCCTGGAATGCTGCTTCGCACTTCTCGCTCCAAATAAAAGCTGCATCCTTCTTCATCAAGGGCGTGAGGGGGAGTGCTACCCTTGAAAACCCCTCCATGTATTTACGATAATATCCTGCCAGTCCCTGCGTATATCTGAAGCTGACTTTGGTCACGGTCAATCTCAAACTGCCTGTACCTTGGCCGGGCCCACAGCCAACCCAGCTCCACTGATGGTATGCCCCAAGAATGCTACCTCCTTAAGCTAGAACTTGCACTTGGAGAAATTTGCGTACATCTGATGCTCCCTCAGCTTGCCCAAAACTAGTGCCAAATGCTAGGTATGCTCCTCCTTTTTTCCAGGAGTAGATCAAAATGTCGTCGATTAAGACTATAACAAATCTATCCAGGAAGGGCTCGAAGACACGGTTCATCAGACTCATAAATGTGGAAGGTGCATTTGTGAGTTCGAAGGGTATAACCAGGAATTCGTATAGGCCGTACCGAGAACTAAAGGCTGTCTTCGGGATATCCTCCTCCTCTTGCTCATAGGCTTTGACAGCCTGTACAGATGATAATAGAAGGTGGGAGACAAGTCTAATACCTTTGAAGACGATGTCGGTGTCTCCAAGCCGTATTGTGATCCTCCCCGACGGGTAATCGATCCGGGCATGGTTCCAGTACAACCAGGTCATGCCCAAGATCAGATCAAAGTCTGTCATTCTCAAAATTATTGTCAGCGCTTCGAAGGTCTTTCCTCCAATTTCTACCTCTATGTTACACTTGCCAGATGATAATAGCTCTGATCCATCTGGCAAACACACCCTACTGTTTACGCATGTGAATCGGTCTATGCCCGCAAGTCCTTCCAGGAAGGCTTCTGATACAAACGAGTGCAAAGCACCCGTATCGAACAATGTATAAGTGGGCTTGCTACTGACAAAGACTATGCCTAGGGTTTTTGTTTGAATTATAACATGTTTATTGTTCTACTAAGGTTTGTAAGGTATTATAAAATGAAAGCTAGATTGCAATTAATTTTAAGTACCTGTAATAACCTCCTCGGGGTTCCTTGGCTCAGAGAAGTCCAAAGCATACATCTGCTCCTACCCTCATCCTCTACCGTAATGTCATAGACCTCGGCCTCAGCCCTTCTGTGTCGGGGGGGCTACCAAAGGTGGAGGAGGAGGTGGTGGATGGAATTGCTGAGCGCAGTCAGCTCTTACGTGCCCTGGCTATTGGCATCTAAAGCAAATCAATGGTCGGTGGCCAAGGTCGTCTTGTATCCTCGAGTCGTATACCTGTAGTGGCTGGGGAGCTAGTACTGCAGGAGGCCCCTGCTCTTGCCTGAAGTTGGGACGATTACGTCCCCGACCCTTCTTGTAGCTCATCACTCTGCCACTCTAGGAGCCCATACTATTCTCCCTGCGGGATAACCCATCCAATGGTCTCTTTCCCCTGCTTTGTACCATCAGCTAGTCTACCTCCAGCTTCTTAGCCATCTCTATGATCTGTGTCGAAGTGCCATGGGAAATAAACAATAGAGCATGCATGGTAGAGTCCTTAAGCCTCTGGTAGAACCCCTTTGCATACCTCTTGTCCTCCGGATCATGTATCCCCGAGAACCTGGCCAGATGGGAAAATTCCCTCTGGTACTCTGTCACAAATCTGGTCCCCTTCCTGAGGTTCAAAAACCTCTCCTCCAACTCATCTCTATCTGTAATAGACACGAAGTGATCTAAGAAGGCCTTGCTGAACTCATCCCAAGAAATATATGATAGCTCCATATCTGCATATGTGGAGTCGCGCATGGACATCCACCATCTCTTCGCATGAGTATCCAGTGCAGAAGTCGCCAAAGGAACTGTCTGCCTGATAGGGCAGCTGATGCCTGCAAACATATCTTGAATGGCCTTGAGCCACTCCTCCGTATTTACTGCATTCTTTGTCCCATGGTACATCGGCGGGGACAGATTCTTGAAGACACTCGGCCAATTCGATCCCGGGTTTGGCTGTTGGGCTGGGGCCTATTGATCTCTGAAGGCATCGAGGATGGCAGTCAGAGTCTGCCCATCTCCATCTGCTGAAAGGGTGTGGCAGCTAGACAGGGAGGGATCACATCTTGCGGTATAGTGACTTATGGGGGCTGCATAAATGTAAGGTTTATATTTGGATTGGCCTAACTCATTGCTTAAATGGACTATTTTTTGTGACGTTTACACATGGTCACACCATCGCTTTCGCTGCATAGTTTGTTCGCAAACTAATGCTTGAGTAGGTGGTCCAGTATGGCAGACTTCTTATCAATGATCGTTTGTTTAGTGATACAAGTTTGTAAGACCCCCCCCCCCCCCTATCAAGGAGGTAACTCGGTCTTATGCCCAGAATCGCCGCCCTACGGTGACTCTTAGCCCACACAGGCTAGTCGACACCACAAGATGTCGATCCTGTCAGCTAGTACGATCATTCAACCTATTGTCCAATCGAGAATAGAAGCAATATAAGCAATTATATATCAAGTCCACGTCACAGCATCATCATACTATAAGTAAAATGAGTGATCCAATAGTCCACAATGAGTACAGAATGAAAGAGAAAAGGGCTTATACCATGTATATAGTAATCAAATCTCTCTCACACAAAACAAATCTATGCGGAAGCTAATCTATATCAATACATGTGTCATCACCTGACGCTGGGCTGCATTAATAGTAGGTGGTGGTGGTACCAGCTCCTCATGTCCTGCCACCTCATCCTGCTGGTGCTCCAGCTCCTCGAGCTCCTAAAATGATACGGTCACAATCGACCGTTAGTCATAAAGACTAAGCAATTTTGTCCTCGCCTCACCCCCGCAACTCCTAGGTACCAAGCGGGAGGATGAAGCGGAGAACAACAAGGGGTATAAAAAGGATAGCAGGTGATAGTGGATCTATTCTATCATGGTTATAGAATAACACTTGTATCTTTACACTAACAGTTCTATAAGGTATAAGTAGAGTATGTAAAGGTTATACTGAAATGAAGTGTGGTAAGCAAAGTAAAGTACTGAGCAGAAAAGTAAACTAGCTACTACTACACTAACATCACAGAAGTACCTTAACTTATATGAATGTCTATACAAACTTATAAGTTAAGGTTTCAGAAATGTAACTTATCATATAAAAGAGTTTGTTACTAATTTATATGATAAGGATCTATGGTGAGTATATCCTAAGTATGTATGCTTGGTATGCGGGTTTTGAATTATACATGTGCAACTCACCCACATGACTCTATGTGCACAGACCTTTAGTTCCCACTTTTTGGAGTTAGCTGAACTCTCAGGTACTACTATTGTGGCTATAACAGTAGTGGAGCGGGCGTCTCCACTACTAGGCGGGTATACACACTACCAGGCCTAGACCTTCCATACGCATTTGAAGAACACACCAGAGTCACCATGTACTAAACTGCTGGCTAAACCTACTGGCTCCTCAAACCCTCACACCTCATCTGAGTCACCGTACTATCATCGGTGTGATGATTGGACTAGTACCACATGACCCACCACTAATATGTTCTATGCACATGCAATTTATTTCCAACCCGAGCCTCCAGCTCGCAGGAAAAAACCCGTCCTGTATCCAAACATCCAAGCATCCAGCTCGCAGGACAAAACTCGTCCTGTATCCAAACATCCGAGCCTCCAGCTTGCAAGACAAAACCTATCTTGTATTCAGACATCCGAGCCTCCAGCTTGCAGGACAAAACTCGTCTTGTATTCAAACATCCGAGCATCCAGCTCGCAGGAAAAAACCTATCCTGTATTCAAACATTCGAGCCTCTAGCTCGCTGGACAGGACCCATCCTGTATCCTCTAATCCTATACGGGTGAGATTTTCACATCATTCCCTTAACCTATTAGACTAGTCTTGTCTAATGCTTATTAGGCATAACAACTTATGGTTAGTCCTTTGACTATCCAGGGCATACCCGGTGAAGGGATCTCGGGGGCACTAGGAACTACGATGGGTTGAAGCCCAAAGCTCCCTTTCTCAAGCTCACGTACTTTTATTAGTGTTTACCCATTATTAATACCCAGCTCTCAATGTTGCTCTTGAGTGAACCTGATGACTTAAGGTATTATTGGGAGAATGACGGTCTTTCTCTGATTTCCATTCTAATTACATTCATTGGGCTTTGCACTCTAACACTCGTTAGTACTTGACGCCAACTAGGGTTCCAACTTCCCAATACACTTCTCAATTCAACCTCCTATCATATCTCATGTGGGTCCTAGTGTTACGTGTTACTTTATCTAAGCGCAACCCATGACCTAACTCCAGCCCAAACGAAATGACTTCCAATTCCTTGGGCCAAATGCCCCTAATTATTTATCAAGAGTTTGTCATGTATGTAATATTGATCATTCAGAATTTCATCATTTTTCTAATTATTTTGGACCATATTTTAAATTAAGTAATTAAGTGACCTAGGACACTTTGAACATGAACTACTCCAACCAGTGGTCCATTATGTCTAAATAAATTATCTTAGGTTCATCTAGGTTAAAAATGTTTGTTCATCAAAAATCATGATTTTCCAATTTGAATTTTCATATATTTTCTATTTATGATTAAATCTATAAATAATCCATTTTCCAAATGAAGTACTTAAAATATACAACCAAAAATTCCTAAAAAATTACTGGTGAGCAAAATTGATATAATAATAATCAAGACAGAAATTCATGATCATAGTCAGTGATTTTACTTAACATAATTTCATATGGATATTATTAATAAAATGCCACTACTAGGGTTTTCAGCATATATGATCATGCAAATATTCTCAATTAATTATATTAGGTTTTAATCACAGAAATAGGATGCTATAAATTTTTCCATAATTATTCAACGGTAGTTTCCCTTACTTTTATATTAATTTCCAAAAAGGGTAAAATTGTAAATCTACTATATACATAAGATGTAATCCTCAACTAGACTTATAATTTTTTATAGAGATGTAAAATGTTCTATTAGAGCATGTATCAAAATTTTAGAATTTTACAAAGTCAGTAGACCTATATCTCATTTTTATTTCTAAAAGAACTTATTTTCCATTAAATCAAAATAATGGGATTTTTGTTCCCAAAAATCCCACTCTTTCTTTGGGAGGTGTAACTCATCACTATAAGCCTCCATCCAAAATCCCATGGACATTCATTGGGACAAATATGCTAACTTCCCATTTTACACTTGGCATCACATATTTACAAATTTACCTCCACCAAGCATATTCGATTTCTCCTGCATATAGAGGTCCAAATGGCATGAAACTTGTACCATGGTCATATCATGACTTATTGGCCATGTCACCCAAATTTGGAGGCATTTGGAAGAGGGAATCTTCCTATATTCCATTTATTTAATAAATGATATTTCTATAAAAAAAACTATAGAAAAATACATCCCAAAAATTCTGGTTTTTGAACTAGACCTAAGTCTAGCATAAACACATACATGTCCAAAAATTTCATAACATGTGGACTTAGGTTTTGGCTTGGGCTCTCATTTAAAAATATGCCCTAGCTTAGGACCAGTCTAAGTAGAATGACACTACAGGGAGCTATAGTGCTCCAAATTTTATGTTTAAGGTGTCAAATTAAAGGAAAGACATAGATCTACCTTTTTCATGTTCGGCACCATTTCTGAAAATGCCTCTATGAGACCTAAATAATCTATACAATGTGACTGTATAAACTAGGACAGAAAATAGACTTTATTATTTCATAAAAATTCAAGGGCATCAGTTCATCTTCTCCAATGAGCATACGGTCTGGATTGCCCCAACCTAGACCAGCTAGATCTTGCATTTCCCGGCCTTCTGGCCGCCGTCGCCGCCGGCGATTGTCACCACCACCTCCATTGAGGTGGCGGCTAGCATTTCCCAGCGACGTGGCCGCCGGAGGTGGCTCCTCCGACGAACCCGAGCAAGAAGAAATGCTCGTCATGCTCCCTATCACATGGAATCAGGCTCATTTGAGCCTGATATCTCTCCTAAAAGATCTAGACAGCTAGCACAGAGGGAGGGGAGGAGAAACGGGCCCTTAGATGAGCTTGAGGGCAGGTTTGGTGGTGGTGCACCATGGTCGACCCTTGCTCTGGTTAATCCTCTGCTCCAGCTGTCAATTTCTGCTCCTTAGGGTTCACTGAAGGTGATGGTGGGGTGGAATGGAGGTGAGGCTAGCTGGTTTAAAGGCTTTGACTTAAGAGGAATGGTTGGGCATGGCAAGCCATCATTAAGCATGATTCTCCCCCCATACCGCCACGTATCAGCCATGTAATGGACCGCCAATTATTGCCATAAATATGTTTTCTTGAAATGAGGAATAGATTTATTATATAGATAGATTCCAAATGTCCCATCACTATTTTATAGTGAACTCTGTTCAGCCTGTATAAAAATGAATCAGCCAACACAGCTTTTTAGACAGAAGAATTCTCCAAGTATAAAAGTGTTGAGTGGTGTCGACACCACTCAACGCCGCATTGAGTGGTGTCGACACCACTCAACACCTTCAGCACACCAAACAAAAGCGTTGAGATGTGTCGACACCACTCAACGCCTTCAGCACTCCAGACATAAGCGTTTAGTGGTGTTGACACCACTCAATGCCGCGTTGAGTGGTGTTGACACCACTCAACGCCGTTAGCCCAGACAAAAGCGTTGAGTGGTGTCGACACCACTCAATTCCACATTGAGTGGTGTCAACTCCACTCAATGCCTTCAGTACTCCAGACATAAGCGTTGAGTGGTGTCAACACCACTCAATGCCGCGTTAAGTGGCGTCGAGGTCACTCGATGCTTCGTCGAATGGCGTCGAGATCACTCGACCCCTAAAGTTTCCCAAGTATTTCTAAGTTAAATTCGTCGAGATCACTCGACGCCTTTTCAAATGGCGTCGAAATCATTCGACGGCTAAAGTTTTCCCGAGTATTTTCTAAGTTAAATTCGTCGGGTGGTGTCGTGTTCCCTCAACTCACTCGAAGCTTTCCGATCCTGAGTCAATTCTCTTGACTCAAAATGCGTGTGAGGGGTCTAGCACGAAATGGGATGTTACATCTCTTTTAGGTGGGAGACAAGGAAGATTAACTGAAAAAACATCCGGAAAATCCTGCACCATGGCAATTTCCTCGACACGCGGCGAACCACTAGCAGTTTATAAAATGGAAATGAGGTAAGCAAAACAACCCGAATCTAAGAGTTTCTGAGCACATATCGCGGAAATAATCGGGGAATCCTGGCGCGGGAAGCCATACACACTCATTAGGTGGTCATTTTCCTTCTTGAAGTCCAGGCACTTAACCTTGCACTGGATTACAGCATCATAACGGGACAACCAGTCCATGCCCAAAATCACATCAAAGCACTTTAAGTCAAGCACCTTTAGATCTATGAATGCGACGAAATATCCTAAGAGAATAGGGCAACTCAGGATACCCTGGTTTGATAGCACCGAGTCACCAGAGGGAAACTTAACATGGAAGGAATCACAAACTAGATCGAGAGACAACCGATGACGCTCTATGAAAGTCCAAACCACGAATAAGTGGGTAGCACCGGAATCGAATAAATTGCACTGCGTACGGTTCTTTACCTTAAACTCTCCTAAACAAAAGCGGATACGTAACTATCCGAATAGAGTGCTAGGGAAAAAGCTGAAAGCTAAGAGTTAGTTTAGAATTTAACCTGATATAACTTGAGTGGAGGTCTGCGCTTCCTCCCTGATCATCACGTTCAGCTTGCCCTTTCCTTTGTCCAGATACGGCGGTGGCAGGGCCTGTATCGGAGTAGGCTACAACGGATGCAAAATCTGTGGGCATGCAAACTTCATTTGTCCCTTCTGCCCACACTTGTAGCAGGCTCTATCCTTTGACCAGCATTGACTCACAGCATGCCCCTTCTTTCCAAAAATAGGGCATACCAGATCTCCTTTGGGTGTGCCCTGAATGGAGAGCACCCGCTGTTGCTTCTGATCTCTGATCCTCTTAAAACACTTTTCAGAGGGGTAGCCAGGACGACCACAGAAGCTGCACGCTTCACCACTTTTATTCTTCTAAGAAGGGCCAAATGCCCTAGAGCTTCCATCCTCATCACTTTCCCCTTCTCTTTTCTCGCCGCAGCACCTCGATTTTTGGCATTATCAATTGCCTCAACTTTCAGAACGGCTTCTACTGCCTCATCATAGCTCTCAGTCCTATAAGCACAAGCCAATTGTTGAATGTCGCTGCGATGGCCTCCTAGGAATCACTTCACCCTTCCTGCCTCTGAGGCTACCAATTCCGGTGCAAACCTGCTCAGCTTACTAAACTCCACTTTGTACTCACTGACAGTGAGTTGTCTCTGCTTTAAGTGCAGGAAGTTGTTTATCAAACGTTCTCGCTCGACCGATGGAAGAAACTTCTTAAGCAACATTCCTTTGAAGGAATCCCACGAATACCCATCTGTCAGAGTCTCCTTCTCTTGAATCCACCAACTCTTAGTCAAACCCTTCAACTGGTAGGCACCAACCATCACTTTTTGTCTTGTAGAGATTCCCGAGTAACATCTCCTCTATGGCGATAATCCAATCATCCAGTGCTATGAAGTCGGCTCTCCCATCATAAGTGGGAGATCCCAATCGCTGAAAGTGTGATATAAAGTTCATCTTTGGTGGCAGTAGAACTGGGGGCACTAGGGGAGCAGGAGGAATAGGTTCACCTTGACCCACAGTAGGGTCTTGCACCACTGGTTGTTTCCCAGAGGCGGCAGTTAGCAACGACTGAATATGAGATTACATTGCAATCAACTGCCTTAACAGAGCCTCATTGCTCTGTCGTAGCCCTTCAGCTTTACTCTGCGCACCTGATGACTCGCCCTCAGACTGGGGAGTCGACCTAGTCGTAATACGCTTTGGAGGCATTTCTAAAAATACACATAAACACCTCATTAAAACCCTAGCTTAAAACTAGGACTACACCACTTAGTTCAAACCATATAAGAATAGACACTTGCTCGTGTTGCTAACTTGTTTTGGGATTTTATAAATAATATTATGCTTAAAACTTGGGATGATACTCCGTCATCCCCTTAGACTCTTATGCCTATGATATGAATGCATGGATGTTTAGATTTTTTTTTGTTCAAATCATGTGTGTACATATGTCATCATGTAGATCTTAAACTTGGCACGTGTGCTAATGCTATGTTATGATGTATATGTTGTGATATGCATTCTAAAAAGGCCTTAGTGCATGTTATGAGCGGCGTATACATGAAATATTATGCATCACATACTACATAATATCGCATGTAACGACAAAGTAAACGTGCTAATGAGCATCCATGTGATGATGGATATGCATCCCATACTACATAACTATTACATATGTATAATTTTGCTTAAGGATAGTGGTCGTCCGACTGGCTTGCCAAACTAACCAACCCTCTTGCAAAAACCTATCTCTGATACCAACTATCACAACCTGTATTTTCTTAGTGTCAAATAATACATCAGAGTAAGAGAAAATACGCGTCGTGATGTCACGCCGTGTAGGGGACCACTGCAGGCGCTCAGGCAAGAACCTACTCCTAATACTTTTCATGAAAATCCACGAGTTATAGTTTGAAAACATGATTTAAATTAAGTTTTAATGACCGTGTCCCTCGGTTCCGTAGATCGACTCGTCCACTCTAACGGTGTAAATAGAAATACGCAACGAAAAATACTTAGTTTTATTTACTTATCATCCTATATGATCATGACAACCCACTGATAACACATGATATGCAGACCTCTAGGTTTAGTGTATGTACGAAAGAACTTTTATAAACCTTTAAAATAGAGTGCTATTCATTTTGAAAGATACTATGTAATGATGGTATAAATTCTTTTAATTATATACTTTAAATACTTAACATGCAATCCTAACATAAAACTTCTCAGAGAGTAAGTAAGCTATACAAAACCTGCAAGGAGGTAAAGTAGTAGCTAGCAAAGTGTCTAAAATCACAAACAAACTGTGGGTGTCAACAACCAAACACAAACCCACAGAAACCAAGAGTATGTCTGAACTAAGTAAAAAAACAAAACTACAACAAACAAACTACCTCACGACGGTGAGGTGAAAAGAAGTCCCAGCTAAGACTGCAATATTGAAATCACCAGCTCTAGCTCCACAAATAGCTACTATCCTGAGCCTGGGGCATTCAAAAGAAGAACGCCTCAGCAGAAAGTATAAGTGGCGGCGAGAAGTCAAAAGTAGAAAGGTAAACAACGGTCAACAGGGGTACCAACACAAAAACGAATATACTGAAAGAAAGGTACAACATGTATAATAAGTAAATAGTGAGAAAACTTGCATGAGCATTCACGTATGCCAGGCTACACCAAGCGGGGTGGAAAAAATAGCTTAACAGTACAACTATAATCTGACAACCTAATTATATAGCAAGGTTCCTACTAGTTTAAGCAAAGAATTTAATTACTAACACTGGTAAGCATCCGGTAAATGTAGGGGGAGTTACCTCCGCCAACACACCCAAATAACAAACTCCACAAGGGCCCCAAGGAAAACAC
This sequence comes from Platanthera zijinensis, assembly GCA_039513925.1. Classification (NCBI taxonomy): domain Eukaryota; kingdom Viridiplantae; phylum Streptophyta; class Magnoliopsida; order Asparagales; family Orchidaceae; genus Platanthera; species Platanthera zijinensis. Next base: position 3,428,868 of record CM077089.1, read on the forward strand.
CAGTAAGCATCCCGCAATAGTGGGGGGAGATACCTCTGCCAACAAACCCACCAACTCCACGAGCACCCAAGGGAAAAAAAAGGTGGTCTCATAACTCGACACACCAAAACTGGAAAATATCCAGTAACTGCGGTGGGAGATACCTCCACCAACACACCAGCAGTAAAGAAAAACAAACAACACCGGGGAAAAACCCCACAAGGTAAGAAGTTCAAAATACAGGACGTTGTGGCAAGGGTTTAGTCCACTAACACCAACAGCCCTAAAACAACTACTTATAACTCAAAAATGGTACGACATACTAGACCAGATGTCACAAGTTTTAGCGCACATATTTCACCAATGCAGTCTTGTCTTATCGAATAATCAACTAGACTCGTCGAACAACTCGTCAAATAGACTTGACTAAACGGAGGCTCACTCAGTGTGTGAACAACCTTTTCGACGGATTAAAAGATTTATATATCGGGCTATGAGTACTTAAGCAACAGACATGAAAGGACTAATTCGACGGATGAAAAACTAGTTCGACGAAGTGAACTACGAACTTGAGTAAATTTGTCAGGTTGATTTGACATAAAGAAATACTGACTTGGATTCGATGGCTAACAAGAGAAATCATGAAAATACTAGGCAAACCCGACAAAATTGGTAGGCCAATAGGGCGGCATGAAGAAAAATTGGTTAGGAACGCGACTATTGCACAACAAAAGTTGATTCCAAGCAGAAGAAGGATAATGGAACAACCATCATATCATAATAGGGGTGAGAGGAAAGGAGAAAACCACCACTTGCCTCTATTTCACCCGAAATCGTCCTCTGAAATACTCCATGTCGTATATCGGTCCAAAAGAAGGTACGACGAAGTGAAATCTACAAAAAATCGGTCAAAATGGTTGTTAGGGCCGAAAATCCTAGCGTGAAAAAGTCCATGAAATGGGAAATATGTACCACGCACTCTTAGCTCTCGCCGAGAGCTTTTCGAATCTATGCTCGGCCGAAGATTCTGAGCATCGGGGCTTCGGCGGTGGCGATCGGAAGATCCACAAACAAGGTCTCTCTCTCTCTCACTGTTACTTTCGGTGGCTAAAATGGGGAAGATGAGTCGGTCGGTTCTTTTATTATGATCGGAGAGGGGAGAAGGAATGACTCAGGGTTGCCAGATGTCTCAAAGCCATTGGATTGCCCATTATCTAATAAAATAAGTTAACTTGATGAAACCGGTCTAAGAAAATGAGCCCTGAACTGGTCCAGCCCGCAACAAAAATTGCCGAAAAGACTAAGTCAATTGGTCGAGTGGACTCGACAAATTCGTCGAGTTCACTCGACGCTTTTCACTCGGCACTCGAGTACACTCAACAAACTCGATGCTTTTTACTCAACACTCGGGTAGACTCGACGCACTCGAAGCTTTTCACTCAGCACTCGAGTACACTCGACGCACTCGACGCTTTTCACTCAGCACTCAGGTACACTAGACACTTTTCACTCAGCACTCGGGTACACTCGACGCACTCGACGCTTTTCACTCAACACTCGAGTACACTCGACGCACTCAACGCTTTTAACTCAACACTCAGGTACACTCAACGCACTCAACCCTTTTCACTCAGCACTCAGCGCCTAAGTCAAACTCGACGAATTCGTCGAAATGATTCGACGCACTCGACGAATTCACTTAGACACTTTATCATACTACCATAATTTCTACAGACTTATTAACAAAAATACGCCAAGCCACCAAAATAACATGGATTGCGGAGAAACTTGACGGGCAAGTCACAAATTAAATGACCCAATATCCTATCGAAACAAACTCCAATTTGGACAAAAATCCCAGAATTTGGCCGACTCGACCAAACAGACGCGAAAACGCACTAACGGAGATGCGCCGTTAACTCCGTGTTAAAGTAATACCCTGACATCAATAATACGTCATTAAAGAATAAAAATAAACACAGGAAAATCTGGGGCGTTACAAGCCCTCTTGGGGATGCGCATCCCGAAGACAAAGCTGCAGCCCATGGCTGGCCCCATCTATGGCTTTGACGGAGGGCCCGTGTTGGTTGAGGGCACGATCACCCTCCCGGTAACTCAAGGGGAATTCTAGAGGCAGGCCACTCACCAAGTACAGTTCATAGTAGTCGATACAGGGTCGCCCTACAACGCAATTTTCGGACGACCCCTCCAGATAGCATTCGGGGCCATCCCATCCATTCCGCATCTCGCTATGAAGTTTGCCACACCTGCCGGAGTGGGAGTCATCAAGGGGGACCAGAGGATGGCCATAGCATGCCTCCTGCATCAAACCAGCCTCCAGCTCAGACCACCCTCGTACACGGAGAAAGGAGAATCAAGCCGGCCGACACGGCCCTAAGATGACAACGAGGACAGCACTACCGCCGCGCTAAGCACTGACATCCTATCTTTGCTCTTTTGAACTATTTGCTACTACTGAGCCACGAGCTAATACTCGTACAGGACTCCCGCCCTAAAGTCGCGAGCTAGTTCTCGTGCCACCATCCACTATAAAGTCACCGGCCCATACCCGTGCACTACTTTCCGTATATTCGCTAACTGCTTAAAAATTTGGCCTTGCAGGAACACCAAAGAGCACGCCATCCCCTCACATAGCAACCCTGTCGGGATCAGCCTAAACAACACGTGCCTAGAAGAAAGAAGAGCTCTTTCCTTCATCTGATGCGACACCGACACCCGGATAAACGGAGGCACCCTGCGTCACTCCCTGACGATAGACAATGCGCCTCCAGCCCCCGCGGTCGAACATGATGGCATCCAGGACACGGCATCCCCTGGTCTAACCAGGTCTCGCCACCATTCCTCGGCATCCCCTAGAAAAACCCGGGTCGTGCCGCATTCAGCGACATCTGCCGGTAGCACCCTATGTCTCTCCTTGGCGGTGGACAAGACACCTCAAGCCCAGACGATCGAGCACGGAGCTATCTGGGTATCATCCTCCTCTGCATCCCCTGGAAAAACATGGGTTGCACTATATTCAGCGACATCCCCCGGTAGTACCCTACGTCTCTCCCTGGCGGTGGACAAGACACCTCAAGCCCAGGCGATCGAGCACAGAGCTATCCGGGTCTCGTCCTACTTGGTATCCCCCAGAAAAACTCGGGTCGCACCGCATTCAGCGACATCCCCCAGCAGTACCCTATGTCTATCCCTGGCGATGGACAAGACACCTTAAGCCTAGGCGATCGAGCACAGAGCTATCCGGGTCTCGTCCTCCTCAGTATCCACCAGAAAAACTTGGGTCATGCTGCATTCAGTAACATCCCTCAGTAGCACCCTATGTCTCTTCCTGGCGGTGGACAAGACACCTCAAGCCCAGGAGATCGAGCACGGAGCTATCCGGGTCTCGTCCTCCTTGGCATCCCCGGAAAAACTCGGGTCGCACCGCATTTAGTGACATCCCCCAGTAGCACTCTACGTCTCTCCCTGGCGGTGGACAAGACACCTCAAGCCCAGACCATTGAGCACGGAGATATCCGAGTCTCATCCTCCTCGGCCTCCCCCGAAAAGTTCAGGTCGCGCCGCATTCAGCGACATCTTCCGGTAGCACCCTACTTCTCTCCCTGGCGGTGGACAATACACCTAAAGCCCAAGCGATCGAGTACGGGGCTATCCGTGCCACGTCCTCCTCGGCATCCCCCAGAAAAACCTGGGTCGCGTCGTATTCAGCGACATCCCCCGGTAGCACCTTACGTCTCTCCCTAGCGGTGGACAAGACACCTCAAGACCAGGTGATCGAGCAGAGAGCTATCCAGGTATCATCCTCCTCAGCATCCCCCGAAAAGTCTGGGTCACGCCGCATTCAGTGACATCCCCCGGTAGCACCCTACGTCTCTCCCTAGCGGTGGACAAGACACCTCAAGCCCAGGCAATCGAGCGGAGCTATCCGGGTGTAACATCCCATTTCCAGCTAGACCCCTAGGAGTGGTTTTGTCATGACTAGGTCATGACAAAATCCTAAGAAGCCCAAGAAGCCCAAGTGAGCTCAGGCATGAAGGTGGAGATCACCATGGTCTGCAAATAGTAGAATTCTAAACACTAGTTTAGGATGATCATTGGGCTTCAACATGACTACATGACCCCGCCATAATATACCTAAACCATTGGAAGGTCCATTAGAGCCCTAAGGGTCCATTGAAATCAACCCAGAGTGGCCAAGTTGACCTAGGATCATCATAGGCCTAAAATGGGCAAGGTACCCTAACTAAGGTCAATGTGCCCCTAATGTGCCTAACCAACCCTACCTAGGTCTTCCCAGACCTAGGGTGAAGTCAATGGGTCACTAAAGACCCATTGGGGTCAACTTTAGAGGCTGAGTTGACCCAAGTCAACCTTAGCCCTAAAAAGGTCAAAGTGCCCTAACTAAGAGGCAGGTGACCTCCAATATGCCCAACCAACCCTACCTAAGTCTTCCTAGACCTTAAGTGAGGTCAATGGGTCACCAAGAACCCATTGGGGACCACTCAAGTGGCTAAGTTGACCCAAGTTAACTCTAGCCCCAAAGTGGTCAAAGTGCCCTTACTAAGGGTAAAGTGACCTCCAAGGTGCCACGTCAACCCTACCCAACCCTACCTAGACCTTAGGGGAGGCCAATGGGTCACCAATGACCCATTGGGGTCAACCCAAATGATCAATTTGACCAAGGTCAACTCAATCCTTGAAATAGGTCAAATTAGCCCAAATGGGCTAACTCAAGCTCAAGCCCATTTCCCTCACTTGGGCTAACCCCATCCTAATTATTAATAATGATTTTATGGGCTGTCAATATGCTAGGGAGATGAGCAAATTCGTTCATGGTGAGTAGGAGAGAGAAAATGGGAGTTTTTTCTTTAATGGAGGAGAGAGAAAGAAGAAAGAGTGAGTGGAGTTATGGAGGGAGACCATAGGCACTCCATTCATCTCCTCATTGCTCCTATTCATCTCCCTTGACTCTTGGGATGAAGATGAAATCAATTCCAGCCAGCCAACACTAATGAGAGGAGCCCAACTGGTGTCTACTAATCATGAAGAAAATAAAAGCAACTGAACTAGCAATCCATCTAGGCAAGTATACCTATCGAATTGTAGCTAGGGGACACAAGTGTCGTATTGAAATCCGGGGACTGCTGAGTACACTTACTCACATGAAGACTATTATTTTATCGAATGAAAAACTTGAGGGTTAAAAAGTAAATTGCAATTACGAAAGGAAATACAGCTAAAGCTGGAAAGAGAACTACTGCAGTAAGTTAAAGAGCTATTAGAAGCGATTACGATAAAGGGTTGAAATAATGGGATGGAAATGCACTCGATCAAGAATCACCTCGGCTAGAGTTAATAAAGAAATGCGATAAAAACCTAAACTTAATAGGGAAAAGTTTCTTGACCGCGGAGGTTCCTAAAGCTTAAGCACGCTTCTCTCGAAGTCGTGCCCAACTGAGTTTAGGAAGGTCCGACCGACTTTTGTCTAAATCGGAGGCCTAAAGCTCGCTTTACGCGGTGAACCCCTCTATTAGATTTTACTCCAATCCGGGAGATTTGGACGACTGCCTCTCTCGAGGGGTGCATACAAATCCCTTTCCTCTTGAGTGCTCACTTCAAACTATCGGCCTCTCGGCTAGCCAAGCATGAAAGCTAAGGCGGAGAGTATATATCGATGATATATCTCCAACCCAAAAGAAATCAAGAGTAATTCAAGGCTAAATCCTAAAAAGAAAAGGTAAAATTAAAGCATCATAACTTAATCTCTCAAACCTCGGATCATCAAGATCGAGTACAAGGTGGATTTAGTTACTCATGGTATAGAAAATGAAAATCATATTAATAATATGAAAACTAACACCGAGCAGAAGGGAAAGAGAATAGCGAACTATTTTATTTCTTAATGAAGAGGAATCACAAGTAGGGCACACAGATACTATAAGAACACCTTCTACGATGCTTACAAATACTGTAAAAAGGAAGTACAAAAATGCTAAAAGGGCTTGCATAAAAAAACGTAATTACTTGAAATGAGAAAGGGGAAGAGAAAAGCTTAAGACATGAAAAACTAAAGTGACAGCACTACTCCTCCAAAATCTGGATGCTGGGCTCAAGGAGAGGGGTTTCTATTTATAGAATTTTTTCGGCCGAGTCACGCCCTCCGTCACGCCCTTGTCAGGGGCGTGTCGGGTTAGGTACGAAAGCAACGCAATAACTCTGGCAGGAAACAGCTGCTGGCAGCTTAATTTTCTCAGAACTTGGGGTGATACGCCCTTCGTCACGCCCGTGTCTGGGGCGTCTCGCCTGTGTCTTCTGGTAGAAAAGTCAAAGTTGCTGTTGGCGCCAAAACTGTGAACTTTATAGGTCACGCCCTCGGTACACGCCCGTGACTAGGAAGACACGCCCGTGACTTGTTGGTGAAGGATGGAAATGTGCTTGCGGCGGAGAATTTTGCGGAAATGCGGGTCACTCCCTATGTACACGCCCGTGTTGAATGTGACACGCCCGTGACGGGGGCATGTCGGATGGAAATCTTTGTCTACTGTCTTCGGACCGTTTTCTTCATTCCACTGGGTTACACGCCCTAGGAGGGCGTGACCATGGGGCGTGTAACAGCAAAACTTTGTAAAAACCTGCAAAAAGAAGGGAAAACGTTAGTGACAATAATATATACAAAAAGGGATCAAAATATAAGCATACAAGACATGATTTGTAAATTGAAAGCTAGAAAATACCATAATAGTTTAGGCTACAAAACGAACTATCAAATTCCCCCAAGCTTAAGCATTGCTTGTCCCCAAGCAAAGATATAAAAACTAGCTAAAATAACAGGTGACTAATTAGGAGAATTCTAATTATGTCAACACAAGTATCGTGCGAAATTCCAAGTAGGGAGAACGTGAAACGTAAACCTAAAACAATTACTTAAACATGGTTTACAGTTTATAAGCTTTACTAACGAAAATGAATCATCCAAAATTTCAACAAAAATTCTTTAAGCAAATCAACCAGATTAAAAAACGCATTGAGTTGTTACTAGATCCAAGAGACAAATTATAACCATATCAATCAAATAGCAAAAATCTACATTTAAATCCAAAACTTTACTAGTCTACTTTTCCTCTTTACTTAGCTAATAAAAATAAAAAGCATGAATCAAAAGGACTTAATAGGACTGAAATGTTTGGTTTAGGATTATGATTAGGAGTGGAATTCAAAGATAAACAAGGAGGCTTAAAATCACACTAAACTAAAACAACGAGTTTCAAAAATTTTATAATGAACAAAATAACAAAAAAAAAATTTCCTTTTCCATTTTTTTTTTCAAAAACAAAGGCCATAATATTTTTATTTCCTTTTTGAAATTGACCAAAAATCAAACACTTCTTTTGAGCATACTTTTTTTTCAAAATTTTCTTCATGAATATCACAAAACAACCTATCATGATTATAAAAATTTTATTGAAACTCAAAAAAGTGTAGTGCGATTAGATAGGTTGGGAAAGTTGGCTTTGGTAAAAATGAAATGGTAAGTGGAGCTATCAATTGAAAGTAGAAAAAGGCTCAAAAGTGGCTTACTAAAAGTAAAAGAATTTTAGGTTGGCAAGAAGGCTCAAACGAAAACAAAAACGGCCTAAATCATTTTCATACTTTTTAAATTCATTTAAAGCATAAATTTGAAAATTTTCAAAAAGCAAGTCTTAGATAATAAAGAAAGATTTATGAAATTATCTTGAAAATAGAAATAAAAGGCGACTTGGATCGTTCACATCTACTACTCTAATCAGAGGTTGATATTACAAAAATTATGAAAAGGAAAATAGTGGATGACGAATTTTCGAGAAAGTAAAGTAAATAAAGGATGAAACCCATAAAAAAATAAATTTTTAGAAAAAAAACGTTTCAATATTAACATGCTACCGTGAATTAGAAACACAGCATGGCCGACATTTTACTTGTGAAACATAATTAAAAAAATGATTTAGAAATATTATAATTAGCTAAGTTGTTTATATGGGATTTTGGGAAAAACAAAGCAAAAAGCGAGGGGCACTCTTGCTTAAACTATTAAAGTAAAAACAAATATATACACGAATAGCAAAATAAAGGAGGAAATCCTCCCCCAAGCTTAAAATGTACATTGTCCTCAATGGAGAAAGGAGGTTAGAGAGAGAGAGAAAATGAAACAGGAATGAAAGTACAGAATTGAAAACAGGTACTTCCTCGGATTTATGCGTCGCGAATGTTGATTGATGCTTCTCCCACATGCTTGCGCTTTGGCACTTCTAGCAAAATCTTCTTCGGACATTAAGATTGATTCAACAGCGTTGGAGCGGGTGATTGCAGGAGCTTTGGCTTGTTATAGTCGTCCGGGGAAACCAAAAAAAAGTATAAAATAAAGAAAACAAAAAAAATCACTTGGGTTGCCTCCCAAGAGCGCCCTTTGTTTAAAGCGTCGTTTGAGCTCGACGCATCAAAAGAATATTGCTGTCCCAATATATTTTGTCCAAAATAATAATGTTCAAAGTTCTAATTATAAAACAGAGTTTTAAAATGTTTGAGAATCTAATCATGGAGGATAGAGTTAACACAGTTAGGACTGACATCACCACAGAAATATAGTTTAAGACGCTGACCATTTACTTTGAAATTACCCTTATCAGGGTGTGAAATCAAAACAGTTCCATACGGAAATACTTTCGAAACAGTAAAGGGCCCAGACCATCGTGATTTTAACTTACCCGGAAATAAACGTAAACGAGAGTTGTACAAAAGAACTTGGTCACCTGGCTTAAAGGTTTTTGGGTGCCTTAAGTGTTTGTCATGAAAATGCTTTGACCGCTCTTTATAAAATTTGTTATTTTCATAGGCGTAAGAGCGCCACTCGTCGAGTTCATTAAGTTGAAATTTTTGAAAGTCACCGACAGAGTGGGGATCGAGGTTTAAAGATTTTAAGGCCCAAAAAGTGCGGTGTTCTAGTAGATGACATGATTTTCCATAGACCAATCGATACGGCGTACATCCGAGGGCAGTTTTGTACGCTGTTCGGTAGGCCCATAGAGCATCGTCTAGTTTGGTTGACCATTCTTTCCTAGAAGTCGAAACAGTCTTTTCTAAAATTCTTTTAATTTCTCTATTTACTACTTCGACTTGTCCGTTGGTTTGGGGGTGGTAGGCAGTAGAAATCTTTTGTGTAACGTCGTATTTAGTAAGGATTTTAGAAAACTGCGCGTTACAAAAATGGGAACCCCTATCACTAACGATGGCTCGCGACACACCGAATCGAGAAAATAATTTTTTAAAAAACATAACTACAACTCAGGAGTCGTTTGTAGGAAGAGCTTGGGCTTCTACCCATCGTGAAACATAATCAACGGCAACTAAAATATATTTATTTCCGAAGCTAGAAGGAAATGGGCCAACAAAATCGATCCCCAGAGGTCAAAAACTTCGCACTCAAGGAAATAATTTTGCGGCATTTCATTTTTATTGGAAATGTTGCCCGACCGTTGGCAACTATCACACCTACTCACAAAGACTTGCACGTCCTTAAATAGGCTAGGCCAGTAAAAACCCGCGCTGAGCACTTTGTGAGCGGTGCGAGCAGCTTGATAGTGCCCACCTATCGGTCCTTCATGTAAATGTTTTAATATATCAATTCCTTCTTCACAAGAAACACATCTCCTTATCATTTGATCCGCACAGACTCTAAAGAGATGCGGGTCTTCCCAAAAATAGTTCTTTAACTCAGAAAAGAATTTCTTCTTTTGCTGAGAGGAGAAATCTTTTGGGAGCACCCGAGCCACTAAATAATTGGCGATGTGTGCGAACCAAGGAGAAGTAGATGTGTTAATTGAAAACAGTTTCTCATCAGGAAAATAATCATTAAAAGATTTTTCATTTAATTTTTCTATAAAGGGATTGTCTAATCTGGACAGATGGTCGGCGGCCAAGTTCTCGGCTCCTCGCTTATCACGGATCTCTAAGTCAAACTCCTGGAGGAGCAAGACCCAGCGAATCAAGCGTGGCTTGGCATCTGTTTTGGCAAGAAGATATTTGAGGGTCGAGTGGTCCGTAAAAACGATGATTTTTGAAAGTGTAATGTAGGGACGGAATTTATCAAAAGCAAAAACTACAGCTAGGAGCTCTTTCTCGGTCGTGGTGTAATTTTCCTGTGCAGATGTGAGCATTTTACTAGCGTAATAGATGGGGTGGAAGTTTTTAGATATGCGTTGACCTAATACGGCTCCCACCGCGAAACTACTTGCATCGCACATTATCTCAAATGGAAGGTCCCACACCGAAGCTATCATAATTGGTGCGTTAATTAATTTTTCTTTTATTAAATTGAAAGCAGCAAGGCAAAGGTCATCAAAAATAAATGGGGCGTCTTTTTCTAATAGATGGGTAAGGGGCTTGGTGATCTTTGAGAAGTCCTTTATGAAGCGGCGATAAAATCCTGCGTGGCCTAGGAAACTTCTAATAGCTTTTACATTTGTAGGCGGCGGCAGCTTCTCGATAACTTCTATCTTAGCAATGTCTACTTCAATACCTCTCGCAGAAATTTTATGACCCAAAACTAACCCTTCCCTCACCATAAAATGGCATTTTTCCCAATTGAGGGCGAGGTTAGTTTCTTCGCATCGTTCTAAGACTTTTTCTAGATTTTCTAAACAACTATCAAACGCATCACCGAACACGGAAAAGTCATCCATGAATACCTCCATAATGCTTTCTACGTACTTATCAAATATAGCGAGCATACATCGTGGGAATGTAGCTGGCGCATTGCACAATCCAAACGGCATTCTTCGGTATGCGAAGGTGCCAAAGGGACAAGTAAACATTGTTTTTTCCTGGTCCTCGGGAGAAATGGGGATATGAAAATACCCTGAGAGGCCATCGAGAAAACAATAAAAGCTATGGCCGGATAATCGTTCTAAAATCTGATCGATGAACGGCAAGGGAAAGTGATCCTTGCGGGTGGCATCATTCAATTTCCTATAATCTATACACATACGCCAACCCGTCACTGTCCGTGTCGGGATTAATTCGTTATTTTCATTACTAACTACCGTTATCCCTCCCTTTTTAGGTACTACCTGAACGGGGCTAACCCACTTACTGTCTGAAATAGGGTAGATAATTCCTGCGTCTAATAACTTCATAACCTCGCCCTTAACTACTTCTTTCATATTCGGGTTTATACGGCGCTGAGGTTGAATAGAGTTACGTGAATTATCTTCCATTAGAATTTTATGGGTACAGAAGGATGGGCTTATGCCCTTGATATCAGAAATTTGCCAAGCAATAGCTTGGCGAAGCTTACGTAGAACTATTAGAAGTTTCTCGTTTTGCGTATTCGTGAGGTAGGCTGAAACAATAACGGGTAACTTGGAATCGTTTTCTAAGAAAGCATATTTAAGGTGTTCAGGAAGTTCTTTAAGTTCCAGGGTAGGGGGTTCTTTATAAGAGGATTTAGAAATTCTTTCTTTTTCAAAAATAATATCTTCATAAATTTTTTTATAAGGAACATAATAAGGGGTGGGGCTAGCAGCTAAGACAGCTTCTTGTAGCAATTCAGTTGGAAGAAAAGAGGAAGAACAAAAAACTAAAAATTCTTTTTCAAATTCAAAAAGGCAATCAGAAGATTCATCGCTTCCTTGCAGCGATTCAGCGGGAAGAGGAGAGTAGGAAAAAAATCAGAAAACTCTTTTTCGAAGTTGGAGAGACAGTAGGAGGATTCATCACTTACGCTGTCTACGAAAAAACATGTGTCATCATTTGCTAACGTGTTCTTCATCGAAGGTGTGATAGAAAAAGTGACTTCGTCATCGCCTACTCGAAGGAAGAGCTTACCATTGATCACATCAATGATGGCTCTGGAGATGGCAAGGAAGGGTCGGCCAAGGATCAGGGGAACCTCGACGTCTTCTTCGATGTCCAAAATGACAAAATCCACCGGGAAGATGAACTTGTCGACTTTAACCAAAACGTCCTCCACAATTCCTAACGGGAACTTGACCGATCGGTCAGCTAGCTGGATACTCATCCGTGTGGGATTTAGGCCACCGATTCCTAGCTTTTTAAACAATGAGAGGGGCATCAGATTTATGCTCGCACCTAAGTCGGCTAATGCATGCTTGACAAAAAGGTCACCGAAGACACACGGAATAGAAAAACTACCCGGATCACTGATCTTTTTCGGCAAACCGTTTGTCAAAACAGCAGAGCACTCGGCGTTTAGTGTGACGTGCGAAAGGTTCTCTAACTTCTTCTTGTTGGTGAGGAGATCCTTCAGATACTTGGCATATTTCGGCATCTGGGAAATAGCTTCATGAAAAGGCAGATTTATGTGGATCTGCTTGAACATCTCTAGGAAGCGGGAATACTGATCATCCTATCATTGTTTATTAAGTTCAGAAGGGTATGGCAGGGTTGGATTATTTTTAAAGATGGATGGTGGAGTGAGATCTTTTTCTAAAGCTGGGGTGATAAATTCTTCAGCAGAGGGTGGTTTTTTTGAAATGGGAGTTGAGCTTGCCTCGGGCTCTGTGCAAACCATGCCAGAACTTTGCTTCCCACTCCGAAGAGTCATAGCTTTCGCTTGCTCTCTTGGGTTGGGCTCAGCATTGGCAGGAAGAGACCCGGCGGGTCGCTCAGAGATAATTTTTGCGAGTTGTCCTACTTGATTTTCTAAACTTTTAACAGTCCCGGCAAGGGTTCTTACGGTGGCGTCATTTATATTCATGTATTTAGCAAATATTTCCTCCAAACTTGGAGGTTTTGGAAAATTTTGGGTAGGTGGTGGTGGAGGTGTAGAAAAATCAGTTTGTGGTGGCGGACGTATTGCATTGGAGGGATTACTCCACGAAAGGTTCGGGTGATTACGTAAACCAGGATTATAGCTATTCAGAAAAGAAAAACCAGGAGCAGGATAAGTAGGAGCAGAAAAATTATGTAGAGTGTTTCTAGACATGTTGTTAACATAGTCCAATTGTTCGGGGGGAGGGGGAGTTGCAGATTCCCATTCCTGAGGGGCGGAGGCAGCAGTCATCTCCGTTATCTTTTTGTTTAATATTTCAACTTGTAGGGCGAGCTGGGAGACATTGTCAACTTCAAAGATACCTGCAGGTTTGTTCGGGCGGGACCTAGGCACATTCCACTGATAAGTGTTCATGGCCATGTCCTCAAAAAGATCAAGAGCTGCTTCTGGGGTCTTATGGTTTAAAGTACCGCCAGAAGCTGCGTCTATCATTTGCTTTGTATTTTGATTTAGCCCATTGTAGAACGTCTGTACTTGTAACCATACAGGCAGCGCGTGATGTGGGCATCATCTTAATAATTCTTTAAATCTTTCCCAAGTCTCGTATAAGGTTTCAGAGTCGATTTGTCCAAAATCGGAAATGTCATTCCTAAGTTTTGCAGTTTTAGCCGGCGGAAAATACTTCGCCAAAAATTTTTCGGTTAATTCATTCCAGGTTGTGATGCTATTTTTAGGTAGTGTGTTCAGCCACTGCTTAGCCTTAGTTCTAAGAGAAAAAGGAAATAATCTTAGCCTAATAGCATCATTTGAGACACCATTAATTTTGAAGGTGTCACAGATCTCAAGAAAGCTAGCTATATGTGCGTTCGGATTTTCGTCCTGAAGCCCGTCATACTGCACATACTGCTGCACCATTTGAATTATGCTAGGCTTTAGTTCGAAGTTATTGTTAGCAATAGTGGGGCGAACTATGCTAGATTCTGTACCCTCCAGGTTTGGTCTTGCATAATGGGACATAGTCCTTTGCACGACTTCCTCTTGGTTGGGTATTTCCATTCTTAAGGTAGAATATGAATCGGAATGTTCAACCGGTATGTGGAGAGTAGGGCCTTGAAATCGCAATCTTCTCCGAAGAGTACGCTCAATTTCGTGGTCCAAGTCCAAAATAACCGACGGACTTCCCCGGGTCATGCACTGGAAGAAGAAAGAGAGAAGTATTGTTTGTTTGTTTTTTTTTCTTTTATTTTTATTAAAATATTATTATTTTTAGATTTTTTAGCCCCCAAACTTCCCAAGGACTACCCGATGAAGGGTTCGCAAGGTACTAGACAAGATAGCGGCACTTAAAGTCACTTTGCCCTTTTTGAGAGAATTTGTTGGTGTAGGAAACTTGTGATGTGGGTTTCTATTAAGAACGGTAATAAATATATATAGATATATATATATTTTTTGAATTTTTAATTTGTAAGAACGAGGATAAAAGTAATAGGTTCGTGTTTTCAATATATCAACAAAAGTTGCTTCCCCGGCAACGGCGCCAAAAACTTGAACTTTGTAGGTCACGCCCTCGGTACACGCCCGTGACTAGGAAGACACGCCCGTGACTTATTGGTGAAGGATGGAAATGCGCTTGCGGCGGAGAATTTTGCGGAAATGCGGGTCACGCCCTATGTACACGCCCGTGTTGAATGTGACACGCCCGTGACGGGGGTGTGTCGGATGGAAATCTTTGTCTACTATCTTCGGACCGTTTTCTTCATTCCACTGGGTTACACGCCCTAGGTACACGCCCTAGGAGGGCGTGACTATGGGGCGTGTAATAGCAAAACTTTGTAAAAACCTGCAAAAAGAAGGAAAAACGTTAGTGACAATAATATATACAAAAAGGGATCAAAATATAAGCATACAAGACATGATTTGTAAATTGAAAGCTAGAAAATACCATAATAGTTTAGGCTACAAAACGAACTATCACCAACCACCATGGCCAACCCCCCTTCACCTTCCCTCCCATGAAAAAATATAAAACCCCATATGCAGCCCCCTATTCTCATTTTTGACTAATCCATCTCCTTCAAAACGTCCTTGTCAGTCAAATAGCATATGAGATCAATGGTTTTGGTGGAAGAATGAGGAATCGGGCAAGTTCGTCGGAGAGGAAAAACGCTACAGCAAACCGCCACCGCCGCCGTCGTCGAACCCCAAACAAGGTCCTCCTCTACTCCTCTCTTCGTGGGCTAGATCCTTAGATATTTTAGGAGAGAAATCGGGCTCAATTGAGTCCGATTGGAGAAGAGATTTTCTGAAATTTTCATGGATTTTCAACCTTGCGGGATCACTAGAAACCGCCCCTCCGGCGGCCGTGCCGCCGCCCGGCAATAGCCCCCACCTCAACGAAGGTGGTGGCGGTGGTAGCCGGCCAGGGAGGTGGTCGGGTGGTCGGGAAATGAGATAGGAATAGGCTCCAGGTTCGGACAATCTCAACCCTTGGCTGGAGGAAGAAGATGACCAGGAGCCCCACGATTTACTTTAAGATTCGTATTGGATCTGGATTTATTAATTCATATTATTTTGATTTCTATCATGTTTACTAGGTAGTTTTAAAATAAATATTAAAAATACTTAGGCCCCTCTATAGGAACAAAGACCAACATCAAAGTTGTATTCCGTGAAGTCTAGTTTATTTTAAAATTTGTTTGAACCCATTTGGGTAAGTGGTTTGACCGCTGGATCCATTTTGGTGGGCTCTATACATAGGCTTGACCAGAACTTGGTTTGAGTGCCCCCACCAATCCAGCCATCCAAATCACTTTATATTTTGGATGGGGGTCACTCTTAACTATACCTAAAAACATATCCAAAAATTGGACTTTTTGGAGAACTTTTTTCTATAGTTTTTGTAAAAATTTAATAATCCATGAAAAAATTAATTAGGTGTTCTAAACATCTCAAAACTCCCCCAGATTTGGGTGGGTGGTCTTAGAGGGCATTTTAGGGCTCTGGTAAAAATTTAATCTCATTTGAAGATGTTTTGATTAGGTATTGACCCAACCCTAGGTATACCCTTATAGGGTTATTTAGGTCAAAGTGCTCTTTTTCGTGTTTGAGTGGTAAAATCCCCTCAACAGAGGCTAATATTTTGGCCACTGATTTTATATGGCATGTAGGACCCTCCAATGGGATTTGGGGTGGTTTGGGGTAGGGTATCCCTAGAACCCTAGGGTAGGCACTTTTATGGAGATTTTTAAGGTATGAAGGTCTTGGGGTCAAATGACCTTGGAATGACTTGATACTTGGTGGAAGGGATCATAGGGTGGCTATGGTCCTCTGGTTGAAGTTTTATTGAATTTTGAAGCCTTTAACCCCCTCAAATTTCTAATCATAGTTTAGGGCACAAGCCTAATAGTTGGGTTTAGGCAATCAAAACACCTCACAATAACATGAAACTTGGCAAGGGTATTTCTCTGATAAAAAGAGTCCTAAAATAATTTTGGTGGAATTTTTTTGCTAATAAAATAAGTACTTCCTTAATAACCCTAGTTGTGTCCTTAAGCTTATTTTTCTTGTTATGATATTTCTGTCCACTGAAAAGTTGTGAAATTTAATATTTGGCAGTTTTACATCATGTTAGTTCCCTCTGTATTTTTATTGTAATTTTTTGATGATTATTTTAAGTACTTGTTTCTTAAATTATGAATTGTGGATTTCTTATCAAAAGTAGATAAAGAGTCCAATATTGCTATGAAAATTATAAAACTTGGTCAATGAGTGTTTTAGGTCATTATTCTAGCTTTGGAATTTTCTCACAATTTTAGGTGATTGAAAATAGTACTTGCTTCACAAAGTTATAAATTTGGAAGATTACTTTTAATTAGATTAAGAGCCCCTCATTTATTGGAAAAATTGTAAAACTTGGTTATGGTTAGTCTTAGATCATTATCTATCTCCTGGAATTTTGTCATAATTATTAGATGATTTTTTACAGTACTTGCTTCAATAATCAATGGCTATGGAATTATTGATTTAAAATTAAATTAGGTGCTACTGTTCATTATAAAATTGGTAGAATACTTCTAGAGTGTTTTAAGACCATGATGGACTTACTGGATTTTTATTATAATTTTTAGAACAATATTGCTTGCCTTTGCTTCTTAAAATGGTAATATTAACTATATGTTCTAAATTATGGAATTGGGGCCTAAACAATTCTGAAAATTCTTACACCTTGGATTTGCTGTAGAAATGTTACCTAGTATTTATCATAATTTTTTGGTGATTTGTTTCTAATTTAAAAGTGCATTTCATGTTCAAAGTAGGGCATTCGGAGTCTTAGGTTAATTAGATTAAATGCCCAATTAATTAGGAAAATTATGAAACTCTGGAGTTAGTCTAAATAGGTCATGGTAGACTCCCATAAATTGTTATGGATCTATTGGATGAGTAAATGGAGTACCCCCTAGTGGGAGCACCATGTAGCTTAGCACGGTCTGCATATAGTACAGAGAACTGAAATAGGCTAGCTCGGAGAGCTTAAACACACTTAGGGGAGTCACACTGAAATAAAAGAGAGGATTGGTCATGGGTAGAAATCAATAATATTAAGTGCCTTGCGAAAGGAAGCTTTGGGCTTAAGCCCATCGTAGTTCCTAGTGCCCTCGAGAACCTTTCACGGGGTATGCCTTGGGCAGTCCTGGGCTAATGTAAACCATAGGAATAATAAATGTCAAAGAGTAACTAGTATAACTACGGGTTCACTTTCACACACCCCGGTGTCTCGGGAAGATATGGTGACTAGGATGTTCGGGCGGTAGGCTCGGTGGTTGTGGAAATGGGCAGGGTTGCCCGGTGAGCCGATGGCTCGGTAGATATTTGTGACGGGCAGGATAGCCTTGGGAGCTTTGGCTGGGTTGTTGGCTGTGACGGACGGGGTAGTTCGGGGAGCTTTGGCTCGGTGGATAATACATTAATATTGCATGTGCATAAGATATAAGGTGGTGGGTCGTCGGTATTGGAGGGTCGTCGCACCGACACCAGTACGTTGGCTCGGCGGGTGTGGTTTTATACTTAGCCAAATAAAGTCTGGTGCGCCAGCTGGCAAGAGTACGCAGGAGTCGGCTTAGTGCACCAGCGTTGAGGAATACGATAGGTATGCTTGGTAGTGTTGATACTGGTTTAGAGGTGGGCGAGGCCCAACCCACCGCTTCTGTTTGCCACTACGGAGGTATCCTGGGATGTTAGGCTCTAGAAAGGGGAAACTAAAGGTCTGTGTATACAGAGTTTGGTGGGTGAGTTGCACTTGCATGATCACATCATAGCATGTTTGCATGTCATAGCATCATCATTGCATCAACCCCTGACACCTATTGTATAAAGTGGTATGGGACGCTTTATACAATAGGCTCTGCAAAACGACCCCTTAGCTTATAGGCTTGTGTGAGCATGCTTATAAGTTATGGTTATTTTCCTATGATAAATATTGCTTGCTAGTAAACCAACACCTCATCGTATAAATTGGTATGGGACTTTTTTTATGATTGGAGCCTTGTAGAAGATCCTTTAGCTTATGTGTTTTCATATAAGTTAAGGTTACATATTTCATGTTCTGTCTTTCATACTTTTATTACTGTTGCATATACTCATAGAACTGCTAGATTAGTTTCGTCACCACCTGCTTACATTTGTTACTCTCCACCTTTATAGCTTCCCTTTTCTTCTCCCCACTCGGTGCTTAGGAGCCATGGGGGAGGGGTAGGGGATGATATGACTTAGTCTTTTAGACTAACGGTTTTTGAACCACATTATTTAGGGGATCGAGCATTAGGATCATCAACACCGGAAGGACAAGGAGGTAGGACATGAGGAGCAGTTGCTGCGCACAACCACTACTACACAGCGATGGGTCAAGAATGGACTTCAGTTTACTTCCGCTTAGATGTTGAGAGTTGCGAGAGTGTTTGTAGTGAGGACTTGATGTATCGGGTAGAAGCCCTTATTTTGTACTCTGGTTATTATTATTGTGGACTCTCCCTTCGTGGAGATTTATTTTATATACATGTTGTAACACCCCAAAAAGACTCAAAATTGGATTTGAGGTGCAGGTTGCTTAACACGACCTGGGACACGGGCGTGTCCCAGGGCGTGTCGGGGTACACGGCCTGGGACACGGGCGTGTCCCAGGGCGTGTTCAGGTTAGTCGACGATCGGAGGTCGATGATAGTCGAGCCTAGGACACGGCCTTCGACACGGGCGTGTCCCAGGGCGTGTCACTCAATAAAATGCCGTATCGAGTCAGAAATGTACACGGCCCGGAACCAAGCCTTGAACACGGCCGTGTCAGTTTTGACACGGGCGTGTCAGAGGGCGTGTGCCTACCCGTGTACTTCTCTGACTGGTTTTAGCGCTCGTTGAGCACCGTGTAACAGGTGTGACACGGGCGTGTCTCATGACCGACACGGGCGTGTCAGGTTCGACACGGGCGTGTCGATGCCCGTGTTCTGGTAATTTTTAGTCGGTGCGAGTGCCGCGTGTGCCGCTTAAGGGTACACGGCCTGTGACACGGGCATATCACAGGCCGTGTCGGCCAAAAAGTATAATATTTTGGGCAGATCTTGGCCGTTCATTTTCCTTAAAGGAGATCCTGTGGCTGGGGCTTATTCCTGGGCTGATAAGGCCGAGAAAGGAAGGAGAAAGGCTCATTTCTAAAGTTCATCTTCTCTTTCTAATTTTAAGAGAGAGGTGAGAGCAAGGTGAGGAAGAAGAAGTGGAGTCCGGCTGCCGGTGGAGCTACGGTGGTCCAAATCGCGAGCCGAGTTCGGATTTGCGAAGGCAACGCTGCTGTGAAGGCTTTCATCCGTCTCAAATTTCTCTCCATGGCTCCGAAGCGAGTTCCTAGGGTAACGATTTCCTGCTTGGACATGTGAAGTCCTTAATTCCTGCATTGCATGGGGAAAACCCATCCCCGCGAGTGTGCGGTGGGTTGTGGCGTCCCTTGGGGTAGATATGTGAAGTCCCCCTTGTTAGAGTCCGGAATTGGAGTACGGATCTAGGCATGCTGTGTGAAGCCCATCTGGACATGGTCTGGATTGGTGATGCTTGTTTGCATATCGGAGAAGACTCCGTGAGTATTGCTTGTAGGCAAAGTACTGGAGGAAGTCCAGGAAATTATGAGAGTTGGACTCTCTTGTAGCCGTGAGTTGCTACTTTGTGTGAGGTTGAGCCGTGGGGCTGCAACTAGGCAAATGCCTTGGTGGTGGAACGGGCAAGGTGAAGCTGTACCCGCGTCAGTCCAGGCGTGAGTCTGACAATTTGAGCAACGGGAAAGGTGGATCTGTACTCGCGTTATGGTTGTCTAACCTTGGGTGCTTAAGACCCTGTTAGGATCACATAGCGAGAGTCGACGGCCTGTGAGCCGATCAGACTAGAATGCTCATATTGAACCGTTATGTCTGGGACCTCTGAACGGTGGTGTGGTCGTGGAACTACGGAACACCGTTAATGTGCCCTGAGTGCACGGAGCGTCGGGCCGTCGTGCCAACGTTTGTGATATGTGACTGTGCGGGCGTGCACATCTTGCTTGAATTGCAATATATCATATTGGAAGATTGCTATGCAGGGATGGAATTCCGCTGCCCCGTGCCAGGGGCAGGGTCGTTATAATTGGTCAGCCGAATGCTGACCGTTGCCCTGTTTGCCACCGCTTGGTGGATTGGTTCTTACAGGTACTGGAGGTGCTGGTCCGAGCGGGACTTAGCGGGCTGAAGCCCAAAGCTGCGTTGCTGCCCTCGAAGGCATTGTTTTGTTTCTTTTGTTCATGTGTGGCCGGCCTGCGTGCCGATGTCTGTAATCCACACGCTTGTTAAGAGAAACTGTTGTAAGGCCTTAAGGCCAGACTCTTGTGATGTTTGTATATATTCCTAAGTTTTAGTGGACAATGTTCTTTATCTTGAGTTCAACTTTTCAACCGTGAAACTTTCGCTAGAATGCTCTGGGTTAGGATGCGTGGTTATGATATTATTTCGTAGCGTCTCCGCTTGTTTGTGGAATATGGTGTGGGGCCCCGGCCGGACCCTCTATTATATTCTTCTTGACGGGTAGAGGTGTTACATTTTGGTATCAGAGGGAGGTTTCGATCCTCCGACCTGGTATCAGATTGTTGGTCGATCTCTTCCGAATTCGCGGACGAATTCTTTTGAGAGGTGGCGAGCACGTGTCAGTGCCGTCGTTATAACACTTAATTTGAACTCAAGATTGTCCACTTAGGAATGCAAATACACTTATTTGTTGAACTTGTGTATTCTTTTTATATGGTTGTCGTTTTCATTGGTCGTTAACCTGTGTATTTTACACATATAGGTGACCAGAAGTGTTGCGGGTCAATCCGAACCACAACGTTCTGTTGAGAGTGCGGCACCAGCCGAGGTGCCCACAACTCCTCCATCCGCTGAAACAGTCCGTCTCATCACGGAAATGGTACTTGCTGTGATGAATGCTCAGCAGGCTGGGCAGGCACGTCCTGCAGTGGTGCCAATGCAAGCTGGGGTACGGCAAGAACCGGTAGAAGCCGAAGTTGATCCGCGGGTAGCAGATCAACAATGGAAGCAATTCTTGAGCTTTAACCCTCCGCAGTTTCATGGGGCGGGTACACCGGCCCAAGCAGAGGATTGGCTTGCAAGAGTCAAGAGGATTATGAGAGCCATCAAGGTTGAGGAGGAACAGAAAGTCATGTTAGCCACTTTCCTACTAGAAGGAGAGGCGCGATTGTGGTGGGATGAGATTGAAATGCATCACTTGGCCGGCAGGCAATTGGCAGAGGTTACAATGGAAGAATTTTCGCGATTGTTCTTAGCCCAACATCTGCCGATGCAGCAAAGGATATCGATGGAAATGGAATTTCAACGGTTAGCACAGGGAGATCGAAGTGTGGATGACTACCTGCATGAGTTCACCCGTTTGGGAAGATATGCGGGCACGATCTTCGCCGAAGAAGAGCGTAAGACTAGTCGGTTTTATGCGGGACTGCGAGATGAGCTGCGGTATTTGCTCTCGAGTTCTGTGAGTCAGGGATTCCAAGCCTTAGTCTGTACAGCTCGTTCTTTGGAGACGGACATGAAACGGGGGCAAGCAAAGGGAAACTTGACGGTTGTGAAGCCGGAGTTTAAGCTGCCGCGTCCGGACAAGTTTGGCTACCGAAAGAGATGGAATAAGAAGTCTAAGTCTTCTGGACAAGCTCCTTCTGCGACTGTGACGGATACATCTGGGTATGGATCTCGTGCTTGTTTTACGTGCGGGAAGGTTGGACACTTCGCACGTGAATGTCGGTTTGGTCCTCCAAAGGGTGATAAGAAGACGGGAGCGTCTTATGCGGAGAAGGGGAAGGCTGTGGTGGAGTCTTCTGCCTCGCATGCGCGGCCTAGGGTCTTCAACCTTGGACAACAGGAGGCCATTAAGCAGGCGGATGTCGTCACAGGTGCGCGTAGGTTTTAATGTTCTTGTTGTTATGATGTGTTGTGCTTGTTTTAATTGTAATGTTATAGGGTTTGTCATTATACGAGAGTATCCGGCGCGAGCACTGTTCGACACAGGTGCTTCACATTCGTTTCTGTCTGAGGACTTTGTCTTTCGTGTCGGGGTGCCTATCCGGACCACGACAGACAGTGTAAAGGTGTTGTTGCCTAATGGATGTTTGATGTGCGCGGATCGATCTTGCGGTCTTGAGGTCAAGATAGGAAGTCGGGAGTTCAAGGTGGAAACATTAGTATTGCCGATCAAAGAGTTTGATATAATCTTTGGTATGGACTGGCTGTCAGAGCAGCGTGCCTGTATAGATTGCACTTCAAAAGAGGTCACACTTGGGCAAAATGCCGAACAAGAGACCAAGTTCATTGGTATGCAAGGGATGAGTGGGATGTTGTTATCCGCTCTCCAAGTTGTTAAGGCAGTTCGGAAGGGTGCGGAGGTGTTCTTCACACTCATAGAGGTGGTGGCGCCGAAGTCCAGTGTGAGTGAAGTGCCGATTGTGTCGGAATATGCTGATGTGTTTCCAAAGGATCTTCCTGGGTTACCTCCCCAAAGGGAAATCGACTTCGCTATCGAGCTGGTGCCGGGTGCGAAACCTGTGGCCCATTCGCCGTATCGGGTAGCGCCAAAAGAAATGGCCGAACTGAAAGTTCAGTTGCAAGAGTTGTTGGAGCAGGGATACATACGCCCAAGTATGTCACCTTGGAGCGCGCCTGTTCTTTTTGTGAAAAAGAAAGACGGTGGTTTGCGACTATGTATTGATTATCGCGAACTGAACAAGCTGACGGAGAAAAACAAGTATCCAATTCCACGAATCGATGACTTGTTTGATCAGCTAGCAGGCTCAACCGTCTATTCAAAGTTGGATTTGAAGTCTGGGTATTACCAGTTGCGGATTAGGGAAGGTGACATTCCCAAGACAGCGTTTGGCACACGCTATGGTCATTATGAGTTCACAGTGATGCCGTTCGGCTTATGTAATGCGTCTTCGGTCTTCATGGATCTCATGCATCGAACGTTCCGCGAATACCTGGATCTGTTTGTGATTGTGTTTATTGATGATATCCTTGTATATTCACAATCGGAGGAAGATCATGCAAACCACTTGCGATTAGTATTGCATACCTTGCGAAGGAATAAGCTGTATGCCAAGTTCTCGAAGTGTGAGTTCTGGCTCTCGTCGGTGGCTTTTCTAGGCCATGTGGTAAGTGGAGAGGGCATAGCGGTGGATCCGGCAAAGATAAGTGCCATTCGTGATTGGCCAGTGTTGTCTTCGGTGGCCGAGGTCAGGAGTTTCCTTGGACTGGCGGGCTACTATAGACGGTTCGTGGAGAACTTCTCCCGGATTGCTTTGCCTCTGACTACGTTGACGAGAAAGGACCAGAAGTTCGTTTGGACGCCGGAGTGCGCACGAGCTTTTGATGAGCTGAAGAATA
Source organism: Platanthera zijinensis (assembly GCA_039513925.1). Taxonomy (NCBI): domain Eukaryota; kingdom Viridiplantae; phylum Streptophyta; class Magnoliopsida; order Asparagales; family Orchidaceae; genus Platanthera; species Platanthera zijinensis. Next base: position 3,452,586 of record CM077089.1, read on the forward strand.
GTTTGACCACGGCGCCCATTTTGACGTCGCCATGTGGTACAGATGGATTTGAAATATACAGCGATGCATCAGGAAGCGGCTTAGGCTGCGTTCTCCTGCAGTTTGGCAAGGTGATCGCTTATGCTTCGCGTCAATTGAAAGTGCATGAGCGTAATTACCCCGTCCATGACTTGGAGTTGGCGGCAGTGATCTTTGCGCTAAAGTTGTGGCAGCATTATCTTTATGGAGTGAAGGTGGATATTTATACAGATCATAAAAGCTTAAAGTATCTGCTTGATCAAAAAGAATTGAATATACGACAAAGGAGGTGGATGGAATTCCTTGGGGATTATACCTTCGACATTCACTATGTTCCCGGAAAGGGAAATGTGGTCGCTGATGCCTTGAGTCGTTGGACTCCGGTGCGGGCAAATTGGTTGCGGATGCATGATGAGCGGTTAATCCAGGAGTTGGAAGCTTTGGAGATATCTTGTCGGGAAAGAGGTTCTTCGACTTTTGCATGCGTGAACTGGTTGGAGGTTCAATATGACCTTGCTGACAGGATTCGGCGGGCAACGGAGTTGGATGAAAGTCTCCAACGCTATGCAAAGGAGGGGTCTGGTGATCAATTCTCCTGGGATGACGGTTTATTACGGAAAGATGGCCGATTATGCGTTCCTAGTGCGGGTAAATTGCGAGAAGGATTGCTATATGAAGCACACTTTACAAAGTACTCAATTCACCCTAGGAGCACAAAAATGTACAAGGACATGAAGAAACTGTTCTGGTGGCCTGGTTTAAAGAAGGACATAGCCGCGTATGTAGCTAAATGTCGTACTTGTGCTTTGGTAAAGGCAGAATGTCAACGGCCGAGTGGTTTCCTGAAGTCGTTGCCGGTTCCGCAATGGAAGTTTGAGGATATTTCTATGGATTTCGTGCATGGATTGCCGAGATCTCAGTGTGGCCATGACTCAATCTGGGTGATTGTAGACCGGTTGACAAAGGTGGCTCACTTTATACCGAACAAGCGGGACGATTCAGTGGAAACGTTGGCAAAGCTTTATGTGGAGCAGATTGTTAGATTGCACGGTGTTCCCCGGAGCATCGTAAGTGACCGAGATGGGCGCTTTACCTCGAAGGATTGGAGATTAGTTCATCAGATGTTGGGCACGAAGTTAGCATTCAGTACGGCCTTTCACCCGCAAACGGATGGCCAAACTGAACGAACCAACAGAACGATGGAGGATATGCTCCGTATGTGCGCCCTGGACTTCGGTAAGAATTGGGAAGAACATCTTGTTATGGTGGAGTTTGCCTATAATAATAGCCATCAAGCGAGTATAGGCATGGCCCCATTTGAAGCGCTGTATGGTCGGAAGTGTCGTACACCGCTAGCTTGGGCAGAAACTTGCGAGACTAAACTTTTAGGCAAAAAGGAAGTCGAGGATGCTACCTCAACAATACGCTCTATTCGAGAGAGGCTCCTAATAGCCCAGGATCGGCAAGCCAAGTATTACAATGCTAAGCACCGGAACGTGGAGTTCGCGGTTGGTGACTGGGTCTATTTAAAGATTAAGCCCTTCAAAGGCGTATCTCGGATTCGGCGGTTGAAAAAGCTAAGTCCGCGATACCTTGGTCCGTTTGAAGTGGTGGAGCGAGTTGGGGAAGCCGCCTATCGGCTAGCTCTTTCATCGGAATTGAGTGGATTGCATGATGTGTTTCACATCTCGGTGCTACGCAAAGCAGTCAAGGATCCAGCTCAAGTAATTGACAATGATCGAGTGTCGGTTGAGTATGGGCTAACGACAAAGGTGAAGCCTATACGGATCGAGGATCGAGCCGAGAAACAGTTGCGGAACAAAGTGATCGGGATGGTCAAAGTCCGGTGGGACAACTGTGGCCGAGAAGAGCTAACATGGGAGCGCGAGCAGACCATGCAAGCCGAGTTTCCCGAGTTATTTTCGTAACTTGTTTGCTCGTTATATATGTAATAGCAACATATAAATGTTTTGTTATTTTTCTCCCTACTGTCTTCAAATTTCGGGACGAAATTTTATTAAGGAGGGGAGGATTGTAACACCCCAAAAAGACTCAAAATTGGATTTGAGGTGCAGGTTGCTTAACACGGCCTGGGACACGGGCGTGTCCCAGGGCGTGTCGGGGTACACGGCCTGGGACACGGGCGTGTCCCAGGGCGTGTTCAGGTTAGTCGACGATCGGAGGTCGACGATAGTCGAGCCTGGGACACGGCCTTCGACACGGGCGTGTCCCAGGGCGTGTCACTCAATAAAATGCCGTATCGAGTCAGAAATGTACACGGCCCGGAACCAAGCCTTGAACACGGCCGTGTCAGTTTTGACACGGGCGTGTCAGAGGGCGTGTGCCTACCCGTGTACTGCTCTGACTGGTTTTAGCGCTCGTTGAGCACCGTGTAACAGGTGTGACACGGGCGTGTCTCATGACCGACACGGGCGTGTCAGGTTTGACACGGGCGTGTCGATGCCCGTGTTCTGGTAATTTTTAGTCAGTGCGAGTGCCGCGTGTGCCGCTTAAGGGTACACGGCCTGTGACACGGGCGTGTCACAGGCCGTGTCGGCCAAAAAGTATAATATTTTGGGCAGATCTTGGCCGTTCATTTTCCTTAAAGGAGATCCTGTGGCTGGGGCTTATTCCTGGGCTGATAAGGCCGGGAAAGGAAGGAGAAAGGCTCATTTCTAAAGTTCATCTTCTCTTTCTAATTTTAAGAGAGAGGTGAGAGCAAGGTGAGGAAGAAGAAGTGGAGTCCGGCTGCCGGTGGAGCTACGGTGGTCCAAATCGCGAGCCGAGTTCGGATTTGCGAAGGCAACGCTGCTGCGAAGGCTTTCATCCGTCTCAAATTTCTCTCCATGGCTCCAAAGCGAGTTCCTAGGGTAACGATTTCCTGCTTGGACATGTGAAGTCCTTAATTCCTGCATTGCATAGGGAAAACCCTTCCCCGCGAGTGTGTGGTGGGTTGTGGCGTCTCTTGGGGTAGATATGTGAAGTCCCCCTTGTTAGAGTCCGGAATTGGAGTACGGATCTAGGAATGCTGTGTGAAGCCTATCTGGACATGGTCTGGATTGGTGATGCTTGTTTGCATATCGGAGAAGACTCTGTGAGTATTGCTTGTAGGCAAAGTACTGGAGGAAGTCCAGGAAATTATGAGAGTTGGACTCTCTTGTAGCCGTGAGTTGCTACTTTGTGTGAGGTTGAGCCGTGGGGCTGCAACTAGGCAAATGCCTTGGTGGTGGAACGGGCAAGGTAAAGCTGTACCCGCGTCAGTCCAGGCGTGAGTCTGACGATTTGAGCAACGGGAAAGGTGGATCTGTACCCGCGTTATGGTTGTCTAACCTTGGGTGCTTAAGACCCTGTTAGGATCACATAGCGAGAGTCGACGGCCTGTGAGCCGATCAGACTAGAATGCTCATATTGAACCGTTATGTCTGGGATCTCTGAACGGTGGTGTGGCCGTGGAACTACGGAACACCGTTAATGTGCCCTGAGTGCACGGAGCGTCGGGCCGTCGTGCCGATGTTTGTGATATGTGACTGTGCGGGCGTGCACGTCTTGCTTGAATTGCTATATATCATATTGGAAGATTGCTATGCAGGGATGGAATTCCGCTGCCCCGTGCCAGGGGCAGGGTCGTTATAATTGGTCAGCCGAATGCTGACTGTTGCCCTGTTTGCCACCGCTTGGTGGATTGGTTCTTACAGGTACTGGAGGTGCTGGTCCGAGCGGGACTTAGCGGGCTGAAGCCCAAAGCTGTGTTGCTGCCTTCGAAGGCATTGTTTTGTTTCTTTTGTTCATGTGTGGCCGGCCTGCGTGCCGATGTCTGTAATCCACACGCTTGTTAAGAGAAACTGTTGTAAGGCCTTAAGGCCAGACTCTTGTGATGTTTGTATATATTCCTAAGTTTTAGTGGACAATGTTCTTTATCTTGAGTTCAATTATTCAACCGTGAAACTTCCGCTAGAATGCTCTGGGTTAGGATGCGTGGTTATGATATTATTTCGTAGCGTCTCCGCCTATTTGTGGAATATGGTGTGGGGCCCCGGCCGGACCCTCTATTATATTCTTCTTGACGGGTAGAGGTGTTACACATGTGACTCTGGTCAACTTGTTTTATATTTACTTATGCTACTATTCTGCGATCGATTTGGCCGGCAGGATCGGCATTTTGTAGTGACGACCTTCTCGGGAGTGAAGGTGTCACCACAAAGCGGCAGTTCTGGACCTAAGACCCCGGTGGTTTAAAAAGAAAAAAATGGGGTCTTACAAGTGGTATCAGAGGAAACCTCGATCGGAAAAGTAGAAGTCCACTTACCCTGGGTCACTCCCGCGCGAGCTTAGTTTGAGGACAAACTAGCAGCGGAAGCAGTGGTGTGCCCATAAGGGAAATCACATGTAAAAGTCCACTTCATCATTAATTGGAATTCTTCTTTGTAGCCTACGGCAAACCCTGCCCCAGCAGGGAGCACCTCCAGCTCGAAGATCTCATTTTATAGTTCTTTAGCCAATGAGTTAGACTCAACCCACTAGGACTCATGACTAACCATGAAAACTTATAGTATGCCCTAGTCAGAAATAGACCTTCGGTCTGAACTTGGTTAAGGTAAGGAGATACCCAAAGAGAATAAATGAGAAGTTTAACACAAGAATGACAACCTAAGACATAAACTCAGGTGACCCTACGGTCCATTACTCAAACTAGTAGGATTGCTTTAAGGAGAATTGAGACCAATAACTATTAGTAGAATGGTAGAAGACACATAGTCTCAAACCTCGTACCAGTAACAAAATTACCTGGAGAAAACCACCACAACAAACACCGAGGGTTGGATAGGAATTCAAGTTCAGAAGAGACACAGTTGGGATTGGGAACATGTTGACCCGGATAAGGTTGTCGTAAATGTGACTCGGAGGGTTTAGAGTATGGAGTATATCAACAGGTTTCAGGGTGGAACCCCAAGTCGAAGATTGATTCCCTAGGGATTGTTCACCCAACTAGGACGGATATAGCATGGTAATATCAAAGATACTTAGCCCAAGGTAGGTAGGGGCATATCTTTTGTTTATTGGGGGCTTACCTTTTGTTTATTGGGGACTTGTCCTTTGTTTATTGGATGAATTAGTATTGACTTGGGTTTTCTTAGACCTAATTTAGAGAATGAGGCATAACAAACATAGTGAGATTGAAGTCGATATAATTCGACGTTATTTGGGCGAAGATAAGATTTTGTAAAAACATGTTTGGAATGATGACCTGTAGCATTACCAAGCCAATGACTTGGTGGTAAGACGAGGATTAACTATGATCACAAAAAATTAGATGATGGGTAACAAGATTCAGGATATCTGAGAAGGTAAAAATTTAATCGCTATGATGTATCACCGGAAGTATGGTGTATCTCAGAACATGTATCTCCCCGGAGTGAAGAAAGAGGACCAATTATCATACACTGCCCGAGTTAGAGTCGAAGTTCAAGGGTATAATAAAGGATTTTCATACACAGGATTCCTCATCCCCACTCCGGGCATAATTATAAAGGGAACATCGAGGATAGAATGACCGAGGAAGCTAGGGACACCCCGACCCAGAAGAAAACTCCCATGGTTATTTCTTGAAGTTTGGGAGTAGCAATCCGTTATCATGGTATGCTTAAGGTGATCATGTCAATCAGGATGGATAGTGTACGTCCAAGGAGAAAAGGTCAGTCCAGGATTATCTGGACTCTCGGCCGACATTCAACACAGCTCTCCACCCTCATACGGAGGTACAGGATTCCACTGTCATGGATCTAGAACGAGGATCCAAAGTCACTCGACTCAGAATTTATGAATAACCCAGACACCTGGGTGTGACTAATTCATGATAGGATGTTGGAGGCCAGAGCAGACCAGCCAAATATTATGATGCGTGACATTTCTAAGTAGAGTCTTAAGATGGAGACCATGATTCCTGAATATACGTCTAGTGCATGGAGTCTCGCGGGTACGCGGGCAGAAGAAGCTCAGTCCATGGAATATGGGGTGTTATAGGATCTGGGAGCAGATCATCCCTTTGGCTTACAGGCTGGAGCTACCGCCGGAGTTAGCGGGTTTACACGACGTATTTCACGTCTCCTCTCTTAGGAAGGCTCTACTACGGCCAGAACAGTAGGTTCTTGGTATAGATGGCTCGGAAGATTTTTATCAATCGGTAACAAGATGAGCCGACCAGGATAGATGACAAAGCGGTGCGGGTCTTGCGGCGCAAGAAGGTCCCACTGGTCAAGGTCCTGTAGACGAACCATGGGCAGGAGGAGCATACCTGGGAGCCACCGAATCTAATGAAGCGTAGGTACCCGGATCTCTCCGGGTAAAGTATACATTCAACTTCCTATGGGATGTTACAAGCAGTTACCCTCAGTAGAAACCCCGCAGGCCTAACTTGAATTTTGAGGACAAAATTTTTGCTTTTGTTTATTGTGATTTGTAACATCTCATTTCCAGTTAGACCCCTAGGAGTGGTTTTGTCATGACTAGGTCATGACAAAACCCTAAGAAGCCCAAGAAGACCAAGTGAGCTCAGGCATGAAGGTGGAGATCACTATGGTCTACAAATAGTAGAATTCTAAACACTAGTTTAGGATGACCATAGGGCTTCAACATGACTACATGACCCCACTACAATATCCCTAAACCATTGGAAGGTCCATTAGAGCTCTAAGGGTCCATTGAAATCAACCCAGGGTGGCCAAGCTGACCTAGGATCATCCTAGGCCTAAAATGGGCAAGGTGCCCTAACTAAGGTTAATGTGTCCCTAATGTGCCCAACCAACCCTACCTAGGTCTTCCCAGACCTAGGTTGAAGTCAATGGGTCACCAAAGACCCATTGGGGTAAACTTTAGAGGCTGAGTTGACCATAGTCAACCTTAGCCCTAAAAAGGTCAAAGTGCCCTAACTAAGAGACAGGTGACCTCCAATATGCCCAACCAAACCTACCTAAGTCTTCCTAGACCTTAAGTGAGTTCAATGGGTCACCAAGGACCCATTGGGGACAAGCCAAGAGGCTAAGTTGACCCAAGTCAACTCTAGCCCCAAAGTGGTCAAAGTGCCCTTACTAAGGGTCAAGTGACCTCCAAGGTGCCAAGTCATCCCTACCCAACCCTACCTAGACCTTAGGGGAGGCCAATTGGTCACCAATGACCCATTGGGGTCAACCCAAATTGTCAATTTGACCAAGGTTAACTCAATCCTTGAAATAGGTCAAATTAGCCCAAATGGGCTAACTCAAGCTCTAGCCCATTTCCCTCACTTGGGCTAACCTCATCCTAATTATTAATAATGATTTTATGGGCTGCCAATAGGCTAGGGAGATGAGCAAATTCGTTCATGGTGAGTAGGAGAGAGAAAATGGGAGTTTTCTCTTTAATGGAGGAGAGAGAAAGAAGAAAGAGAGAGTGGAGTTATGGAGGGAGACCATAGGTCACTCCATTCATCTCCTCATTGCTCCTATTCATCTCCCTTGACTCTTGGGATGAAGATGCAATCAATTCCAGCCACCCAACATTAATGAGAGGAGCCCAACCACCATGGCCAATCACCCCTTCACCTTCCCTCCCATGAAAAAATATTAAACCCCATATGCAGCCCCCTATTCTCATTTTTGACTAATCCATCTCCTTCAAAACGTCCTTGTCAGTAAAAATAGCATATGAGATCAATGGTTTTGGTGGAAGAACGAGGAATCGGGCAAGTTCGCCGAAGAGGAAAAACGCTACAGCACACCGTCGCCGCCGCCGTCGTCGAACCCCAAACAAGGTCCTCCTCTACTCCTCTCTTCGTGGGATAGATCCTTTGATATTTTAGGAGAGAAATCGGGCTCAATTGAGCCCGATTGGAGAAGAGATTTTATGAAATTTTCATGGATTTTAACCTTGCGGGATCGCTGGAAACCGCCCTTCCGGTGGTCGTGCTGCCGCCCGGCGATAGCCCCCACCTCAACGAAGTTGGTGGCGGTGGTGGCCGGCCAGGGAGGTGGTCGGGTGGCCGGGAAATAAGCTAGGAATAGGCTCTAGGTTCGTCCAAACTCAACCCTTGGCTGGAGGAAGAAAATGACCAGGAGCCCCACGATTTGCTTTAAGATCCGTGCTGGATCTGGATTTATTAATTCATATTATTTTGATTTCTGTCCTGTTTACTGGATCGTTTGAAATTAAATATTAAAAATACTTAGGCCCCTCTACAGGAACAGTGACCAACATCAAAGTTGTATCCCGTGAAGTCTAGTTTATTTTAAATATTTTTTGAACCAATTTGGGTAAGTGGTTTGACCGCAGCACCTATTTTGGTTGGGTCTATACATAGGCTTGACCAGAACTTAGTTTGAGTTCCCCCACCAATCCAGTCATCCAAATGACTTGAAATTTTGGATGGGGGTCACTCTTAACTATACCTAGAACATATCCAAAAAAAGAAATTTTTGAAGAACCTTTTTCTATAGTTTTTGTAAAAATTTAATAATCCATGAAAAAATTAATTAGATGTTTTAAACATCTCAAAACTCCTCTAGATTTGGGTGGGTGCTCTTAGAGGGCATTTTAAGGCTCCGGTAAAAATTTCATCTCATTTGGAGATGTTTTGATTAGGTATTGACCCAACCCTAGGTATACCCTTATAGGGTTATTTAGGTCAAAGTGCTCTTTTTGGTGTTTGAGTGGTCAAATCCCCTCAACAGAGGCTGATATTTTGGCCACTGATTTTATATGGCATGTGGCACCCTCCAATGGGATTTGGGGTGGTTTGGGGTAGGGTATCCTTAGAACCCTAGGGTAGGCCCTTTTATGGAGATTTTTAGGGTATGAAGGTCTTGGGATCAAATGACCTTGGAATGACTTGATGCTTGGTTGAAGGGATCAAAGGGTGGCTATGGTCCTCTGGTTGAAGTTTTATTGAATTTTAAAGCCTTTAACCCTCTCAAATTCGTAATCCTAGTTTAGGGCACAAGCCCAATAGTTGGGTTTAGGCAATCAAAACACCTCACAATAACTTGAAACTTGGTAAGGGTATTTCTCTGATAAAAAGAGTCCTAAATTAAATTTGGTGGAATTTTTGGGCTAATAAAATAAGTACGTCCTTAATAACCCTAGTTGTATCCTTAAGATTATTTTGCTTGTTATGATATTTTTGTCCACTGAAAAGTTGTGAAATTTAGTATTTGGAAGTTTTACATCATGTTGGTTCCCTTTGTATTATTATTGAAATTTTTAGATGACTATTTTAAGTACTTGTTTCTTAAATTATGAATTGTGTATTTCTGATCAAAAGTAGATAAAGAGCCCAATATTGTTATGAAAATTATGAAACTTGGTCAGTAAATGTTACATGTCATTATTCTAGCTCTGGAATTTTCTCATAATTTTTAGGTGATTGAAAATAGTACTTGCTTCACAAAGTTATAAATTTAGAAGATTACTTTTAATTAGATTCAAAGCCTCTCATGTATTGAAAAAATTGTAAAACTTGGTTAGGGTTAGTCATAGATCATTATCTATCTCCTGGAATTTTGTCATAATTATTAGATGAAATTTTACAGTACTTGTTTCAATAATCAATGGCTATGGAATTATTGATTTAAAATTAAATTAGGGGCTACTGTTCACTGGAAAATTAGGAGAATACTTCTAGAGTGTTTTTAGGCCATGATGGACTTACTGGATTTTTATTATAATTTTTAGAATAATATTGCTGGCCTTTGCTTCTTAAAATTGTAATACTGACTATATGTTCTAAATTGTGGAATTGGGGCCTAAACAATTTTGAAAATTCTTAGACCTTGGATTTGCTGTAGAAATATTACTTAGTATTTATCATAATTTTGTGGTGATTTGTTTCTGATTTAAAAGTGCATTTCATGTTCAAAGTAGGGCATTCAGAGTCTTAGGTTAATTAGATTAAATGCCCAATTAATTAGGAAAATTATGAAACTCTGGAGTTAGTCTAAATAGGTCATGGTAGACTCCCATAAATTGTTATGGATCTGTTGGATGAGTAAATGGAGTACCCCCTAGTGGGAGCACCATGTAGCTTAGCACGGTCTGCATATAGTACATAGAACTGAAATAGGCTAGCTCGGAGAGCTTAAACACACTCAGGGGAGTCACACTGAAATAAAAGAGAGGATTGGTCATGGGTAGAAATCAATAATATTAAGTGCCTTGCGAAAGGGAGATTTGGGCTTCAGCCCATCGTAGTTCCTTGTGCCCTCGAGAACCCTTCACGGGGTATGCCTTGGGCAGTCCTGGGCTAATGTAAACCATAGGAATAATAAATGTTAAAGAGTAACTAGTATAACTAGGGGTTTACTTTCACACACCCCGGTGTCTCGGGAAGATAGGGTGACTAGGATGTTCAGGCGGTAGGCTCGGTGGTTGTGGAAATGGGCAGGGTTGCCCGGTGAGCCGATGGCTCGGTAGATATTTGTGACGGGCAGGATAGCCCGGGGAGCTTTGGCTCGGTTGTTGGCTGTGATGGACGGGGTAGTCCGGGGAGCTTTGGCTCGGCTGATAATACATTAATATCGCATGTGCATAAGATATAAGCTGGTGGGTCTTCGGTATTGGAGGGTCGTCACACCGACACCAGTACGTTGGCTCGGCGGGTGTGGTTTTACATTTAGCCAAATTAAGTCTGGTGTGCCAGCCGGCAAGAGTACGCAGGAGTCCTCTTAGTGCACCAGTGTTGAGGCGTACGATAGGTCTGACTGGTAGTGCTGATAGCGGTTTAAAGATGGGCGAGGCCCAACCCACCGCTTTTGTTTGCCACTACGGAGGTATCCTGGGAGGTTAGGCTCCAGAAAGGGGGAACTAAAGGTCTGTGTACACAAAGTCGGGTGGGTGAGTTGCACTTGCATGATCACATCATAGCATGTTTGCATGTTATAGCATCATCATTGCATCAACCCCTGACACCTATTGTATAAAGTGGTATGGGACGCTTTATACAATAGGCTCTGCAAAACGACCCCTTAGCTTATAGGCTTGCGTGAGCATGCTTATAAGTTATGGTTATTTTCCTATGATAAATATTATTTGCTTGTAAACCGACACCTCATCGTATAAATTGGTATGGGACTTTTTATACGATGGGAGCCTTACAGAAGATCCTTTAGCTTATGTGTTTTCATATAAGTTAAGGTAACATATTTCATGTTCTATCTTTCATACTTTTATTATTGTTGCTTATACTCATAGAACTGCTAGATTAGTTCCGTCGCCACCTGCTTACATTTGTTACTCTCCATCTTCATAGCTTCCCTTTTCTTCTCCCCACTCGGTGCCTAGGATCCATGGAGAAGGGGTGGGGGATGATAGGACTTAGTCTTTTAGACTAACGGTTTTCGAACTATATCATTTAGGGGATCGAGCATTAGGAGCATCAGCACCAAAAGGACAAGAAGGTAGGACATGAGGAGCAGTTGCTGCGCACAACCACTACTACACGGCGACTAGTCAAGAATGGACTTCAGTTTGCTTCCGCTTAAATGTTGAGAGTTGCGAGAGTGTTTGTAGTGAGGACTTGATGTATCGGGTAGAAGCCCTTATTTTATACTCTGATTATTATTATTGTGGACTCTCCCTTCGTGGAGATTTATTTTATATACATGTGACTCTGGTGTACTTGTTTTATATTTACTTATGCTACTGTTCTGCGATCGATTTGACCGGCAGGATCGACGTTTTGTAGTGATGACCTTCCCGGGCGTGAAGGTGTCACCGCAAAGCGGCGATTATGGGCCTAAGACCCCGATGGTTTAAAAAGAAAAAAATGGGGTCTTACACCGGGTCTCGTCCTCCTTAAAACTCGTGTCGTGCCGCCACACGATGACATCACCAGCTTGACCGACACTTGCCCAGCTACCAAGTGAAATCCCCCAGGTGGCAACACGGCCTTCCAGTCCGGCGAAGAGGTAAACTCTCGCCTAGGTGATCGAGCGCCATGTTATCTGGGTCTCTCCCCGACATCCCCCGGTTTAACCGAGTCTCGCCATCGCTCAACGGCATCCACCAGCTTGCTCGAGTCTCGACCCACCGACAACCCCCAGTTTAATCGGGTCTCGCGCAACTTCCAAGCAACATCCCCCAGGTGGCAGCACGACCTCCCCCTGACTGGCAAGGCGGTAAGCCCTCACTTAGGAGGATAAGCGCCAGGCTATCTGGGTCTCACCTTCCGCGATCTTAGGGCCCAGACCCAAATATCAACAACCCAACCGCCTTCAGCTCATAAAGATGATCCTCAGAAGAAAGCCGCTCTGGCTCTGACTCAAGGCAGACCGCGTTTCCCAGCGCCTCCTCCGTCAGAACCTTATTGGACCGGAGCTCGTCCCGGAGGCATGTTAGCTCCGCCTCCTCCTCGGCCACTTTCAGGTCCAGCTCAAGCAAACATTCCTGGTAACCCTACCCCTTCTTCGCCAAAGCCGCCAGAGAAGTAGCAGACGCCTTCATCCTCTCCTGCAAAAGGTTGTACTGTTCTTTCAGACCGACGTAGCAGTCGTTCCAAGAAAGTGTGATATGGGCCTAGACACCAATCTACGACAAAACAAAAAGGTAAGTCAGAAACTCCAAGAAAGAAAAGACATCCAAAGAAAAAGGAGGCACGCTTACCGCCCGGTTCAGGGCCTCCAATGACGAAGAAACCCTCTTCCCCTTGGGAAAGGGCACAACAAGAGCATCCTCATTAAGAGCCTGGAGGAAGAAGAGCCAACCACCTCAACATCAGGATCAGAGCTCGGGGCTTCACCAACGCAGGAACCGCCAAGAAGATATTCCCTCTGTCTGTCTATCAAGGGAGGAGGAGGAGGAGCTCCTCGCTGGAGAGGATCAGCTTCCTCTTCTGATCTCTCCTCAGGGGAGCCGTGGAAGCATGGCCCGGGTCTGCAGAAAGCCTGCACAGCAAAAGGCGCTTCTCGTCCACAAGCATAGAAATGATATACAGCTGAGCTGCCAAGTCCCGGGGGCAGTCAAACCCAAGGATGGGAGAAAACTCGCGCTCTCGACCTTTCATCCGCACGCAATCAATAGAGAGGGTGACCCAAAGCTCAATCCACCCCCAGCAATTGTGGACAAAGTCGTAGTCCGTGTTCCCATACCGTCGGTCGACGTGGCTCTCGAACCAAAACTAGGCCTTATTGCTGTGAACCTCGACCCGGTCACCGCTGTCCAAGCACACCTCGCACCAGTCCTTGAACATATCCAAAGAGAAAACCGAGTCATGCTCCCGGAAGAATGCAATCAGACCCATCACCTGTGTCATCGCCAGGGGAACGAACTGGGACACCGAGACACCGCAGTACTTCAGAATAGATGTGAGCTCATCGCATGGGGGGAAGAGGACACCCGCTCTTAGCGATGACTCGCATAAGGTCATCTACTCCATCGAGGGACTCTGCACCCGCTAGCGGTCGTTAGGGGTCCTGATCTCGATCTCAGCAGCAATATTGTACCGCGCCCTCCAGTAAGCTACCTGCTCTCCCGTCAGAGTTGACTGCAGCCTCATCGGCTTGCCCTTCATAACCCGCCTCGGAACCTGCACAACAAGTAAGATAAAGTTATCAAGAATCAATGCAGGTGCACCTAACCACGAAGGCACACCCGCATGACACATAACCTCACCCACACCCTAGCTAGACACACCCGAACAAACCACCCGCACGTACGCGCACGCACAACCAGCCCGCACATGGCCGTTGTGCACTCAGCCTGCACGCAGCTCACGCGCGCGCGCGACCAGCCCGCGCGCGACCGCTGCGCGCGCAGCCTGTCTGCTTGCCCTGCGCACATCTCGCGTGCGACTACTACACGTGAGGCCTAACCATGCGGCCTGCGTGCGGCCCCCAGGGCGCTCGACTCGTGCGCCCCTTCCTCATCCCTCGCATACGTACCTTGTCGCTCTCCGGGGAGCTTCCTTGGCCTCCTTCTACACCACCCGCCATCGCAAGAAGTTAAAAGCTCTCGGACCTCTCTTACTTTGGCACTCGGCCCCGAAAGCTTTGGGGGACAAATGATGGGGTAAAGCCCAATAAATAGGAAATCTGCCAACTTGGAAACGTGGAGAACATGGAAGCACAATATTGGGCATAATCTTTGATTAAGCTAAAGAAGGAAGCTGTTCACATCAGGGCCAATTGCATTCAATGCAATATTCCGAGGATCCTCTCTGCATGGAAACTAATTCGAATCGAACCCCGTTTGGAAACCACCAACCGGTGAATCGAGTCGTCCGCACCCCGGCTCGACCCACCGGCACACCCGACCGCAACCGCCGCCGCCATCACGACCAGCCCCCGCGAGGGCTGGCCGCCCATTGCCACCGCGGTCGGCCCCTGCGAGGGTCGGTCGCCCGCTCCGCCGTGGCTAGCCCCGCGAGGGCCTGCCGCCCCACTCCCCTACATCCGGCCCAGGCGAGGGTCGGCCTCCCCGCTCCGCCGTAGTTGTCCCCCGCGAGGGTCGGCCGCCCGCGCCACCGCGGCCGACAGCCCTCGCTGCCAACACGGGCAGTCGTCTCCCTCTCCTCCTCCTCGTGGGCCTCGGATTCTACCCAAGGGCGGTCTCATCTTTTGCACAAATATGGTGATATGTGTGCCTCAAACGGAACATTCCTATTGCACGGCCCGGTAATTATTAGGAGGAATTACCGGACCGCCCTCCTCAAAACCTATAAATAGACCCATTGGGCTATTCATTTGGACATTCTTGGCTTGGGCTCAAATTCCTCTCCCTTTCTCTCTGCGCTCTTTCTCCCTTCTTCCGCGGGACAGATCAAGGCTATCGAGAGACTGCCTAGAGATCGGTACTTGGATGTTTTGAGACCCCCAAGGCGACTCGAAGGTCAATAACCGAAGCCCGCGCAACGACGCGGGATCCAGCGCACGCCAAGTGTTGTTTGCAGACCAGCAACGAAGACAACGATCCGTGGAGATAAGGACGAAGACCACACCCGGCGATCTCTCTCTCTCTCTCACCCCCATTATTGTAACAAGGCGCGACCTGTCGCCCTCGATTCTTCGGAAGCCAAGCTGTAATCAAACACAAAGAAGAGTGGAGTTTAGGCCGGCACAGCTCCGATCGCGTGGTTTTTTACCCCGATTGCGGGTTTTCCACGTCATCAAGTCTTGGATCTCGTCTCCCCTGAGATACCTTATCTATTTCCTCGCTTGGGCGCCAACGGGCTAAGGCGGTCAAGTTGTCCAGTCTACCAAAGGCCCCAGGCGATCCGCAACAAGGATCAATAAAATTAGAAGAAGTAACATATAGAAGATCAGCGGAGGTCGCAGCTAAAAGCTTCAAAGATATTTCGTTAATGATAAACAAGTGTGCGGATATTTTGGGACCAAAATAGAGTTGAAAAAGAATAATCCTCCTATATCATACTCAAAAGCTCTTGCAGAGTTATCATTTGTCACCTGTAGTATGAAATTAATATAGCAACTAGATAAAATGATACATTAAAATTTTCATATATTATTTCATGAAGCCCCTCGTCTCCACTATTATGCTAGTTTAAATTTGATTGCACTTTCATTTTTGTCATAGGTAATATTTTCCCTAGCTTGTCATGTGTATATTCTTTGTATCTTATATTTAAACTAAAGCATTATTTTTCAACTTTGTCAATGCATGCAGGTTTGCTCATTTTGGTGAAAATTCTCTTTATATGAATCTTTGTGGCAAGACCTCACACACCGTATATTGTCTTGGGCTCCACTCCACAATCTTCATTTCTCTTCATGACGGGAGGAGTTTAGCTCTCTACGCTGGAAAGCCAAAAACTTTCATGACGGTATATGTACCCACACCTAAATTTCTTCGAAGGATTTCTTTCAAACCTATCGCCTCGCGCTATCAGATCATTATCTCGCTTTTAACTCCGCTAGAGAAGCAAAAGTTAACGTCTACAGCCTCCCCTCTATCGAGCTCATGGTAAAGGTAAAGCGCTCCTTGACCAGCCAGATCACCGGTTTACTTTTGAAAGGCAATATACTCATATTTGCATCATTAGAGGGGGACATCTGTACCACTCAGGAAAATGTTTGTGAGATCCAAACTCATATTTGCACTATCCATTCTGGTGACAGAGATGAGGACAGTTTTCTTATTGATTTTATCAGTGATGGACGCTTGTGAGTAGGGATTTATGGCAAATTGGAGGGTTTTTCTTGGCGAGTTTGGGATGGGGAGACTGAGCAGGAGGTGTATGCCGGGGGTTTTGTCGTGAACAGTGGGATCTTCTCATAGTTTTTGACTGGGACAGAAGCATAGCAACGCGAATTTGTGTGATGCCAGAAGGATTGGTGGTGATGGGTACCCATGACCATGTGAGGGTAATGAGGGTTGGGCCCACAATGGATATGATACATGAGATGGAAATTGTGATGCCTAAGTTGTATCAAATGAGTGCAAGTAATGGCAGAATTCTGATTGCGGATGATGATGAGGCTATAGCTTTGGTGTTTGAAGGTAGAACTTTGGAGGAAGTGGGTCGATTTAAGTTGGCGGAGAGTCGTGAGTTTCATTCGTGTTTGGGAGTGGGTTGCATGAATAGGGGGTTTGCTACTATATGGGAGGAGGAGGGTGAAGGACGAGTTTGGGATGTTGAGGCAGGACGATGCATGTATTATTTGGAACTGATGCCCGGACTCATGAAAGTGGCTATGGACAATGAGCAATACGTGGTAGGGCGTTCGGAAAGAAGTGTGCACGTTTGGGACTTTGGGGGATGAAGCTTGCATTGACTCTTCTTCATTAAATTCGCAGCTAAAAGTATGTTTACTGTTTACTATTTTTTGATAATGTAATGAAAGATGTTTACTGTTTTTATAGACAGTTTTGATGGAGACTTATAAGAGTAAGGATGGTCATGAATAATTGCACATCTATAAAATATAAATCACGTTAACTCTTCGGGCTTTGGGAATGGATGCTTTGACCATCCATCATCTTTCTATTACAATCGATGGATTGCCCCCTCAAAGATTATAAACCTCTAGTGTCAATATTTTCTTAATTATCGATATGCGACAATGTAGCTAAACTTTGGAGTATGTTTGTTTGGCACAATGATGTAGGTAAAGTTGCATGTCGTTCGTGAACACCCGACCTCACGTAAAGACCATTCATTTGTAAAATTAATTTTATTTTCTTCGTGATAGTCAAACACATTTTATATCAATGACATTTTTTGTTCAAACTCGCCAGAACAAAAATGCCGCGCCAAACAGATGATGGTTCCTAACCACCCCATCATGCATGGCCTCCACCGCCATGCCAAACGGATCCTTAATCTAGTGATGGTGGTGCTATGCTGTTATTATATATTTTCATGATTCATTACACCATGAATAATTTATCAAAAAAAGTCATATGAATGATCCTTATGGTATTAGGGTTATCTAACTTCAACTTGATCCATCCAGTAATTAGTGGCATGAATAAATGGTTTTATACATGTAAAATGTAAATCAATCCCGAAGGCTGTGTTCGTAACCCAATCGAAAATAAATATGTATAATCACAAAGGAGATCATGAATGAAAGGGCATTCAATCCTTAAACCTTTTTCGTCTGATTTTTCTGCTCTGACATTTTATAAGAACAAAGAAGATATACAAAATCTATCAATTATAAAAAAAATTAAAATAATGAGTCATAATATTATAAAAAAAACTATGGGAACAAGTAATAGAAAGAAGAGTAAGATGAGAGACTAGCATTTTCGAACTGTCAGAGCGAGCTGATCGAGGCTGCAGGTAAAAAAAACTCTGCTTCAGTTATTTGGAATTTAGTGGAATTTTTACATAATTGCGAATCAATCAATAAATGGTTTTCATAGACCATTGTGTGCGCAGGGACGTGCAATTCACCGTAATGAGGGTGCGATCAGACCACAAGCATGAGATCCCAAGTGCGAAACTTAGAAAGTTGATAATAAAAACTCCTCCACAACACCTAGGGAGCGAGGATGCTGCCTAACACAACATATAATAGCATTTACTCTTGAGTGCAATAAATGGATTCTTTTCTGTAGTAAATACTCATTTCCTACATTTCTCTTGCTCATTTCAAACTTGTTTCCCCCCAAACAACTCATGAGTTTTCTCACATGTATGCCCCTTTGGACTTCATAGCTCAAAAACAGATCATGTTATTCTTCAGACCTAGAACATGTCAAACTTATGTTGTAAAGTTACCACCCTAAACTAACATTTTATGACCTTCTGGTGCCCATCTTCATTGCCTCACCTTTTTATCCGGTGCCTTCGATGCTTAGCCGCTACTCTAAGCTTCCGCTGGCGTGGAGCATGGGGTTGACAGCAGCTACTAACTTCTGCTGGTTTCTCCTATGGTCCCTCTTCCCTGAGCTTCTTCCTTATCTGTTTATACACCCGTATAAAATTTTCGGGCTCCAGCACATCCTTTATGCGGTCGCGCACCTCTTCTGCAAGCTGCTTAGTTTCATCTTAAGCAAAAGAAAAAAAAAAGCTTAGAAAAAGGTCAACTCATGCATGAACATGCTTCAGTTAGTTGTTTAGATGAAACAAAATTGAATTTAAAAATAAATAAGACAACTAATGAAATCACATGCATGAATGAATGCAATCACCAATGCAAAACTAAACGATCACTCCGTTGGGGGAATTTTTGTGTCCGAACTCCGGACACAGATTTTGTCCAGAGCATATCTAAGATGTCATTTCGATATTTGAGGGGGGGGGGGGGGGGGGGGGGGGGGGGGGGGGGGGGGCTTACCATCAATAACCTTTCCCGTAAAACCTTCACAAATTTTATACAAGGGAAGTAATATGTAGACGGCGTAATCACCGGAACCTTCCCTGCCAATTTGTGAGGAGATCATTCTTAAGCAGTTAAAAACCATTTTCATCTGCAAAAATGCGCAAATCACCAGTTTAGTAACATCGAAATTTGCAATAATAGAATGATTCATCTAGAATGGTCAAAACAAAAAGAGCAGTCCGGTGTATAAAGCATCCCCACGCAGCGAAGATCTGGGGATGGGTCCCGCCATAAGGGTGAAATACCATGCATTTTTGCAAGAGGTTGCTTCCAGGACTCGAATGGTTAAAACAAAGCAGGAATTTCAAAGCACGCGATGCACAAACCTGAAAATTCTCTTTTGTCATTGCTATTCTTCCCAACCTCCTGAAAAGAGGTTTAACTAAAATGGAAGAAATATTTTCATCATTTTCCTCCGATAAAGAATGACGGCGGACACCGGCGGAGAGTAGGAAAATTCTTTCCGCCTTTCCCGAATCAAGTAAATCAAAGGCCTCAAGATAGGAGCTCTTCTCGCGATCATCGAGCTTCGACCAAAATTCGTGCATCGGCATGGAGCTCCTCTGTTTCGCAAACAAGTGCAGGCCGCAAATTGAAAATGCAAGATTTTGAGTAATTATATTTCCAGCTGCATCATCTATCAAGCACGCCTCAAGCTGCTTCAAGAACGAAACAGCAATTGTGTACAGTTTGCTAGGATTGACGAGATAGAAAGTTCTTTGGTTCATTTTCGCTCTATCAGCTCCTCTGCTCGCTTCAGATGCAGCGGTAAAATATAACGCCATGAGGCGACCAGAAATGTTCCGTAACCATGCATGCGGATGCAACAAAAATTTGACAATCATTTCCCACATCGCCTGCTGAGAAAACAAGAGCACCATAGCATCATGTCACATAATCAAGCCTTTCAAAAGAGTAGGTGGTGTTCAGTGGCAGCCGCAAAAAAACTTCTGCGTGGGCGGTGTACTAATTTATTCATAAACAATTTAATTAACAAATATAAAAAAAATGTCCATGTTATATTAATATCACATTTTCTTACATTATGTCCATATTTTTAATGATTTTTTATATAATATCCATAATATATTAAAAGGGAAAGTCCCCTTTGGTAGAAACATTCATAATTCCAATACTACTCCTATTTTTTTTAATCTAATGTCATCAAATTCTTTTATTCATTTCAAATTAGATATTGGAAGAAATATATCTATATTTCTAATGAACTTTTTTGTGTAATGTCTACATATAGAAAAATATTTACATTTTCAATGATTTTTTTATAAAAATAATTCAGCAAAATTACAATGTCATTAAGAATCAAACTCATGACCTTTCACTGAAAAAACATAAGACCATGACCACTATGACAATTCAATTTTATGAAAATTTAAGGAATAGTTATAATATATACAAGGAAAAAAATTATTATAATTTAATTTTTATTAATGACTTTTTTATCCAATGTGGGCGGCTAGCTTCTCACACTGGGCCTATGTGGGTTTGTCCGCTCCTGGTGGTGTTTTGTTATGCACCACACCCAATAACCAATTTTAATCATAAACTCAGCATAGGTTGGGGGAGGAAATAGATTAGGAATGTAAAATAACACAAACCGGAAAATCCGATTGGAAATAGAGCTCCGGAAATGAAAGCAGCATTTTCTCCAGCATGGCAAGTGAATAGTAAGCCTCTTTCCATAACTTAACCATTGGTTCTTCCTTTGAAACACCGAGTTCTAAAGTTTCAACTGCGGCTATGGAAAGTTCCAAGATATTTCCAGCAGTTTTAACTATATCAGCAATATGCCCCTTAAGTCCTCCTTTCCATACCTCAATTAATAACCCAATAGCCTGCAAGTAAAAAAAAATAATACGCATATATATAGTTAACAGTCAAATAAATGGAAAACGTAATATAAAAACTAAAAGAATAGCATAAGGCAACTCTTAGAACCCTTCGTCAAGAAAATTTTATGAGAATGGAGATAGTTTTGGTACAAAACTAAAACTCATGTGAATTGAATTGATCCTAATTCCAGCTGTTGGTGTTCATTTGGAGGATGGCAATCATCTTGAACCCTAAAAAACAAAACATACTTGGGAGCCCGAAGCAGCGGCCGAATGGGTTGGATCAGTGATGAGAGAGCTTATTGTGCCGGCACGAACGGGGTTATGCTCCAGCAATCTCGTGGAAGGAGTTTCACAGGCTCTCCTAGAAGAACCGTTTCAATAGCTAGGGGAAGGAGATGGAATCCTGGGCTCCGCAACCTCAATTGGGGTTACTTCTGATTTTGCATGCGGTTTTAGTGGTTTTCAAAATAGTCTGTTTTTAAAAAAGCTGATTTCCATGTTGTAAGGCTGCAAATAAACGCAAAAGTTAATTTTGATTGCAAACTCTAATTCCTTCACTCCAAAACTGATGAAACAAGCATACCTTTAAGAGGAGAGAGAGAGAGAGAGAGAGAGAGAGAGAGAGAGCCAGAGTTGGCGCAGAGGGTATTATGGAAGAAGGGATTTGGTCGGTGCGGCGGTTGAAGGAGCAAACAGAGGACGGCAAGGAGCCCGGAATCGAGCGGCGATGCCGAGGAGAGAGCGGACTGCTGCTGATGGGGCATAGGGTGTTGGGCGGCGCTGCCGAGAAAAGAGTATTGGTTATGTTGGTGTGCAGATAGCCAGTTGGTCTTCTAATAGTATGTCTCCTTGTATCAGAGCAGCTTTTCTTCTTCGTCTCCCGGTCTTCTTCTGAGCCTTCTTTTTCTGAGCCTTCTTCTTCTGAGTCATCTTCTTCTGAATCTTCTTCTTGTTCTTCTTCTGAGCCTATGTACTGAAATTTTGGAGTCTTTGTCTTGATTTTTTTTTGCTTCATGACCTATATCTGGGATCTATGGTCTTCCTTTTTTTCTGGGATGAGCTTTCCTCCTTCCGTTTAGGGTATTCTGGATCTCCTCCCATGGAATCATCCAATGAAGTTTTTGCTCGGCGTATCACTACCTCCCTTCTCAATGAGAAGAACATTATCGCTTGGTCCAACTCCGTGCCAAGCTTGATGGCTTGAACTCAATAGGGTCCCTCAGCCTACGGAGGACAAGGCTATTTGTTTATGGCGCACAAAAAACTTCAAGATTCTTGGGTGGCTTCAATGCTCCATGGAGCCCCGGATTTACAAGCATTTTATGTGTTTTGATTCAGTGTCGTCTCTTTGGGCTGCCTTGACGCGTACCTACGGTCACACACGCGTTGATACGCGGATCTATTCTGTCTTTCAGGAGATTTTTACCGCTCGTCAGGGGGACCGTTCCGTGCACGAGTACTTTACCTTTCTCTCTTGGAGATTCCAGGAGCTCTCTGATCTCGAGCCGCATAGTGCTATTCCACATCCAGAGGATCTGCTTGTTGCCAAGCGGCGACAAGAGAAGCGGGAGACCTACCAGTTCCTGATGGGCTTGAGGCCAAAGTTTGAGCAGATTAGGGTTCAGATTGTCAGCATGAACCCTCTTCCTGATATCTTGGATGCTTATTCCATGGTTGAGGAGCATGAGCACCGTGCCCGCCTGACCGTTGTTTCTTCCGTTCCAGCTTTTGTTCCTCTTCCAGACCATACGGCCCTGGCTTCGGGTCTTTCTTCTTCTGTGCGAGGGGGGCGGACTTCTACCCCACGAGATCGCGGAGGTGGAACACGTTTGCTTATGTTCAGTGTCAGCACTGCCTCCGGACTGGTCATGAGAAGGCCCGGTGCTGGCTACTCTTTCCTCACTCGCGCCAGCAGTCCTCCGTCACGCATACGGTCGTTGCTACTTCTTTAGACTTTGGGGGCCAGCCTGACTACAGTACCTCTTCTGGGACTCCTTCTGCCGACTGGAGTCAGCTTATGGCTCAGGTGTAGCAGCTTCAGTATCAGCTTCAGCAGCAGTCCCCGTTTCAGTCTCCACAACAGCCTCTCCTGCTCCGTCGTTGCCTGCCTCGTCGTCATTCTCATCGAATTTAGCGTCTGCGTCAGGTACCCTGACGGCCTTTCACGTCACTCATACGGGGCCTTCTTCCCCCTGGGTGATTGACTCTGGGGTCACTGATCATATGACTGGTGAGCCACACTTGTTCTCCTCTCTTGAGCCTCCAAGTGTGTATCGACAAGTTCGCCTTGCTGATGGCTCTGTAACCCTCATTCTTCACCGGGGCACAGTTCCTCTATCACCCTCCTTCTCTTTGAGATCAGTTCTTCATGTGCCCAAGCTTACTTTAAATCTTCTTTCTGTTAGTCAATTGACTCGTTCGTTGCACTGCTTGGTGACATTTTTTCCTTCTGGCTGTGTTTTTCAGGACCTGACCACGAGGAGGACTTTTGGCTACGACCGTGAGCGCGACGGGCTTTACCAGCTGGATCTCCCACCTCATTCGTCACCATCGCCATATCTCTCACCACCGTCCATTGCTGCTGCTGCTGCTACTACACCTGCTCTTTGGCATGCCAGACTGGGGCATGCAGACCCTAAGATTGTGTCCTCTCTTTTTCTGAGTGTCTCATTTGAGCACTCTTTTCAGTATGATGTGTGTCAGCTTAGCAAACACACACGCACTTCTTATCCTATATCTGTTTCTCGGAGTTCTGCACCTTTTGATATTGTTCATTAAGATGTTTGGGGTCCTGCCCCGATTGTTTCTTATGATGGTTTTCGTTACTTGGTTTCTTTTATAGATGATTTTACTCGTTGTTGGGTTTATCTTATGTGTGCAAAATCTGACGTCTTTGATTTATATACCCAATTTTCTCATATGGTTAGTACTCAGTTTTCCTCACGTATTCGGATTCCTCACTCCGATAATGGGGGGGAGTACACTTCTTCCTCTTTTTCTGCTTTCCTTGCTAGCCACAGAACCCTTCACCAATTCTCACGTCCCTATACACCCGAACAAAATGGACTGGCGAAACGCAAAAATCGCCATCTCTTGAATGTCACCTGATGTCTTCTCAGTGGGTCTCATGTACCCAAGTCTTTTTGGAGCGCTGCTCTTCTTACGGGGACCTTTTTGGTCAACCTTCTGCCTTGCCAGACTCTAGCGGGTCGGGTACCTCTGCATCTCCTATACCCAAGCCACCCTTTGTATTCTGTTCCTCTTCGAGTGTTCGGGTGTATATGCTTTGTCCGGGACCGTAGTCCAACTCGGACTAAACTTGATGACAAAGCTATCCGCTGCTTATTTTTGGGATATTCCTCCTCCAAGGGATACCGTTGCTTTGACCCCTCTTCTCGCAGGATTTTTCACTCCATGGATGTGATGTTCTTTGAGGATGTCTCCTTCTACAGTGCCTCTCCTGTCCCTGTTGCTCCTTCCCCTCCACCACAGTCGGCTCCGGTTCCCCTTGCACCGTTGCATGACTCGGTTTCGTTGCACACGTATACCCGTGGACCACGCGGGCCTTCACATGTTCACCCTATACTTCGGGATTCACTGGTCGAGCCCAGCTCACAGGACCTGATGTCGCCTCCTCTGGCAGGTGATGTTCTTCCCTCTTCTAGCTTGCCTATTGCACTTCGCAAGGGTAAGCGTTCTTGTGTTACTGACCATCCTGTAGCAAGTTTTATGTCCTACCAGCATCTCTCACAGGGTTACCGGGATTTCCTGGCCACCACCGACAAGACCAGGCTTCCGAGTTCGACGACTGAGGCATTCCAGCACCCTGAGTGGGTGGCGGCCAAGGAGGCTGAGATGTCGGCTTTACAGAGGACTGGCACCTGGCGTCTGGTTCCTCTTCCCACCACCAAGAAGACTGTTGGTCGTCGTTGGGTCTACACCGTCAAGTATAATGTTGATGGTTCTCTTGATCGCTACAAGGCTTGCTTTGTCGCAAAGGGCTTCACCCAGACTCAAGAGGATTACGAGGTGACTTTTTCTCTTGTGACCAAGCTCTCTACTATCCGCCTTCTTATTTCCCTCGCAGCCTGCCTTGGTTGGCCTATTCATCAGCTGGACGTGAAGAATGCTTTCCTTAATGACGATCTTACTGAGGAAATTTATATGGATCCGCCACCCGGTTACAAGCTTCAAGGAGAGTATTTGGGGCATGTTTGTTGTCTGCTGAAATCTTTGTATGGGTTGAAGCAGTCCCCTCGAGCGTGGTTTGAGCGGTTTGGGACCGTTGTGCTTCAAAGTGGGTTCACCAAATGCCATGTCGACCACACATGCTTTGTGCGGACTGTTGTGGATGGCGCAGGATTATTATTCTTGTCTATGTGGATGATATTATCCTTACCAGTGACGACAGCTAGGGGATTCTTCAGATCAAGGAGGTGATTTAGAAGGCATTTGAGGTTAAAGATTTGGGGCCTCTGAAGTACTTTCACGGGATTGAGGTGCTTGGGGATCTCCTTGTCTCAGCGCAAGTATACACTTGACCTTTTGAGTGATACTGGCCTTCTTAGGTGCTCTCCAGTATCTACACCCATGGACCCGAACCAACGCTTGCACGCCGAATCTGGCGATCCTCTCCCTGAGCCGGGCAGATACCAGTGCCTTGTTGGCAGGCTTATCTACTTGACCAACACTCGCCCCGACATTAGCTTTGTTGTGAGCGTGATCAGTCAGTTTATGCATGCTCCACGGACTTCTCACCTTGATGCAGCATTTCAGATTCTTCACTACTTGAAGGGGTCACCTGACCTCGGGCTCTTCTACCGTTCGTCTCCATCTCCCGGTCTTACCTGTTACACAGATTCTGACTATGTTGGTTCCCTCACTGATCGACGTTCTACTTCAGGGATGTGCACTTTCTATGGTGGCAATCTTATTTCCTGGAAGAGCAAGAAGCAGAGTGTTGTCTCACGCTCCTCTGCCGAGGCTGAGTACCGGGCTATGGCCCACACCACCGAGCTCCTTTGGCTTCGTACTCTCTTGACCGACCTTGGTTTTCCTCCTTCTGGCTCCTCAACGCTGGTTTGTGACAATCAGTCCGCTCTCATGCTAGCCTCCGACTCTGTTCTGCACGAGAGAATTAAGCATATTGAGGTGGATATTCATTTTTTCAAGGAGCACATCCGTTCAGGGACTCTTGCCACGTCCTATGTTCTAAACTAATTAAGAGCAGGCAGAGGAATGTTAGGCGGGGTTGGTGCAGGCCAATGAAACAAACAGAGCCAACCGCTGGAGCAGGCAGAGCGGGCGAAGAAGGTCGATGAGGCTCGATCTAGCCGGCAATGGATCTAGCGGAGCGAGCGACATACAGAGAGCTAGATGCAGAAGGCTTGATCGTTACACAGTACTGTCGACGAGCAGAAATAGATGAAGAGGGCTTGAACGTCGCTGGAAACGAGCGGCGATGTTGAAGCAGAAGTAGGAGATGCGCGACACCATCGATGCAGGAGCGATTCCGCGCAGATGTCGACACGGAGAAAGTAGCGGGACGAACCCGACGGCACTGGATGCAGGCGGAGATGGCAAATCGGACCAATGTTACCTGTAGGAGAAAACACTTGCACAAAATTGGTAGAACGGGAATACAATCACGAGGTATGCTCGTGCCGACTTTAGGAGGCTGGTTCCTCCTAGAAGCTCCTCTCCAAATGAGATATCTCAAATCTAATCAATGAAAGATAAACCCAACTCCCAAGCCATCTCCTTATATAGAGAGGGGGAATCACTTCATTTACCTAATGTATACAATTTGAAATAGGAAATACAATAATAATACGCGGGAGCGTTGACAAAATAAACGATAAGAGAAGTCTGATACCTGTGCAGCTGGGCACCATAAAGATTGTTTCTTGCCGAAGTACCACAACAGGGCATCTTCTAGAATTCGTTGCAGCATCTGCTGACTAGTTCGTCCAATAAGTTCCTTGAGAACTGTTGAAACCATAGATCGAACCTTTTGATCCTGCTCATTTGCTACGGCATTCACAAGGTGGAGGAAAAATGTGCGCGCATGACTATCTATAACACTCTTTGGAAATTTAATCAGAATAGCATGAAGCATCTCCAGCACAGACTTTCTGCCAGATGGATGTTCATAGCTGCAGAAATTCCAAAGAGTAACCAAAATTAGGGGGGGCAACTAGTAAGAAAGAGTACAAGTAAATCTATAGAGTAGGATGAGTACCTAAGATTTGACAGCAAGAAATCCATATGCTGCTGTAAGCGCTTATCAGATAGACGATAATTTAGAAGAAACTGTAGGAGGATTTGGCAGCATTTCCTACTAATTGTTTCTGACTCCGTAGTGACCATCAGTTCAGCAACTCGCAAAACAAGGTCATAAATTTCATGAACCATAAGTTTCCGTACAACCATGGACTTCAAAAGTGAGAGTGCTAAAGTGGAAGGGCTATTTTGGATATCGATAAAAATTGGAAATCGAATGAGCATGTGCAATTCGCCATGTGAAATTGAAATCCTAGTACTCCGCAACATCACCGTAAGCAGCTTTAAACAGGATTGGACCAACGAGCTCCTTCCATCTCCAGATCTGTGAACAATAGACAGGAGCAATGACTTGATCTTATCACCTTCCATATCCATTGATCGCAAAGGAAGCTTAAAAAGTGGAACAAGGCATCTGAATGCTGCAGAAAGAACAACTTCGTATTTAGAATTTAGGCAGTCTCCAAGCTGTTTAACAAAGGGGTCTAACATTGATAATAGCTCCTGGTCGTTCTTGTCCAACTTTATATTCTTCAGACGATTATGAAGTACTTCAAGGGCAAACACAGTAATAAGATGAGAATTTCTCAGACTGCGGTCACTAGGGCGGAGAGATTTTCGATTGTCGGTGACATTTGAGGAAGATTTTTCATTCATTGCAGCTTCGGATCTTTCTTTTATGTGAGAGACCTCAGCGGCAATACTGTCTTCGATGAGCCCATAAACAAAGATAAATAACTCAGCAGTCTGCGCAGATGGATTGCATTCAATTCCTGAGGCTACATGTAACAGTATTATCTCAAGCTTCCTTTTCATTTTTGGTGTGAGATGGTTTTGAGTATGTTTATTTATGGGAGAAAGAAGTTTCAAAGCATGCGTTTTGAAAGTAATGCTCTGTGAAATCAACTTGAAAGTCTCAAATGACTTTGTCTTCTTCGTTTCTTTCATTTTTGAAGCAATTTTTTCAACCTCTTTCTGCTCCGCAACATCTCCGAGAATGTCATTTTCAGCAATAGATAGGAGTTCTTCTAAACAGTAATCCAAACTCCCGGTGGATTTTCCTGTGAGCAACTTGGACAAGATGAAATTCAAGGTATACCCTAAAACATGCATTTCGTACCCCCTCTTTAAAATCGATTGCAAGACCTTAACTATGAAATGTAGATATTCAAGTCCCAACTCCTTGGTGCATGCAGCCAAAGCAGATCTTGCTTCATTTCTCATGCTTTCAAGATGATTCTTTAAGAATGTACAGATGTGGTGAAATAAACTTGAAAGCTGTGCGTCCATAGTATCCGATGGTAGCAGCTTCAGTACTTTAAGTGCCGCAAGACTAATATTAACGTTGACATTTTCAGAATCCTTAGTCAGAATCTTCTGAATTTTAGGAAGGACTGTATTTTGAAGATAAGACTGAATCTCCGGAGAAACACTTTTACAACTATTCTGCAAAGCAACAATTACATTCTCACCAGAATTATCAGGACACAAAGCACCATCAGTACCATCTTTGTCCCTTTCATCAGAGTTGGGAGTATAGAAATGAAACATGTCCAATATAGCGCATATTAATCTGATTAAGATTTTCCGTTTTTCTGGGCGAACAGTAAGCTCGCGGAAACATCTCATCAGAAAGGAGCGATAAGACCCCCATGGCATAAGACTTGATATGGAAGCAAGTGAATCCAAGCATGCATTTCTTATATGCTCCCCTTTCCCGTCTTTTACGTCAAACATCATATTTAAAAACAGAGGAACAAATATGTTTACGGCAATACTCTGCAATTATGAAAGAAAGTCAATGAACAACATAATTTACTTCAACTTCTCTTCTGATTAATTAGACATAAAGTAAACAACATGTACCTCTGCAAAATTTCCAGCACTAATGACATTTTTGAAACGCATCAAAGCTCTTCTTCTCCTATGTATCTGCAAACAGCTTAAATTTTGATAAGAGCATCACAGATTATTACATCAAGCTTAGAAGCACGTTAGATAGAACATGAAGAAGGCACCTGCAGATGGAGTATATTATTAAAAAAATCTAATTCAGGATCGTCACTGCACAGAGGTTTAAACGCGTATAGATCTGGAACTCCGTGAAGATTATAAATCATATCATGAAGCAGAGTGATCCATTCCTAAAGAACAGTTGGCACATATCAGGTAACAAAGCAGAGAAAACTAACATAAAAGGAATATAATGAAAACCATCAGCATACTTTTTGGGTGAAGATTTCCTTTGCCATAGCCTCCCCAATGTTCTTCAAAAAAAGACCACTTATAGCCCACTGAATGCTGGCCTTTGTCCAATTAGTTCTACCACAAGTTTCTAGAGCTACCCCAGATTCTTGTTTACACTCAGCTTCATGTTCATAAGAATTACTCGAGTCTGTTTTCAGAAATGATGAGGCAAACTGAACAAATGCTAACAATGAGTTAACCGCACATTGCCGAAGGATTAATTCGCCAGATGACATATCATACATAGAATGCCACAAGATAGGCAAAGAATGATCAACTCCAAGCGAAGAAAATAATTCTGGGCAAATTTTTTCATGTGCGCCGACCCTTGTATCATAATCAAACTCTCCAATATCCATAGAAACCGTTGCATTCAAATCATGAAGAATTCTAGCCTGTAAATTATACAAGAAGAAAGAAAGAAGCTTCATTAGATAGGACATACTGGTGTTATCAAGAAGAAGAAAAGGAAAAGCTCATTGCATGGAAATTTCATTCTTTTTTTGCAAGGGTGGGAATAGAGCAGAAAATTGCATCCAATAATAATCGAAGATATGTACCAAATCAGCTAGAGATGGATCAATGAGTACAAGGCTGTCAATAACATCACATATATGGCGCCGCACAGGTAGCTCTGCAACTGCAAGAACTGGACAGACAGATTTTAGAATCTTATCAGATATATAGCCACTCTCTCTGGGCAAATACGGTATAACCTCCTTCATAACAAGCAAGGCTTCGAAACAATCCTCTGCAAACATTAATGAAGAAAAATAAACTTTTCCAAACCACATAAAATTTAGGAATTAATATTTTTCCCACTGATGACAAACAAACAGAAAAAATTGGAAGCATCACTCACCAAAATCTATAGTTTTCCTTTTGAAAATGGGAAGTAGCATGTCGAGAAACCGAGCAGCTGTTACTGGATTATTTATATATTTAACTATCATTTTGAGTATCCTCATCTCCATCTTCACGGGCCAAATGGGAGATTTCCTATCAAATTAAGACAAGTGAGCAAAGAGCTAACATACACACAATCTGCTTAGTAAGAGAATTTGTTGAAGCAGGATCTCAGGATGTATGTGAGAAAATAAGATAAACTAACATTTTATGCAAGCAAAGCGTAGGCTGATAGTGGAGAACACAAGTAATCGGCGAAATATTTGAGATGCTAACATTTTTATTAATTACTGAATAATGGAATTCAACCACGCTAATTGAGAGTTATAAATTATTAATTGAGTAATAATAGATGATACATTTTGTCTAGGACCGAAGGTCTTTACAACTTTGGTCCCATTGCCATAAGCAAGTGGCATCATTAGACATCATTCAAACAAAATTTAAGAAGTTAGACCTTGACCACGCCAAGGAAGTCCAAATGGATTGCAAAAATCGGCTCAATTTCAGAAATCGATCTCATTGTAAATGTGAAGAAGAGAGGCAGCATAAAATTGCAGCAGCCAGCAAAATTCCAAAACCCAAGTGCATAAGAGGAAGAAGAGATACCTGTTTGAAACTCCAGTGGACAGAATAAGTTCATGAAAACTATGCACAAGCACTTCAAGATGAGGATAGAACACTGCTTTTATCGAGTCATCCTCTTGTCCAAAATCATTGTTCAGATTCAACAAATTCTCTACAAAATTAAGCACTGAAGATATAATTGATTCAGATGCAGTCCTCACTGTTAGAATTGAAAAGATGGCAGGCACGAGATTTTTATCCCTATTTAAGAACACGACAAGTGTAGGGCTTCGGCTCATCGCCAAAAAGCAAGAAAATAATGAGCTTGGATGTTCACTGCCAGAACCCTCTTGCTTGAAGTTGTCTATTAGAGGCTTAACAGAGCGGAAGAAAATTTCCCAGAAGTCACAACCGAAATCATGACTGTCATGCTTGTTCAGAGCTGAAGAAACAATCTTCAAACATAAAGATCGCAAATCCTTGAACTGCTTGTTACATGTGCTCATCTAAAAAAAACAAGTTATTAGAAGGTATAGATGATATACAATTAAAAAACATTGATTGAATCTCAACAAAGAGATTAGAATAATACAAAATGCATCTACTTTTTTGTTATAATATCAAACTGAAAAAAAAGAAACATGTAAATGATACAGATAAGCAGCTGTTTATATGATAAATCATTATTAGTTGACAGAAACACAACAAGGTCTGATAGAATAAAATAAACATATTTGCAAAATAATGTGAGCAAAAGGCCATTAATTAAAAACACTTCTAGAGGGCATTATTCTGAGACTTTCATTGTTTTGAACATGCTATTCGGTATATTTTACTTTGTATTCTTATAAATAAATTAAGTAATTCAAGCCTTAATACACAGTTTTAAATCGAGAGAAACCTATGGGCACAAGTTAGACATAAATATGACACACACACTTGTGTATACCAAATCAATCTTATTATAAACTTTGAAGCATTAATACCTCTTTATTGCTCTCACTTGATATCATTGTGTTACGGACATTCACGATGAGGGTCTGCCGTGGCGAGTCTATTCGCGGCGGGTACGTGTTGGGGACGCTCGTGCCATTAGGGAACCGCAGGAGGCGGTTGCGGCGGGTGCGGCTTGGACCGAATATAAACCGCAGGAGGCAACAAGCGCGACCCAGACTGAAGACAAACTGCAGGAGGCGGTAGCGCCGGAATATTATAATTATGATTAATTTTTGAACAGTTTTATTATTGGCACGTCATTAGTATAAGAGGGCTTGTATGGACTCTATGGTGTCCCACGATCGATTGTGACCGATTGTGATCCCCTCTTTCTGAGCAGTTTCTCAATGTCTTTGTTCGTCTACAGGGCACGCACCTCTGCATGAGTTTCGCCTACCGTCCGCAAACGGAGGGCCAATCTGAGGTGCTCAATCATTGTTTGGAGACTTGCGTTGTTTCATTGGTGAGAGACCGGGCACGTGGGCCAAGTGGTTGGGCTGGGCCGAGTACTCGTACAACACCGCTTACCACCATGCAGCAGGAACAACTCCATTTGAGTCCGTCTACGGCCGGCCACCGCCAGATGTCATGCGCCACCTTCCGGGGGAGTGCCTCGTGCCTAGCTTGGCAAATCATCTCCATGATCGAGACATCATTTTGGATAGTATGAAGCATCACCTTCGTCGGGCCCAAGCCAAAATGACATCTTCCTCCAACCGCAAACGCCGAGATCTTTCCTTCCAAGTCGCAGAGAAGGTCTTCAACAAACTCCACCCTTACAGCCAACTCACGGTTGTCAAACGCCCTTGCCCCAAACTCGCACCACACTTTTTTTGGGCCGTTCACCGCCTTGGCTCGAATTGGGGTTATCGCCTATAAGATACAACTTCCTGAGGGGAGCCGAATCCACCCGGGAGTTCCATGTCTCCCAACTTCACCGCGCCGTGGGAGGCCATCCGACCCTGGACCACATCCCGAGCAATCTGGACTACTCTGACTCCACTCTCTTATACCCGAACAGCATATTCGACTGCCGTCACCACCTACCCGGAGACGTGGCGCCGAAGGAGCTTCTTGTGGCGTGGCGCCACCGTCCACCGTCCGAGGCCACGTGGCTACTGCGGGATGACTTTTGTCGTCAGTTTCCCGACTCCTGCCTTGAGGACAAGGCGAAATTTCCAGATTGCGGCATTGTTATGGACATTCACGATGAGGACTGGCGTGGCGGGTCTATTCGCGGCGGATACGTGATGGGGACGCTCATGCCATTAGGGAACCGCATGAGGCGGGCGTGGCTAGGACCGAATATAAACCGCAGGAGGCGGCAAGCACGGCCCAGACTGAAGACGAATCGCAGGAGGCGGTAGCGCCGGACAATTATAATTATGTTTAATTTTTGTTCAGTTTTGTTATTGGCACATCATTAGTAAAAGAAGGCTTGTATGGACTCTATTTGATTTTTGTCTTGGATGTGTTATGAAAAAGGGTTGCTCCCTTGCTTCTTCTAAAAATCCTAGCCTCCTTCTCTCCATCTAGCCGTCGGCCTTGCCTTGCCTGGATCTTCTTCTCTAACAGTAATACATTGTCACTAGCCATATTCCCGAGCTTTGAGCTTTATAATGGAATCATATTTATTACAACATACTTAATATCTACGGTATCAGCTATATACCACACATGTACTACGTCGCCTAAAATGGGAACTTGTGATCATATATAATACGTATACACTCCATGAGGATGACTACCCTCGGCTAGTGGAAATACAGACTGAACCGTCGGGAGTGTCTATTAGTAGGATATGATGCATTAGGGTATGTATGTAATTAGGAGTAGTCTCTCCTATATAAGGAGGGGTGTGGAGTCTTATTAGCCATCTTGAAAATCTTGGTCTAGGATCTCTCTATGGAGAGGGCTCCTTGGGGGAACTATCCCTCAGGATCTTTGGCACGAGCCACAACTTTATCAGTTCTATCAGTAATTGCAATATATTTTGGTGTGTACTAACTTAGTCTGATCTGCCGCTATCGCCTCACCTAAACTTAAGTCGCAAGATTCTTCCTCACTGGGAACTGTCCAGACATCAACCCCAACCACACCAGAGGCCGCACATCCTCATATAGCCATGATCATAGAACAATATCCTCTCTCGTCTCAAACAACAAAGCAATGTTGTAGATATCAGCCGATATGGCCAGCATGTAGACCGACATAAAAGTTATATGGACAAAACCACACGTTTTCGATATTGTTTTTCAAAGTATTCTTTTGGAATAAATCGGACGACATATCAATTATCGGTCGATATGTTGGTCAATATATCGGCTGATATGTTGGCCAATATATTCAGTGGTATATTGACTGACTTTTTTTATTTATTTTATTTATCTAAATGGTTTAATAGATAACAAAATGTCTGAGTTATTTTGTGTCATAGTTCTCGACTCTCTTCATGTTTCCTTTGCCTTTTTTCATGTGTTCGTCGATCGTCGACATCAATTATGCTTGGCATTCAAATGTTGGACTGAGAGATCCTAATTTTTGTTGTCGTCAACAACTTCCTGGCATGTTGTTTTTATGGCCTTCTCTACGTTACATTGTTATTATTTGTGTAACATAAAATGTTTACACTAAATTGGTAAATGTTATCCATTCCAGATCATGCACGATTTGTTGGAACAACGATTGTGTCGACCCTCTACGCATACACGACCTCTGCCCCTGCATGCGACAATCTTAATACACCTCCTGGCCCAACATTCAAACAATCAAGCAGCCATAGTCGGCTCCTCCGCTACCCCTTCTACCACCACTAGCATTTTTAGTCATTGTCGTCGGCGCTTCAGGGAACATCCGAATCCAGAGAAAAACCATGTTCTTGTGTCGATTGCATGATTGTCAACAAAGCTCCCACATCTAAGACTACCAATTATGAAACTGTCGACCTGACAGGACTCGGCAATTAGATCGATCCCTATGTCGAAGCACCCCCTGCCCCCCCCCCCCCCCACACACACACAAATTTATTTCCCCGCATTCCCTTGCATATGAAACCAAGTAGATAAAGGTGCCCATGTTCAACAGTTCAAACCCACTCAGCTAGATCGTCCACACATAACAATTGTTTCAGTTACAGCTCATCCCGGAAGCCAGCAAAGTTCCACTCGCGTTGATTTACATGAAAGGGTCCGCCCTTTGTTGGATGAGTTGGCTTTGTCAGTCAACGTCGCACATGAC
Source organism: Platanthera zijinensis (assembly GCA_039513925.1). Lineage (NCBI taxonomy): Eukaryota > Viridiplantae > Streptophyta > Magnoliopsida > Asparagales > Orchidaceae > Platanthera > Platanthera zijinensis. The sequence continues at coordinate 3,487,504 of CM077089.1, forward strand.
GTGAGTCATGCTCAAGGAGGAACTCATCCCGTGTTATGACATGCGTCGCTCTGGGAACGTATTTTAGTGTCGGTGTTGTTCAGCAAGTCAACTCGGTAGAGGCTTACATAAACGATTTTGTGGAGATCACCTGTCATGTTCCAGGTTTATCCGAGGTCCATTACCTCAGGTACTTCATGCATGGATTGCAACACATTTGCGCTTTCCTGCGCACATAGAACCCTCCCACGCTCACTGTGTCAAAAGGCCCACTTTGCGGAAGCGCAATTTACCACGACACCCGAGGAGAGCCTAGTCACTACAACATGGCGTAATCCCAATCACGGTTTGGACCACCCAAGCAGGAACATATCCTTACTCTATCACCATATGAAGCTCAGCACCTCCTCAAACCACCTTGCCAAATGCGAGTCTATAAATCGGTGTCTCCTCCTTCCCGTGCATTGAGATCAATAGGAACAAGCTATTTCTTTTTCCGCACGAGTTGGGTTGAGCCTCATCGACCTTGTCCAAGAAATACTTGATGAACATAAGTATTATATGAAAATAAATAAACATAATCAAGGGGGAATTATCCCATTTAAACATTATTTTTACTGTGTAATGTCTACATTATTCTATGTATTATCCAAATCTACCAACTACAAACCCATGCTCTATTATCCAAATCTCCCTACAACATGTATGAAGAATGTTGTACTTTATTCTTCAAGATCTTCCATGTCTCCATGTCGTGAGTTATGGTTTTCTAAATTACTTAATTGTACATTTTGTTTGTGAAAGCTAATGTTCATTTTCTTACATTATGTTGCACAAAATAAGTCATGTTAACATTGCCTTGTAATTTGATGGAAAGTGTTAGAAAAGCCCAATTAAGGGCCCATGTTTTCTCTCTTTTCTCTCTCCTTGTATTAGTCCCACATCTTGTATTTAGGTTTTCTCTTCTCCTTCTTCTCCTAAATAAGTGTATTCATACTTGTAACTATTCATTCAAGAAGTATATACAAGCTTTGAGGCCTTTCTCTACATGGTATCAGAGGGAAACCGGTCTCCTCCTGTGGTATCCGGCCTACCCGTTTTTTTTCTTCTCCTAACCGCAACCGGTCTCTTCTCCTAACCGGTTGTCCGCGCGGTCTCTTCTTCCCGCGGACTCCTGCGGCTTGGTCTTTTCTATCCGCTTCCCCCCCACCCCTCTGTTTCTTTCGTGGCCTCCACCTCCTCCCCTCCTCCTCTCTTTTTTATACTCATCTCTCTCACGTGGGACCACTTTCTCGCCCCTTCTCTTCCCGCGCGGACTCTTTCTATCCGCTGCGGCCTCTCCCTGTTTTTGGACCGCTGCTCGCAGCGATCTGCCTCTCCTGCTCACCGCGCGGCCTCTCTCTATCCGCTGCGGCTTCTACCTGCTCGCTAGTCGCTGCTCGCAGCGACCTGCCTCTCCTGCTCACCGCGCGGTCTCTCTCTATCTGTTGCGGCTTCTCCCTGCTCGCTAGTCGCTGCTCGCAGCGACCTGTTTCTCCTGCTCGTCGTTCGGTCTCTCTCTCTCCGCTGCGACGTCTCCCTGCTCGCTGATCGCTGCTCGTGGTTCACTGCTCGCAGCGACCTACCTCTCTTGCTCGCCGCGCGATCTCTTTCTATCCGCGCGACCTCCTCGCTTGCTTCCTCCTCGCTTCTCGCTGCGGCCTCGCCTTCTGCTGCTATCTTGTCGCATTTTGGTCGCGATCTCCTGGTCGCTGGCGTGTCCGCCGAGACCGTGCGACTTCCTCCTTTCTTGCCTCCCGGCCCCTTTCTCTGCTAACCGCCCGGCCTCTTCTGCTGGCCGCGCATGGCGTCCGATACCTCTGCTGCTACTTCTGAGCCGCCAGCCCGCGCGGCTGCCTCGGCTTCCGAACTTCGTGATGAATTACGAATTACAACTATCTCCCTCACTGGAAAAGGAACTTTGTGGAATGGGTTCACTCGGTTCGCCGTGTTCTGCAGACAAAGGGACTTCTTCACCACTTGACCCGGGCTCCTCCGACTGCACCCTCCGATGACTGGCTTCGCGACGATGGTCGGGTCCAGTCCTGGCTTCTCAACTCTATGGACCCTGAACCCTACAGGATGGCAATGTATCATGATATGGCTAAATCCATGTGGGAGGAGCTTCACGCCTTTTACTCTGGTCATAACAGCCTACAACATCTGTATGATATTATTTCTGATCTTCAGAATCTTACCCCGGGTGCTCCTGGTGATATGCTCTCCTTCGTGGCTAAAGCCAAGAGTTTGGCAGAGGCTTGGATTCAGCATCAGCCTCCTACTACCGATCTCACCACTCAACGCAACCAGAAAGAAGCTGTCGCCATCGCCATGATGATGTCCCGAGTTCCTCCCCACCTACATAGTATTCGGGCTCAGATCCTCTCCACCGCCACAACTCCTTCATTGTCTGATGTCTGCTCTATGCTGCTCAAAGTCACGCCTCCCTCTGAGGCTCCTCATGACTTTGCCCCAGCTCTTCTTCAGCAACCTCTCCTTCCGAACCCTCCTACTCGTGGATCTTCCACTCGGGGGGCCGGCCACCGTCTCGGGGACGCGGACGTGGTGGTCGGTCTTCAATGAAATGCACTTACTGTGGCCGCGATAATCATCTTGAAGCTACTTGTTACCGCAAGCACGGCCTGCCCCCTCATCTTACTGCTACTACTACTGCTGCTCCTCCTCCCACTGGGCCGTCTGCCCCCGATCTGGCTTCCACTACCCGCCAGGATATTGATGAGCTTCGCACCCAACTCCAACAGCTTCAAGGTGCTCTCAACCGCTCCTCTGGCTCCGTCGCATCCTTTTCTGCGGAAGGTATCACCTGTCTCTCTCATAGTCCCTGCTGGATTGTTGATTCCGGGGCCACTCACCATATCACTTCCCAGAAGCCCACCAAGTACCAACGGACGCCTCACCCCCTTTGCATCACTGTGGCCAACGGTGATACCCTTCCTGTCTCTGGCACCGCTGCTCTTCAGCTTACTCCGACTCTCTCTCTTTCCTCAGTTCTGCATGTTCCGGGCTCCCCTTTCAACTTACTTTCTGTTAGTCGTCTCACCCACGACCTTGATTGTTGCATAACTTTTTCACCTTCTTCTTTCCTTATGCAGGATCGTCGCACCCGAAGTACCATTGGTAAGGGGCAGCTGTTGAACGGGCTCTATATCTTGGACATCCCACCTACGACTCTATCTGCTATCTCCACGGTCGATTGGCATCGCCGCCTTGGGCATGCCCCCCTACCGATTCTCAAGCGGGCTCTTCCTGATGTACCTCTGCAGGAGTTCTCTTGTGAATCTTGTATCTACGGCAAACAACATCGCTCTTCCTTTCCCCCTACTTGTACCAGGAGTAGTACTCCTCTCTCTTTAGTACACTTTGATGTATGAGGTCCTTATCGTGTCCCCAGTATTTTTGGTTATCGTTATTTTGTCACGTTCATCGATGACTACTCGCGTACTACATGGCTTTATTTACTACATGATCGTACTGAACTTCCTTCTGTGTTTCGTGCTTTTTTGACTGAGATACGTACGCAATTCGACACCCCCCTTCGGGTCATCCACACCGACAATGCTCGCGAATATACCGGGCGTGCCTTCTCTACTCTTTGCACCGAGTTTGGTATCATCCATCAAACTTCATGTGTCTATACCCCTCAGCAAAACGGGGTCGCTGAACGGAAAAATCGCCATCTTCTCGACGTTGCCCGCTCCCTTATGTTCCAAATGCAGGTTCCGGTCGAATATTGGAATTTTGCCGTCTCCACAGCCTGTCATCTTATTAACCGCCTCCCCTCCTCTATGCTGAATTTTGCCTCACCACTCCAACTTCTCTCCCCCTCCACCAACCCCACCTCTCTCACACCACGGGTCTTCGAGTGTGTGTGCTATGTCCACCATCTTGGCCCTCCTTCCGACAAACTTGCTCCTCGGGCTGCAAAGTATATGTTTGTTGGATACTCCCGGACTCAAAAGGGATATGTCTGCTACTCTCCTTCTGATGGTCGGCTGGTTGTTTCTGCAGATGTCACCTTCTGCGAACACCAGCCCTTCCACTTACCTTGCCCCACCTCGTCTTCTGTTCCACCTCTTCCCCGGCCTGCCGTACCAGTCGCGCCATCGTCTCTACCCTCTTCTTCCTCCTCTCCACCAGCTCCTCCTCGGGTTCCTCCACCTCTTATCCGGGTCTACTCTCGACGTCCATCCAAGGATACTCACGTGCTCCAGCTCCCCGCTACCAGCGCTACCTCGGCTCCGGCAGATCCAGCTCCGTCTCTACAGCTCATCCCTTGGCCAACTACGTCTCTCTCCATCGGCTGGCACCACCTCTCTACGCCTTTGCCACCTCTCTTTCCTCTATTTCTATTCCTAACTCTGTGCAGGAGGCGCTTACACATCCAGGGTGGCGGGCAGCCATGGAAGATGAAATGCGGGCTCTTTGGGCGAACCAGACCTGGGATCTGGTACCTCTTCCTACTGGTCATACCTCTGTGAGCTGCAAATGGGTCTTTGTTATCAAGCATGCGGCGGATGGCACTGTTGACCGTCTGAAGGCCCGCCTCGTGGCCCGGGGCTTTACTCAGCAACATGGCCTTGATTATGAGGAAACTTTCTCTCCAGTAGCAAAATTGAACACGGTCCGCGTCCTTCTCTCCTTGGCAGTTCATCGTCACTGGCCGCTTTATCAGTTGGATATTAAGAATGCCTTCCTCAACGGCGATCTGCACGAGACAGTTTATATGCAGCAACCTCCCGGGTTTGAGACCACGGGGGAGTCTTTGGTATGTCACCTTCGGAAATCCATTTATGGTCTCAAACAGTCCCCACGTGCGTGGTTTGAAAAATTCAGTAAAGTGGTCTGTGCTAGTGGCTTCACTCGGAGCTCGGCTGATTTTTCTCTCTTCACCCGCCACCGGTCAACCGGGACTGTGATCCTTCTGGTCTACGTTGACGATATTCTGATTACTGGCAACGACACGGCAGGAATACAACAGATCAAGGAACAGTTAAATTCCGCCTTTCAGACCAAAGATCTGGGCAACCTTCGGTACTTTCTTGGGCTCGAGGTCGCACGACGCTCTGATGGTCTTGTGTTATCTCAAAGGAAGTACTGTATGGACCTCCTTCATGATGCAGGTTATTCTGGATGCAAACCTGTGGAGACTCCTATGGACGCCAATCACAAGCTCTCGGCCCATAGTTCTGACTCTGACAAGCTGCTTACAAATCCGGAATATTACAGACGCTTGGTTGGGAAACTGATCTACCTTACGGTGACTCGACCGGACATCTCATTTGTTGTAGGAGTTGTGAGTCGGTTCATGCACGCTCCTCGGGCATCTCATCTTCAAGCGGTTGAGCGCATCCTTCGATATCTCAAGATCGCCCCCGGACAAGGACTTGTGTATAAGCCATCTACATCTCTATCACTCGTCGCTTACTCTGACGCTGACTATGCAGGATCTATCGATGATAGGCGCTCCACTACGGGGTTCTGCACTTACTTTGGTGGTCATCTCATAACATGGCGTAGCAAGAAACAATCTGTGGTTGCACACTCTTCTGCTGAAGCCGAGTACCGGGCTATGGCTGCGGTTGCTTCCGAGCTAACCTGGCTTGAGAGCCTTTTGGGGGACTTGGGTGTTCGTCTCTCATCACCGGCTACCTTATTTTGTGACAGTCAGGCAGCAATACATATTGCCAAGAATCCGGTGTTTCACGAGCGCACAAAGCATATCGAAGTTGATTGTCACTTTATCCGGGAAAAGGTACAGTCAAAGAAGATAGATTTGGAGCATGTTCCTGCTAAAGACCAAGTTGCAGATATCCTGACTAAAGCTCTCTCCAGGCCTCTATACTATCAGTTTTTATCCAAGCTTGGTGCCTACGACTTGTACGCTCCAGCTTGCGGGGGAGTGTTAGAAAAGCCCAATTAAGGGCCCATGTTTTCTCTCTTTTCTCTCTCCTTGTATTAGTCTCACATCTTGTATTTAGGTTTTCTCTTCTCCTTCTTCTCCTATATAAGTGTATTCATACTTGTAACTATTCATTCAAGAAGTATATACAAGCTTTGAGGCCTTTCTCTACAGAAAGTTCGGTACACCAATTGTCATACGAGTAATTGAATTAAATGTTTAAGATGTTAGACATAAACTGTAATCCAAAAAATAATTTTTTTAATTAACCACAAGGGAACTTTGTGCTAAAGCTTCTGCATAAACAACCTCCAAATGACCAGTAGCACCATTTTCTGAAGCACAAATCCTTTTGCTAACTTCATTTTTTATGTTTGACATGCAGTTGTCAAGAATCAAAGCAACAAATATCATTAAAGGACTAAGAAATGGCCTGATGTGCAATGCATCGAAGTTTTTAAGGACATCCTCTAGCACATGTAAGAATCCATATTTCTTCTTCAACGAAATATTTTCCACAGCTTCATAATTCAAAGGAACAAGTGATTGCCCATCTAAAACTTTGGTTTCAGCATGGTTGCAAAACAATGGCTTTAACAGTAAAGAGAAGAAGAGATGAAGGTCATCAACTTCAAGTTGGGCTAAGAAACAAAGTACTGCCCTCCGATTGCTCAGACCTGCATGCTGAAAAGAATAAACAAGAATAGCAACCCATCAGTGAGAACAAAACAAGACAAGTACACATAACTGAATCACCAACATAGCATCTGAATACATGAGAGGGGACAAGAAATCAAAACCTTATGTAATGCAAGTGATTTCATATTTCTCACTTTTGGTGCTAGCAATCTAACAACAACCGGAATTAACTGAGTCCTGTGTCCTTCCTGAATATATGCAGAATCTTCAGAAACAGACCAGGTTGTGAGTTCCTCCCGCATATTCTTTGAAACAAGTAAGTTTTTTAGATGCTTCTCATATGGAATGAGGTAGTCATCCTTCCAGTTTAATAAACAATCTATAGCTTTCAATTGTATATCAGAGTCAATTTCGTCAAGGAGCCTAAAAATATTAACGCAGCATATCAATGTGAAGTTCTGAAGAAATATGAATTATCAGGACAGTTTAAAAACAGAACAGTAACACTGGCCATAAATACTGCAGACCATTAATGTACTTCAAACCAACCTGTTCATTAGAACTTCTTTGAGAACTTGGCTTTGATAAAAAGATGGGGAATTGTGCATTTTGTCCAATAAGCTTAACCATTCTTTGAGAACTGACCGCCATTCCTTTCCTTGGCACTTATATTCACTAAATGAATCAACCCTAAGAAATAGGACAAAGAGAACATGGAAAATAAACTTCAACAAACAAGGTGCTCAAAATTGAAATTAACTAAAGAAGAAAAGCAATCACTGAAGGTATTCCAAAGTAGAAAACCTGAATGTTTCGGCATCGGAATAGCCCATAAATTTTAAGAATAGTGGGATAAGCTGGCGAGAATGAGATTCTGCAATGTCTGGTACTTTTTGAAGAGCTTGAAGCAAGAGAATCATTACTTTTATGCATGGCGTACTATCAAATTCATGGTCTAAATATACTTTGAAGCACTGGATCAGAGCTGCATAACAAAGAAGGGTTAGGTAAAAGTCAACGATATAATAGACTGGTAGATTATCCAGGAAAATAAAAAGTTTTCCACTAACAATACCAGAGGAAGGCTTGACTATAATAGGTTCAAAACTAACATCATCTTCCTCAAAAGAAATAGCTGAAACTCATGCCAAGAGGTAAAATTTTAACTATTGCAGAAGACGCCACACACAAGTTGAGTATTTACATATGTAAAGATATATCAATATGACCAGAATTACATGCCATCCTTCTCCCTGCACAATATGGTTATTTTCTTACCATATTTAAAATAATAATAAAATCTTTAACATTATCATTCTTCAACCATCCAACTAATTCACTTATCTATATGATGAATTATCATCAGTTCAATCTTCTTGGAAATTGCATTTAGTATTAAAACCTTTTATAAACGGATAGGTATGTTAGCTCTGATATGTCTCTTCTACTTATGTCTTTCACCTACAAAGCACGGATACTTAAAAACGGTCTACGTATCGACTCGAACGCGTACCGGATATGGGAAACTCCCAGAAACGCGCGGAAACGCGTTTCCGAAACTCCAGGAAACGCATTTTTTTTAAAAAAAATATTTTATTTTCGGAATCGCGTATCCCGCATGAGGGATACGCGATTCCGTGAGATATAGAGCTCGCGTATTTCATTTTACGCATTAGGTTTTCCTGTTCCGCTCCCGATCACGCCGGCGTTCAGCTCCCGATTCCGCTGATCTCGTAGGTACTCCTTCTCCTGCTTCTTCTTCTTCTCCTCCTCCTCCTTCTTCTTCTCCTTCTCCTTCTCCTGCTTCTTCTTCTCCTGCTCCTTCTCCTCCTTCTTCTTCTCCTCCTGCTTCTTCTTCTTCTTCTTCTCCTGCTTCTTCTTCTTCTTCTCCTCCTCCTTATTCTTCTTCTTCTTCTCCTCCTCCTTATTCTTCTTCTTCTTCTTCTTCTTTTCCTCCTCCTTCTTTTTCTTCTTTTCCTCCTTCTCCTTCTTCTCCTCCTGCTTCTCCTTCTTCTCCTCCTTCTTCTCCTTCTTCTCCTTCTTCTCCTGCTTCTTCTCCTTCTCCTGCTTCTTCTTTTTGCATCATATTAATATCTAATATGCCTAAAAACATTGCTGAGTAGGGCTACATCTGTATTCTCTACATGTTACTAAGTAATTTAATTTTGCTTATACTATTTACATTGATAATCCCCCAACAACTCCAACTCAAACAAGTAATGGAGATGATATTTTCCCCTAAACTCAAAAATAATTAAAAACGTTTCCCGTATCCTAATTTTTTTAAAAATCACGTTTCCCGTATCTGTTTCGTATCGTATCCCGTATCCGGTTTCCATCCCCGTGCTACATAGCCTTTCACATTGTCGCAATCAGCAACAGTAGAAGAAAAGGTGCGACTATATGGGATCGCATCAAGAATCTTCCTCCATCTATCACTAGTTCAAAGCTTCAATTTATATAAACCAAGGTTAGTTAAATCTTCTTTCATAACTAAGTACTATGTTAATGCCATGGCCTTTGGGCATGGTTAGCAAAATAATTTAATAATCGTTGATTTATTTATTGTCAAGTTATATGTTGTCTTTTATTTTAAAATTATCCTTTATTAAATGTGAAGTTGGTGGTTAGGAAGAGTTAAGAGGGGAGTCACGAAAGTCTATTTAAAGGCATGTATGATTGAAATGAAAGTATGCAAGAATTATTCTATTCTCCTTGATGAAACATAATTTAGTTTAATTTATTAGGGCAAAATATTTAATTTCTTAGTTAAATATTTGTATTTTATTAATTTTGAGTTTATTATTTATTTCTTTTTGAAAATCTTGTTGGTCTTATTTAATGTTTTGTAGAATTTGGCAATTTTTCCAAGTACACGCCCCCAGGTCACGGGCGTGACCTGGGGCGTGTAACCCGATCCCGACGTAGATGTGATCCCGAGCACAAATCCAGAAGAAATTCAAGTTCACGGTCAGATGTCACGGGCGTGACCTTGGTCACGCCCCGTGTCCCGTGGGCATGGCCCGCCGAGTTCCAACCTGACAAGCCGCAGCACAACTTTCGCTGAACCGAGGCCCGTCGTATATTACACGCCCCCCCCCCCCCCCCAGTCACGGGCATGACAGGGGGCGTGTTCCCCAATTCCCGAGCCAGAAGTCGTCCCGCCAGATTTGCTCCAAAATCAACTAAATATTACACGCCCCTAGTCACGGGCATGACAGGGGGGCGTGTACTTCGCACAAAAATTTCTATAAATTCCAGCAAGCTCCAAGGTTCAAAAATTTTGAGTAGGGAGGTGATGTTAGTTGTTATTCTTGTTGTTTTTAGATTTTTTCTCTCTTATGTTCTTACTCTCTCTTTCTTAATTTCAAGCTTTCTTCTTCTAGCTTTTCATGTACTCTTTTTAGTGAACTTGTAATCTCTTTTTGCTAGCTTAGTCGTAGTGTTCCTTAGCTCTTTCATCTACTTATAATCTTTTTTAAAAAAGTTGTAATCTCTTTTTATTTAATTAATAAAGTTAATCTCTTTCTCTCTCTCTACTTTATTTTCATGCAAACTTATTACAGATCTCTCTCTTACCCCTTCACCATGATTAATTAAACTCTCATTAGTACTCGACCGAGATGATCCGAGGATGAGATAATCAAGTTATGATGTTTAAGTTCTCTTTTTTTCTTTAATAAAATCACTTTTGATTTACCCTTGATTTTTAAAGTAGTAAGACTATATTACCGATATATAGTTTTCATTCATGTTTTCCTTAGTTAACTGAGAGGCTCAAGTATGAGTCGATCACTCAAGGGTAAAGTAGTAAGACTATATTATCGATATATAGTTTTCATTCATGTTTTCCTTAGTTAACTGAGAGGCTCAAGTATGAGTCGATCACTCAAGGGTAAAGAGAGTTGCACCCCTCGAGATAGGATGATAACGTAAAGCAAGCTTTAGGTATTCGATTTGAGAACGAGCGTTCAGTCGGATTTTCCTAAACTAAGTTGGGCACTTCCTCGAGAGAGGCGTATTCATGCTTCGAGAACCTCCACGGTCAAAGTACTTAATTAAAAAGAATTAGAATTTTTATTTGTTTTTTAATTATCTTCATGCCAAGGTGATTTAAGATCGAGTACTAGTTCTTTAAACATAGTCTAACCCTTTCTTAATTCGCAAGTTACTTCACTTTTTAGCTAAGTAAAATAGTTCCAAAAATTGATTGGAATTGTTTTACTACTATCCTATCAATCGATTTTTGGAATTGTTTTACTTTGCTAAAAAGAGAAGTAACTTGCGAATTAAGAAAGGGTTAGACTATGTTTAAAGGACTAGTACTCAATCTTGAATCACCTTGGCATGAAGATAATCAAAAGTAAATAAAAATTTTAATTCTCTTTAATTAAGTACTTTGACCGTGGAGGTTCCCGAAGCATGAACACGCCTCTCTCGAGGAAGTACCCAAGTGAGTTTAGGAAAATTTGACTGAACTCTTGTTCTCAAATCGAATACCTAGAGCTTGCTTCACGTTGACATCCTCTCTCGAAGGGTGTGTGCAACTCTCTTTACCCTTTAGTGATCGATTCATACTCGAGCCTCTCGGCTAACTAAGTATGAAAACATGAATGAAAACTATATATCGATAATATAGTCTCACTACTTTAAAAATCAAGGGTAAATCAAAAGTGATTTTATTAAAGAGAAAAAGAGAACCTAAGCATCATAACTTGATTACCTCATCATCGGATCATCTCGATTGATACTAATGAGAGTTTAGTTAATCATGGTGAAGGGGTAAGAGAGAGATGTGTAATAAGTTTGCACGAAAATAAAAGTAGAGAGAGTAAGAGAAAGAGTCTAACTTTATTAAGTAAAAACAGATTACAACTTCTAAAGAAAAGATTACAAGTATATGAAAGAGCTAAGGAACACTACTACTAAGCTAGCAAAAAGAGATTACAAGTTCACTAACAAGAGTACATGAAAAGCTAGAAGAAAGCTTGAAATTAAGAAAGAGAGGGTAAGAACATAAGAGAGAGAAACCTAAAAACAGCAAGGACAACAACTAACAACACCTCCCCACTCAAAATTTTTGAACCCTTGACCCTTGGAGCTTGCTGGAATTTATAGAGAAAAAAATTGTGAAGTACACGCCCCCCCCCCCCCTGTCACTCCTGTGACTGGGGGGCGTGTAATATTAGTTGACTTTGACTGGAGAAAATCTGGCGGGACGACGTCAGGCTCGGGAATTGGTGAACACAGCCCCTGTCACGCCCGTGACTGGGGGCGTGTAATATACAATGGGCCTCAGTTCGGCGAAAGTTGCGCTAGATCAGCCGGGATTGAAACTTGGCGGGACACTCTCCCAAAACACGGGGCGTGACCTCGTGACTTTTGGGCATGACAAGGTATTTTCTGGATTTGGGCTCGAGATCATCAGCGACATTGATCGGGTTACACTCCCCAGGTCACGCCCGTGACCTGGGGGCATGTACTTGGAAAAATTACCAAAATGTCCAAAAATCTGTAAAACATTAAATAAGAGTAAGTTTAAACAAGATTTTCAAAACAAAACTAATATTAAGCTCAAAATAAGTAGAATACAAATATTTAAATAAGAAAATAAATATTTTTGCCCAAATAAATTAAGTTACTTCATCAATGATTGAAATGAAAGAATGCAAGAATTATTCTATTCTCCTTGTCCCATTGTAAGAGATTTTGATAGCGCTCTCTCTCAAGAGTACACCTTGCTTAGGTAGCCGTGGTTCCGGCTCCATAGTAAGAGATTTTGATAGCGCACTCTCTCACAAGTACACCCCGTTTAGGTAGCCGCGGTTCCGGCTCCAAAGCATCCTCCTCTATCATCCCCCCGCCTCCGGCCACTCCTTCAATAACTATGTTGACGTTCGACGCATCTGCCAGTAATTTGGTATCAGAGCATATCCTCCTCGCGTTCTCTGTAGCCACTTCCAACGAGTCCTCCAAAATTTTTTCTGAATTCCACAAACCGACCTCCTGCAAGCTCACTTTTAGCCAGAGCTTTGGGTCGATCCTTTTTCCAAAGCTTCGGGCGAGTTCACGATCCTTCTCCTAGAGCTTCGGACCGATCCTTCTCCCAAAGCTTCGATTTCAAGTTCAAACACAACCAACGACGCCTAGCCGCTCATCGTCGACACAACGCTTCAGCTTCGACGCCGACCTAGCCGCTCGTCGTTGATACCAAAAGTTGATGCCTGATCGATTCCTTGCCGCAGATCCTCCTACCTCGCCAATATGTGGATTCTGTGTGCCTCCAAACTGTCGCTCGAGACCTGCAAAGCTTCGTTCAACCTCCATAACTCAAGAATTCTCCTAGAACAAACATCATATCCTATAACTCACATCTTGTCCTCCATAACTCATGTCATCTCCTCCTCTCCTCAAGAAGCCCACACTCCTAGCCTTTATCCTCGGCTGTATTGAGCCCCACACCTTCCTCGCAAAAGGCAGTAGCCATGCCTCTTCAACTCGAGTCACGCGCCAGCAAACAGAGAGGAGCATAACTATTAATTACTTCAATAATTAAATTAGCAGTGCACCCTTTGTATTCTTATTGGTGTCATTATAGGAAAGCATTGTGGCTCGATGAGAAAAAAAATTGGTACGGGCCTGTACCAAAAGCATGGTTCGCATACCCAACTATGTTTTGAAAGGCGCGCCTGAAGCGTTGGGTGCACGGGGCGCAAGCAGCCGCGCCCTGGCAAGGCCAAGGCGGGTGTTGTACCCCGGGTGCGCCTCAGGCACGCCTAGGCGCGCACCTCGCGAGCCTACCAAGCGCATGTCAGGCGCGCCTTCGAGTATGGCCCGGTCTACAAAAACCGGTTCATTTCATTGCATTAGGTTCATTTTTTTCCGCAGCCTTTTTAGGGCTATGAATCGAGTAGTTGTCGCTGCTCTTCTTTCCCGACTCACGTCCTCCCGGCTCCTCCGCTCTCCTCCGTTCTTCTCGCCGGAGTCACCGCCGCTTCTCTTGCCAACGCCGCTCTTCTTTTCGGAGTCCCGTCTCCATTCCTCTTGATTTTTATACTCGTCGGAGAGTCGAAGACGCAGAAGGAAGCATTAGCCGGCGTCGTTCTTCTTTCCGGAGTCACGGAAACTCCTCCATCCTTTCATCTCCTCTTTTCATTGTAAGAATCATTCTCCTCTTCTTTCTTCTCTTTTTTTTCTGTCTTATCTCCACTTTTCCATATTTTGTACTTGTGTATTTCAAAAATTAGTTCGAAATTTCTAAAATAATAACCAAAATTTAATTCAAAATCTAGAATAATTTATGGCGAGTACTCACATTTTTGTTAGATCCTTCAATGAATCTGGTGTTGACTTACAGTTTTTTTGACATTCTTATGGTTATGACCAGGTGATATTGGTTCATTGTAGATAAAATAAATATGAAAATTGTATAAGTTATGTGAATGTGTAGAGTGAATCCATTAGTTTATATTCCCTGTATGCATACAAATTTTCATCCATGTTTTTGTTATTTCAGATTGTTTATCTTTTGTAACGAGTGAAAAGTCCGCCTATAAATTGTTTATCAATTGAACGTGTACTTCTATTCTAAATGATTTAAAGTTTTCTTCAAGCTTCCACATGTCCTTATAATTAAGCAAAATTTGATTAGAGAGCACATAGAGAACTAGATTATTAATATTGGAGAATTGGGCGCCCAATTCGCTCAATTTCAGCGAATTGGGCGCCCAATTCCCTCAATTTCAGCGAATTGGGCTCCCAATTCGATCAATTTCCTCCCCCCCCCTATTTTTGCGCTTCACGTGCCTAAGGCGCGCGCCTGTATCTTGCTCCTTGCACCTAGGCTCCAGGGCCCCTTTGCGCCTTTGATAACTTAGGTCCACAAGAAAAAATATTTTTTACTAGAAAATTTATTATTTTTTATAAAATAAATTACAAAATGTTAATTAGGACATTTTTATAATCATTTTAATATCCCATTTATCTATAAAAAAATTTAAAATAGATCCGTCCGGACATTGCGCCTTTTAAAATCTGACCGGATATCATTTTTTGTTTTTTAATTCCGAATTTTGTTGGCAGTCCGATAGCAGATGGGACGGACCAAATCTCCCCTACACGGTGAGCATGGTATGCGTCCCATACCAAAAAAATTCCCGGCTCGATGGCGCCTTAAATCCTTTGTATTCTTATTGGACGTCCATTTTGGGGGAGTCAAGCCGGAACATCTAGCTCGGCAATAAACAAAAGATAATTAATCAATTATCAACAAATCTTGCTCATAAATTGTCTCAAAAAATAATCCACATAGAAGTTTGTTATCTTTACCCAAAACCCATAATAGAAAATCAAGATAAGTTTACGGCACAGAAAAACAAGAAAATATAGTTTAGAGTAATATAAAATACAAAACTCATAACTTGACAAATAATTATCATAGAAGAAAAATTCACAGCATGGACATAGAAACTGGAAAAAGGAATTCAAATCCTATAACGCGTATCAAAAAAACACAATAGAGCTCTCAAAAACCATTGAAAAGGGATCATTTAAACAAAGTAATTATAAATGAACCGGATTAAAGCTTACACGGACATACTCGTCGGTTGAGGAGCTTCAGACTTCAATTTTGGTGCAGCGTCAACAAAGGATAAAGACTTCAGTTGGTAATATTCAAGATTCTGGACAAGCTGGTTCCAAACAATTCTACCGTACTTTCTAATTATAGAAGTAAGACATTCCAAAGCAGGCTGCCAGAGAAGAGCGAAACGATTATGAAAGATGCCAATAACTCCATTCAATAATAGAGGAAGATAAGCATCATGAATTTTTCCAGAACCAACGATCATCTGTAATCTGGAGATTAGGATGACAATCTTTCGACAAGAAGATAAGGAAATTGGAGTTGTTTCAATTGAGAGTAAAAGGTCAACAACCTGGTACATCCACATATTTAAGTTCAAGACATCCCAACGATTACTTTCAAGTTTGATAAAAAAAATTAAAAACAATCAAAACATACATTGATGCATCCGAGATTTTCGGCTGAGTCAGATTTTTCATATCTAAATTTCTTGAGAGGCCGATCTTCACATGTAGGAAGCTCATCCAAAATAGGATAATGAGAAATAATTCTTAGTGTTGAAACACGAATTTCCTTACTAGGCAGGACTAAGTTATCTGAAAAAATGCTCATTGAAACACGAGTATCTTCAACATCAATTTCGGTAAATATACCATGAGAGCCACCAGCTTCATTCTTTGACCTGTAATTTAGGATGTAACTATAACAACTTACAAAGGCCCAACATTGAATAAGCCAGAAAACAAGAAAAATAAGAAAGTGATAGGTATTACACCCTAAGAAAGAATCCAAATATTCAGCTGCAGCAAATAAAATTTGTGGTGATGATTTGTATCTTTTTGCTAAATGCAGAAAAATGTATACTTCTGATGGTCCACAACTTTCATGCAATAACTTATGATATGAATTCAGTATAACACCAAGTAGATCTTGCCAAATGGACACTGGAACACCTGCAATGCTGTCTAAAGAAAATTCACAAAGTTAAATCCACAAAAATATGCCCCAAGTAAATTATTAACCAAAACATGGCATACCATAATTGGTTTCCAGAAGTTGATCAAAAACATCAATTAAATTCCTGAGCAGTAATGGACTTAGCCCAGTAAATTGAAACGATGGGTAGCATCTTATAACTCCCCATAAAATAGCTAATTCGGACAAAACATCTGAGATATTATTCATGGTTGCAGGATTACTCAATAAATAAATCCAATACTTTAATTTCTCCATAAAGAATTTGCGAGTTCTTGGTGGAATGTCTTCAAGAAAGTTACAAGAATGTCTCTCAAATAACCTCAGAGACAATAAAAGGGCTTCATCTGGTGAGGTTTCAACCATTTCATCAATGGCACTGGAAATGAAACACAGAAATGTCAACTATATGAATGCATTATCCACAAGATATCACAGAAAAGCAGTTGACAGAAGATACCTTATTATATAATTTCTACAGGAAATCACAACTTCAGGGTCCTTATGAATTAGTTCTTTAACAAAAAATTGCAAACTGAAAAAAAATTGCAAGGAATAATTAATGCGTAAAAACTGAAGACGCAACTAAAATGCTTGTCTGAAATATTTCCAGCAGCAAAGCTCCACAAACATAAACCAACCATCCAATCCATTACCTCGATTGGTCCAGCTTAAATACTGGGTCAAGTTCCTCTGTGAGATATATATAAGATGACCTTTCATGCGTGTCAAGCAGGCAAAGAACTAGGTACAACACCTTATTACAAAAGGCAGGTAGCACACCTTCAGAAGGACAGTCCCCAGACTTCATAACTTCCTCAGAAGTGATGCAGGACTGTATGAGCAATTTAACAAGATCCAACATTTTGTTTGTATCTGGAAAAATAGAAAAAAGAAAAGGCACAAAAAAAATATCATCTACCTGGGATGAAGAATAAAAGAAAGTAAAATCAACCACAAAAACATATTTACAAAAACAAATAATGCATACTCAAAAAATATTAATAATGGGAAAGAATGTCATATCTCACCAAATACATCACTGCCTTTACTAAGATGAATCACATTTTCTAGGAGGCTCAATAACCGAATTGTGTCAGTGAAACACCCCAAAGTTACGCTATCAAATATGTGTTCATACAACCATTTAAATACAAACTTCCGTTCTATCTGATCATCCTCGTCAAATAGCCTATGCAAAATACCATTCACAACATCCTGTACAGCTTCTGAACCTGTAAAGAAAAGCCAAGCTGGTGAGAAAAAAAAAAGAATGAATATCTAATAAATATAGCATAGGTGATGGAGAACAATGCTGGACTACGGGTCACCAGCCGGCGGGGCCTACATTCGTGTATTCGCACAAAAGGCGCTGATCGGATCGGCGATCCAAGACCGCGAGCGCGCCCGGATCGTCGTTTTATTATGTATATGTATTTTACTTTTTTATTTGGATGTGTATTTAGTGTTTTAGGACATCGAGTGTAACGGCCAATCATAGCCGTTCGCGCCCGGTGCCCAACCTCCCCCTCTTGTTATCAATAGGGGCGGATGCTCCATTTATTGGCATTGTTAAATTTGTGAGGGAATACAGATCCGGCAATCATTCGCGGTCCGACGTTGCAGACCCCGGGGTGCTACGTCCCGACTTATTTCCATTTTTTCCATTTTCGTTCCCTAAATCCCTCAACCCACTTACATGTCGTGGAACCACCTAACTATTTGAAGCCTCTCTTAACCACAAGATCTCCTTCCGCCTGCATTCGAACCATCCACTGTTCATCATCTCTCCCACTCGACAAACCAAATCCTAAGGATTCCCGTACGCAAAGTCTCGAAGCCCCCACGCTCTCCATTTCTCGTATGCACATCCCTGCCCACGTGAGTCCATCTCCAGCAAACAACCCCATGCTCGGTCATGTACTGTTCTTCTTCCCTGTCGTGGATCCTCCACTAAGCTGCAAACCACCATTTCCACTATCCTCGCCAGAGATATCGAAGTCCCAGTCGCCACTCCCTCCACTGCCGAGAACTTCCCCCATTCGAGAACTTTCCCCTCAACAGAGACGCTCGACTCCTTCCCCTCACTTGCATCCCGCAAATCAACACCTCCGCAGAGCCTCCTTCAAAAACTGCCGATATTCATCTTCTTTCCCCGCACACACTGGTTCCAGCCAGTCCACTTCCGCCTCCAACAAGGTTCCAGTTAACTGTTCATCATTTTCCTTGCTGCTGCGGGCTTCATCCAGTCCCGTCCCTGTTTGTTTCCCTATTCTTAACCTCCCAGTTTTACTCCCAACAGCAAGCCATAATTATGGGCAACATTCCAGCACGCATCCCCATTGCAAGCCTCAATACCTACAGTCAAGTCCATCCCACGCAGCAGCCATCCACCATCACTTATCCGCCGCCGGCTTTTCATTGCTATGTGAGGTACTATTGTATTGTGTTTTAATTGCTTCATTGATAAATATTGGAAAACACTTCATATTTATTTGGGAATTTGGCTTGTTAGAGTAGTTATTTGTAATTTCCTTTTATCCTAATAAGTATATTTGTGGAGGTTCATAGTTGAAAGTGTTAGATATTGTGTGTATGTATAGGGGCTTATCTGAATTTACCTGTATATGTTCGGGTCTTGTATATATAACTCCAAGATGGGTCATTATTGATATGCAATATACTTTTCTAAGATGGTATCAGAGGGAGGTTTAACTCTCCTGATCCCTTTCCGCATGAGGTTTAACTATATTCGTATTTTTCGCTCCGACTCAGAGGGGGAGTACCTATCGCATGAGTTCCGTGACCTTCTCTCCTCTCATGGCACGCTCCCGCAGCTCTCCTGTCCTGGTGCTCATTCCCAGAATGGCACTGCGGAAAGGAAACATCGCTACATCATTGAGACCGCTCGCACTCTTCTTTTGGATTCCAATGTTCCCCCACATTTTTGGGATGAGGCTGTCTCCCACCGCTGTCTATCTCATCAACCTTCAGCCATCCACTTTCCTTCAGGGTCGGTGTCCCGGTGAGTGTTTGTTCTCTCATCCTCCTCGATACACTCATCTTCGTGTGTTTGGATGTCTGTGTTATGTCCAATTACCACCACGTGAGCGGACTAAGCTCTCTGCTCAGTCTGATGCATGTGTTTTTCTAGGCTACAGCTCAGAGCACAGGGGTTACCGCTGTTATGACCCTTTTACCCGTCGTCTTCGTATTTCTCGTGATGTCACATTCGTTGAGGACCAACCTTTCTTCCTTTCTTCATCCACCTCTGCTTCACCCTCATCCACTACCCCGGCTGATATTCAGTTCCTTATTTTTCCTACCGTACCAACCACCTGTTTTGCCACCATCGTCAGACCAGTCACCAGCAGAGCTACCGCCATCATCGTCATCTCCCTCTTCTGAGTCCTCTCCACCTCCTCATGTTCTGCCATCTCCCGGCCCTCTACCTCTTATTCTCCACCACTACACTCGTCGTGCTCCGACTACCCCACAGGTGCCCCCAGTCTTCAATGGGAGTGTCGTGGATGATCCGCCTGCCAGACGTTACCCCCTTCGAGATCGACATCCACCAGATCGCCTCAGTTTTACCACCCAGCCACTCGACCTCACTGTTCTTCCTGCTACCTCCACCGGTACTCCAGAGCCTAGTTCCTACCACGAGGCTGCTCAGGTTCCTGAGTGACAGGCCGCTATGTTTGATGAGTTGGCTGCTCTTGAGCGTACCTCTACTTGGGATCTTGTGCCTTTTCCTCCTGGTGCTGTTCCCATCACTTGCAAGTGGGTCTATAAGATCAAGACTCGCTCTGATGGTTCTATTGAGCGGTACAAGGCTCGCCTGGTTGCTCAGGATTTTCAGCAGGAGCATGGTCGAGACTATGATGAGACTTTTGCTCCTGTGGCACACATGACCACGATCAGGACACTTGTTGTTGTTGTCCATCGTTGGTCCCTATTTCAGCTGGATGTGAAGAATGTGTTTCCTCACGGTGACCTACAGCAGGAGGTCTACATGGTTCCTCCTCCCGGTTTTGTTGCTCCTCCTGGCATGGTTTGTCGGTTGCATCGTGCTCTCTATGGTCTCAAACAGGCTCCTCGAGCCTGGTTCGAGCGCTTCAGCTCTGTCGTTACAGCCGCTGGTTTTCAGCCCAGACAGCAAGACCCGACCCTGTTTGTTCACACCTCTTCCCGAGGCTGGACTCTTCTTCTGCTCTATGTGGATGATATGACCATCACTGGTGATGACCCGGCTTTCATTGATTTTGTCAAGCATCACCTGCAGCAGCAATTTCAGATGACAGATTTGGGACCTTTGAGCTATTTTCTGGACATTGAGTTCTCTTCCACCTCTGTAGGGTTCCAACTCTCTCAGCAGCGGTATACTACTGATCTTCTAGCTCGGGCTGCTCTTTTCGACACCCCCACTGTTGCCACACCGATGGAGCTTCACCTGCAGCTTCAGGCTGATGAGGGGATCCCTCTTGCTGACCCCACTCGCTATCGTTATTTGGTCGGCAGCCTGGCCTATCTCACCATCACTCGGCCAGATATTGCTCATACAGTCCATGTGTTGAGCCAGTTTGTCAGCACTCCTACATCAGTCCATTATGCTCACTTGCTGCGTGTACTGCGTTACCTTCGTGCGACTCCTGGCTGTGGTCTGTTCTTCTCCAGCAGCAGTTCCCCCCAACTTTCTGCTTTCTCTGATGCTACTTGGGCTAGTGATCCTTCTGATTGTCGCTCTGTCACTGATTTCTGTCTGTTTTGGGGCTCCTCCTTGCTTGCCTGGAAGTCCAAGAAACAGTCTGGTATTTCCCGCTATAGTACTAAGGCTGAGCTACGCGTCATGGCGTCTACGACCGAGGAGATTATCTGGCTTCGTTGGCTTCTTACAGATTTTGGCATTGTCTCCTCGGGACCGACCACTCTCTTTTGTGACAACACTAGTGTCATTCAGCTCACTCCGAATCCAGTGAAGTTTTCCCTCTCCAAGCACATTGGAGTCGACGTCTTCTTCCTCCGTGAGAAGTACGGCCGACGTACATTGGTTCCCCAGTATGTTCCCACCGAGCATCGGATTGCGGACTTGTTCACAAGCCTCAGACGAGGGTTCAGCATGACTACCTTATGTACAAACTCTCGATGTATGATCCCCCGTGAGTTTGAGGGGGGGTGTTAGATATTGTGTGTATGTATAGGGGCTTATCTGTATTTACCAGTATATGTTCGGGTCTTGTATATATAACCCCAAGATGGGTCATTATTGATATGCAATATACTTTTCTAAAAGAAAGCACCCCGTGCATAATCGAATATAATATTGCTTGCTCACTTGAAATTCAACTTCACCTTGCGATTTATTTACCGAACTTATAAAAGTATAACTGCTAAGTTTTATTTTCGGATTAAAGTAAAATAGCTCATGCATCATTTAGGTTGGAATTGTTTGAGCCCACTGTGCATTATCCACTTAGGATTGCAATAGAGTTTGCATGCTCAAGTCACACGGCCTACCCTGCATCAAATTTAAGCCCTTAAAAATCAGAAATAAATTAAGTGTAGAGATAGAGAGAGAGAATTTTAAACTGGGGAACATGAGTAGGTGGGAGAGAAAGGAATACAACACAACGGAAGTAGGTGAGGGATAAATATAAGAAAACAAGAACACAATTGGTAGATTATTTAGTTTTGTGGACACTCTTTTATCCTAGTAGTTTCCACTATGATTTTAGCATTTTGAGATGAGCCTATTATATTAGAGAAATTATTTATACCACTGTTAATATCTAGCTCGTGATGGTTATATGGTGTGGAGCCCGGACAAACACATAATATACGAAAATTTATAGGTGGGGATAAATATAGCATAAGCCCTTAAAGGATGAAAAGTCAATATAAAAAGTCCCAATGACTTCGGGGGCAACGAGTACACCTTCAATAACAGTTGGATCTTAGTTTGTAGAGTCATCACTAGATCCAACTGAGATTAAAACAATAAGAAACTATCACAAAATAAGTCTACATATATCACTTGTTAGCAATATTTCAAAAGTCAAAAGGAATAAAGTCGGGAGTTCTACCTATCATGACCAAAGACACGGCTCATAAGACCCAGAAATTTATATTACAGAGGTTAAATAAAATAATAGGACAAATAAAATAAAGGAAAAAACCTGAAATAAATCCAATACAATCATTTGGTTCATATTCTAAATCCAAAGTCTACTTTACACACATATAAATCAAACATAATGAAAACGGAAAATAAAATAACTAATTATGCCTTCCTAAGTTCTTATTCTCCAAGCTCCTCATCAAGCAAGTCTTCAACTCTAATTAATACATTTAATGGAGAAGTGAATGAAAGTTGATGTATCAAATAATGGCAGAAGAATCTGACGCAGATATAATTGTGAGCCTGAGGCATAAAATGAGTAGAATAGTAAGAGAGATTTGATGTGAGAGAGGAAGTGCAGCGACTCGGACTTAGGACTTCGATGTTTCTAAGACACAGTATTGCAGCGAGTCTGCGCATTTAACTCCATTATTGCTAAAAATTTGAGCTCAAATTTCTACAACAAAATAGTGTTGCAGAGAGGAACAATCTTAATCTTCTTGAGGTAGCCCGGTCTTCTATGTTGCAAAAGAATGTTCCTATCACTTATTAAAATGCATTTCAAACGCCACTTGCTACTATATTAACAAATTTCCTTCCTCCATTCTTGACTGACTTTCCTTTCTCTACTCATTTTCCTCCACCCCTCCCTTTTTGTGACTTCTTAGGCTTTTGGTTAACATGTCGTATGTTCATCACTTTGTTCAACAAGTCGATAAATTGGCACCTGTGCAACCAAGTATGTCTCTACATGGTACTCTTTAACATAATAGGGCTATGTGCTATTTCCGGCTACCAAAAAAATTGTGACATCTATTGATGTCACCCTCCTTGATGATCCACGGTTCTTTTTTTCTTTCATTCAAGTCACATTCTCCAGAGTGGCCTCGTTCTAATGGTCTTTGTTACTCCTATTTTATGTTACTGAACTACACCTCTCATTGTTATTGGTACACTGGCACCTCAACCATGAACTCTGTTTTTTAAGGATACTCAGATAGTTGCCTCCATCAACCACCACCTACCTAGGTCTTTGCCTACCGCAGAGTTCGTCGGAAGAACCCACCACCTACTAATGTTATCACTGCATCGAAAGATCTTCGCCATGTCATTCTCAAGGGTAAGTGTTCATGTACTATCGGTGTTGTAGATGTCGGGTGCCATGTCCGATATATCATTCGACATAAAGGATTTGGGGAGAAAACGCCACGACATCATTTTATTAAGCGACTGAGCGGCAATATTTTGTTTTGTGCATCTCTCTGCGCCTAACTTCAACAACTCTCTCGTCTCGCTCTCATTTGGTGCTCTTTATGTCGTTTATTGTTGTCGACATCTCTTTCTTACGTAATTTATAAACATACATTATGTGTATATATATATGACTAATTATACATAGAGAACAAGTTCTCTGAAACCTTACACAGAGAACCATCAAATTGACCCCCAAATGTTTGTTATTTTAAAAAGTGATCAACATGAAAGTTGTAGATCTCGATGAGATCTACAACTTTCATGTTAATCCCTTTTTGAAATAACACCGTTTAGGCCCCCGATTTGGGCCCCGAAAAAAGTCACGCCAAACTTAATTTGTCTGTACATTTGTTCATGTTGACTTTTTTGACTTTTTTCGGGGCCTAAACGGTGTTATTTCAAAAAGTGATCAACATGAAAGTTGTAGTTCTCATCGAGATCTAAACCTTTCATGTTGATCACTTTTTGAAATAACAAACATTTGGGGGTCAATTTGCTGGTTCTTTGTGTAAGGTTTCAGAGAACTGGTTCTCTATGTATAACTACTTGTATATATACTTATTGGGTAATTTATAAATATACATTAAGTGTACAAATGTACATATTTACAGAAAATGTATATAACAACAACAAAACTCATATAGTCCCCAATCAAAAATATATATATAAGAATAAATTTATTTAAATATTAAAATCTGGCATTGTAAAATAACTCTGATATATCTCCACCAATACGACATTTCAAACGCAAACCGACATGAATCCGACATCTACAACCATGTGTACTACTTGCCAATAATCATTTGTTGAAATTGTCACATTTCATCATATAACTACATCACTTCACATGTTTGTATGTTCACTTTCTCTTCCGCCCTTTACTTAATTCATGAGGCCCGATGACATCCGAGTTAGCAGGATGCGTTGGAGAAGAGGCGAATCTTATGGGGCCAATCGAAGTTTGGAGTTGGTCCCTTTTGCCTACAGGACATTCCAGTGTTGGTTGTTGGTGCGTGTTCACTGAATAATTATGTTCAAAGCCTAAAGAAGAGGCTTGTTGTTCAAGGGTTTACTCAGTAGAATATCATTAATTATGAGGAGAATTCTAACTGGTTGCAAGCTTAATATAGTCCCAGTGTTGGTCTCTCTTATTGCTTATCATCGTTGGAGGTTATGTAAGTTTGATGTTAAACAAGTCTTCCTCGACATCGATTTGATTATGACCATGTACATTCAACAACCGCCATGGTACGAGACTATAGGAAAACTTTTTTATATTTTAAAGTAATCCATGTATGGCCTTAAACGATCTCCCAGAGCTTAGTTCTGATGTAAACCAATCTAAGGTTTTGAAGTAAAAAAAAATTCCTTAGCAAGAAATGTTTTATTTGTTATAAAATAAGATTAAGAGTTTGAAAATTTATAAGTTGATTTTAAATTTTTAAAAGGCCGAGAGTGCCCAAAACTGAATTTGCATGCGAGATCACTCCCGACGTCCGAACTTCGCAAAGATCGTTAATCGTTATTAGAAAAATATTCTGAGGTGTTTAACGGATTAAACCCATGCGAGATTTGTAATTCCACAAGCAAATACACACATAACAATTTATGAAATAACGGTAATTAAAATAGGTCGAACGTTCGGGCAAGCTTAAATTAATTAATGAGGACGCATAAAATTAAACTAAGGGGCATAGGTGCGGTGAGGCTACCCCGCAACAAGATTCTGATCCAGTCCAGGCACAATTGGCACGGTTGGAGACCCGGTGGCTGATTGGCGACATGAAGCGGTAAGACAACCAACTGACGGAAAGAATGGCTCGACATCGACGTCAGTCGGGCAGGTCGTCGGAGTCAGAGCGAAGTCAACAGCGACCTTGCAGGCGGAGTGGGGCGCCGGGTGGCTCAGGGGGACGGGATCTGACAAGCGGCGGTGCTACGTGCGGCGTGCGGCAGGGAGAGATATCGTCATGAAGTCTGAGGCCCTTTGGAGTTCACTGAAGCTACTTTGGCGGTTGTTTGGTGGCTATTGGGGCTTGCCAACGGGAACGAAGGGGGGAGGGCGGTGGTTCATCGGGAAGGGTTGTTGTCGGTAATACAGAGGGAACAAAAATAATTTTGTTTCTCTGTTCAATCCGGGTTGCCTGTCCCTTACAAATGACTGCATTTAATAGCCACCAGCAATAATTTATCCAAATACAAGATTTCCACCGGTCGATCAAACCGAAGAGCCAAAACAAGTATATGAAATGAAAATGAAATGAAATACAAAAATAAAAATAAATATATGGGTAAGAACTACGATGCGACGAAGGATGCATTAAGTACAATAAGTTAAACCAATTAGTTCAAGTTATTAGTGTTGAAGCCGGGAAAATCCCTACTCCAAAATATTTGAATCATTGCAGCATAAGGTTGCTGATTCTGCGGTCAAACGCCACAGCTCGAATAGCTAGAGAAGGAGAGAGAAAGATGTCTATAAGCACACGTCAAGTGCTCCAGCAGGGAGGTCCCATCACGTACCCGAAAGTTTGGTAGAAACTTCCCCTCCGTAACCAAAAGGTTGGGCGAGGTACTAGGAAGGCACGAACTTGGCGAGTACCCAATTTGGGGGGATCTCGTCATCTTTCAAAAGTGTCATTTCTAGTACCCATGGGGGTCTATTTATAGACAAATCCAAAGGGGAATGTTGGCAAGTATCCAGCCTCTGCTAGTGGGTTACAAGGGATGCTCGCCCGTACCCGCGAGTTACTCGTCATACTCACCCAAGCTCGCCCAAGCTCACCATTGCTCGCTCAAGCACACCACTGCTCGCTCAAGCTCGTCTCTGCTCACCTGGTGAGGTCTGCGAATAGGCGTCTCCTTAGGCATTTCTGATCTCTATGAATTACGGGTTATACAATTACATTTCTACGTAGTTCATTGATTTTTTTTTCTCTTTTTTATTCAACATCATTAGGAGGGCTAGAGGAGTGAAAAAATAACTAAAGAACAGAACACCAGACTAGAACCGAACCGAGCGGTTTGGGTCGGTTCTCGTGGGTCTTATTTCAGTTGTGGGTCCAAAATTTTCAGAACCGAGCGCTTGGTTCAATTCTCGAATCTCGGTTCTTACATTTGGGTACTCATAACCGACCCGAGATCTGAGTTATTGAAATTGAGGCCCCATTTGTTTGAGCTTATTGGCTCCGGTCCGTTTGGGCGAAACGGCGGTTCAGGAAGCCGGCCGTTTGTTTTTCCGCCCCGTTTCAACCCGCTCGCCGTTTCTCCAAAGCCTCGAAACATCGCTGTTCGAAACCTAAGGGCAAGCTTCCGTTTTATCGCGTTTTCCGCTTCGCGAAACGAAACAAAGGAGAAGGCGGCGATCCACGACCTCGGGCCGTCATCATCAACGACTTCCGGCGTCGTATTCCTTCTGTCCTGGTTCCCGCGACTCGGCGGCGATCTCTAGCATCATCAGCAACTCCTGCGGCGGCGATCTTTTCATCAACGGCCTCATCACACAGCGAGGCCGGCGGCGTCGGCCTCTAGCCACAGCGGCGTCGATCTCTAGCCATCGGCCTCTAATCTATCTTTCCCGGGTAGCA
Source organism: Platanthera zijinensis (assembly GCA_039513925.1). NCBI lineage: Eukaryota > Viridiplantae > Streptophyta > Magnoliopsida > Asparagales > Orchidaceae > Platanthera > Platanthera zijinensis. The sequence continues at coordinate 3,514,599 of CM077089.1, forward strand.
GCTCTTCACAGGCCATCCTTTATTGGTGCAAGCAGTGCAATCTTGTGCCGACAGCTTCTTCCTAGCTACCTTTCTCGCACAATCTCACAATTAGGGGTAATCTCTTCAACGATTTTTGCTATCTGTTTGTGTTCAATTGATCTGTTGTGTTAGGTATTGCTTCATTTCTCTTCACCGATTTTTGTATTGGCTGTGTGTGTGTGTTCAGCAAGTGATTGCTGTGTGTGTTTGTTATGTGTGCGTGCTATGTGTGTGTGCTATGTGTCCAGTGCTAAGTGCAAGCAAGTGATTGCTATGTGTGTGTGCTATGTGTCCAGTGCAAGCTGCAAGCAAGTGATTTCTCTTCACCGATTTTTGTATTGGCTGTGTGTGTGTGTTCAGCAAGTGATTGCTGTGTGTGTGTTCAGCAAGTGATTGCAAGTGAGTGCTGTGTGTGTGTGTTATGTGTGTGCTCTATGTGTGTGTGCTATGTGTCCAGTGCAAGCTGCAAGCAAGTGATTGCTACGTGTGTGAGATATGTGTGTGTGCTATGTGTCCAGTGCAAGCTGCAAGCAAGTGTCCAGTGCAATGTGTGTGTGCAATGTGTGTGTGCTATGTGTGTGTGCTCTATGTGTGTGTTCTATGTGTCCAGTGCAAGCTGCAAGCAAGTGATTGCAGAATGTGGGTTAATGTGCAGTGTTATGTGTGTGTGCCGTGCTATGTGTCCAGTGCAAGCAAGTGAGTGTTGTGTGTGTGTGCTATGTGTGTGCTCTATGTGTGTGTGCTATGTGTCCAGTGCAAGCTGCAAGCAAGTGTCCAGTGCAATGTGTGTGTGCAATGTGTGTGTGCTATGTGTGTGTGCTCTATGTGTGTGTTCTATGTGTGTGTTCTATGTGTCCAGTGCAAGTTGCAAGCAAGTGATTGCAGAATGTGGGTTAATGTGCAGTGTTATGTGTGTGTGCCGTGCTATGTGTCCAGTGCAAGCAAGTGAGTGCTGTGTGTGTGTGCTATGTGTGTGCTCTATGTGTGTGTGCTATGTGTCCAGTGCAAGCTGCAAGCAAGTGTCCAGTGCAATGTGTGTGAGATATGTGTGTGTGCTATGTGTCCAGTGCAAGCTGCAAGCAAGTGTCCAGTGCAATGTGTGTGTGCAATGTGTGTGTGCTATGTGTGTGTGCTCTATGTGTGTGTTCTATGTGTCCAGTGCAAGTTGCAAGCAAGTGATTGCAGAATGTGGGTTAATGTGCAGTGTTATGTGTGTGTGCCGTGCTATGTGTCCAGTGCAAGCAAGTGAGTGCTGTGTGTGTGTGCTATGTGTGTGCTCTATGTGTGTGTGCTATGTGTCCAGTGCAAGCTGCAAGCAAGTGTCCAGTGCAATGTGTGTGTGCTATGTGTGTGTGCTATGTGTCCAGTGCAAGCTGCAAGCAAGTGTCCAGTGCAAGCTGCAAGCAAGTGTCCAGTGCAATGTGTGTGTGCTTGTCGTGCTATGTGTCCAGTGCAAGCAAGTGAGTGCTGTGTGTGTGTGTTATGTGTGTGCTCTATGTGTGTGTGCTATGTGTCCAGTGCAAGCTGCAAGCAAGTGTCCAGCTACGTGTGTGAGATATGTGTGTGTGCTATGTGTCCAGTGCAAGCTGCAAGCAAGTGTCCAGTGCAATGTGTGTGTGCAATGTGTGTGTGCTTGCCGTGCTATGTGTCCAGTGCAAGCAAGTGAGTGTTGTGTGTGTGTGTTATGTGTGTGCTCTATGTGTGTGTGCTATGTGTCCAGTGCAAGCTGCAAGCAAGTGTTCAGCTACGTGTGTGAGATATGTGTGTGTGCTATGTGTCCAGTGCAAGCTGCAAGCAAGTGTCCAGTGCAATGTGTGTGTGCAATGTGTGTGTGCTTGTCGTGCTATGTGTCCAGTGCAAGCAAGTGAGTGCTGTGTGTGTGTGTTATGTGTGTGCTCTATGCGTGTGTGCTATGTGTCCAGCTACGTGTGTGAGATATGTGTGTGTGCTATGTGTCCAGTGTAAGCTGCAAGCAAGTGTCCAGTGCAATGTGTGTGTGCTATGTGTGTGTGCTATGTGTCCAGTGCTAAGTGCAAGCAAGTGATTGCTGTGCAAGCAAGTGATTGCTATGTGTCCAGTGCAATGTGTGTGTGTTATGTGTGTGTGCTATGTGTCCAGTGCTAAGTACAAGCAAGTGATTGCTGTGCAAGCAAGTGATTGCTATGTGTCCAGTGCTAAGTGCAAGCAAGTGATGTTTTTTGTGTGTTAAATGTGCAGTGTTATGTGTGTGTGCAGTTACTAATTTCTGTAGATTTTAATATAGGTTTATGGGTAAACATAAAGATGGTGGTGTAAGTGCGAATTGGGAGGCCAATGATGTTTTAATTTTCTGTGATCTGTGTTTGAAAGAAATCGAGTTGGGTAATCGTCCAACGACACACTTTAGTAGGGATGGTTGGAATAACCTGACAACACATTTTCACGCTCGCACGGGGAAGGCGTATGATCGAACACAAATGAAGAACAAGTGGGATCAGCTTAAAAAAGATTGGAAATTATGGAGGGACCTGAAGGGTCGTGAAACGGGGTTGGGGTGGGATCCTATTCGCAAAACAATTCTTGCTTCTGAAGATTGGTGGAAAGACCGACTCAAGGTATGGACAATAGAGCCTTAGATTTTTATTATTTGTGTTATGTGGCTTATGTCTAACATGTTGAATGTTTCATTTCAGGTATTCCCGAGTGCAAGAAAATTCCAATTTGCTGGAATATCACCAGAGTTGGAGGAGAAGCTGCATATGATGTTTAGCCAGGTCGTTGCAAATGGAGATCTTGCATGGGCTCCAAATTCAAGAATCTTTGAGCATGAGTCAGTCGCCGAACATGATGGGTCTCCCGAACATGCCACTCAGGGCAGCGACGACATCGAGGATACGGCAGCTAAACTGAAAAGGGCAGCTAAGGGTAAAAGTACAAAGATTGCTGCAAAGAAGTCAAGGAGTTCAGCATTGGATGAGTTAGTGGAGACATCGCGCATTATTGGCCGTTGCATGCAGGAGCCGCCTCGCATACAGATCTCGTCATCCCTATACACCATTCCTGAGGCTATTTCAGAGCTAGAAACCATGCCAGAGGTTATGGCTGAATCAAATATGGACTTCTATCACTACTGCATCGTCTTTCTGAGACAGAAACAGAATCGAGAAAGTTTTATGAGCATGCGGCAAGATCGTCGTCTCACTTGGCTGCAGGATTGTTATCACAAAAAACTGGAGTAGTTGCCCCTTTTTCTATCATGTGATCAGCTTGTGTGTGTTTTCCATTTGATGTTATGCTGGATTAGTTTGCTTTGATGCACTTCACTTTTTGCTGGACATTTACTACTATATGTTGCTTTGCTTTGCATTATTGTTTGTTGTGATAAGATTTACTTATTATGTGATGCCAGTGCTTTATTTGTGTGTCTTCAGATGTGCTTTAAATTATTGTTGTTTTCTTTAACACAGATTGACAATGCTTAGCCCGGATCAAACTCATAGTTCGGACGAGGAGACTAGGCAGCATGTTGCTAATTGCTTTTATCATAATACAGCAATTGGGGGACAACAGTTGGTACTAGCTATTTCTCAGCAGTTACCATTGGGAGGTGGAACCTCGAACACACCTTGTATGACATCAAGCCAAACCGGTGCTAGATGGATTGGTGAACTTTTGGAAGGACACCCTCACAGATTTTTCAGTGCCTTTAGAATGTCGAAGGTAATATTTATTGATCTACTGGCTCTCCTCACACAGCAATATGGATTGCTTGGATCCAGGAGGACTCTCCCACGCGAAGTACTTGCAATTACTTTGCAGATTTTAGGCCACAATTTATCAATGCAAATTGCAAGCGAACGTTTTCAACACTCTACGGAAACAATACATAAATTTTTTACAAGGGGTATAAATGCAATTAAGCTACTATCTGCTGATGTCATTCGTCCTGTAGATCCACAGTTCAGTGATATTCCCCCACAAATTTTAAATGACACTCGATACATGCCATTTTTTAAAGACTGCATAGGAGCAATTGATGGAACACATGTGGACGCTCGAGTACCTGCTGATCGACAAGTTTCTTACATTGGTCGACATGGCACAACGACGCAGAATGTCAAGGCTGTTTGTGATTTCAACATGTGTTACACTTTCGCATTAGCAGGTTGGGAGGGTTCTACTCATGATAGCCGTATATTTCAGCGTGCTCTTATGAACCGCAGTTATAATTTCCCATACCCACCCCCTGGTGAGTCTTTTGTATCTTGAATCTCTTTTTTATAACAAATATTGAAAAATATTTTAGTAACACTTCGCCTGATACATATAAATTTGCAGGCAAATATTACGTAGTGGATGCCGGTTATCCACTACAGCGCGGTTTTCTAAAACCATATTCAGGCACGCGCTATCATTTACCAGATTTTAGAAGGGGCAATAGACCCATACAAGGGCGCCATGAAATATTCAACCAGGCTCACTCATCGTTGCGAAGTGTTATAGAACGTTCATTCGGCGTGTGGAAAAAAAAATGGAAGATACTACGGGATATGCCGCCATACAGTTTGTCCAAGCAACGAGACATTGTGATTGCAACAATGACACTGCATAACTACATTCGCAGACATCCATCCCGTTCAGACATTCATTTTCGTGCTTGTGATGTAGACGAACAGTTCATTTATCCAGCGGGTATTCAGAACAGAACTGGCCATGTGGGCTCAATTAGTGGAGACGAGGTGAGAGGGATTCGGGTAGGAGTGGAAGAGATGGTGGCATTGCGTGACTCAATTGCCGAACAACTCTACCGAGCTTGAACGCATTTTCATATTTTTAAAAGGTTTACATGTACTGTGAAATATTTATCTATGTTTGAGCTGGGGCTTACGATAACGGCCATCGCCGGTGTTTAATAAAAAAATTGGTTTGTTTATTTCATTTAATAATTAAGAAGAAAAAAATTCTACCGCGAATCTCCATTTCCAAACACAGTATTACCAAACAGTTCTCAGTTTCGAACAGCTCTGCAAACGCAGACAAGCCAAATAGAACTCCATTTACAACATCCAGTTTCCAACAGCTCCCATTACAAACCTACCTTTACAATAGCTCCTTTTACAAACGCCACCGCTAAACCAAATGAACCCTGAGTATCAAAAATATAGGAATCGTCTGATCCTTATTTCAATCAATATGAGTTTTTTGTTACGCCCCCGAACGCGGCACAGTTCTTTGGGCGTACATACGCTCGCAGGCGCAAGGAGAAGACAAGCGACAATGGGGATGAACCATCCGGTTCAGCCCCCACTCTCTGAGGACGATGGCTAGCAAGGCTAGGGGGGCTAAACCCACCCGGTTCAGCCCCGGTTGGGAGAGGTCGGCCGGCCTCTCTTGGCCCCGGGTCTTTTTATACCCGGGCCCCTTCTCTTGGAGCATGTTTGGATATTTTGAGGTATTTCTCTTCTTCCTCCTCTCTAACCCTAATTTCTCCCTAGTTATCTCCTTAGCCTCCTTCGCTCTAGTTTTCTCCTAACATTTGGTATCAGAGCATTCGTCCTAACGGTCATGGTGAACACCCGCTCGCAAGAAAAGGTCAACCGATTGGAAACCCTAGAGGAAAACTACGTCGACTTGACGAATCCGGTTGCCGCCATCGAGGAAGAGATGAGGGCATCCACACAACGGTTGGAAGAACGGATCGACGCCCGCATGGAAAAAATCAAGTCCAAGTTAGCGCAAAATTTAAAAGGGAAGGAGACGGTGCATGAAGAGACCAGCGGATTGCACAACCAGGCGCCCGATTCCCACGCATCGCGATTTCCGGCGACGCAAGTGGGGGAAATGGCCGATCTAGCACGCGTAGGAGCGGGATCCAGCAGATGCGTAGGTGGCGCGGGCGGCGGAGCAGCAGCGGGCTGGGGGACGCGGGGTTTCTCCTGCGACGGGATCCGCCCAGATCGGGCCGACGGACTGCGGTATGGGACGCCCGCCTTGGGCACGGTTCGGCGGCGAGCAGGGAGGAGCCGGGCGGGCTCCAGGCATTCCGGCAGGAGGTGCAGGGGGTCTCTAACCCCAGTCGCATGGCGTTGGGCCTCCAGGGGGCTACGGAGCCGGCGCTCCTTGGGGAGGCCAACCACATCAAGGCTATCTGGGCCATCTACATCAAGGCCACTCGGGTGCAAACATCAGCCCTATGGAGCTGAGACGACCGGCGTGGAATGGGCAAGGCCCAGGTTGACAAGGGCAAGCCGCTCCGCGGGCGTACATGCCTCCAAAGTTGACGCGCATGAATTTTCCAAGGTTCAACGAAGGGGTCGCGGTAGAGTGGGTGCAGAAGGCCGAGCTTTTTTTCAGTTATCAAGAGTTTCCGGAGGGCCAATGGGTACAGCTAGCATCTTTTCACCTAGAGGATGACGCATTTCAGTGGACGCAGTGGTTCCTGAGGGATAGGGACTATGTGCCCTGGACTAATTTTGTGGAAGGCTTCACCGCCATATTTGGGTCACTGGAGTACGAGGACTTTGAGGCCCTCCAGCAGAAGCTACGTCAGAAGGGAACGGTGACGGAGTATCGAACGGAGTTCAAAAAATTGGCGAATCGGGTGCATTGGGAGGAGAAGGCGTTACTCAACTGCTCTGTATCGGGACTGAAGGATCATTTACGTGATGAGGTATACGCCTATATGCCACACAGTCTGAACCATGCCATTAGCCTGGCCCGCATTCAGGAGGAGCGCTTCAACAGGCAGCGAAGCCGCATCATAGGGAGGCCCACGACGTCCCCGACGGCTGTCAGGAGGGAACAACCGGCGGTTGACAAACCGACGGTGACACGATTATCATGGGCCGAGCTGCAGGCAACGAAAGAAAAAAGGTTATGCTTCAACTGCGACAACAAGTTCACGCCCGGGCACAAGTGTCAGAAGATACTGGTTTTATGTTGTATGAGGACGTGGAGAATGTGGAAGAGGAGCCCTCCCCGGAGTCGGAGTGGGTTGGGGATTTGGATTTGACTGAGTTCGATGTGTCCATACAGGCAATGGCAGGATGCAACGCTCCCCTCACTATGTGGATGGCGGGGAAGATTAGTCAGGAGAGGGTGACAATTCTGGTTGATAGTGGGAGCACCCACAACTTCATACATCCTGACGTGGCGCAGCGGGCGGGACACGAGATTGATACGGGAGTCTCCCTTCAGGTCATGGTGATGGATGGAAGCAAACTTCAGTGCGAAGGAGTTTTGAAGGATGTGGAGCTACGCATACAAGGGTACTCAGGGCGTACGGATGTCTATCTTCTACCGATCAGAGGCTCTGACATGGTGCTTGGGGTTCAGTGGTTGCAGCAATTGAGGTGGGTGACCTTTGACTGGAATCAGATGACGATGAAATTCCTTCAGAATAGGAAGCAGTATTGTCTGGGGGCCACAAATCCACCCCGATGAAGGAGGTATTCCTTAGGAGTTTGGAGCGACTAGAGAGTCAGGACAGCACGATGGCAGTGATCATAGAGGTTACATCGGCACCCACCGCTCCTCCCGTCGTACCAGTTCAGATGCAGGCGCTGCTAGCCCAGTATGCAGATATATTTCAGACACCCCGCACACTTGCACCGCCGCGGTTCAGAGACCATCAGATCCAGCTCAAGACGAGCGCGGAACCCACGAATATTCGACTGTACCGCTACCCGTTACATCCAGAAGGCTGATATAGAGCGCAGCGTCAGGGAAATGCTCACCTCTGGAGTTATCAGTCCTAGTACCAGTTCCTTCTCATCTCCCATCATTCTAGTAAAGGACGGTTCGTGGCGCTTTTGTGTTGATTACCGCGGCCTGAACAGTTCAATCATCAAGGATAAGTCCCCCATTCCTCTGATCGAGGAACTATTAGACGAGCTACATGGTGCTCGCCTCTTCACCAAGCTTGACCTCCAGTCAGGCTACCACCAGATTCGAATGCGCGAGGAGGACATCCACAAGACAGCATTTTGTGCGCATGATGGACACTATGAGTCCCTGGTGATGCCTTTTGGGCTCACCAATGCCCCTTCCACATTCCAGGCAGTTATGAACGAGATCTTTCATCCTCTCCTCCGTCGGTCCGTGCTGATATTCTTTGACGACATCCTCATCTATAGTACCTGTTGGGAAGAGCATCTGACTCATGTCGAGCACGTCTTTACCATACTCCGCCAGCACCAACTCTACGCCAAACAGTCGAAGTGTTCGTTCGGACAAGAGGAGGTGGAGTACTTGGGGCATTTGGTCTCCGCTAGCGGGGTCAAAGCTGATCCCAAGAAGATCGAGAGCATGTTGTCGTGGCCACGACCTCATACGGTCTGCGCACTCCGGGGCTTCCTGGGACTGACGCCTGACGGGATATTATAAGCGATTCGTGAAGGAATGACAAGATTTCTCGCCCCTTGACTCAGTTATTACAGAAGGACGCCTTCCAGTGGGTTGACGAGGCGGAAGAGGCTTTTAAGGCCCTTAAGGGCCATGATGACCACACCGATCCTCTCCCTCCCAGATTTCAATAAGGAGTTTGTGTTGGAGACAGACGCATCGGGCGTGGGCATCGGTGCGATGTTGATGCAGGAGGGCCGACTCCTAGCCTTTTATAGCAAGGCGTTGGCTCCCCGTACTTTGGGGCTCTCTACTTACGAGAAGGAAATGTTGGCTATTATCCATGCGGTGGCCATGTGGCGACTTTATTTGTTGGGACACCATTTCAAAATCCGGATGGACCATCAAAGTTTGAAGCACTTCCTGGAGCAGCGCGTCTCTTCTCCACTGCAGCAGAAGTGGGTGACGAAACTGTTAGGGTATGATTATGAGATTCCCTACAGACAGGGCAAGGAGAACATGATTGCAGATGCCTTATCTCGGTTACCGGAGAGCACCGTCGCCCAGATTTTTGATCCCCTACTCGACTCTTTGGATGATATACAGGAGGAGGTCATGCGGGACCCCGCACTACGAGCCATTGTGGAAGCTCTTCGAAGGGGACAGATCACTGCACCAGGCTACCACCTGCAGAACGAAAGACTCTATTATCAGGACTGGGTGATCATTCCGCCCAACTCAGCTTGGAAGACAGTCATGATGCACGAGTTCCACTCATCTCCTACAGGCGGTCATGCGGGAATACTCCGCACTCTTCAACGAGCACGGGCGAATGTTTTTTGGGCAAGATTAAGGCGGGACATTCAACAATTTGTGCTACAATGCGAGATATGCCAGCGTCAGAAGTACAAGACGACATCTCCGGCTGGCCTACTCATCCCTCTGGAGATTCCGCAACACATTTGGGAGACAGTGTCCATTGATTTCATGGACGGGTTACCCAGATCTCAGAGCAAGACAGTTCTTGGTCGTGGTCGGCAGGCTCTCCAAATACGGACACTTCTTGGCATTAAGTCACCCATACACTGGCGAGTATGTCGCCGACCTCTTTGCTCGAGAAATTGTCCGCCTTCACGGCATACCACGGGCCGATATTTCCGACCGAGATTCCACATTCGTGGGCAACTTCTGATGGGAGCTCTTTCAGATCCAAGAGATTTGCCTACGATTCAGCATGACAAATCACCCTCAAACGGATGGCCAGACAGAGGTTCTCAATCGGGGGTGGAAACATACCTTTGTTGCTTTGCGATGGACGAGCCGAGGACCTGGGCCGGTTGGCTACATTGGGCTGAATATTGTTACAACACCTCTTATCACTCCGCCAGCAAGATGACTCTGTTTGAGATTGTTTACGGTTGCCCTCCGCCTCTTTGAGCAGCTATGAGCTGGGCAACACAGCTTTGCCGGCCGTGGATCGGGCACTTCGCGACTGGGACCGTACTCTAGCCACTTTGCGTGAGAATCTCTGTACCGCACAGGATCGCATGAAGGCCCAAGCAGACAAGCATCGCAAGGAAAGGGAGTTCGAGGTCGGTGATGAAGTATTCCTCAAACTCCGACCGTACAGGCAAGTGTCCGTGGCCCAACGGATGAACCAAAAGTTGGCTCCTCGCTACTATGGACCCTTTTGCATCATCCGTCGTGTGGGGCATGTCGCTTACACATTGGCCCTTCCCGAGGGGTCACGTATCCACCAAACATTCCATGTGTCCTTACTGAAACAGAAGCACGACAACACATTTCTGGCCAGCCCTTTCCTGTCAGAGGCGACCGTAGCGGGTGAACTACGGCCGATTCCTGAGGAGGTCCTGATGCTCAAATGGAAACACCGGGGTATCGAGCCGCCCAAAGCTCCTTGTTAAATGGAAGCACTTGTTTGAGGCGCACAATTCTTGGGTCGATCTGTTGGAGTTCAGGGAGCTCTACCCGGACTACCACCTTGGGGACAAGCTGGTTCTTGATGAGGGGGGAATGTTACGCCCCCGAAGGCGACACAGTTCTTTGGGCGTACATACGCTCGCAGGCGCAAGGAGAAGACAAGGGACAACGGGGCTGAACCCACTCTCTGAGGCCGACAGCTTGGGGGGCTGAACACACCAGGTTCAGCCCCGGTTGGGAGGGGCCGGCTAGCCCCTCTTGGCCCCAGGTCTATTTATACCCAGGGCCCCTTCTCTTGGAGCATGTTTGGATATTTTGAGGTATTTCACTCCTTCCTCCTCTCTAACCCTAATTATCTCCATAGCCACTTTCTCTCTAGTTTTCTCCAAACACTTTTCAATCCAGTCCATGTTAAATTAAACCTAATTGCTTCACCCTTCCTACAAAAACACAACCTTTTTCAATATGAGCTTGGTATTGTTGTATTCAAAAAATTAGTTCACTTATATGGGATTTTTTGCTATTCTATGAGTATGTTAGTGCAAATTGAAGAAAATATGTATGGTTTTTTTCTTTTCTAAACATACAGTTATTTAGTCATATTATCATTTATAAAGGCTATTTGTGTTTTTTTTTACTTAATGAATACAATAGTTATGAATGTTTACTAATAAAAAAGTTTATATAAAAAAACATGATGCATGAATGGAATTAAGAACCGAACCGAAACATAATCGAGTTTCTCGGTTCGAATATGGTTTTATACCTTGGGTACATGGGTCTGTTATATTTCCGAAAAGTCAAAACCAAACCTATACGGATCGATTCTTAGTTTTGGATGGAACCAACCCGAATTGCACCCCAAAGGAGGGCACTGTGATTTTGTTGATCTATGGTGATGGCATAATTATCATGTGTGACAATGTGGTAAGTATATCTCATGTCAAGAAGCATCTGGCCAGGTATTTTCAAATGAACGACCAGAGTCTCCTTTGTAGATTGGGGGATGCTTGTCAAAATCACTACATATCTTATTTAAAAAAAGGGGCAACCGATTCACAAAGCATCCCCGTGCAGCGAGGGTCCAGGGAAGAATCCCACCACAAGGGTGAAATGTAGGCAAACCTTACCCAGCATTTTTGCAAGAGGCTGTGATGTAGGGGTAGGCTAGTGGTGCTCAGAAACTAGGACTCTACGTGCACGTGTGAGGGGATAAGAGAATACGATGTCACATGCAATGAAATAGTCGGATAGCAACGACAATTAATTTCAGCAATGCGAATTAACAACACCACGCAGTTAATTGAAATAAAGAGGCAATTAGATAATTTTGGCGATTCGGCAACGGCTTCCTCCGCACGGAGGGCCTAAGCAAGCGGCGGCGATTAATTCCACAAACAAATATTAGCGCAAAGTACAACAACCACCAAACTATGATCACAGCACAAATATAGATAAACAATCAAGTGTAAATGTCAAGTACTAAACATAATACCACGAGATACTCACGATGCAGTGGCCTGATCCGAGGCGGTGGAGAAATTGGGAAACCGGATGCAAAACGGGCAATCGGAGGCGTACGCGGTGGCACGGTGACGTCACGGTGGCTGCCCACGGTGGAAAAGAGGAGATGCGGGCCGGAAATGGCGAGATCCGGCCACTAGAGGATGGATCGGGGTGTTGGTGGATAGATCCGCTAATTTGAGGGCGGATCCGGGCTACGGGAGGGAAAAATATATGAGTGGATGGTAGATCGGGAGGGGTAGTGCTAGATCAATTAGATCTAGGGTTTTCGGAGCGGTAGGTAGTGGATCCACGAAGGGGAAGGAAGAGGGGGTGGCCGGCTAGGGTTGGCCGGCCCTTTTGGGGCGCCGGTTGAGGAGGTTGGGCGGAAGGGGGGGTCGGGAAGGGGCTGCAGGCCAGCGGCTCCCTGGACAGGGAAGGGGCGAGGCGGCGAAACAAGAGGGAGGGAGGGAGAGGGGCGGCGGGCTCTAGGGAGGCTTGGGGTGGTCGGGCGGCTGCTGGGCTGCAGTCGGCCAGCGGGTAGGTGGGGGAAAACCGGGGTATTCAGCGGTGGAAAGGAGGGAGAAGGGCTGAAAAATGAAGGAGGGGGATGGGGGTTACCTTGGGGGAGGGTTTGGTAGCCTAGGAATCGTCACCTAGGGCTCCACGGCGTCGGCACCGGGGAGGGATCGCCGGAATCCGGGAAAACACTTCTCCAAATTCTGCAATCATTCAATTCAGCCTTTAACACTCCTATTTATAAGAAAAGACAAGCTAGGGCATCCCCATCAACGGCTATGATTGGTCGGTGGGTTAGTCCCTTAAAATACATCAAAACAAACTCAAAAAAAATAAACTAATATAGTTTTTTGACTCGCGACGACATTCCGGACGCAATCGCGGAGTCCGATCGTCGATCCGGGCACGCCAAATATGGAAAGTTGTCAAATCAGCCCCGAACGGGCCCAAAACGCGTCCTCGCCTCTGCTCCGCATCAATCTCCCCGGCTTGAAAGAATTCATCTCCCGATGAATAGGGATCAAAATTCTCTCGCTGCATGCCGGGTAAAACTCGAAGAAGTCCAGTAGAGGTCGCCCAAGTGTCGTCGCTGGAAAGTGTCCTCGCCAGTCAACTCCCCCTGACTGAAAAGCTGTCATCTCCGATGAATGGAGACGGACGTGCTGAAGTCGAAGTCCAGGGGCGAATCGATCAAGCTCTGCTGCAAGTACCCAAGAGTCACCAACGTCTGTAGTGGGAATGTGCTGGTGGAGTCTGGTCTCCATGAAGCTCTCAACGCTCAACTCACGAGTGGTGGATCCCGGTGCGATCGGTGGTGTCTGTGGTGAAACCAAAGAAGACGAGTCCCCAGGTGGGTGGAGGTCAACAATGGGTGAGGACGTATGAGGGTGATATGGTAACGACAGTGAGGGTGGGGGTGGCTAGGTATCTCCACTGCTCGGGTCCACATACTCATGAGGTCCATAGTATGAAGTCAGATCTTCAACATTAAACACAGGGTGAATTCCCATACTGGCCGAGATGTCAAGTCGGTAGGCGTTGGTCCCAATACGACTAATAATGGAGTAAATACTCATTCGCCTCACGCTTAACTTCTTTGCAGGCCCCGAAGGGAGCCTCTCAGAGCGGACTCGCACCATTACCTTCTCGCCTACATTAAATATTTGCTCTCGCATTCGCTTATCTGCATGGGCTTTGTAATTTTCATTGCTTGTTATTATTCGTCGGCGAACCGACTTATGTAATGCATGCAAATGATGAACAAGTGACCCAACTGACTCATGCAAATGAAGCGAACGATGCACATAGAGCACAACATACTCAACAGACTCATACAGGTAATGCAAATGATGCAAAGACAATACGACAGACACAACACACTTCTTATAGGAAAATCTAATAATGCATGAGATGTCTCTAAAATAGGTGACCTATCAGGAGGTTCTTTCGGTGGAGTGTAGACAAACTCATCCCATGTGTGACGAGTGCTCAGATGACCATGAGAGACAACTATACTCAAATACGAGCTCGTAAAGAGCCAAAAGTCTCTCGGGGAACGTGGCGCATCAGGGGGGTACCCAGGAGGTGTGTAAGAAAAGTCATCACGAAGGAGACCACCTGAGTGAAAATCGTGTGCATTGACTAAAATTCGTGACTCTAAAATGTGATGAGCGTCCCAGACAAGAAAGAACTCATCGGGTGGCTCAGCGGGTGGCGTGTCAAAAACTCATTCAGTGTGTGAAGTGTCATAAGGTAGGTCCTCACAATATGAGTATGCTCAAATGGACTCGAGGTAGGCCCTACATATGTCATGCTCCACTCAAGGTCCCTTCTCTGGGGCAAGGCCAGAGATGATGATGAAAGAGGCGTCATACCTGAGTGGCTCACCCGAGTCTCAACCTCACCAAGATGTGGCGGATCATCAGGAGGCTCAACAGGGGGCTCGTCATAGGGCTCGTCACTAAGGTCGAGGTCCTCCTGATGAGTACCATCGAAAGGGGTAGTGCCTCCGTGCATGGGTGACATAGCCACTACGAGATCAACACAAGGCTCTGAGCTCTCAGTCGTAACATCGCTCAGGGTAATGCCAAGGGAAAAGCGACATGGACCTACGCTCAAGAATGAGTCTGCGGGTGCGGTGTCAAGACATGAATCAAGGGTATGAGTGTTAATCAATCCCGGACATGCCAAAAGTGGAGGTGTGGGTGAGAAGCACAACACTACAGACTCCATAGGTCGCACAGGCTCACCTTCCGTCGGAGTCACAAGAGATGGGTCAGAAACAAGAGATAGGTCACTCACGGGGCTAAGCATCTCGCTGGGGCGAGAGCAATCTGTATCAGGTATCACTTCCGTCGTGGGTGATAGGACAGTGGTAGGCATCGTGGTGACCTCAATATGAGAAGGACTCGTACTGTGGAGGTCAAGGTGAGGGTCCAACCGACCAGCTCTGGAGGATCTCAAAGATTGTTCGTAATGAAGGGCAAGCTGATACGTCTGCTTGAGGGACTTCGAGATATGATAAATCACTTTAGTACGGATGTCAGATCGAAGCCCAGACCGAAATCTGCAAGTGGTCATGGCTGAGTCCTCTCGGATATCGCTCCTCACAACTAACTCATCAAAGCAATCCCTGTACTCAGCGACAGACATGGATTCTTGCTGAAGGGAAAATAATTGGTCGAGCAAGCGACTCTGATATGATGAAGGCAGATACCTCTGACACAATGTATGCTTCATGTCCACCCAACTAGTGATGCGACGAAGATGGTCTCGCTCGCAGGTCCTCTCAACGCTAACCCAATATGCCCTCGTCTGATCTAAAAGTCTAAGTTTCGCAAACTTAACGCGACGCTCACCGAATAACTCAAAATAATCAAGATAGTACTCAATATCCACGAGCCAATAACTGAAAAACTCGAGACTCGATGAGCCGTCAAAGGAAGTGGAAACTGTACGAAACTGACTCTCAAGATCTCTCTCAAAGTGAGGATCCTTATAATAGTCATCCCTAAGGTAATCAGGTCGAGTCAAAGGATCAACACGATCCGCTCGCGTGCAAGAATAAGAACGACGACAATCATCATACTGATCATCTCTAGCATAGTGAGGTTATGTCGGTGGGTCGACACGATCTCGGGAAGTGGTGTGTCGCAAACGATAATAATCATCATGATAACGTGAGGATTTCTCTAAAGTTGCTCTATGAGATCGGGTATAAGCGGACATAGAATACTCAGATGGAGGAGACGAACGACGACGATAACTAGACATGGATGAACCTAAAGACACTATATGACCTACCACTACAAAGCATGCAAATGGCCTAACCTTGACCTCTGATACCAAAATGATGTAGGGGTAGGCAAGTGGTGCTCAGAAACTAGGACTCTACGTGCACGTGTGAGGGGATATGAGAATACGATGCCACATGCAATGAAATAGTCGGATAGCAACGACAATTAATTTCAGCAATGCGAATTAACAACACCACGCAGTTAATTGAAATAAAGAAGCAATTAGATAATTTTGGCAATTCGGCAACGGTTTCCTCTGCACGGAGGGCCTAATCAAGCGGCGGCGATTAATTCCACAAACAAATATTAGCGCAAAGTACAACAACCACCAAACTATGATCACAGCACAAATATAGATAAACAATCAAGTGTAAATGTCAAGTACTAAACATAATACCACGAGATACTCACGATGCAGTGGCATGATCCGAGGCGGTGGAGAAATTGGGAAACCGGATGCAAAACGGGCAATCGGAGGCGTACGCGGTGGCACGGTGACGTCACGGTGGCTGCCCACGGTGGAAAAGAGGAGATGCGGGCCGGAAATGGCGAGATCCGGCCACTAGAGGATGGATCGGGGTGTTGGTGGATAGATCCGCTAATTTGAGGGCGGATCCGGGCTACGGGAGGGAAAAATATGTGAGTGGATGGTAGATCGGGAGGGGTAGTGCTAGATCAATTAGATCTAGGGTTTTCGGAGCGGTAGGTAGTGGATCCACGAAGGGGAAGGAAGAGGGGGTGGCCGGCTAGGGTTGGCCGGCCCTTTTGGGGCGCCGGTTGAGGAGGTTGGGCGGAAGGGGGGGATTGGGAAGGGGCTGCAGGCCGGCGGCTCCCTGGACAGGGAAGGGGGGAGGCGGCGGAACAAGAGAGAGGGAGGGAGAGGGGCGGCGGAATCTAGGGAGGCTTGGGGTGGTCGGGCGGCTGCTGGGCTGCAGTCGGCCAGCGGGTAGGTGGGGGAAAACCGGGATATTCAGCGGTGGAAAGGAGGGAGAAGGGCTGAAAAATGAAGGAGGGGGTGGGGGTTACCTTGGGGGAGGGTTTGGTAGCCTAGGAATCGTCACCTAGGGCTCCACGGCGTCGGCACCGGGGAGGGATCGCCGGAATCCGGGAAAACACTTCTCCAAATTCTGCAATCATTCAATTCAGCCTCTAACACTCCTATTTATAAGAAAAGACAAGCTAGGGCATCCCCATCAACGGTTATGATTGGCCGGTGGGTTAGCCCCTTAAAATACATCAAAACAAACTCAAAAAAAATAAACTAATATAGTTTTTTGACTCGCGATGACATTCCGGACGCAATCGCGGAGTCCGGTCGTCGTTCCGGGCACGCCAAATATGAAAAGTTGCCAAATCAGCCCCGAACGGGCCCAAAACGCGTCCTCGCCTCTGCTCCGCATCAGGCTGCTTCCAGGAATCGAACCCATGACCCCATGGTCACATGACAACACCTTAATCAGTGCGCCAAGGCTCCCCTTCGCTAAGTCTCTTATTACAGAGGAAATATTGCACAGACCATTTACATGATAACACCTATGGGGTAAACCAATTGGTACGCTCGTAAATATAAATGTGAACCTTTCCTCTACTTTTAAACCATTTTCCCAATTTAGCACTGTCATCGCTTGATTAAGAAATAGATAAATCTCACATTCATGCGTCAAGACATTTCCTTCACAATGAGTGTTGTTACTTGGGTTCTACATCATCATTGAGCATCCCATATATAAATTGTTGAATGCATCATTTGGTATCTAAATCACACTCCTGGACAAGGACAGGTATATCGACATGCTTCTAAATTTCTCTTATTGCCAACTCGGATGTCAACTATGCTTGTTCTATTAGCGATTGTCCCTCAACTACTGATTTGTGTACTTAGGAAAGCAGTTGATCACGTGGAAGATTAAAAAAGCAGTATGGTGTGGCTTGTACCTCAACATGGCCAAATATCGCTTAATGACTCTTGAAATATTAGAGAGAAATAGAAAGTGTAATTTATTCATCCCTCAGAGAGGTTATTTAAAGGACTTGCAATGACTCCTAAACTAGAATTGACAATGTGGGACAAAACCCATAAACACATTCCTAGAGGACTCGAATACATACACCGGAATATAAAATGCGATAACTCCAACAACTTAACACTGCCCCTCAAGACTGAGGGGAAACCTCCAGCTTCAAAACATAATAAAAGGAAAGGTAATGGAGTTAGCAAAGTAGGGCAAAAACATCAGACGGGTCACCGTGAAAAATAATACGTCGGGGATAATCTGCACAAAGGGTGGTCCTATACGACACGGTCCCACACAATATAAACTCACATGACAACCCGCTGGAAAATAGACGGGTCATCGGGGACACAAACCCACACGACACAACCCGCTGGAATACAGACGGGTCACCGAGGACACAAACCCACACGGCACAAGCCGCAAGACATATGTGAACAAACGGACCACTAGGGATACTCCCACAAGACACAATCTGTTGGACATACAGGTCAACAACAAAAGACTATACCACATAACCATCAACGAAGAAAAAATGGGGAGACTCAAACAACACAAGATAAGCCTGGAGGGCCGTGTGGGATTAAGGAGAGAGTCGGGAAATACCATACGAGTCACCTTCATCCCAAACACTCCCCCTTACGTGGGACACACATGCATGAAGGCATCACAACAAGACACTACACTAACAACAACCAAGCAAAGACATTTAAAGACACATAAAAAATGACCAAACCACAAAGCCTTCAGCATCGGCGAAAGATCAACACCCAGGAAGGGGTGGCTGCTGTCAGAAGTTGACTGCCCACCGAGCACGAAAGATGTAGCACCTGGAATCGCCAGAAACATGAGCAACGGCTGGAGGAGGCAGGATCAGGAGCAGCGGAGTGTCCGAGGTTGGAACAAACCAACTAAATGAGAGAACATCGAGTACATAAGCAACCGACAAGATTTTTGCCATGGAAAAAGCGATCGGAAAGGGAAGCCAGTGAGAACAACTGGATGTTGACAAAACAGCAGATGAATTAGGAATCAAAGGACTGGCAAGCTCGCAAAGAACGTCTCTGGCGCATGCGGAGAACAGATCGGAAGAAGAGCAATCTAATCGGCAGCAGCGGACGAGCAGAAGAACGTCAGCTAAGGGAGCAGCGAAATAAGATTTGCGGCGGAGAGCATCGTCGTTGAGATTAGAAGGAAATTAATATACTGATCAACTAATCAAAAAGATATCTCAAGAAGGTAAAAAGTCATTTAAAATGTTTATTTAAAAAAGCTACCTTGAGGAGTATCTCCCATGCTAAGGACAAATTCATCCAATACCAACAGCAAAACTTTTCTTGAACTTGAGTGAAGTCGTGAGGAAGTCCCCTTCATGATGTGCCATATTAAAGTAGTAGCCCCTATTTTCTTAACAGGAGATGAATCGTTCACTACTTCTCGTATTATTTTTTTTATCCCTGAAAACACGAATGAAAAGCCAATAAGAAACTTTAACCCAAAAGTTAGAAAAATATATCCGGTAACTTATCCAAATGGTCGAATGGGTCAGTTCACATAAACTAATTTTTATTTACTTAAAAAAAAGTAATTATGAGTTCCTCAAATGGAAGAAAGAGAACCAAAAAAATACCATTTTGAAGTTGTATTGATGGAGCGTTCCTTAACAAAAATGAGACTACCTCAGCCATAAACTCTTGGACATACTCCTTTGGATAGTACCTTAATTGGGCTGTCATTCTAGTAAAGTTAAATGACATCAGACTACAAAATACAGATGGCCATTAAAATAAAAAATATTGCTTAATTTGATCACTGAAAACACCAATCACTAGCATAAGGATTTCATACAAGAGTGATATCAACTTGACATCAATTTTCATCTGAATTTTCAACAAGAGATGGCTACTTACTTTAGGAAGGTGACAACGTCCTTTACAATATTCTTATGCAAATACATTACGATATATGACCAAGCCGTGAAAACCTGGAATAAGAAAACAATTTTGAATTTGATGGACTTTAAATGTCATTAGGTTGTTTCTTTATCCAGGCAACAGGTTAGCAAAAAACCTGCTCAATTACATCAGGATCATGATCACCTCCAGTTAAAAGAAGATTGGTTAAAGAACTGGCAAGCCTTTGCAAAAACCTATTAAGACCAAGCAGGAAGGTCATAATCTTATTAAAGTACATGGTTCAGAAAGTAAATGATGAGTAAGTTAAAATAGGCAATGGCAACTTGGACTAGCATTTAGATGTTTAAAAGTCATGAAAGGAACGTAGGAAAAGCATACAAATCTGTAATAATAGGTCAAGATTGGTGGACCAAATTTCAAATTCACATACAGAGGACAAACTTACAGCAGAAATTCATTAAGAAGATCCCTTGAAAGAGCAACGATCAACCTGTAGAAATAAACGTTATAGTGTTAGACATACTACCGAAAGAATCAAGAGATTGTGTCAGAATGAGCTCCCATTCTTTACCACCTATTTTATCGAATGGGATAACTAGAGAACAAACTAAGAAAGAGGACATGGAACATGCTACTCTAAGACTCAGGCTATGATGAAGGTTTAACACAAAATGAAACAAATATGCACCATCAATTGCAAAATATCTGAGCAAACTCAACCACAAAAGATGGTGGGGAACACATACCTCGTCCGAATTAAAAATTTACATCATAAATGAAAGATGACTAGCTTTTGAAAATAATATAGAAATGAAATTCTTACCTATGTTCAACAGACCCAGGAGACTCACCTGGCATTCTTGTTACTTAATAAGTTACCCAACTCCATAAGACCAAAACGTTGCCAAAAAGTGGACTAAGCCGCATAAAACATGATGCCCATAAGGACCAACATGATAGGCCAAGCCTACAATGAAAGTGAACAAACTTCGACAGACCTAACTTACGAAGAGGTGACTATTGTAACAAATAGATGGCACTACATGTCTATGAAGAACAAATATTGCAACAGCTTGAAATTCTCAAAAATGTTGAGAAATTGTCCTCAAAACTCTAGAAAAAAAATCTTTTTGTTTTAAAAAAAATGTCCTAGATGCTCTCTGGTAAGCTTGAAAATGCTAAAAACTTATGTATGTTGTATAATGATATGGAGAAGGCTACACATGCGAAAGAGAAAGTGTTGAATGATGAACGGTGAGAGTCAATTGATTACATACTTTCATTTAAGGCTCCTGATGTAGGGTAGGTGTGAAGTGAGACTACGATGCAACTCTAGTGGATGATGGGATTTTGACCTTATGACCTTAACACTAAATGTGATGCGCCCATGCAAGGAATGAAGACAATAATCAAAAGCTAGCAATAAACATGAAACTCACGCAATTATAATAAACAAGCGAAAGTAATTTTCTTTTGGGCTAGCAATTAATGGAATTCCACCGCGGGGAGGGTCAAAGAAAAACGCGCGGTAAATGATTCTCTCCTTCATATCACAAATAAATCTAGAACAAAATTCCACGATGTTATTTATTCACACAAACATAAAATCACAACACCATATTTCAATATAGAAAACATAGATCCATGCAACAAATAAAAACTCACAAAGTATGGGGGATGCCATGGGAGGGGAGATCTAAGGACGTACGGCGCAATAGAGACGATCCGGGAAGGAGTTTGGCGGCGGAGATGGGGGATGGATGTGGGCGGATGTTGGATCTGAGTGGAGGGGGGATTGGGAGGGGCTACGACTCTCGGGCTAAGGAAATAGGATTGTGGATTCCAGGTTTGAGAAAATAAGGGGATGCGACTGTAACAGGGGGTGCGGGCTACAAAAAGGTAGGGCGACGACAAGGGTGCTTGGCAGCGGCAAGGGAACCTATGAAGCACCGACACTTCAAAATGCTCAGTGTGTCGGTGTCGGAGAGTCCGACACTCGTCCGACTCTCCGACACTCTCCGACACTCGAGTCGGAAATCCGACACTCGAGTCGGAAATCCGACACTCGAGTCGGAAATCCGACACTCGAGTCGGAAATCCGACACTCGAGTCGGAAATCCGACACTCGAGTCGGAAATCTGACAAGCTGGCTCGCGCGGGACTGGCGTGTCCCGCTCAATCGGAAACACGTGTCCCGCTCAATCGGACACGCGTATCCCGTTCAATCGGACATGTGTGTCCCTAAGTTAGCTACTTATGGTAAGGCGGGTGGCAATTTGTCTTGAAAATATTTTTACCCATTTCTAGCAATTCAAGAAGTGAAAGTGGATCTACTAGTGACATAGATATTTTCTCTAGAAAAGGAAGATTGAAAGTGGGGAAAAAAGTTTGCATGTGAATCCAATATTTTTACTGATGATAAATAATGATAATGTGTTAATGTTCTATCATTTTTTGATCATTTGTTAAATTTTGCATTTGAATATTTGATGAGTAATATTTAAAATGACTTAATTTATTTAAATATTTGTTAATTGTTATTTTTATTTTTTTTGTTAAATGTTTTAGGATTTTCATAATTATAAAAAATAAATATTTAATATACGTGTCCCAACATGTCGGAAAATGGTATTTTTTGAGAATTAACGAGTCGCGTGTCGTGTCGTATCACGTGTCCCGTGTCGGTGTCGGTGTAACATAGAAGGGAACAGTGGGGTGGCTGCATGGGAGAAAAAACAGAGCAACTTTTGACTGTGGCGGTTGATATAAACAGTTATCTGTAAACAAAGTAACAAACACATCGAGTGGAGACAAATTTCTCTCCCAAGAAGAAAGTCGGTAAAGGAAACACTCAAACAGGGAATATGTTGTTAGAACATGTGCATCCAATCTAAAATCAATTAGCTCATGATATATACTTTTGATGTTGTTGTTTCACTTCAGTAATAATATTGTTGTTGTTTCACTTCAGTAATAATATTGTTGTTGTTTCACTTCAGTAATAATATTGTTGTTGTTTCACGGTAAAGCATTTTGCAAGAGAAGTTTATAATGATCTATTCATTTTTGTGTGTGATGATATATATAATGAGCACGTTCCCCCTCACAGCTGTGACATGGAATGATATTCTCAGGAACATGAAACTAATGCTGAAACTGTTGTAATTGAATGATATTTCTGGTTTCATCGAATATTTACTGCATGATTTTCTTGCTTTGATTAATTCATGCAATATTTGATTTTTTTTAAGGTTCCTCACATTAAGCAATCCATGGGTCAACCACCACACCTTATACCTCTCTTTCCTCCCCTAGATCTAGCCTACAACCAGTCAAGCACTATCGTTGCTTGTTTGATGTTCCTTAGTTGCGATATATAAGTAGTGAGGATACTCACAACAAAGAAAAAAAAAAGAACCATTCAACTTTTTATACATCCTACATCTGAAACTTTAGGTACAAATAAGACTATACTAAATTTAAAATTTCCAAGTTAATGTTTATACTTTTGACAATAAAGCATGCAAATTTATCTTTGAATAATACCTTAAACCCAATTTAGCTTTCCCTAGCATGTCCAACATCATGGAGATTTGCTTGATGGATATCACACCTAGCTTATGTTATGTGGACACTTTCCTTCACGCATCCTTCCGTAAGATTTGGAATATGGATTTGTGTGGGCACATGAAAATGATCGGGATAGCCATATTTGGAGTTTGGCATGGACACGTCTACCCTATATTTGGTTGGTATGATAGGCTAACTCTTGGTGGGTTCAATGTAACAAATTTCTAACTTGCACCTACCTGGTCACGGAAGCGCCAAAATTTGCTAACATGGAACAAAAATATGGGGCAAACTTAATTGAAAGGATGATGGGGTGAGTGATACTCACATAAGTAATGGTTCAAGAGATAGTTTAGCTCTCATTTGCAATCTCCCGACAAGTTGGGAGAATATGTGTTCTTTGTGAAGTATTATCTGAGGCAATGTCTGCACCAAGGGCATTATCACCTCATAAAACGAGATGAAATCCTCTGCTGTGTTCAGTTCCTACAATGCAAAGCATCGCCAGGAAGGTAAACTTAAACATTGGAGGAAAAGAGTAAATAGGAATTGTGAGAAACCTACTTTCCAATATAGTAAAGCCTCCCGGAAGAAGGAAGAATCGTGTTTGGGCTCAGACTTGAAGGGTTGCAGGCTGTGGAAGACATCGATATCGATTTCGTCAAGTCGTTGGGAGAAAGTCTTGAACTGCATGATGCAAAGAGAAGCAACACGGCGGGCATCAGAATTTGTGAAAATAATTGCAACGGTGAGAGAAAGAATGGTGTTTGGTGCATACCATGAAGCGCTGACGGCTGGTGGAGGTATTGAGGCATTTCACGGCCTGGTGATGTGTAGTTGGCATGATGATGATGTAAATAGCAGCAATAACAACAGTAACTCCCGACTCCCCTCTTTGGTGCGCACTGCAGAAGACAATATGTTGTCGGAAGACGGGGCGGAGAAATGTCGGAAGGGGGGCACCTCGGTCTGGATGGAGAGGATATTTCGGGGCTGCGGCCGCTGAGCAGGGATTTTTGGCCTTTTGGGATCCTTTTGGGATCCTTTTGGGACTTGTGGCGGCGGCGGCGGGAGAAGTAAGGGGTTTTACTTACGGCGGCGGGAGAAGTAGTCCCGTCCGTGCTCCAAGCTTCGAATGCTCCGTAGGTTTCAGTGCTCCAAGTGCTTCGCTGGTCTCCCGTTAACCGATCCCTGTAGAGAGAGAAAGGAGGAAGAGAGAGAGCGACGGGAAAAGGAGGAAGAGAGCTCCAGGGTTGAATGCATCAAACGGTCTATTTATAGAATTTTTTGGTTGGCTCCTGGACGAAGATCACAGTGTTTAGGATTTTACCCGGGTTTTACCCTAAACCCTAAAGATCATCGTCATTTTGGCGCCTGTCAGTTTTTTTTTCTTGTTTGATTTTGTTCTTGGAAAATCGCTTTATGCATAGATATTAGTCATGTAAATAGTCAAGACTCAAGAGATTGTATTTTATCTCAAATATTATAATAAATTGTTAAGAGATTATATTATTTTCTCAGATATTAGAGAAAAAATGAGATAATTTATTTCTAACTCATATAATACGAGAAATAAATAAATCTATGTTACATACATAAATAAATAAATGTTACTATAAGTTTAGTTAAATTATAGGTTTTATTTAAATTGTATATAAATCTACAGAATATTCGTTTTAAATAATAAACAAAAATTAATCTCAAATTGTTGAAATCGAAAATCGGTCTCCGTGGAGTTCGGGATCCCAAAAGAGGGGTGACCGTACACCTACTACGCTCAAGCGAACAATCTAGGCCCTAGACTAGGAACGTAAGGGACAGACCCAAGGTCTCAGCGTGGAGGTCCCACCACATACCCGGAAGACTAACCAACTCTTCCCCTCCCAAGCCAAAGGCTGAGCTAACTTGGCACCTTTGGAAGGCCCTCTTGGCCGACTAGAACCTCTAGGGAGGATCTCAAAATCCACTCCCTCTTAACTAAAGATGCCACTTTGGGTCTATGCACAACGCCCTTCAACTGCCCTATTAATAGCGCATAACCTCGCCTAACCGTTCTATTTTTTCGTAGCCCCCTTTGGGCTGCCACCAACGTAACATAAGCCTTCTAGGGCTAGCAAAAGCATCGCGGGCATCTCAAATTACAGAAACGTACATTCCATACCTCGGCACGCAGGCCTGCAACATAAACAAAATAAGCCTTCTAGGGCCGGCACAAATTTGGGCTTAAGCCCGCTGCTTCCCGCTAAATAAATAATGTACAACTTCCTCGGAGTCTTCTCCGGGAACCCCGGAACATCACCAATCCGACTCACACGTCCGGATGGGCTTCACACAGCATGCCTAAACCCATACTCACGCTTCCGGATACTAAATGCAATTAATAGCGGGGACGTACACGTCAACCCGTCGGAGAGCTCCCTTCCCCTACGCTTGGTGGAGAGGGGCTTCCATGCAAATATGTAAACTAAGGGCTTCACCTGCCCAAGAAGAGACTTCGTTACCCTTGACGCGTGTTTGGCGGAGTCGCAACGAAATATCTCGCAAGAGGCTCGACGTCTAGTGAACATAGCTGCTGTCCACGCACGGATCCGACCTTTACTCGAGGGTTGGAGATTTCAGGCGATTTCTCCTCCATGGCTTAGCTTTTCCATGGCCGAACAAGCACGATGAATAAATTCGCAACATCAAAGTCTCTGAACGGTAATACACAAATTTAGTTTAGGAAGTATAACATTAAATTTATTCTGTGTCCATAAACTCTGAATACAAATCAGATGGTAAACTATAAAGAAGGCATTTATAATGATGTGTTCACTATCTTTTTATGACCTCTTAGTAACCAACCAAAGCTGTTGCACAGATGACAAAAGATAAGATGTATATTGTATCAAAAAGTAGATTTTGGTATGGCAAATAAGATCTACAAGCATGAATCACTTCTGTGAAGTTAACTTTCACCAGAATAAAAGAATGATCCATGTATCAACACTTCCCTTGCCGGCGGTGGGCGGGAGAAAGAGAGTTGGGGAGAAGAGGCTCGGGCTGCCCGTACTGGCCGGCGACGGGAAGAGGGGTGGAGGTCGGGCTTGGCCCTTTGCGGCGTGCGAGAGGAGGACTGAGAGGGAGAGAGAGGCGGCCGGCGTGCTGCTCTTGGCCGAGAAGAAGAGAGAGTCGGCGCGGCCGGCCTGCTCCAGGCCGAGAGAGAGGAAGTCCGGGGGTGTTGCTCCAGGCCGACGGGAGAGAGCGGGAGAGGGGGGAGATGGATCCGGCTGCCTCTTCTTTTTCCCCTCTTCCTCTTTTCCTTTGCTTTTTCTCCTTTTTTATCTTCTTGTCCACACCTCTCTCCTGCCTCCCCCACTTCCTCTTTTATATTTTTTTGTTGCCTTTTTCCTGTACCCACCTGCCCCCCTCTTTTCCCATCTCATATAAGTTATATAATATTATATAATATATTATACAATATATATTATATATATTATATTATATATACATATTAGAAATCCTACGCCCGTAAACACCCGCGCGCCCGTACGAGCATCCGCACGTTTTCGAACGGGGCTGCACCATATTGTTGCTCAAAGCCCCGCCCAAGTCCGCAACTTGGGGATGATCCCGCTCGGACGGATACGGGGTTGTACACAAATATTACTGGTATTTTTGGAAGATTACATTTTTATTACATATATTATAAAATTTAGCTAAGAAGTTACATTGTATCTCAAATATCACAAAAAATAGTTGAGTATTATATTTTTATCTCAAATATTACTTTTTTTATCTCAGATATTACAAAAAATAGCTGAAAGATTATATTATTATCTCATATATTACAAAAAATATATGAGATCATTTATTTTTTAACTTCGATAATACCGATAATAACAAAGATATTACAGGAATTGTTGCAAGATTATATTTTTATTACATATATTACAAAACTTAGCTGAGAGATTACATTCTATCTCAAATATCACAAAAAATAGCTGAGTATTATATTTTTATCTCAAATATTATTTTTTATCTTAGATATTACAAAAAATAGATGCGAGATTATATTATTATCTCAGATATTACAGAAAATATATGAGATAATTTACTTTTAACTCGGATAATACCGAAAATAACAAAGATATTAGAATTTTCTCCCAATCATCACATGAATTCAATATAGTTTTATTTTATTTTTTTTAAATAGTATCCTAATTTTATTTATTTTAATAGTTGATACGTAGAGATAATAGCTGGCATGGAGCGATTTCCCAAGAAAAAACATCAAAACAAAGCAAATGGTTGACACGTGTAAGAATCATGAAGGCCCCGGACGACGATCTTCGTCCGGGGCCCGGACCAAAAAATTTCGCCTATTTATAGGCCTTGCAGGGACGGACCGGTAATTATACGCGTTAAATACCGAACCGGCCAATAGAATCGTCTGGATCCTATCACGCGGATCACCATAATCCGGGAAATGTCGGCTCTACCCCCAAGCCCTAAAACAGACGCGACCGCGGAGATGGCGGCGCGCGGCCGCCGGCCAAGGCGGCGGCCGCCCTCACCCATGTCGGTGGCCAGCAAAGGGGGCGGTCGCCCTTGCGTGGCCGACCAGGGCCGGGTCCGAAGGCGGCCGGCCCCGACCCCAAAATTGGGCAGCCGATCCCATGGGATCGGCCCCAAAAGGGGGGCGGCCGATCCTATGGGATCGTCTGTTGGGTACATTGGAAAATGTGTACCTGATTTGAAGAAGCACAACCTAGCTCAATGATATACATCAAAGTGTATTTGATGTTGTTTTGAGTTGACATGTGCAGGTGAAGAATTGATAAAGTATGCAGAAAAAATTCTAAGTCCAAGTGTCGACACAGAGAAGGATGTGTCGACACATAGAAGAAAGTAGTCGACACAACACTGGGAAGCAGTGTCGACACATAGCAGTTAGTCTACAACTATACTGGGAAAAAGTGTCGACATAGAGGAAATATGTCGACACATAGCAGTTAGTCTACAACAAATACTGGGAAAGTGTGTCGACACAGAAGAAGTAAGTCGACACAACACTGGGAATTTGTGTCGACACAGGAGAAAAGCGTCGACCTCAACATTGGGAAAATGTGTCGACACAGAAGAATATAGTCGACCTCAAGTTTGTCTACACCAGCAGAATGTGTCGACACATTGTGATTGAGTCGACACATTATAGCAGTGTTAGAAGAAGACTGTGTCGACACCTGAAGGCTAAGTCGACACTTACTAAGTTATGATTCTACAACAACTGTGTCGACACACAGGACTTGTGTCGACACACTGAAGAGTCAAGACCAAGTTATTTTCAGAAGAAGCTGTGTCGACTCAAAGGCAACTTAGTCGACATCATTGAAGACTGTGTCGACACCAAGATCAATTGTGTCGACACAGATAGACAGATGGTCTCGACACTTTCTGACAGACTGTCTCGACAACTTGTGGTTCAAGACTAAGGCACAGGACTTGTTTGAAGACTTGACAGTTGTGGGTTGCCACCGGTTAACTGAAGCTGTCAGACTTGTCAGAAAACGGTTAGAAATCGGATCAGCCGGTTACCATGAAGAAAGTCTATAAATAGACAGATTCAGAAGGAGAAAGTAACTTTTGAAAACATTGATAAGAATCAAAAAGTTGAGAAGGATTACAATCCAATTCATTTCAAGAAAGTGCTTGGCACTTAAGAAGATCTTCTCCGGAAGATAAAAGAAGACTATCTAAGGATAGATCAAAGAAGAGTTCTAATCAGAATTCAGAAGAATCATTCAAAGTGCTGGATAGAGAGAGATCAAGCCAGAATTTGAAGAAGAAGAAAGAAACCACCAGTGGATTCTCAAGAAGCTGTTTGGAAATCAACTCAGCTAAGTTTATATTCAAAAAGCTTTGAAGAAAGCTCAGATACAGTTGATTTCATCAGCTGATCAAGAATTGTCTTGGCCTTTTCTCTCTCAATTTAGGCAAGACAGTTAAATAATCTTTTCTATATTTCTGTAGGATCTGTTTACACAGATCTGAGTTGTAAGCCTGTGTTATAAAGGCTGAGTGTAGGAGTGTTGAACTCTGAGTGGTAGGGCTGTTTGCCTGAGTGTAGGAGAAGGGTCTTCTCTGAGTTGTAGGCCTTGGGGCAAGGCTGAGGTAGGGCTGTTGTGCCTGAGTTGTAGGAACCAGTTGGGTTCTGAGTTGTAGGATCTGTTGATCTGAGATTAGTGGAAGTTTGGCCGAATCTAGCATACTGCTAGATAGGTGAAGGGGGAAAGTGGATGTACCCAGACCTTGGGGAACCACTATAAATCATTGTGCAATCTGTGATGTTTTATTTTCTGTGATTGCTGTGATTATTGTGTTAGCCATTGAATTGAATTCTGCCTAAAAGTTTTTATAAAAAAGTAGAACCTATTCACCCCCCCCCCCCTCTAGGTGTTTAGGTTGTCTTGAAAGTAAAACTATCAAGTGGTATCAGAGGGAGGTTCCTCAAAAAGGACTTAACAGTCTGAGGTAGATCTGAAAGGCAGATTCAAGATTCAAGAAGATGGGTTCTGGAGAGAATCATAAGGAGCTAGGGTCTATGAAATTACCCATATGCAAGAAAGAAATTTTTGGAATTTGGAAAGAAAGAGTCAGACTGTTTATGGAAGCATCTGACCCAAGAATTTACATCACAGTACAGGAAGGCCCCTTCATTCCAATGAAGGTATCAGTTCTTGATGCAAATATCCAAACTCCAAAGAGTTATTCAGAAATGACCAAGGATGAAATCATCTTGGCAACCATGGATAAAAGAGCTCAGAACATTATTGTGAGTGCCAAAGATGATTCAACATTTCAGAATCTGATTCACTGCAAGACTTCCAAGGAAATATGGGACACATTGATTGTCTACATGGAGGGATCTGAAGAAGTAAGGCTGGACAGGAAGTCTATGCTAAATCAGGAGTATGAAAGCTTTAGACAAGGAAAATCTGATAGCATAACTGAGTGCTATATGAAATTCTATAGAATTGTGAATGAGCTAATATCCTATGGAAGAGTCTTCAGTACCTATGAACTGAATGACAAATTCTTAAGATCCTTATCAAAGGATTGGGATACAAAGATCTGTGCCATAAGTGAAGTGGCTAAATTGGCAGAGATATCTCCTCCAACCCTGTTTGGAAAGTTGCTATCCTATGAAATGCAACTTATGGTGAGGAAGGAGGAGGAAAGAAACTCAAGAGGAGAGCATAGAGAAAAGACTGTGGCATTCAATGCAGAAGCCACTAGAAAGAATAGGAGGAAATCACCATCTCCTCCTAAGGAAGTTACAGAAGATAGTTCTGAAAGTTCAAACAAGGGTTCTGAAAGCTGTGATTCAGATGCAGATTTTGCTGCATTCACAAGACAATTCCAGAGGTTCTTGAAGAAGAAGCAGTGGAAGTCTAGGCCTTCCCCATCACAACAAGTTGATGACTATTATAAGAAGAAAAGGTCATCAAGGAAAGAGAAGAGCAGATCAAAACCCAGCAAAGCCACTACTTCAAAGATTGTCTGTTATTATTGCAATAGGCATGGACATGTAGTGGCTGATTGTCCTGACAAGAGAAAGGAATCTTCAGAAAAGAAGAAGACTTATCAGAAAGGCAAGAAGGAGAAATCCTTTGTAGCAAAGAAAGATAAAAGTCTGTCAGACCAGTCAACTTCAGAATCAGGATCTGAAGCTGAAGCATATATTGGACTATATGCTGCATCTGAGAAAGAGGAGTTTATGCAGTTGCTAGACTCCATCAATGAACATCAATGCATGGGGTTGATGACAAGATCAGAAGAGGACATATGCCAGAATCAGTCTGGTCCTAATGAGGTAAAATGTCTTTCCAGTACATCTGTTTGTAGTACAAGTGAAGAATCAGCTACATCTGCATCAAGTGATGAAGATGCATCTGGATCTGAAGGAGATGTCTATCAATTGATAGACAAGTATGGGGACTTGTTGCAGGCCCTTAAGAAAAGCAAGAACCTGGTTAAAACTCAGGCTCAGGAAATTGCTAAACTAAGAGTTGCAACAACTGAGTTAGAAAAAGTCCTTGATCAAAAATTAAATGAAATTGCCAAGCTGAAGAATATAACTATTATTCAGATGAGCACAATTAATTATACTAATGATCAAGTGAAGAGTCTAGAGGCTAGACTTAGAATTGAAAGGGATTTAGTGGCTAGTTACTCTAAGCCAAAATCTGTCTTACCCTTGATAGATGAATTTGTCACTCAGAAGGGTAAGGCTGGATTAGGATTTAAAGGTAACTCCAGGGCTGGCAGATTCAAGAGGAAAGGCAAAGCCCCTATTCAGCCACTAAACCTTTCAGTCCCCATAAAGTTTAGTAAGGTGAAAGTGCCTTCTAACATATATGATCATGAAGACATTCAAGGTCATATTAAGACTAATGTTCTGAAGAACAAGGGTGTAAATGCAAGCAGGCCTACCTATGGTCATAAACCCAATGGTTTTAAGAAATCAGTAGGTGAAGTTGCAACAGCACCAGCAATGAACAGAAATTTTTCTGACAAGGATGTATCTAGATCTAGATACAATAAGTTTGAATGTTGGTGCTGTGGCAAGAGAGGCCATTTTGCATTAGACTGCTGGTATAACACAAGTGTTATAAAGAATAAGAGTCTACCTGTTAGAAGAGGCTATGATAACTTTATTAATGCTAACCTGAACCAAGGACCCAAGACTTACTTGGGTTCTAAGGGTAAGTAATTCTGTATTGCAGGTGAATCCAAGTAACCATGCCCCTATATGGTACTTGGATAGTGGTTATTCCAGGCACATGACTGGAACAAAGGGGCTGCTGAAGGAGTATTCATCTGTCAAAGATGGACCTAAAGTGATCTTTGGTGGATCTGAGAAGGGAGTCATCAAAGGGTTTGGTAACATTTCTTCTAACCTAATTACTATCACCCAAGTGGCCTATGTAAAAGGTTTGAAACATAATCTAATAAGCATAAGCCAGCTGAGTGATCTAGGATATGACATTTCATTTGGTAAGGATGGATGTCATATCAAAAGGTCAAGTGATCAAGAGATCATATTGACTGGGTATAGGAAGAGAAATGTATATTGCCTTAATTTTGAATGTGAAAATAAGGCTTCCCCCATTTGTCTTGTAGCTGATGACAATGCTTCCCATTGTGTTAAGTGGCACAAGAGATTGGCTCATCTAAACTACAAGACAATTGACCAACTCATTAGTAAAGAACTAGTGAGGAATGGGCCTCAAGTTAAGTGTATAAAGGAAGGGGTATGCTCAGCTTGTCAAAAGGGCAAGCAGACAAAATCCTCATTTCAAAGCCTTGAAAACAAGGATTCTGTGAGGTGCTTATACCTCTTGCATATGGATCTTTTTGGTCCTATGCCAGTTCATAGTCTAGGTAGGAAGGTCTACACTTTTGTGGTTGTAGATGACTATTCTAGATTTACATGGGTGTTCTTTCTGAGACAAAAATCTGAAACCCCAAGTGTATTACTTAATTTTGTAAAGCAAATTCAGAATGAACTGAATAGTACAGTGGTCAAAATCAGAAGTGACCATGGTACTGAGTTTCAATCTGAAAGCATAACAAACTTGTGTAAAGACTTTGGGATTTTCCAAGAGTTCTCCTCACCAAGAACACCTCAGCAAAATGGAATTGCTGAAAGAAAGAACAGAACATTAATTGAAGCTGGTAGAACTCTATTGAGTGACACCTCTCTCCCAGAATATTTTTGGGCTGAGACAGTTAACACTGCTTGTCATGTCATCAATAGGGCTTCTATCACCAAAAGCCACAGAAAGACTCACTATGAGATTGTGAAAGACAGAAAACCAAATCTATCCTATTTTAGGATCTTTGGTTGCAAGTGCTATATACTTAACAATGGCAAGTCATATTTGACTAAGTTTGCTGCCAAATCCCAGGATGGGATATTTGTTGGGTACAACACAAATAGTAAGGCCTATAGAGTCTTCAACTTAACTACTCAAGTTGTTGAGGAATCTGTGCATGTTGTATTTGATGAAACAAGATTAATCAATTGTGAGTTGTCTTGTAGATCAAATGACTCAACAGGTATAAGCAAGAGGATGGACAAGCTCTCCATTGCTGAAGCTTCAAAGGAAGATGGAGCATTGGAAAATGAAGGCTGCTGTCCAGGGGGAGTACAAGAGATAATGGAAGCTGATGAAAACCAAGAGGTTCAGCAGAATGAAGAAGCTGGAGATGCTCAACCTGAAGGGAATCTTCCTCCAGCTATAAGATATCTAAGAGATCATCCTGCTGATCAGATAATTGGTGATCCAAGACAAGGAGTGCAAACTAGAAGCAAAAATCAAAGCACAGTTTTGCATTCAAGTTTCTTGTCTCAAATGGAACCTAAGAAGTTTGAAGAAGCTATCCAAGACCAGCACTGGATTGATGCTATGCAAGAGGAGCTGAATCAATTCAGAAGGTGCAAAGTCTGGGAGCTTGTTCCTAAACCAAGATGCCACAACATAATTGGCACTAAGTGGATCTATAGGAACAAGCTAGATGAAAGTGGGATAATAGTGAAGAATAAAGCAAGATTGGTTGCAAAAGGATACAGGCAGGAAGAAGGGATTGACTTTGATCAAACCTTTGCTCCAGTAGCAAGGCTGGAGGCTATCAGAATATTCCTTGCCTATGCAGCCTATCAAGACTTCAAAGTATACCAGATGGATGTGAAGTCAGCATTTCTGAATGGTGATCTTAAAGAAGAAGTATATGTAGAGCATCCATCAGGTTTTGTAGATCCTCTTAAACCTGATTCTGTGTATAAGCTTAGGAAAGCTTTGTATGGGTTAAAACAAGCTCCAAGGGCTTGGTATGAAACCCTGTCTACCTTCCTCATTGAGAATAAATTCTCAAGAGGAAAGATAGACAAAACTCTATTCCTTAGGGAATCCAAAGGTAAGATCATCTTAGTTCAGATCTATGTTGATGACATAATCTTTGGATCTACTGAAAACAACCTTTGTAAAAAGTTTGCCAAACTTATGCAAGGGAAGTTTGAGATGAGCAGTATGGGAGAACTTAAGTTCTTCTTGGGACTCCAAGTAAGACAGACTGATGATGGATTGTCCATATCCCAGTCTAAGTTCACCAAAGAATTAATTAAGAAATATGGTATGGAGTCATCCTCCACCATGAGAACTCCTATGGGAACAAGCATCCCTATATGCAAAGATGAGGCAGGTAAACCTGTTGATGAGTCATTGTATAGAGGAATAGTTGGGTCTCTACTATATCTTACTGCTAGTAGACCAGACATTATGTATGCAACATGTGTCTGTGCTAGGTACCAAGCCTGCCCTAAAGAATCTCATTATACTGCAGTCAAAAGGATTCTGAGATATCTAAAGGGCACTCCTAATCTAGGCCTTTGGTACCCTAGGAATAGAGATTTTCTACTAACAGGCTATTCAGATGCAGATTTTGCAGGATGCAGAGAGGACAGGAAAAGTACTACAGGTACTTGTCAATTCCTGGGAGGAAGACTAATATCATGGAGTAGTAAGAAGCAGACCAGTGTGGCAATTTCCACAGCTGAGTCAGAGTATGTTGTTGCTGGAAGCTGCTGTGCACAGCTATTGTGGATGCAGCATCAGCTTAAGGATTATGGTATTCAGGTAAGTAGAACACCCCTTTTATGTGATTCTAAGAGTGCTATTTCTATTGCTAATAATCCAGTTTCTCATAGTAGAACTAAGCATATAGAAATCAAATACCATTTTCTTAGAGAACATGTAGAAAAAGGAGACATCTCATTGGAATTTGTAAAAACAGATTATCAAATAGCAGATGTATTTACTAAGCCTTTAGATGAAACCAAATTCAATAAATTCAAAATTGAATTAGGTATGTTAACCATTGATTAATGTATTAACAAAATCATTAACAATGCAATTGAAGTGGTATGTAAGTAAGTAAAAGTAATAACAACATAATCAAGTGTTAAAAAGGACACATTGAAGTAACACTTACAAGTGGTGTTGAACCAACAGAAATTGGCTAAGTAAGAATGTGTCGACACATTCAGTAATTATGTGTCGACTCAGAGAAATAATGTCGACAAGTCAGAAATATTGTGTCGACACAGAGAATATGTGTCGACACTTAAGAGTTATGTTGTCGACTTAACCAGAAATGTAATGTCGACTCAACCAGGAAAATGGTGTTGACACTTACAGAATATGTGTCGACACTTATCCTTTGAGTCGACACAGAATCTCTGGCTATCTATTATGTATCCAAGGTGTCGACATAACCACAAATTGGTGTCGACACATAGTAGGCTGAAGTAATGTCGAGACAATAGAAGTTTGTGTCGACACATTCCGTCTGTGTCGACACATTTAGTCTGTGTTTGGCGCCTTTTGAACTTCTTTCAACAGAAGGTATAAATAGGTGAAAAACACTTTCTGTCGACACGCTTCCAAGGTTTTCGAGACTAAAACCCTGTGTCGACAGTCTATCTTTCTCTCTTCTCTCAAGCTTTCTCGACGAATCGATGGTGCCAAGGATGGAAGACAACGTCAATGAGGGGTATGAGTTGGTGCGCCAGGCCTTTGCAGATGCGCCGCCAGATGTTCAAGGGGTTATCACCCTCCTCTCCGAGTCAGGGTTAGAATTTCTAATCTCAGAGCCAACTAAAATCTGGAAGAAGGAGGTGCACGAGTTCTTTATCTCTGCATCAGTCCACTCAACAGGCCTCAAGATTAAGTCCAATGTTCAAGGGACTAAGGTGAAGATTACTCCAAGAACTTTGAGAAAGATCTTTCAATTACAAGTAGTTGAGAATGAAGAGGAAGTTCCTAGTTCTAAGACAAGGGAAGCCCTTCAATGGTGTGGACTGGACTCGAGTATGAAGATTGGAGCTGCATTCAACAGGAAGGGTATGAATCAGCAAGGGAAATTCTTGTCTGAAGTTGTTGGGAAAGTAATCCTCTGCAAGACAGGTGGACATGATAGGATTTCTGCCTATATGTTCAGCCTTATGACCAGGATTGTTTTTACAATTCCTACTGATTGGTCAGGAGTACTCTTTGACAAGATCAAAGAAGGAATCAAGAAGCCAAACATGGATAGAATCATGAGCTTATATCTCATTGGAGTGATCCCTGAAGTGATGCAGCAACTGCCAGGGACTAAGATCAATCATATGAGAAGGATGGATATGAGACTGTTCTCTAGGTGGGATAGGGTGCTGTCCAAGGATGTGCTTGAAGAGAGCAGGCCAGACACCCCTGTGAAATCCCCTTCTCAAACTCAAGAAACTGAACAACAACAAGAAGACCCACTCAGGACACAGGTTGAAGAACAGCCTGACTCAACTATACTACAGCAAGTGTCAACACCTGCACAGATACAGGGGGAGCCAGTTCACTCTCCAGCTCAAAATGTATCTACTCCTGATCAGGTACAAGTGTAGGGGGAGCTAATGTATTTTACTATAAAAGTCATTGCTCATATTCTTATTACTGCACAGGTTCAGGGGGAGTTGTTGTCAGTACAAGTGCAAGAGGAAGCACAGTTAGACTTATCTCAAGATTTAACTGCTGCTGAAGTTACAGCTCAACTGGAATTTACTCTGGAGGAGTTATTCCCTGATGCTGATACTACTACAGATAAAGAAGGAGGAGGACAAGAAATTGAGAAGTCCATAGGTATGGAAATTGATCAGGAAGCTGAAGTTGAGCCACAGGTTGACGGGGAGCTAGTGAATGTTGAGACTGAGCAACAGGTCACTGGAACAGATACACTTCATTCTCCTCAAGAAAGAATTCACCTAGATACTTCATCTGATATTGAAACTGAAGAAGCCAGGCTGGCCAAGAAAAGAAAACTTGTTGTCTTTAAGAGAAGAAGCAAGAATTATAAGCAGGCTTTACAGACAACACCTCAACAAGCATCTCCTGCCTTTGATCATAATAAGTTTATGATAGATCTACAAGTGAAATTGGATGAACAAAGAATGGCTCTGGAAAAGTATGTTGATGAAAATAGCAAGTCTATGCAGTTTGACTTAGCTCAGGATATAAAGTCCATCCAGTTTCAAGTCAACATGCATAAGACAGAAATGACAGATTGCTTTCAAAAGGGAGGCCATGCTGTGGTTTATCTTGCTCAACAACAGGAGGCTATTACCAAAAAGGTAGATGATGTTGCCCTGAAGCAAAGCTATGTATTGGAAAATCAGTTAAGAATGAATGATAATTTAACTGAATCTCATCATGAGATAATAGAGGAAGTGAAAAAGATTGTTCCAGGCCTGCCTGCAGATAAAACAAAAGAAAAGGAAGAGTTTAATAAGCAATTTCAAGATGCCATTGCCTCAGTACAAACTGCTATCTCCACCTGCCAACAGGAAATATCAACCAAGCTGCAAAAATTGAAACCATTTTTCAAAGAAGGTATAAATTATCTAGATGGATAGATAAGGTTTCAGAAGGATGATCTTAGAGATCATATGACAAGAGAAGTCATAAAGGGGGAGAGGTTATTGATTCATGCAGGCCAAGAGCACTCTAAATGGGTGACAAATAGTATAAGAGCCACCTTGGGATGTCCACCCTTGTGTGATGATGATATGATGGCTGAATCAGGCATTCAAGCAGGACTACTTAAAGGCAACCAACCTGAGGTTGCCCAAGTTATTTACCCCCCTTCTGATTTTGAAATTCTGGATAAGCAAGTGCAGGATATGCATAGTCCTCCAAAGGATGTGCATAATGTTGTGATTGAGAAAGTTGAGATGCCAGAGGCCTTCCTGAAAGAACAGCAAGATGTTCTATTAGCAAAGAAGAGATTTAGAGAGCAGGCTGCACTCAAGCCAGATTATGAGCAGTGGAGTCCTACTTCAAGGAACATAATACTCACTGCATGGAAGGCTGTACAAGACAAAGTTCATGAAAGAGGGAAGTGGTACAATGAGATAGAATGGCAGAAGTATGAGGCAAGACAGGAAGCAATAGTACAATTCAGAAGGAAAGCTAAGCTGGGGAGGCTGCCATCAGATGCTAAGGAGCCAAGCAAATACTTCCCAAAGCCTTTTCACTATTTTGAAAGGCAAAGGCTCAAGGAAGAAGCTAAGAAGAAAGCTGATCTAAAAGGAAAGAAGATAGTTGAAGAATCAGAAGCTCCTGTGACAGCTAAAATTCAATCTGGCAAAGGGATTATCATTACAGAGCCTGATCAATCCTGATTATGTTTTAGTTCCTTCATAATGTTTTGTAATGTTGTGATGTGATCATTAAATGTAAAACAATATAATCAAACATTACCCAGTAATAAACAAAATTTTGTTTAAATCTGTGATAGATTGTTTTATCTATGATGTTTTTTTTATTATTTTGTTTATAATTAAGTATCCCTGTGTTTTTGTCATATATCATCATTTGGTACTGTTTATAAATGGTGTATATCATTGGCTATAAGGGTTATGACTTCTCCAAATAGGGGGAGATTGTTGGGTACATTGGAAAATGTGTACCTGATTTGAAGAAGCCCAACCTAGCTCAATGATATACATCAAAGTGTATTTGATGTTGTTTTGAGTTGACATGTGCAGGTGAAATATTGATAAAGTATGCAGAAAAAATTCTAAGTCCAAGTGTCGACACAGAGAAGGATGTGTCGACACATAGAAGAAAGTAGTCGACACAACACTGGGAAGCAGTGTCGACACATAGCAGTTAGTCTACAACTACACTGGGAAAAAGTGTCGACACAGAGGAAATATGTCGACACATAGCAGTTAGTCTACAATAAATACTGGGAAAGTGTGTCGACACAGAAGAAGTAAGTCGACACAACACTGGGAATTTGTGTCGACACAGGAGAAAAGCGTCGACCTCAACATTGGGAAAATGTGTCGACACAGAAGAATATAGTCGACCTCAAGTTTGTCTACACCAGCAGAATGTGTCGACACATTGTGATTGAGTCGACACATTATAGCAGTGTTAGAAGAAGACTGTGTCGACACCTGAAGGCTAAGTCGACACTTACTAAGTTATGATTCTACAACAACTGTGTCGATACACAGGACTTGTGTCGACACACTGAAGAGTCAAGACCAAGTTATTTTCAGAAGAAGCTGTGTCGACTCAAAGGCAACTTAGTCGACATCACTGAAGACTGTGTCGACACCAAGATCAATTGTGTCGACACAGATAGACAGATGGTCTCGACACTTTCTGACAGACTGTCTCGACAACTTGTGGTTCAAGACTAAGGCACAGGACTTGTTTGAAGACTTGACAGCTGTGGGTTGCCACCGGTTAACTGAAGCTGTCAGACTTGTCAGAAAACGGTTAGAAACCGGATCAGCCGGTTACCATGAAGAAAGTCTATAAATAGACAGATTCAGAAGGAGAAAGTAACTTTTGAAAATATTGATAAGAATCAAAAAGTTGAGAAGGATTACAATCCAATTCATTTCAAGAAGTGCTTGGCACTTAAGAAGATCTTCTCCGGAAGATAAAAGAAGACTATCTAAGGATTGATCAAAGAAGAGTTCTAATCAGAATTCAGAAGAATCATTCAAAGTGCTGGATAGAGAGAGATCAAGCCAGAATTTGAAGAAGAAGAAAGAAACCACCAGTGGATTCTCAAGAAGCTGTTTGGAAATCAACTCAGCTAAGTTTATATTCAAGAAGCTTTGAAGAAAGCTCAGATACAGTTGATTTCATCAGCTGATCAAGAATTGTCTTGGCCTTTTCTCTCTCAATTTAGGCAAGACAGTTAAATAATCTTTTCTATATTTCTGTAGGATCTGTTTACACAGATCTGAGTTGTAAGCCTGTGTTATAAAGGCTGAGTGTAGGAGTGTTGAACTCTGAGTGGTAGGGCTGTTTGCCTGAGTGTAGGAGAAGGGTCTTCTCTGAGTTGTAGGCCTTGGGGCAAGGCTGAGGTAGGGCTGTTGTGCCTGAGTTGTAGGAACCAGTTGGGTTCTGAGTTGTAGGATCTGTTGATCTGAGATTAGTGGAAGTTTGGCCGAATCTAGTATACTGCTAGATAGGTGAAGGGGGGAAAGTGGATGTACCCAGACCTTGGGGAACCACTATAAATCATTGTGCAATCTGTGATGTTTTATTTTCTGTAATTGCTGTGATTATTGTGTTAGCCATTGAATTGAATTCTGCCTAAAAGTTTTTATAAAAAAGTAGAACCTATTCACCCCCTCTAGGTGTTTAGGTTGTCTTGAAAGTAAAACTATCATCGTTCCCAACGGGGGGCGGTCGATTCTTATGGGATCGGCCGGCCCCGACCACGGGGATGGCCGGACGCGGCGGGCGGCCTGGGGCACCCGCGCCCTCGGCCGGCACGACTGTCCCGCATGGGGATGACCGCGGCCTAGAACGGTCGCGCCCAAGGCGGCTGGGGCCTAGGGCAGTCGTGCCTTAGGCTGGGGCGGTCGCGCCTAAGGCTGGGGCGACCGGCCGCGACTAAGGCCGGGGCACTGGCCCTAGCGAGGTAAGTCGCGAGCCCAACGGGGTGCGCGGGGAACCTTCGCGATGATCATGATCTGTGAGGTGTGAATATTTCCTTGCAGGGACGACCTTTCATACACAGTTTAGTTTTTCTATAAATTGTGGCTGGCCCCAACATTTGCCCCCCAAAGCTTTCAGAGTCGAGGGCCGAAGCGAGAGGATATTGAGAATTTTTTGTCCTTCATTGTTCCAATGGCCGAGGGCATTGAGAAAGACCAAGGCAGCGCGCCGGAGGCAGAAAAGGTACGTGAATTGCCCTATAGGCGTGAACGGAGCGGGCACTTGGCCGCGCGTGTAGCAACCTTGCGTGTGCAACGGGAGGGCGCATGCAGTGCTTGCGCGTGTGTGGTGGCCCTGCGCGCGCCACGCTTCTGTGTACACGGCGAGGGTTCACGCACGCGACGCTCACGTGCACGCAGCGAGGGTGCGCGCACGCGCGTGGCGGGCGCGCGCTCGGTGACCCTGCACGCGTAGCACTGGCTTGCGCGGAGCGCTCGTGCGCGCGCAGGGCGCTGCTTGCGCATGTTGTAGTCTTGCGCGCGTGTGAACGCAGGGTGCGTGTGCGCAGCCAGGGGTTCCCCTTGTGTGTTGCGGGCGCTTTCACCTTTTGCGGGCGTGCGGCGCGGGATGCCTGATCCCTCTCCGATTTTGTAACTTATCCTTTTGTGCATTTTGCAGGTTCCAAAATGTGTTGAGCAGGGTAGGTCGATGAGGATGTGTTTGTCCCTTACTGAGGACCAGATCGCTTCTGGGAGAGTGTGGTACAATATCACTGTCGAGATTGAGATCAAGAAGCATAACGCCAGCCAGCGAGTGCAGAGCCCGTCGGTGGGGTGGATGACTTTGTGCGAGTCATCTTTGAGAGTGGGCGTTTTCTTTCTCCCATGCGACGAGATCACCGCTATCTTGAAGCACTGCGGCGTGATGATGTCGCAGTTTATTCCCCTGGCGATGATGCGCGTCATAGGCCTGATAGCTTTCTTTCGCGGGCATGGCTCGGTCTTCTCCATGGATTTTTTCAAGGATTGGTGCGAGGTGCGCACGGACAGCAGCGGCTGTGTCGAGGTTCACAGCAACAAGTCCTGACTGTAGTTTGAGAACCGGGTTAACAGGAGGCATGGGAACACAGTCTACAGGTTCATCCGTGACTGCTGGGGGTGGCCCGAGATTTGGAGTTCCCTTTCGAACGGATGTCGGCGGGTGAAGGGTCGCGAGCACTAGTTCTCCCTCATGTTCGTGTTTTAGCGCCCTCTGTACTTGGCAGTTCAGCTGTACAACATCTCCATGTTCGTGGACGAAGAAGCGCCTACTGCTATGCGGACTTTCTGTCGATCTAGGGCTACTCCTTCCGCTCCTCTGAGGCGCAATCGGAAGAGGAAGTTGGTTTTTGATGGCAGCGGCGATTCTGCTCCAAACCCCCTGTGGGTTTACAGGTCGACGAGGCTCCTTGTTCGGACCTGGATGTTGAAGTGATTGGCTCCTCTGCCCCACCCCCAATGCTCTAGATAACGGTGCTCTTGTTGCGCCCCTATCGAAGGCGAAGAGGATCTCCTCATCGCTAGTGACCATGAACCAGGCGATAAGCACGCTTTCTTATTTTTGGATGCCTTTTTGATGTGATCTTGCTAATCTTTGGCCTTTTGCAGATCGGTGTTCAAGCTTAGATCGCCCTCTCTTGGAATGATTGCTACATTGGCCCGAAGGACCAGTTCAACTTGTTGCAGGAGAAGCTGAAGGCATTCGATGCTTATTTGGCGATCTTGTCGAAGAAGCGGGAACACGACCTATCTCGCCTCTGCATGCTAGATTCGATGGTGGCGGAGGACAAGGCGGAGCTGACACGGCTTCGAGAGGAGCTCCAGGCCCAGAAGCCCCTAACCGAGAAGGCGCTTGGCGACGCGACCTATTTGGAGTCCGAGATCGAGCGTCTTTCTTCCAAGGAGTACCTTACGACGTTCAAGGCGGCTGACGTAGCCGACTACAAAGGCTCGCTGGCCTTCCATGTGGATCGTTGTCAGTGGTTTGAGGAGATTCGGTAGGAGTTCTTGGCAAGGTAGGTAGAGCCAGAGCTTGATGATATCCGGGACGTAGCGTTCCACCGCGGGACGTCCAAGTCCCTCCAGATGGTTGCTCGTGAGCAGGAATGTGACACCTCTGGTCTTGGTCTTGACAACCTCTCGACGGATGAGATGGCTGAGTCCGAGGACGAGGAGTAGCTTCTGTCTATGCATTTCTTCTTTATTTCTTATTTATTGATTTGATTTCCTTTCTCCTGCATGAGACTTGTCTTGCTGTTAGATGGTAGTAGCTCCTTGTTTATTTGTGTCGGTTGTTTTTTTTTTCATTACTTGGTGCACGTCCTTATGGCTCGTGTTCCATCGCCTTTGCGCGGAGTCGTTCCAAGAGACCGAGGGTTGGAGGACGAGACCCAGATATGCTTGCACTCGACCCCCTAGGTGAAGGGCGTACCCTTCGAACCGATCGGGGGGAGGTTGCGTCGGCTATCCTAGGGGATGTCATTGAGTATGTGATAGTGAAGAGTGAATCTTCAAACCGTGGCAGCCGCGAGGGGGGCTTACCCAGGCGGCGCCTTATCCTACTGTGCGGAGAAGGGAGGACCTTCATTCCCAGACGGTGGGAGGCCGATTGTCAGTGATGAGCGAATCTTCGAACCGTGACGACCAAGGGGGCTTGCTCTGGCGCCACGACCTACTGTGCGGAGAAGGGCAGACCTTCAATCCCTGATAGTGGGAGGTCGCTGGGACCTGGTCCCGATGTTGAAGGACGAGACCCGAGTTTACCGGTGGATGTCGCTGAATGTTCGAACGAGTCCCAGATTTACCAGGGGATGTCGTTGAATGTTCGGACGAGACCCGAATTTACAGGGGGATGTCGCTGAATGTTTGGACGTGACCCGGGTTTACCGGGGGGTGTTGTTGAATGTTCGTACGAGACCTAAATTTACCGGGGGGATGTAACTGAATGTTTGGATGAGACCCGGGTTTACCGGGGGATGTCGCTGAATTCCAGCGGGCATCCTACTGTGGAGGAGATAAAGAGTTGTCCCCAGCTTTGAGGTCACAAAGTGATTTGCACGGGGCCATCTTGCAGGCGTCATTCCCACGTGGTTGAAGCTCTGAAATAATCATGGTATGCAATAGATGAGAAAGTAAGACACAGAGTGTCCCGGTACAGGCTTGCGCCTTTTTAGAGACAGCTAGGGCGCTACCCTGCAGAGGGGTAGAGCTACTGGTAGAAGCGTCACAAGTTCTGGGCGTTCCAAGCGCGTGGCAGGCTCTTTCCTTCTACTGTCCGAAGCCTAAATACCCTAGGTCTGATAACCGTCGTGACGATGTACGACCCCTCCCAAGACAGGGAGAGCTTGTTCTTTTGCGGTCCCTTCCCAACTTCTTAGACATTCCTTAGCACCAAGTCCCCGTTACTGATCGGTCGGGGTCAGACCCTTCAGTCGTAGTAGTGTGCCACTCGCCTCTGGTAGATGGCAATTCGTTGTGCGGCCATGTCCCTCACCTCTGCGATCAAGTCCAGATTCTCGCGGAGTCGTTCCTCATTCTTCTCTAAATCAAAATTCTGAACTCAGGGGCTGGGGACCCCGACATCGACCGAGATGACGACCTCGGTCTTGTAGTACAGGTTGAACGACGTCTCTCCGGTCATAGTCCTCTCCGTCGTGCGGTATGCCCACAACACACTTGGGTGCTCGTCGACCCACTGCCCCCTGCGTCGTGGAGGCGAGTCTTCAACCCTTTGAGGATGGTTCTATTAGTCACCTTTATCTGCCCGTTTGACTGAGGGTGCGCCACAGAGGCATGCATGAGTTCAATCTTTAGGTCCTTGCATAACTTTGGGAATGATTTCCCAATGAACTAGTGTAGCACCCCCCCCCCCCCAAAACCTTTGCTCGGGTTGGCTTGTAGGGGGTACTAGCTACTGGCCCAAGACGTCCACCCAATGCTCTTTAGGGGTACAACCTACCCTATCTAAGCACTAGTTGGTCGTCTTGCTCGGCTAGAATCACAATATTCACAACACATCAGAGATTTCCGGAAGCATTGACAGGAAACCACTATCAAATATATATAACATCATATATATTTACATGAGTGTTAGGGTCGTAGACTAAGTTTTATATAAGCCCGCAGACTGTACAAGTTCTACATATAA
Organism: Platanthera zijinensis; assembly: GCA_039513925.1. Classification (NCBI taxonomy): domain Eukaryota; kingdom Viridiplantae; phylum Streptophyta; class Magnoliopsida; order Asparagales; family Orchidaceae; genus Platanthera; species Platanthera zijinensis. The sequence goes on from CM077089.1 coordinate 3,559,430, forward strand.
TTCCTCACTCTCTCTATCCTGCTCGCTGATACTCACATCTCGAAACTCTGAAAATGTTCGGAGTGCTTCTGTTCGAGTAATCCTAACTACTGGCGCATTCTCTTGCAACATCGGGTCACTATGGTTCTCCATTTCAGGGTAACGGTTATTTAAATAATCGTTAGTCACAGAGCTAAGTGGAAGCAAATCTCCTCCCTGGATCCATATCTTGGGGACGAGCACACACACACACAACAAAAGTCGATAGCTGAAGCAAGAGAAAGTTAGCACAATACTTCATATATTTAGGCTATGAGAAATTATAAAAGAAGGACAACATGATATAACTGGAACGGCAACAACAATAACATCAGTTATAATAAAGACTCCACTAACAAATCAACACATCAGGTATTCACAATATGTATTCACACTGCAAACATTCACAGTCGTGCACACACCGAATGAATTCACAGTCGCGCACACACTACATGCATTTATAGCCGCGCACACAAGCCCTATATCGACATAGTATGAACCGTTTCTGTTCCAGCAGGGTAGTGAGCCCCGCGGGCCTCACCGATGTGGCCATCGATGATAATGTTCATTCCTGCCACTTTTGGGGGTGGTCGTACCGCACAGCCCCAGGCCCCAACGTACAACTCTGTGTACTCCTCGATGTGAGCAACATCTGGCGATTCAACATTTTGGCCGACCAACGGAGAAAAACTCGACGTGGAAAATATAATGGTCGGTCACGCGTGGAACCCATCTTGTAGGAGCCAAAATTGACCTCAACAAATATTCAAAACAGGGGTTCAGCCAACACCTACTTCTCTCAAGCCCTGTCCCTCGACTAGTAGCTAACGACCTAGGACTGACCCAAAGCCTCAGCAGGGAGGTCCCACCTCACACCCGGAAGATCTCTAAGAACTTCCCCTCCAAAGCCAAAGGCTGGGCTAGGAGCTCCTCAGAAAGCACTAGAGATTCAGAGAAAAATGAGAGTCCGCTTTCTAAGGAGCCCTTATGGGTCTATTTATAACATTTTGCTGACCTGAAGTTACTGAAATACCCCTGACTGGTCTGCCAATAGCCAAATCCTACTGTTTGAGAAGTGTTAAATGCAGCCTCTGGGGGTATAAGGGTAATTTTACCCGAGAGCATTTAAGTATTCTTACCCTGAATCCTAGGCCCCACTCGGCGAGAGCCCTATGCCGGGAACCCTCTCGCCTTCATTTGACGAGATCTAAAGGAAGTTTCGAAAGTCTCAAGCTGAACCAGCCCCCGCCTTTCTCGCCAGTTTAATCCTTCTCGCCGACTCTGCCGGACGCGACGTTGAGTGAGTGGAGCTCACTCAGCGCCCTTGTTGCTGACCACGGCGTTGAGTGAGTGGAGCTCACTCAGCGCCCTTGCTACTGACCACGGCGCTGAGTGAGTGGAGCTCACTCAGCGCCCTTGCTGCTGACCACGGCGCTGAGTGAGTGGAGCTCACTCAGCGCCCTTGCTACTGACCACAGCGTTGAGTGAGTGGAGCTCACTCAGCGCCCTTGCTACTGACCATGGCGTTGAGTGAGTGGAGCTCACTCAATGCCCTTGCGTTGAGACCACTCGACGCCTTCTCGCCCGCTTCTGGTCACGGGCGGGACCTCGCCTGCTCATAGGCGGGAGCTCCTTCGGCGAGAGCTCTCCTGGTCTTTAGGCCCAAGCTAACCCGAGGTTGGTCCAACCCCGACCGTTGATGCTTCCGAGTCCTACCCAATGAATATGGGTTGTACAATGGCCCCCCGTGTTGGGTACACTGGAAATTGTGTACCAGATTTGGAGAAGCCTCACTGTACTTAATGATATACATCAATTTGTATTTGATGGGATGTTGAGTTTCAGTGTGCATGTTTAAGAAATGCAGGAAAATTTCTAAGTACAAGTGTTGACACTTGTAAGGAATTGTGTCGACACCTGAAGCAGGAGCTGTGTCGACACCCAGGAGTTATGTCGACACCAGAAGCAAGGCCTGTGTCGACACACAGGAATTGTGTCGACACCTGAAGCAGGAGCTGTGTCGACACACGGGACTTCTGTCGACACACACTCAACGCCATCTATCAATAACAACTATACTGAGTCTGAAAGGCTTGTGTCGACACATGGGACTTGTGTCGACACACACTCAAAGATGTCTGGACACACACTCAACGACGTCTGGACACACACTCAACGATATCTGGACATACACTCAACGTCATCTATCAACATCAGCTATGTCGAGACCAGGAGCAGTTGTGTCGACACACAGGACTTGTGTCGACACATACAATAGAAGCTGTGTCGAGAAGATAAAGAATGACTGTGTCGACACATTGGAAGCTGTATCGACATCATCAAGAATTGTCTCGACACTTGGTCTATTTGTGTCGACATATTTGAAGTAGTTTGCTGACAGTTTCCTACTGAGAAAGAATTTCAATGAAGGGTCAGTTATCATGACTGAAGACTTGACAGCTGTCATAAGTAACAAGACTGACACATCTGTCAGTACTATCAGAAGGCTATTATAAACCGGATCAGCCGGTAATCGTGGATGAACTCTATATAAAGGGCTGATCCATAATAGAGAGAAGAGATCCAACAAAATAAATATATAAAACTAATAACAAGTAAGGGAGAGCAAGAGGCTAACCTAGAAGAAGGCAGATCCTGAACAAGTCTGCAAGAAAGCTTCAGATCTGATTCTGAATTTAAGAAGGAAGCTGATTAAAGATCAACTTCAACACCAAGTAAAGATCAACTTCAACACCAAGTAAAGATCAACCTTATTTTGTTGAAATTCAAGAAGCTTTGAAGAAGCTAAGTCAGGTTGGATCTGAAGTATTCAGTCATTCAAGAACTGATCAAGAAGCTCTCACCCATTTATGTTTCAATCTGGGTGAAATTTTTGTTTCATTAAATAAACTTTTTCTTGTAAGATCTTATATAGATCTGAGTTGTAAGCCTGTATTTATAAAGGCTGAGGTAGGGCTAAGTGTCTGAGGTGTAGGACTTGTTAAAGTCTGAGTTGTAGGCCTGGAGATAAAGGCTAAGGTAGGGCTGTTGCCTGAGGTAGGGTTCTTGAGAAGAATCTGAGGTAGGACTTGAAGTAGTCTGAGCTGTAGGAACCTATCAGGTTTTGAGTTGTAAGATCTGTGGATCTGAGATAGTGGAAGTAAGTTTGGCTGAATCCAGTTCTCTACTGAATAGGCGAAGGGGGAAAGTGGATGTACCCACAAATTGGGGAACTACTATAAATCTTGTTGTGCTGTGTTTATTTTTCTGAGAACTGTGTTTTTGTATGCTGTGTTAGATCTTGTTAATTGCCTAACTAGTTAAAAAGATTAGAAACAATTCACCCCCTCTAGGTGTCTAAGCTCTTAAAATCAAGTCTTTCAAGTGGCATCAGAGGGAGGTTGCTCAAAAATAGACCTAACAGTCTGAGTAAATCTCCAAGGAAATTAACAATTAGCCAGAATGGGTTCAAGTGAGAATCAGAAGGAATTTGGATCCATGAAACTGCCCATCTGTAGGAAAGAAAACTTTGGGATATGGAAAGAAAGGGTCAGATTGTTCATGGAAGCATCTGATCCTAGAATCTATATCACAGTACAAGAAGGTCCTTTCATTCCAATGAATATATCATCTCTTAATGCTAATCTCAAAACCCCAAAGAGCTATTCTGAAATAACTAAGGATGAGATCATTCTAACAACATTAGACAAGAGAGCACAAAACATAATTGTGAGTGCTATATATGATGCAATATTTCAGAATTTGGTACATTGCAAAACCTCTAAGGAGATGTGGGACACCTTGATTGTCTACATGGAGGGAACTGAAGAAGTTAGAGAGGATAGGAAATCCATGTTGAATCAAGATATGAAAGCTTTAGACAAGCTAAGTCTGACAGTATAGTAGAATGTTACAAGAAGTTCTTCAGGATTGTAAATGAGCTAATGACCTATGGAAGAGTCTTTAGCACATATGAATTGAATGATAAGTTTCTCAGGTCACTAACCAAGGACTGGGATACAAAGATATGTGCCATCAGAGAGGTGACCAGGCTTGCTGATACACCTCCACCCACATTGTTTGGAAAATTGCTATCTTATGAGATGCAGCTCACTGCTAGAAAGGAGGAGGAGAAAACTAGTAGGTCTAAAAATAAAGATAAGTTAGTAACCTTCAATACTGAAGCCTCAAGAAAGGGTTGGAGAAAGTTTCCTTCTCCACATAGAAAAAGTGATGAGGCTGAAGCAGAATATCCTAACATCAACACATCAGATAGCCACACCTCTGATGAAGACTTTGTTGCCTTTACAAGGCAGTTTCAGAGGTTCATGAAGAAGAAAAAATGGAGAACCAAGTCATCTTCATCCTTCTCCAAGGATGATTATTATAAGAAGAAGAAGACCTCTAAGGAGGACATGTATGCTCCTAATCCTAGTAAACAAACTACCTTTAAAATTGTTTGTTATTGCTGCAACAGGCCTGGACATGTCATAGCTGACTGTCCTGACAAGAGTAAGGAGACTAAGGACAAGAAGAAGCATCAAGTGAAGGGCAAAAAGGAGAAATCCTTTTTTGCTCAGAAGAAGAAGAGTTGGACTGACTCTTCATCCTCAGAATGTGGATAAGAAGATAATGCATAAGCTTGCATTGGGTTGTTCTCTACAGAAGAGGATTCAAGAGAATCAGAATTCTTACAAATGCTGGACTCCATAAATGGAGTTGAAGACTATTGTTGTAAAGGGCTGATGACTCTATCAGAAGAAGATCAGTGCCAGGATCAGCCTGGTCCAAGTAAGGTATACAGTTCTTCCTTAGCTTCTGATTACTATACTAGATCAGAATCAGAAGCATCTGCATCAAGAGATATGGATGGTTCTGAATCTGAGGGGGATGTACATCAACTAATTGATGAGTATGGTGGTTTGTTGCAAGCCCTGAAGAGGAGCAAGTTCCTTGTCAAGAAGCAAGCCAAGGAAATTGAATCTCTCAAACAGGCTGCATCAGATTCAGCCAAATTGATGGATTTGAAATTAAAGGAGGTTGCCAAACTGAAAAACATAACTGTTATTTAGATGGGAATAATCACCTTTAAAGAAAATCACATCAAAAATCTGGAAGCAAGACTCCAAAAAGAAAAGGATCTAGTGGCTAAATTTTCAAAGCCAAAGTATGTCTTGCCTTTAATAGATAACTTCATATCTCAGAAAGGAAAGACAGGACTAGGCTTCATGAAAAGAACAAGGGCAGCCAATTCTCAAGGAAAAGGCAAAGGCCCAGTTCAGCCACTAGCTATGAAACCCCCTTTTTTTAGAAAAGTGATGCAACCTACTAACAAGTATGATCACGACCTCACTCATGGTCACTATGAGTATGGTGATTTCAATGGCAAGGGTGCATATGCTAATAGACCACCCTATAAGCAAACCCATCAGGTTCTTAAGGAATCCTTGGGGTATGCTGCTCCAGCACCTACACTTAAAAGGAATGCTGACAACAATGTTGTGAAGCCTGTACTTAATAGAAAGTACAATAAATTTGAGTGCTGGTGTTGTGGCAAGGTGGGTCACTTTGCTATTGATTGTTGGTTCAACACTAGTATTCAAAATAAGGTCAGCTTACCTGTCAGAAAAGCTGCAGGTAAGCATGTCAGATTTCAAGCTAACCTGAACCTTGGACCCAATAACAATTTGGGTTCTAAGGATAGGTAAATCTTTATTTGATGCAGGTGAGTCCAAGTGGCCATACCCCTATATGGTACTTGGATAGTGGATGTTCCAGGCACATGACTGGAACAAGAAGGATGTTGAAGGACTATTCACCCATAGAGAATGGACCCAAAGTAATCTTTGGTGGATCTGAAAAGGGAGTCATCAAAGGGTTTGGTAATATTTCTAGGAACCCTATTACCATCACTCAAGTAGCTTATGTGAAGGGTCTGAAACAGAACCTAATTAGCATAAGTCAACTTAGTGATCTAGGTTATGACATTTCTTTCCTCAAGGGTGAGTGCCAAATAAGGAGGTCAAGTGATCAATAGATCATTCTGACTGGCACTAGGAAAGGAAATGTATATTATCTTAACCTTAATTGTGAGTATAACAACTCACCTATCTGTTTAGTTGTAGATGAGAAAGCATCACAGTGTGTCCAATGACACAAAAGGCTAGCTCATCAGAACTATAAGTCGATAAGACAACTATTTAACATGGGGTTAGTGAGGAATGGTCCTCAGGTTAAGTGCATTAAAGAGAGTGTTTGTTCAGCTTGCCAAAAGGGCAAACAGACTAAGTCCTCTTTCCATGGACTTGATACCAAAGATTCAATGAGATGTCTATATCTCCAGCATATGGATTTGTTTGGTCCTATGCCAGTTCATAGTCTAGGAAGGAAAGTATACACATTAGTTATTGTGGATGACTATTCTAGATTCACATGGATGTTCTTCTTGAGGCAGAAATCTGATTCCAAAATTTTGTTAGACAAATTCAGAATGAATTTAACAATTCAGTGGTCAAGACCAGAAGTGACCATGGAACTGAATTTTAGTCTGATTGTATGACAAAGTTCTGTGAAGAATTTAGGATTCATCAGGAGTTCTCCTCACCTAGAACTCCCCAGCAAAATGGAGTTGCTGAAAGAAAGAATAGGACTCTAATTGAGACAAGTAGAACACTACTTAGTGACACTACACTCCCTGAGTACTTCTGGGTTGGGGCAGTAAATACTACATGTTATGTGCTCAATAGAGCTTCCATCGATAAAAGACACAAGAAGACTCCTTATGAGATTATGAAAGGTAGAAAATCAAACATTTCCTACTTCAGAATCTTTGGTAGCAAATGTTATGTCTTAGTTAATGGTAAGCACTACCAAACTAAGTTTGCTGCCAAATCCCTAGAAGGGATATTTGTTGGGTACAACAATAATAGTAGGGCATACTGAATCTACAACTTGACTTCCCAAGTTGTAGAAGAATCTGTGCATGTAGTATTTGATGAGTCTAAGTTGATTAACAGTGAACTGTCTAGCTCTTCAGTTAGTTCTACAGGTTTAAAGGACAGGCTGACTATTAATGAAAAAAAACCTGCTAGGCTGGATGAAGAAAAGGATGCATGCTGTCTAGGGGGAGAACAAGACTCAATGGATGAAGAAGAAGACAGTGAAGTGCATCAGGATGAGGAAAATGAAGAAGGCCAAGAGGTTGAAAGGTTTCCTCCAGCAAGAAGACACTTGAAGGATCATCCAGCTCACCAAATCATTAGTGATGCAAGTCAGGGAGTTCTAACCAGAAGCAAGAGCATGAACACAGTTCTATGTTCAAGCTTTCTGTCACAGATAGAACTTAAGAAGTTTGAAGAGGCCATGCTAGACACTAATTGGATTAATGCTATGTAAGAAGAGCTGAATCAATTCAAAAGATGTAAAGTCTGGGAATTGATTCCTAAACCAAAGGATCACAATGTTATAGGAACCAAGTGGATCTACAGGAATAAACTAGATGAGAATTGCACCATAATCAAGAACAAAGCCAGACTGGTAGCAAAGGGCTACAGATAGGAAGAAGGGATAGACTTTGATCAAACTTTTGTCCCAGTGGCAAGGTTGGAAGCTATAAGTTTGTTCCTGGCTTATGCAGCTTCTCAAGGATTCAAAGTATTCCAAATGGATATCAAGTCATCTTTTCTGAATGGAGACTTGAAGGAAGAAGTATATGTAGAACATCCATCAGGTTTTGTTGACTCATTATCCCAACTATGCATATAGGCTTAAGAAATCTCTATATGGATTGAAACAAGCCCCTAGGGCTTGGTATTAAACTTTGTCTGCCTTCCTTATTGGGAATAAATTCTCAAGAGGGAAAATAGACAAGACTCTATTCTTTAGAGAATCAAAAGGTAACATCATCCTAGTCTAGATTTATGTTGATGACATTATCTTTGGTTCTACTAAAAACAACCTCTGTAGTAAGTTTGCCAACCTTATGCAAGAGAAGTTTGAGATGAGCAGCATGGGTGAGCTGAAATTCTTCTTGGGACTCCAAGTTAGACAGACTGATGATGGATTGTCCATATCTCAGTCTAAGTTCACCAAAGAGTTAATTAAGAATATGGCATGGAGTCAGCCTCCACCATGAAAACTCCAATGGGAACAAGTATGCCTATAAGCAAAGATGAAGCAGGAAAACCTGTTAATGAGTCTTTGTATAGAGGGATAATTGGCTCCCTACTTTACTTGACTACTAGTAGACCTGACATCATGTATGCTACATGCGTCTGTGCTAGGTACCAAGCTTGCCCAAAGGAATCTCATTATACTGTTGTCAAGAGAATTTTTAGATATCTTAAGGGCACACCTAATCTAGGTCTTTGGTACCCTAAGAATAGAGATTTCTTACTAACAGGTTTTTCAGATGCAGACTTTGCAGGCTGTAGAGAAGACAGAAAAAGTGCCACTGAAACATGTCAATTCCTAGGTGGTAGGCTGGTGTCATGGAGAAGCAAGAAGCAAACAAGTGTGGCTATTTCCACTGCTGAATCAGAATATGTAGCTGTAGGCAGCTGCTGTGCTCAGTTGTTGTGGATAAAATATCAACTTGAAGACTATGACATCAAGGTAAGTAGAATTCCATTATCTTGTGATTCTACTAGTGCTATTTCTATTGCTAAAAATCCTGTTTCATACAGTAGAACTAAGCATATAGAAATTAAATTTCATTTCATCAGAGAACATGTTGAAAAGGAAGACATAAGTCTAGAATTTGTCAAACTAACAACCAAATTGCTGATATATTTACAAAACCTCAGGATGAAAGTAAGTTCAATTATTTTAAAATTGAATTAGGTATGTTGAACCAATAATAAGGTGATAGGTCAACACAAAATCTTTCAAGTGGTATTAGTAAGTCCAAAATTTCTCAAGAAATTTTGACTAAGTTAGAAAGTTGTGTCGACATATGCTAACTGTGTCGACACTATCATTAAGTTGTGTCGACAAAGAAAAGAATTGTGTCGACACAGAAATAGAATCTGTGTCGATAGAAAAGTTGGTGTCTACACAACTCTGTCGAGACATTATATTAGTAGAATTTTGTGTCAACACAAAAAATTGGTGTCGACACACTCTGTCGAGACTTTGATAGTCTGTGTCGACACTAGCACAAGTATGTCAGCACATAGACGTGTCGACTAAAACTAAGTTTTGTCGAGACCTAAGTCATTTCTGTCGACACATGTAAATTTTTGTCGACTAGTATTATTACTAAGTAAGGCGTGTCTTTTGACCTACCCTTTACAAGTGCATTATAAATAGGAGAAGACAAAATCTGGTCGACTGTGCTTTCAAAATTCTTGACCCTAGACTTTGTGTCGACAAAGAAATTCTCCTGTAGTCTCTCTTCTCTTCCCTTCTCTCTATCTCGTCAATGGCGCCACACCAGGACGACAAGATAAATGAAGGATACGAGCTAGTTCGTAGGGGATTCGAGACAGCTTCATAAGAAATCAAGGGTGTGATTACCCTAATCTCAAATAATGGGTTGGAGTATTTAGTCTCTGAACCTACAAAAATTTGGAAGAAGGAAGTGCTTGAATTCTACTCGTCTGCAACTGTGGATTCTGAAGGAAAAAAAATGAAAGCCACTATTCATGGTACAAGAGTGAAACTCTCACAGAAGACGATCAGGAAGTCGCTTCAACTCCCCAGGGTTAAAGAAGATGATGATATTGTTCCATCATTGACAAAGGATGCACTCAGTTGGTGTGGACTGAATCCAAATACCAAGGTAGGATCCTCAATGATCAGGAAGGGAATGAATTCCCAAGGTAAATTTCACCCAGAGATCATAGGCAAGGTAATTCTCTGCAAGACAGGTGGACATGATAGAATTTCAGTTTACATGTTCAACCTTATGACGAGAGTCATATTTAGTGTAAAAACAGACTGTTCATCAATAGTTTTTGACAAGATTCAAGAAGGTATTAAGAAGCCAAATCTGGGTAGAATACTAAGCTTGTATCTAGCTTCCACTATCCCAGATGTTATGAATCAACTGCCAGGATCTAAGATCAATCACATGAGGAGGATGGATATGGGAATTCTATCCAGATGGGATAGAGTCGTTACAAAGGAAGTTTCTACTCCACAGAAACAGGTAAAGAAGGATAGGAAGAAGAAAACCATTGTCCAAGAAGCAGAATCCTCTAGTGATTCTGAAGAAGAAGTGATCTTCAGCTCAGATGAAGACCAACAGGAAAAAGAAGCTCAAGCTCAAGTGGAGAGCAGTCAGCAACTAGAGAATTAGATAGTCTCCACTCCAGGGGGAGAGAATACTGAAATAACTGTCCAAAACATTGAACAATCACAGCTGCCGGTCCAAGGGGGAGGTATTGCTGAAGCTGCTCTAGAAAGTGAGTATGCTGCTAATACTGTGATGGATATTGTATCAGAAATAAACAAGGAAGCACAGGTCAATACTGAGAATGAAGCACAAGATGTGCAAATGACAGATCAAGCTCAAGATGAGCAAGTCCACTTCTCTAGTGTTGAGAAGACCCTGGACAAAGATCTTGATTTCCAGAGAGAACCATTAGTTCAAAACGACAACCTTGTTCCTCCTGTTCAAATGCAGCAGGAGTTCACTTTGGAAGAACTGTTCCCTGACTTCAATAAAACAAGGACTGAGGGGGAGCAACATAGGATTAAGAAAGAGATACAAGGAACTGAGGGGGAGATGTCTCAGCATGCTCCTACTGATATGGACACTGTGAATATACAAAGCTCGTCACAATCTTCTGATGATGAAGAAGCCTCCATGGCTAAGAAAAGGAAGTTGGTTGCTATCAGAAAAAGGAGCACATGCTATAAGAAAGCCTTACAAATAGTCTCTCAACCATCTGCTCAAGGGATGGACTTCAGTTCACTGATGGTACAACTACAAGTAAAGTTAGATGAGCAAAGACAATCTTTGGAGAAGTATGTGGATGAGACACATAAAGAAATGTAGTTCCAGCTAGCTCATGAGATTAAATCCATCATATTTGAAGTAAATTTGAATAAGAAAGAGATGACAGATTGTTTTCATAAAGGAGGTAATGCTATGGTTCACCTGGCCAAGCAACAACAAATGATCAAGACTGAAATTGAAGACATTGCAGTCAAGCAAGACTATATTCCAGAAAAATCAATTCATATCAAATGAAAATCTCAAGGACTCATATGACGAAATTCTCACTAAAATTGGAGGTATAGCCACTGATGTGAAAGCTGAACTTTCTTAGCAAATAAAAGATGATCTAGCAGTTGTCCACACAGCCATTGAAGCTTCTCAAAAGGCTATTTCTGATCACCTGACTAAATTCAAAGCATACTACAAAGAAGGTACTGAATATCTGGCTGATCAAGTAAGGTTTCAAAAGAATGATCTAAGAGATCATATAGCCAGAGAATTCATAAAGGGGGAGAGGATATTAGTCAAAGCTAGCTCTGATCATGCTAAATGGGTATCTAATACCATCAAAGCTACCCTTGGATTTCCACCCCTGTGTGATGAAGATAACACTACTGAATCTGGTGTTCAACCGGATCATATTGAAGGTGTTTAGCAGGAAGTTGCACAGGTTATCTATCCTCTAGCAGATTTTGAAACAATACAGCAGGAAGTTCAGAAAATGTATAGCCCTCCACAGGAGGCACAGAATGTCATCATTGACAAAGTTGAAATGTCTGTAGCTGTTATGGAAGCTCAGAAAGAGGCCCAGCTTTCTAAGAAAATATTTAGAAAACATGCAAAATTGAAGCCTGGCTTTGAGCAGTGGAGTCTTACTTCTAGGAACATTATTCTTACTGCCTGGAAAGCTGTGAAAGATAAGGTGCATGATAGAGGCAAGTGGTATTCTGAGCAAGAATGGAATAAGTATCAGGCAAGGCTAGAAGCCATACTTCAGTTCAGAAGGAATGCTAAAGCTGGAAAGTTACCTGCTAATGCTCTGGAGCCTAGCAAGTACTTTGCAAAGCCTTTTCATTATTTTGAAAGGCAGAGAATCAAGGCCGAAGAACTCAAGAAGAGAGACCTGAAAGGGAAGAAGCCAACTGAAGATACTGAAGCTAATGCGCAAGCTAAGATCAAGTCTGGAAAAGGAATAGTAATCAAGGAGCCTAGTCAATCTTAGGATAGATAGGCTAGTATGTAGAATAATGTAATCTTTCTGTTCTATAAAGAAATCTGTAAAGCTAAACAATTTTCTGTTTAATGAATGATATCATTTTCAGTGTTGATATTAACTGTTATTTGTGTTTATTTGTTACCCTGCTGTGAAATGAATGTACACATATTTTTTTCTTTGTTTTATCATGTGTGGTGTATATCATTGACTAAGGGTTATGACTTCTCCAAATAGGGGGAGATTGTTGGGTACACTGAAAATTGTGTACTAAATTTAGAGAAGCCTCACTGTACTCAATGATATACACCAATTTGTATTTGATGGGATGTTGAGTTTCAGTGTGCAGGTTTAAGAAATGCAGGAAAATTTCTAAGTACAAGTGTCGACACTTGTAAGGAATTGTGTCGACACCTGAAGCAAGAGCTGTCTCGACACCCAGGAGTTATGTCGACACCAAAAACAAGGCCTGTGTCGACACCCAGGAATTGTATCTACACCTAAAGAAGGAGCTGTGTCGACACACGGGACTTGTGTCGACACACGGGACTTGTGTCGACACACTCAACTCCATCTATCAACAACAGCTATACTGAGTCTGAAAGGCTTGTGTCGACACACGGGACTTGTGTCGACACACACTCAACAACGTCTGGACACACACTCAACGACGTCTGGACACACACTCAACGACATATGGACATACACCCAACGCCATTTATCAACATCAGCTATGTCGAGACCAGAAGCAGTTGTGTCGACACACAGGACTTATGTCGACACAAACAACATAAGCTGTGTCGAGAAGATAAAGAATGACTATGTCGACACATTGGAAGCTGTGTCGGCATCATCAAGAATTGTGTCGACACTTGGTCTATTTGTGTTGACACATTTGAAGTAGTTTGCTGACAGTTTCTTGCTGAGAAAGAATTTCAATGAAGGTTCAGTTGTCACGACTGAAGACTTGACAGCTGTTATAAGTAACAAGACTGACACATCTGTCAGTATTGTCAAAAGGCCATTATAAAACGGATCAGCCGGTAATCGTGGATGAACTCTATATAAAAGGCTGATCCATAACAAAGAGAAGAGATCCAACAGAATAAATATATAGAACTAACCACAAGTAAGGGAGTGCAAGAGGCTAACCCAGAAGAAGGCAGATCCTGAACAAGTCTGCAAGAAAGATTCAGATCTGATTCTGAATTTAAGAAGGAAGCTGATTAAAGATCAAATTCAACACCAAGTAAAGATCAACCTTATTTTGTTGAAATTCAAGAAGCTTTGAAGAAGCTAAGTCAGGTTGGATCTGAAGTATTCAGTCATTCAAGAACTGATCAAGAAGCTCTCGCCCATTTAGGTTTCAATCTGGGTGAAATTTCTGTTTCATTAAATAAACTTTTTCTTGTAAGATCTTATATAGATCTGAGTTGTAAGCCTGTATTTATAAAGGCTGAGGTAGGGCTGAGTGCCTGAGGTGTAGGACTTGTTAAAGTCTGAGTTGTATGCCTGGAGATAAAGGCTGAGGTAGGGTTGTTGCCTGAAGTAGGGTTCTTGGGAAGAATCTGAGGTAGGACTTGAAGAAGTCTGAGCTGTAGGAACCTATCAGGTTCTGAGTTGTAAGATCTGTGGATCTGAGATAGTGGAAGGAAATTTGGCTGAATCCAGTTCTCTACTGGATAGGCGAAGGGGGAAAGTTGATGTACCCACAAATTGGGGAACCACAATAAATCTTGTTGTGCTGTGTTTATTTTTCTAAGAACTGTGTTTTTGTATGCTATATTAGATCTTGTTAATTGCCTAACTAGTTAAAAAGATTAGAACCTATTCACACCCCCTCTAGGTGTCTAGGCTCTTGAAATCAAGTCTTTCACCCGGGGTGGGGGATACCATCACCGACCTGTTCGGCCCTTCCATCGAGGAGGAAGAGCTGATGGAGGTGGATCAACACCTCTCGTGGATGGAACGATTCACGTCCTTCCTTTCCGCAAGGGAGTATCCAGAGGGGATGGACAAGAAGAAATTCAAGTATAAGTCGACGTATTATCTCATTCGAAACGGGCAGCTATACCGAAAGACCCTGACAGGGATGTTGGCACGTTGCGCGGCTGAGAGGGAGGTCCTGAGGATCTTAGAGGAAGTCCACTCCGGAGAGTGTGGGAGTCGCTTTGAGAGTCGGACCTTTGAATGGAGGATCATCAGACAAGGGTACTTCTGGCCGACCTTGAGCCATGATGCCACAGAGTTCGCAAGGAAGTGTAGCAAGTGCCAGATATTTTCCCCCCTCCAACTACAGCCAGCTCAGTGCCTCAGGAGCATCACAACCTCATGACCCTTTGCAATATGGGGAATGGATCTGGTAGGGCCTTTCCCCTAGGCCAGCGGGCGGAGGAGATTCCTGTTGGTCATGATTGATTATTTTTCCAAGTGGTTAGAAGTCAAGGCGATAACCAAGGTAACTTCCCAAGTCATCGGGAACTTTATGTGGGGGGAAGTCATCTGCCGGCACGGGTTGCCCCAAACAATTGTCACGGACAATGGGCCTTAGTTCGCTAGCGCTGAATTCATCAGCTTTTGTGGGCAACTCGGGGTAGATCTCAGATTCGCTTCGGTTCATCACCCCAGAAGCAACGGGCAGGTGGAGGAGGCGAACAAGATCATTGTCAACCTCCTCAAGAAGAAGGTGGAGAACTTGAGGGGCAGCTGGGTGGAGGAACTCCCTTCGGTCCTATGGGCTCTTCGGACTACACCCAACACAACCACAAGAGAGACTCCCTTCAAACTCTCTCATGGGTGCGAGGCGGTACTCCCAGTAGAGTTCAAAGTCCGGACGCCTCGAGTGGTCGAGGCCGAGGAAGATAGGGAAGAATGGAGAGCCGAGAATGAGGAGGAGCTGCGGCTCTCCCTCGATATGGTGGAAGAGCTGCGCGACCTCTCTGCCGTCCGACAAGAAGAGGTGAAAAGAAGAATGGCTAAGTACTTTGACATGCATGTCAGGATCAAACAATTCGTGGAAGGGGACTTGGTCCTGAGAAAGGTGGATGCCGCGAGGAGATCGGTCGTTGTGGGGAAGCTCAACCCTAACTGGGAAGGTCCGTACATAATACAGGAAGCATTGAGATCAGGGGGGTATCGTCTCCAAAATGTGGAAGGCGAAACCTTAAGTCTCACCTAGAGCGGTTACGACTTGAAACGTTTTTACCCTTAGAGTCATGTTGATGTACTATTTGTTTCTAATAAAGCTTCTTGATATGCCTGTTCTCCTGACATGATTCATGCGAAGGGAAAGTGTGAGTCTACCCAGACCCCGAGCAGATCCCGCTGCTAGGTTCTTACCAAGCTGGCATGGCTGGATGTCACTCGGAGGAGTCTACCTAGACCCCGAGCAGATCTCGCTGCCAGGCTCCCACCAAGCTGGTAGGGCTGGATGTCACTCAGAGGAGTCTACCCAGAACCCGAGCATATCCCGCTGCCAGGCTCCCACCAAGCTGGCAGGGCTAGATGTCACTCGGAGGAGTCTACCAAGACCCCGAACAGATCCCGCTGCCAGGCTCCCACCAAGCTGGCAGAGCTGCATGTCACTCGCAGGTGTCTACCCAGACCCCGAGAAGATCCCGCTGTCAGGCTCCCACCAAGCTAGCAGGGATGGATGTCACTTAGAGGAGTCTACCCAGACCCTGAGCAGATCCCACTGCCAGGCTCCCACCAAGCTGGCAGGGCTGGATGTCACTCCGAGGAGTCTACCCAGACCCCGAGCAGATCACGCTGCCAGGCTCCCACCAAGCTGGCAGGGCTAGATGTCACTTGAAGGAGTCTACCCAGACCCCGAGCAAATCTCACTGCCAGGCTCCCAACAAGCTGGCAGGGCTGGATGTCACTCGGAGGAGTCTACCCAGACCCCAAGCAGATCCCACTACCAGGCTCCCACCAAGCTGGCAGGGCTGGAGGTCACTTGGAGGAGTCTACTCAGACCCCGAGCAGATCTCGCTGCCAGGATCCCACCAAGGTGGCAGGGCTGGATGTCACTCAGAGGAGTCTACACAGACCCCAAGCAGATCCCGCTGCCAGGCTCCCACCAAGCTGACAGGGCTGGATATCACTCGGAGGAGTCTACCCAGACCCCAAGCAGATCCTGCTGTCAGTCTCTCACCAAGCTGGCAGGGCTGGATGTCACTCGGAGGAGTCTACCCAGACCCCGAGCAGGTCCCGCTGCCAGGATCCCACCAAGCTGGCAGGGATGGATATTACTCTGGGAATATGGAGGCAAAGGTCACAGGGCCGCCGGGGTGGCCTTAATGGGTCGGCAAGCCAGGAATGCCAACTCGAGCCCATGGTTCGGTGAACTTTTGGAAATAAAACAAGACGGCGAGGAATCAGACCGTGTCGAGACTTCCGGGGACCGGCTCGCGTGAAGCCAAGCAGCTCGGGTGCGATCTGGGTCGGCTCGCCTGCTCTGTAGCCTGAGCAGCGTGGCGAACCCGGTCGAAGGACGTGGGTCGCCGCTCGTAGTGCGGCTGACTATCGTGCCTACCGTTCCTAAGTCTAATCTAATCCGGAATGAACATACTGCCCAACTCGCAAGCAACAACCAACCAGAAGGATCAAAACAAACCTAGAGTGCGAAAAAGAAAAGAGATTTCAATTAAAAAGGGGCGAACATTATAAAACAGTTTCAGTGAGTACATTCGGTCGACCAGCAAAAAATTACAAGTCCTGGGCCTCGGCCCGCACTCCTGTTATAACGAAAATAATAATAATAATATAATTGGGGCAAGGACCAAGATTTCAGCGAGGCGAGCCCCTGAGCGGCGAGCCCCCTAAATAGGATGGTAGGGCCCGTCACCCGGCTTTAGTACCGGAATGAATAATTCTGGTACCACGACGCTCGCAGAATGCTTCTTACCCTCGATCTTGATCAGGTCGGCTCGCCACAGTGTTTGGAGAGTGTACTTCGCGACACCTGCAATGTTCTTCTGCATCATAACTTCCAGCTCGTACTCGTTGTAGTACGCGAGCTGGAAACCGCTGGTAGACGGCGGCAGAGCGGCTGCTGCAGCCTCCAACTCGCGCACCCGCGCCTGCAGTGCTTACTTTTACTGCTCAAGGGTGGCGATCTCGATGCCCAGCCGGCTGGTCATCGTCGCATCCTGCGAGAAGAAGGGTGACAGGGATGAGCTTGAGGAAAAGCGATAGAAGATTAGTGCGAGTTGGGGGACGTACCGCTCCCCCCGGGTACTGAGCGAGGGCCACCTCGGCTGTGTCGGCTCGCTTTCTCTGACCATTTGATTCCTCTTGGGCAAGCTTGTGGGATGCTTCCTTCTCATCGACCAGTTTCTTGAGCGAGGGGGCGTTCTTCTCTATCCGGAGGCATCGCCGACCTACCATATGGGCCAGCTCAAGGCTGCGGAGCTGGGCCCACGTGCTTTTGTGAATCAACACCTGCGTGGCCTCCTCGTCATAGATGGCGACATCCTCCCGCGCTTAGAGGCCGAATGAGAGATTATAGGACTCTCCGCCGATGGTATCCTGCTCCAGCCTACTCGGCAGCAGTGAGGGGATGAAGACCCGGTTCGTCTCCTTGTCCCATTAGAGGAGCGGAACGCCGAGCTCATCTGAAGACCCCTCGCCGTACCCAAAATTGCGGTGCCCTCTTGGCACCGGCTTCGAAGCGGGCTGAGCCCCTTCTTGCGGCCTTGAGGTGTCGGCCTACCCGGCAGGAGAGCTGTCGGCCGGAGGGGCCGCGGGGGCGAGATCCCCAGCTAATTGGCCCACCCGGGCCTTGCCTTTCTTGCGAGCTCAGGGAGGCACGCCACTCGCTTTCTTCGGTTTCTTGGATGGTGGCGAGGGGTGAGGCTGCTCGCGGCTAGATCACTTTGGGGGCAGCAGGGACTGTGATCTCGCGGTGAGCGGAGGCCGCCGCATCAGCACGGGCGAGCTCGCTAGAAGCGACCGCGCGCTCTCGTAAGGAGGGTGCACGGGGATGTCGTGCTCGCCTGTGAGAAGGATAAGGCTTAGAACCTGGAGATGATGAATAAAAAGGTGGAAGCGAGAACCGCTTACCTTCCCCGGGCGGGATGGGGGGGGGGGGGAGATCGTCCAAGTTCCTGTGGAGGAAAGCAACTTCGAAGTTCTTCCCGACGAAGAACCCGCACAGCTCCGCTTCATGGCCCCCCAGGCTAGCGAGAAGGGGACGTTGCCGAAGTCCCCTTTGATGAAGACGAATTTCTTGAGCTAGTTGTGGCTCTTGTTAATGGTCTCCCGTACCTTGGCATGGCTGCTGGAGAAGAAGGCGGTCTAGTCCTTGTTCGCCCGAAAGGAGAACAGCTTGCAGAAGACCGCGAGGCTGAACTCGATCCACTCCTCTCGCAGGAAGCAGGCAAACCCGAGCACCACCGCAATGGAGTTGGGAGTCATCTGCCCAGGGACGACCCCGAAGTACTTGAAGATTTGGCGGATCTCCGGCCATAAGGGTAGCCGGAGACCTGCCTCAAAATGTGCTGTCGGGATAACGAGCTCATCTGCGGAGAGGTTGTTAATCCTCTCCCCATTCCCGGGTCGCCTCGCCATGAAACCCAGCAGCACGAAGTTGCCAATGGCATCTATGAACTCACGCTCGGTAATGGATGCCTGGGAGAAATTGATGTAGGCCCGCTCTTTCGAGCGTTTTGGTGGCTGACAAATTAACGTGACACTCTCTAATAACTCTCACGTCACACTCAAGCATTTAACGTAGCAGCGGATCGATTAAAATTATTATTAGATTAACAATTACGTGGGGTTCGCAAAGCCCCTTAAGATAATACCAAGGCGATAGGTCAAGGTCCTCTCAAGCGAAAAGAACCCACACGGTTCGATCGAGCGTGTTGTACCAAAAGAGAAACCACCGAAAACAAACGATTCGGGCAAGGATGGTTCTCTCCCAAAAAAATACATACGAGAGCCGCCACGCCTCACAAACTTAAACAAAAATACGGTAAACAAGACAATAACTAAAATAAATTAAACCATGAAAAATCAAGCGTTACACAAGCCACGCAATTTGCCAATGCCACAAGAATTATCTAGGGAAGAGAAACACATAAAGTAGAAATTTTCGTTACCCAACCGGATGGGATGAGTCCGGTTTCACTCGACTAGATCGTTCCTTAACGACACCACCGGAGATACGCCGGAGGGAGAGAAATTCGTCGCCTTCTTCGTGTCATGCCAACCGGAAAGCTTTTGCACAAGATAACTGTGGGAGAATCACTCTCTCCACGGATCCGTCGGCGTCACACCGAGGGTTTTCAACCTTCTTCCAAGGAGTCGCACCGAAGGAAGCCGCGTCGGAGTCGCACCGAATGGATGGAGGGAGCAGGGGGGGGGGGGGGGCGGCTTCACACCGCAAGCCAAGGGGCGGCGGCAAGGAGGAGTTCTCTTTGGCCGAAATTTCTCTTAGAGAGGAATTAGGTTTTAAATTTTCATTCATTCACTAATTAATCCTTCATAACATGACTATATTACACCACTCAATCTCCCTCCAATCAACATTCAAAATTCAAAATGAAAATTATGATGGTTATAAACACTCATCATAATACAAGAAATGAAATAATAAAAACAACCTATGATGGTTATAAGCACTCCATCATTACATGACTTATCTAAATGCAATAAACATAAAAATGCTTGAAATAAAATTGCTTAAAATAATAAATTATTAAAAATATATAATTATAATTATATTTTTATAAAATGGCGGCGGACGTCGAGCAAAACATGTGGCGGAGGTGGCGGTGGCGTCGCGGAAGAAAAGCCATCCTCGAGCTTGCCGCAGCGATCGTCCTAATCCACAAACTCTCTCCGATAGGGATCAATGGCGGCCGCATCAGCAACGTCTCCATTCAAATCTACCGGGTCACCATCATCGTCAGAGGGAGGACGCTCCTTGGCCACATGTCGTGGGAAGTCGGCTCCATCAATCCTCCCCCTCTTAAAAATACTCATCACTGATGAGTATGCCTGTTTGTACTCGCCTGGAAGGTCATCAGCGAGGAAGAAGAACCTGCATGGCAAAAGGTGATCTTGGAGGGACCTCAAATACGCATTAGCCAAAGAAGGAAAAAGAATTTCAACAACATCCACCAACATACCTCCGATGGAGACCGAGAAGGGGAACGATCCTAGAAAACTATCACCACCCAACCCAATAGAAAGCATAGTGGAAAATATATACGGAGAGGTAGACATTTCAGGTGGCATTAAAGCATAAAGCGTAAAGTATGTAACGATGAAAATAGGAGCTATGCCCTAATCGGTGAAAAATTTTATCAGGAATGTCATGTCACCAAACTCCCGTAAAATTCGTAAAAAATGGACTAGCCTATTCGTTAATATTTCTAAAGTGCCCGGAGGCATCCGTTTAGGGGTGAGACAAACCAAAACCAAACCATTCACATAACGGTGGAAGACTATTCGAAACAACCTTGCAAGTAATTTAAAGGATGCATTTAGAAGGGTTAAGGAATTAAAAATGCGCATAATTAAATTAAAACCATGAGGGGAGAACCCATGTGCCACATGACTTGAATTAATAGTATAAAATAATGGAATTATGTCTGGTGGCACATGTGCTTTAAATTCAAAAATTAACGTAGTGGGTTCCAACGTTTTTGTTTTAAATTTAAAATTAAATTTTGATTTAAAAATATCATAATAAATAGTCAGCGGAAAATGTTCGTCATCAACTACGTTCGCCCACGACCTTCTAAGTAAGTTTAACGGAATGGCGGGAATAATAAACTTCTCTAAATATGAAGGGCTAGAAATGACTAAATCATCTACTCGAGCTAAATGAACCGGAGGGAGAGTCGACAGGGTTGACTCCGTAGGGGGAACCAAGTCACACTCAACATCAAAGCATGGATTAAGCGTCCAAGAGAACGCCTCCGCTTGCAAGCCTTTAAAATCAAAAGTAAACTCGAATAGTGGATTCGTCCTCACTGAAAACTCATCCTCAGTTAACGTTTCGCCCCAGAATGAATCCACCAAATCATTAGAAATTTTACTTAAGTCAGAAACAGTGATCGTCTCAATAGTAGTCAAATTTGTATCCGATAAGATTTCCAAACTAACTTGGGCCTCAGGCGAAGGGACTATCATCAAAGAAAAGTCAGTTGGGCCCTCAGTGCTATCGTCATCCAAACATAATTCTTCCCATGAGGTGGGGGCATCGTCTAAGTCAGAATAGGGGGATGGGCAAATCGAATCCAGGGGAGTATAATAATTAGCTTGTGTTCCAAGCGGCGATAATAACGTCAAAGGACTAACTCCCGGATGTATCACACTAAGCTTATCCCAAACTGAACATCCATCCCAAGGTGTCTCTACTAATACCGTAGAAACCTCTAATAATCCAGGGTAAACCAATATAACGTCGGATCCTAGCAAGTCTTCACCTAAATTAGTAACATGTAAGCTCTCAGCATCGGATGACTCTACCGACTCAACCGGAATGTCGACTGGCTCAGGGTCAACAGAAGATTCCTTGACTAAATTATGGTCGAAGGGGATTGGAGATGATTCCTCAGAGGAGAAATCCTCTTCCAGGTGACTAGGGTAACCAATCTCCTCAACGTCACTAAAAGCGTCAGTGAAACTTGCCTCGTCCTCAGTGACGGGCTCAGTCCTAATCACATCCTCAGGTTCAACAGGAGAGTCAGGCACTATCGTAAGTGAAGGAAGACTCTCACCTACCTGATTAACTTCATCTTCCAGAGATTCCATATCCACATAAGCATCCTCAGAGGTATCAGTCACTATATCAGAGAGCTTAGATGTCGAGGCTAAGGAAGCAAGCACCATAATAGTAACCTCTTTCGAGTTCAAATTTTGGGGTCGGAATGACTTATGTTTCCTATAGGTGGGACTAGGCACACTCTTGGTAATACGACCTCTCTGGGGATAGGATCTATCCTGAGGCGTAGGGTCACTCCTATAAGCGGATACGGGTCTAGTGCTATAACTATTCTTACTAACAAGTGTGGTGCTATTAGTGCGCAGGTAGGCGGGATCAAATTGATCCGAGAGAAGGTTACGCATGTGCGGCCAAGCATAACGATAGTTACCAACACGACGCTCTTCGTTTAACCAAAATAATCGGGCCCGACCTACTAATCGCTCTCGGGAAAATCTAACCTTTTCGTAGACATCCCATAAGTGATAATTAAAATATTGTTCTAATCCCTTAAGTCAGTCTCTAAAATTTTGGGGATACTCTAAACCGTCATAAGTAGGATAAATGTGGTGTGCCCTAGGGGTGTGCTTAGTCATATCCTTAGCATAGGAATAGTCTAACCGAGAAGCATATACGTCATATGTCATTTAGTGAGAACCGGAGAGGAAACTCGATCCGATACTTGTGCACATGCAAAGAAAAGTAAACTGGCCATAATTAAATCTCAAAGATTTAATTGTTCCCGCTAGTTTCAAAAAATAATATATGCATATTTTTTTATTTTCTGAGCAAGAAAATTATAAGGATTATTAATTAAATTTTTCAGATTTTTTTATTGCAGAAAAAAAAAAAGCCAGCTATTGGCACACCAAATACTAAATTTTCAAATTAATTAATAAAAATAATTACTGACTGAAAAATATTTTTTGTTTGTTTGTTTTCTTACTAATAATTAGATGGAGAAATACCAGAAATTTTAAATTTTAGATTTTGAAAAAAAAAATAACATTTTTAGGCCGCTATTTGCAGACCACTATTATTTTTTTTTTTGTAATTTTGAGAAAAATTTGAAATTTTGGAATTAGGAATTTGAAATTTGAATTTTGAAATTTGAAATTTTGAAATTTGAAATTTGAAATTTGAATTTTGAATTTTGAATTTTGAATTTGAAATTTGAAAATTTGAAATTTTAAATTTGAATTTTGAAATTTGAATTTTGAAATTTGAAATTTGAAATTTGAAATTTGAAATATGAAATTTTGAAATTTGAAATTTGAAATTTATTTGTTTTAAATTTGAAATTTTGGAATTTCAATGCATTTCATGAAAACTAATCTTCTAAATATTGATCTGCAATGAAACGGGTGAGTGCGTACGTACTTGCCACATAAGACGGGGAGGAGTGCCAATTAGGAAATTGACGAGAATCTCCCTCTGATCCAAATTGATGTAGGCCCGCTCTTTCGAGCGTTTTGGTGGCCGACAAATTAACGCGACGCTCTCTTATAACTCTCACGTCACACTCAAGCATTTAACGTAGCAGCAGATCGATTAAAATTATTATTAGATTTACAATTACGTGGGGTTCACAAAGCCCCTTAAGATAATACCAAGACGATAGGCCAAGGTCCTCTCAAGCGAAAAGAACTCACACGATTCGATCGAGCGTGTTGTACCAAAAGAGAAACCACCGAAAACAAACGATTCAGGCAAGGATGGTTCTCTCCCAACAAAATACATACGAGGGCCGCCACGCCTCACAAACTTAAACGAAAATACGGTAAACAAGACAATAACTAAAATAAATTAAACCACCAAAAATCAAACGTTACACAAGCCACGCAATTTGCCAATGCCACAAGAATTATCTAGGGAAGAGAAACACATAAAATAGACATTTTCGTTACCCAATCGGATGGGATGAGTCCGGTTTCACTCGACTAGAATCGTTCCTTAACGACACCACCGGAGATACGCCGGAGGGAGAGAAATTCGTCGCCTTCTTCGTGTCATGCCAACCGGAAAGCTTTTGCACAAGATAACTGTGGGAGAATCACTCTCTTCACGGATCCGTCGGCGTCACACCGAGGGGTTTGCAACCTTCTTCCAAGGAGTCGCACCGAAGGAAGCCGCGCCGGAGTCACACCGAACGGATGGAGGGAGCAAGGGGGGGGGGGGGGGGGGGCTTCACACCAAAAGCCAAGGGCGGCGGCAAGGAGGAGTTCTCTTTGGCCGAAATTTCTCTTAGAGAGTAATTAGGTTTTAAATTTTCATTCATTCACTAATTAATCCTTCATAACATGGCTATATATAGCCTACACCACTCAATCTCCCTCCAATCAACATTCAAAATTCAAAATGAAAATTATGATGGTTATAAGCACCCATCATAATACAAGAAATGAAATAATAAAAACAATCTATGATGGTTATAAGCACCCCATCATTACATGACTTATCTAAATGCAATAAACATAAAAATGCTTGAAATAAAATTGCTTACAAATAATAAATTATTAAAAATATATAATTATAATTATTTAATTTATAATTATATATTTTTATAAAATGGCGGCGGACGTCGAGCAAAACATGTGGCGGTGGCGTCGCGGAAGAAAAGCCATCCTCGAGCTTGCGACAGCGATCGTCCCAATCCACAAACTCTCTCCGATTGAGATCAATGGCGGCCGCATCAGCAACGTCTCCATTCAAATCTACCGGGTCACCATCATCGTCAGAGGGAGGACGCTCCTTGGCCACATGTCGTGGGAATTCGGCTCCATCTGAAATCATGCTCGAAAAAGGTCCAAGCGCACTTGCTCCGCCCATCTGTGTCGCCACCACCGCCACCCATCTCGCAGGAATTTTGCCGAACGGGACAAAGAGTTTCTCACAGGGGGCTAAGAAGGAGAGGAAGTCTTAAATGCGGTAGGTGAAAAGGAGGTCGGCAGGGCCTATTTATAGAATCGAAAAGGGCGGGAAAATGTTCCGCCGACGGGAAAAGTGTGGATAGCAAAATTAGCCCCGACATTTCGACTTCCGGGCCCCCCTCCCCATACTCTCACTAGCTCACCGATACCCAGCGATTAGGGTTGTCGGCCGCGAGCTGCTCTAGGCCGCATCCGCATGAGAAACGAGGCGGATGCGATCCGGGCCCGCCTAGATCGGCGCGCGAGTCGCCAAGACATGTGACCCGCGGGCGACCGGCTCGCTCTCGCCAACAACTGGGCAAGGGGGCCGAGCAATCCAGTTCAGTGGTATCGCGCCCTCTTGAAGGAAGGGCGAGCGAGCAAGAATGCCCCATCAACTCGCCTAAAGAGAACTAAGCCACAACGCAATAAAAGTAACGTGCAGTGAATGTGAGCCCATTAGCGGGCGAGAGAACTTCCCAGATTATTACAAACATTTAAAGGTCCTGAAATAAAAGCCTCATGATCCTAGTACGAGAATTGATCCAAGATAATGGTGCGACCCGACCTTGGCGATCAACAACGGTGAGGGAGTAGGCGGCTCAATACTGAATCCATTTCCACCTACCCCGCCCTCGCACGCCAGATCGGCGCGACATGCGAGGGTAATGATACTCGCGGACCGCCAATAGCTCCTGCTGGGCTAGGTTGACTTGCTCCGAGGCGTGCCTGAGCCGCCCCTCGGCCCGCGTGATGTGCACCCCTGAAGAAGTGAATCCATCCCCGTCAGTTGGACGCTCGCCCCCTCCAGTGCCGCAAACCGCTCCTCGGACTCGGCTTTGTCCTTATCCACTCTTTTGAAGACCTCCCGCAACAATAACGTGTGTTTCTAAATAGCCGCGTCACCTGCTTCTTCATCTTCTCGGAATCCAGCGGGTACCCCAGGTATTCTGAAATGTCATCCGTGTCAGGGGGAGGCAAATACCCCTCGCTCATCTCAACATCGGAGGAGGAGAACACGTTAAAACCTGTATGAAGAACTCAGAAGGAGCGAGCAGTGGTAAGCGGGCGAAAGCAAGAAGCTCACCAGGGGTCGACACGTCGCCCGCACCAGCAGTTAGTCGGGAGGTACCTGGCCGACCCTGAAAGGGTTCTCCTCCGAGAGCAGTGAAGGTTTTTCCCAGGCCAGGAGGCGTCAGTGACAGAGATGTCAAAAGAGGGGCATGCCCCTGGACCGAGGGGCTTGCGACCCGTTTAGCTATCTGCAGAGGGGAATGCCCCGACTCTCCTTTGTCTCCTCCATCCTCGCGAGCCGATCCCTGCCGAAAGAAAAGTCAGAAGTAGTCATGAGTTTGGGCAGAGAGGCCCGAGTACCTCAGGGGAGACCTTCGCACCAGCTGCCGAACTCGATGCAGGGGGGGGGTCATCCAAAAGGGATCGCCCGACATTTTTCCCTTTCTTTGACCTAAAAAGGGGGTCGGGCGACCCACGCGCTAACCACGGGGCGGCGCCAAGCACCAAATCCTGAGTCGCATCCCTCACAGCCTCTAGGCGAGCACGCATCTCCTCGGATATAGGCATCATTCAGCTATAGATCGCGGAGAAGGGTAAGGAAAGGAGGAATTTTTCCAAAGGTCCGATGGTATATTTATAGCATGAGGGTGGGCCCCCACTAAAAGAATCCCTTCAGCTTAGCAAGGAACTCACCGAACACGTGGGTTGGATGATTCTTTCCGAGCATGACTGATGCGTGGAAATCGGCAAGCGCACCGGTCGCACAAGTAATAATATGTGGGAATAAATCCTCGAGTGTCGGTCTCTTGAGGAATGCAATTAGCATAGAGCGGTCTAAGTCAGAAAATATTGTTATAAGGGTTATACTTACAAAAGATTAAAAAGAGGGCTTGAGAGATTGTGTTTTCTTGATCTAATAAACTAATTAGGACTATGCGGGTCGAAGGCACCGCTTCACAAGGTGAGATGAGTGTATCGGCCGCGATGCCGAACTTCGGTTGGGCGAGTGGACGGAAAGTTAATTGATGGAAATGTTCATGCGTGGAGTGTAATGGTAAAAATCACATGTATGGTGTGGATATGGAGTGGGCGAGGCGCATTCACAACACAAAACTCGACAGCAAAAGGCAACTATAATAGTTGAATACAAAATTGTACAACATTATAGTTCATTACAATTTTTCTTATCCCATACAATGAAGAAAGAGAAGGAGGAGTAAACCAATAGAGGTTGAAGGTCCACCGCAGGTCGTGGCCGGAATGGCGAGTTGTCAATCCACTTCTGGGCTCAGTCCGAGGAGGCTTCCGGTACCAACTAGCTGTCACCTCGAAGGCCTTTGAGTCTGTTCTCTAGGTCGTCTTTTTCTTCTCCACTTCCAGTGGAAAGCTTGGAGTTGAGGTCATCAATGGTCGGGAGCTTCGCCGGAAGGTTCAGAAAGCTTCGGAATTGTCGGCGATGGACTCCCGATGGAAGGGATGAAGATGGAGATGGATGGAGCAGTTGGAAGGTGGAACGACGGATTGGCGGCAAGTCCCAATTGCAAAGTCGTGCCCTAATTCACTGAATGATCCAATTTATAGTAGCATATTTTAAATACCACGCACGGTCATCGGCGCACGACCAGTGGTCGTGCGCCCTGATATCGGCGCCCGTGCGACAACAACCTGTAGAACCTGCAATAAAAATAAAAGCCTGCACACGAGCAAAGGCGCACGATCGGTGATCGTGCGAGGCATGGTCAGTGCTCGTGCGATAATGGAGACAGAGATGACATAGAAAGGGTCGTGAACGCGCACGATCGGCAGCGCACGATTGATGATCGTGCGAGGCAAAGCTGGTGATTGTGCTATAGCCCGAGACAGGGATGGTGAAAATCTAGCATGACCACGCACGATCGATGATCGTGCGCTAAAGGGGTTTCTGGTCGTGCGTGGGTTAAAACGCACGACCATTGACTCCTTTGCATAAAAAGATGCCAAACACTATCCCGGACGCCCACGCGATCCCCGAACCTGCAGGAAAACCAATTGCGCTGTCGAAGATGGCGTTCAACGATACAATGAAACTACAAACACCACAACGCATGCAGAATGAGCTATGAAATAAGTAAATGCATGGAATTGGGCTAAAACAGTGCACTAAGCGTAGAATGATGTAGTGAACCAAAAGAGGTGATAATGACACAAAAAGGAAGTGCAATGACATGAAAATGAGCCCAGATGAGTCCGAAATCAGGTATAAAATATGGACTCATCACACCCCCAGACTTAACTGTTTGCACGTACTGAGCAAACACAAGCTAAGCAGGTAGGGAAAATAATCTAGCTGACATGGAAATTGAAATACGGAGTACCATGCGAGGTCGCATGCTCGCGTGCATAAAAATACAATAGAAGAAATTTCTAAGTATGCGAAAATAGTTTCTATCTTTCACAATGCGTATCAAAATTTATTACTACTCAAAAACGAAATCACGGTGAATCATCCGGTCACACATAGGAAGAAAGTAGACTGGCCACTAAGGTGAGCTTTGCCAAAAATCGGGGCTCAGGATCACCTCCAAAGGAATCCACCAATGTCAGGGACCATATGCTTGCCCATTCACACTCTCTCCACGGCACTAGTTTGACTCGAGCGTGAATCCGTAAGACTTTAGGATAAGCATGAGGCTTGGGTTACGGTGAGGTAAACAATGATAAACAGAAAGGCTAAACACTTAACCCCAATGAGCTTAATGAAAAGATATCCTCCGCCAATCCAAAATATAAACAAGTACATCACACCCCTAGACTTAATTTTTACAACATGGGTGTGTGCACCGCCTACTCCAAATCAAAATCATCTCAAATAAATAATTCAATTAAACTTTTTTTTTCTTTTAAACTTTTCTTTTCCATAAATATTTTTCCTTTTTTACATATTCTTTATTTTTACATTTTTCAGCACAAAAAAAAGTGAGAGCACGACCACCTTTTCACAAGAATAGCACCACATCAACACCCCAACATGAAAATATAAACTCTAAAGCTCGACTTGGGTGTGTGACTAGGATTGGCTTTGAGGCTTTGGTGAGAAATAGTGGAGCTGAATCAAAAGGAGTGGGTGGGCACAATGGGGCTTAGCGAGGGCGACGTTAGGAATGGTACAAAGCTCAACCGGCCAAAATGATGGCCTACATCACACTCACGCTAGACTAACCATGCACCAATGCTTCGAGAGTAGCTTGGGGCAAGTTCTTAGCCACCGAGAAAGATAATCCTTCCTCCCAACTCGAGCAAAACGAGTCTAGTGACGGCTACACACATCCCTACACTACCGTTTGATTCACACCGGATTCACAACTTTTGAGTAGAATAAAAAGATCTTTACGCAAAGAGAAAAAATATAAAGCTATAAGCATAAAGAAAAATTAATTCTACACGAATTTCTACACGAGACGAGAGCAGTTGACTAGAAACACAGCAAGGTCAACATTTTAATCTGGCTCAAAATCCTAAGTCAGCACAATAATTTTCCCAAATCTAACAAAGATACGGGTATAACTCGCAGCACGCAAAAAGCTAAGCACGCGCTCAAGTGGGTGCAGTGGTGTGCTACATGATTCTACAATAATAAAGTACATAATAAAAGACTACTGGCATGCAACTAAGGTGCTCGTGGAGTGCATAGCCGGTTCTTCCCCCCAGACTTGAATGAAAACGCAGACAAGAATGATAATTGGACATTTAAAATTGACATAAGAGCTGAAAGGAAAGAGTACCTATGCTCAATAAATGAGCATACCAGCAGAAACACGAAAAATCCGACGGCGGTTGCTGCATCGCACAAATGCTGGACCTGCAAATTAGGTCAACCACAACTAGAGAAATACATGGGACATAGCCAAACAAAATATAAAGAAGTAAAATAGAAACACAAAAGCAGGACCAGATGGTCCAAACATGGGTTGTCTCCCGAAAAGCCCTTTTGTTTACCGTCCGTAAGGTAGACCAAATACCTGTATTAGCAGTTATAATAAGTGTTCTTTGCAGTTTTAAGAAAGAAATAAATGCAGCAGAATAAAGTTCCAAAAACAGCGAAGGAAGATGGAGAAGAAATCAGCTATAAGCGAATTTGTGGTAAGTTTCTCCGGTGGGGTGCGAGGGGGCGGTAGATTGTCGTTTTGCATCGGGGGAAGGGGGTATCCCCTTGCTCCGATTGTGTACTTCCTCGCACCGGAAGGAAGCGTAGCGCTTGTCGTGTAAACGCTTTGACTCCTTCAATTTCTCCACTGTGGGAGACTTCCAATGGATGCAACCAGCGGGTGTTCCTGTTTTAGCGGTTGCCGGCGTCCTTTCCGGCACCGCGACGGCGACTGGATCTGCCCAAGTTACAAGTCGTTTAACAAAGTTATCAACTGAGTTATACAAATAATTGTCTAAGGATTTCTCCCGGATAAAACTCTGTTCGCCATGCTCAAAAACAGAGCTGGCTGGAAGTAGAAAGGCAACATTAGCTTTGGTGCACCCGGTCTTCTCTTCGACTAATAGCTCTTGATTTTCATCAATCTCCTGGAAGAGTCCCTTTTTTGTCTTATCATCCGGGCGTGCTTCTTCCGATGTTGGGGGTCTTGAATCTATCTTCGAATCCGTGACACTCAGAGAATTGTTATTTTGTATGGGAGAGGGATGTACGGATGTGTTATCGTGGGCGGAATCACCGGCCAGCCAAGTGACGCATCCTTTGGAGAAGTCGAGGGATGCGCCGCTGGCCGTCAGGAATGGGACTCCCAATATAGGAATAGAGTTATTTTCCTTTGGTCCCAAAACCTGGAAGTCAGTGGTTATACTTTTTCCGTTGACCTCGATTTCCACTTCCCGTACACCTCCCTCGGTGTCAACCAAATTTCCGTTAGCTAAGATGAGCGACTTCTGATTTTCCGTGTCGACTTGTAGGTGCATCTTCGCAACATCTTGCAGGGTGAGGATGTTGCTGGACGCCCCGGAGTCACATAATGCTGGGGTTTCAAAGTTGTTTATTTTACAATTTATGACAAGTTCGTTGACTTATCCCAAATTTTCCTCCCCGAGGCTCTTACCTTGTTCATGGGGGTTCTTTTCGGTGTTACTAGGTAAGGTGCCATGGGTGCGCTCTGAAACCACTTGGGCCAATTGACCCAATTGTGCCTCCAGTTTGCGCATCGAGGCGGCTTGATTTGTCATATTGGTTTGGGAAATTTCAACGAATTTCTCGAACATCTCTTCAAAAGAATTTTTTTTACGATGGGGGGCCTTGGAAATAATTCGGTTGATGTGGCCGCGGTTGGCTTCCGGAGGCATACACATCATTTTGATGCTGCCCCAGTTGCCATCTTTGGCCAGAAGCATTTGGATTCCAAGAAAAATTGGGGTGGTTTCTCACCCCCGGGTTGTATGTGTTTCCGTAAGGCACTCCCCTATTTTGATTCACTACAAAATTAACAGATTCATTAAGAAAAGAAGATTCGTTTGATACCTCAACTCCTAGGCATTCGAAGCTGTGGTGTCGGTGCTTCTGCAACCTTGGCATGAGATTGCCGTCACTGGGGTGGTTGAGGCAGGCTTAGGGATATCCACGACGAATACTCCGCTTGTGCTTCGTGGAATGTTTCTTCCGGCGGTCCAGTAAGTGCTGTGGGTAGTAGTGTCTTGTAAGATTCTCAGTGCAACTTCTGGAGCAAGGTTCATAATTGTTCCTCCGGAGGCGGCATCGATCATGGCTCGGTGTTGGGGTTCAATAGCGAAGTAGAAACTTTCGACGAGATTCCACGTTTGGAATCCATGGTTAGGGCACTTCCTCAGCAGCTCGTTGAAACGCTCCCAAACTTCAGCTAAACATTCTTGATTGGCTTGTCGGAAGTTGGAAATTTCTCGCCTCATGCTCACGATCCGATCTACCGGGTGGAACTTGGCTAGAAATTTTGTGGTGAAAGCCTCCCAGGTGGTGGTTGTTCCAGGTGGGAGAGAGTGAATCCACGTCTTTGCTTTGTCCCTTAATGAAAAAGGGAAGAGGCGGAGCTTGACTGTTTCATCCGGGATTCCAGCGTAGCGGAACGTGGCGCAAATTTCTGAGAATTCTGCCAGGTGAAGATGGGCGTCTTCAGTGTCCATTCCTGAGAACTGAGCATTGTTCCGAATCATATTCAAGATAACTGGTTTAATCTCGAACTGTTGGTTGGTGATAGCAGGTCCGAAACCGGGGTATATGCTCCTGACGGTAGGTGTAGTGTAATCCCTCATGGTGCGGACCTGGGGAGGGTTCACTTCATTTTCGTCGCCATTTCGGTCGCCAGGAGGTATCCCTCCAACTCGGTTACTGGCATCGATATTCAGCTGGTCTCCCATTGGGGCTAAAGTGATGGCTGTGGCGCGTCTTCGCGCTAAGATAGTACGTTCGATCTCTGGGTCGTAAGCTACAAGATCTCTTGTGGCTCGACCCTACATTCACAGCGGCAAACTACACAAGGAAACATCAATAAAAAACAATAACTCTTATAACAATATTCTCAGTCATCCTGAGTCGCTCTATAGTTGCATTCCCCGGCAACGACGCCAAAAACTTGATGCGTGGTAATCGGCAAGCGCA
Organism: Platanthera zijinensis; assembly: GCA_039513925.1. Taxonomy (NCBI): domain Eukaryota; kingdom Viridiplantae; phylum Streptophyta; class Magnoliopsida; order Asparagales; family Orchidaceae; genus Platanthera; species Platanthera zijinensis. The sequence goes on from CM077089.1 coordinate 3,591,851, forward strand.
CCGGTCGCACAAGTAATAATATGTGGGAATAAATCCTCGAGTGTCGGTCTCTTGAGGAATGCAATTAGCATAGAGCGGTCTAAGTCAGAAAATATTGTTATAAGGGTTATACTTACAAAAGATTAAAAAGAGGGCTTGAGAGATTGTGTTTTCTTGATCTAATAAACTAATTAGGACTATGCGGGTCGAAGGCACCGCTTCACAAGGTGAGATGAGTGTATCGGCCGCGATGCCGAACTTCGATTGGGTGAGTGGATGGAAAGTTAATGGATGGAAATGTTCGTGCGTGGAGTGTAATGGGAAAAAGCACATGTATGGTGTGGATGTGGAGTGGGCGAGGCGCATTCACAACACACAACTCGACAGCAAAAGACAACTATAACAGTTGAATACGAAATCGTACAACATTATAGTTCATTACAATTTCTATTATCCCATACAATGAAGAAAGAGAAGGAGGAGTAAACCAATAGAGGTTGAAGGTCCACCGCAGGTTATGGCCGGAATAGCGAGTTGTCAATCCGCTTCTGGGCTCAGTCCGAGGAGGCTTCCGGTACCAACTAGCTGTCACCTCGAAGGCCTTTGAGTCTGTTCTCTAGGTCGTCTTCTTCTTCTCCACTTCCAGTAGAAAGCTTGGAGTTGAGGTAATCAATGGTCGGGAGCTTCGCCGGAAGGTTCAGAAAGCTTCGGAATCGCCAGCAATGGACTCCCAATGGAAGGGATGAAGATGGAGATGGATGGAGCAGCTGGAAGGTGGAACGGCGGATTGACGGCAAGTCTCGATTGCAAAGTCGTGCCCTAATTCGCAGAATGATCCAATTTATAGTAGCATATTTTAAATACCATGCACGGTCATCGGCGCACGGCCAGTGGTCGTGCGCCCTGTTGGGTATTGCATCCACAATGGACCTGATTTGAAGAAGCCCCTGAACAAGCTAAGTTGAATTGACAATGTATTTGACAATTCTATCAAGTTATACTTGCAGCTATTCCATGCTAAGTACACACCAATGTCAGGGTGCAGTGGGTCAATATACACGGGTCTGCGCAACGTAATCCCTCGTTGTGTAGATCAGTGTGTTGATTCACGTGTGCTCTCTCTATTGGAGTGTACTTATTTTCAAGTACATGGTCAAGGTAGATCAAGAGCAGAAGGAGCAAGGATGGGTCAAAAACCAAGTTATCAAAAGAAGGAAGAAGAAGGAAGAAGAAAAATCCTTCCAAGTCAAAATCGACGGGAATCGTTAGTGATTCCCGCCGACTTCGATGGTAATCGCTAGTGATTCCCGCCGACTTCGACAGGAATCAATTAGTGTCTCCCGCCGACTTATTCCGACTGGCAAATGTCAAAACCGAATTTCTTCCAAGGCAGAATCGACGGGAGTCGAGAGTGATTCCCACCGACATCGACGGGAATCACCAACGACTCCCGCCGATTTTGACTTAGGCAATTTTTCTCCGTTCGCTGGACCGAACTAAGCCCCCGTGCGCTATTTCGACCGGGGCTAGGGTTTCTCCTCGTGGGCCCCACAACGGTCATTAGGGTTGGCTCCTGGTATAAATATATGCGTATTTTGAAACTCCACATACACATTCACGGATATACGAAAGAAGAAGATGGTTACCTAGCCGATCGCGAAATCACCGAAAGGTTATCGCTGCTCGCAAGAACGTCGCCGCCGCTGATCGCAGATCTTCTCTGATCGTCCGACGACAGAACCGAGGCAAGTAGCCGGTCTCACGTATCTCTCTTGAGATATATTGTCTTCCGGTTCGTTGAACGAGACTTGTTCTCCCTTCCGAATCGGTTGAGACGTTTGATCCGACTGAGATCGTTCGAAGACCTAGCTTGCTTCGTCAAGAAGTTTGGATCTACAAAGCATCTCCGCCGCACTTACTCGCCGCCGCCGATCTTGACAAGATCCATTCAAAGTGAGAAATCCGGTAGTGGACTCTTCGTACTTTTCGTGCAAGCTTCAACGAACAAAGAAGGACATCGGAATCTCCAAAGCATTGTTTGTATTATCTTTCACATTCAATTTTGTTGTAAAGGAATTTTCATTCCTAGTTGTAAGGGTTGGGTGCAACCCGTTGTGGTGGAGTTGTGACTCCGTTGTAGGAAGGGTTCCTTCCGTGGTTAGGGGAGCGTTGCTCCTAGTGTGAGGATTGGATTTCAATCCATTTGAAGAAGTGACCGAGTCGTCCCTTGGTGGGAGATAGGTAGAAGGGGGAAAGTAGACATACCCAAATCGGGGAACCACTATAATTCTTTATGTCTTTTCTATGTTCTGTTTGCTTAATTGTGCAGGTTATTTTAATTCCGCAAAAGACTGCAATACACCTATTCCCCCCTCATAAGTGGATTAGGTTGACACTAGATACTTTCAAGTGGTATCAGAGGGAGGTTACTCATCAATAAGGTTAACACCTTGAGTAAGATCCTGTGTCTAGTGTCAAGAAGAAAGAAGATCTCAGGAATGGATGGACTCAAGTATTCAGGAAAGATTCCAGTATGCACCAAGCTGAATTTTCCCATCTGGAAGGAAAGGATCAGGTTCTACATGGAAGCAGTCGATCCCCGACTCTTCATGATAGTGGAGGAGGGCCCTTATATCCCCACTAAGGCCTCCACCATTGATCCGACCAAGATGGTGCCCAAGAAGCTCTCCGAAATGGATAAGGATGAGATGGTGCTTGTCAAACTAGACAAGAAATCTCAAAACATTTTAATAAGCGCCGTCGATGATTCCATGATGCAGAATTTTAGCAACTGCAGGACTGCCAAGGACATATAGCACTGCCTGATCATTCTGATGGAAGGCACTATGAATTAAGGGATTATCGAAGATCCCTTCTGAACCAGAAGTATGAGGCCTTCAGGTAAGGTCCCAAGGAAGAAATCGGAGTGACATTCGAGAACTTCCTGAAGATCGTCAATGCCCTGAAGGGTTATGGCAGAGTGTTCACCTATGGTGAACTAAATGACAAATTCCTTAGATCCCTTACTAAGGAATGGGACACCAAGATCTGCGCCATCAGAGAGTTTGGCAAGCTGGCAGAAACTGATCCCCAGATTCTGTTTGGAAAGCTAATGTCCTACGAGCTTCAGCTGAACACCAGGAAAGCTGAAGAAGAAGCCGATAAGGCCACAGCCAAAGAAAAGACTGTGGCCCTGAAAGCTAATCACTCAAGGAAAGGCAAGGGTGCAGCCTCGTCCCGCTCTTGGAGAAGGCTGAGGAAGAAGACTCTGAGTCATGCTCATCCGGCTCAGAGCTATCTGAGGAAGAATTCTCCTTCATCACTCGAGAGTTCAAGAAGTTCCTCAAGTTGAGGAATCAAAGAAAAAAGGATGGCTCCTCCTACAGACATTAGAAGAAGAATTACTCTTCTGACAGGTATGAGTCTAAACAGAACAAACATCGTTCTACAGACATTATCTGCTTTGGATGCAATAAGCCAGGCCACGTCATTGCTGACTGCCACCAAAGCAAGAGAGATAAGGGGAAAGGAGAGGAGCACAAGTCCTCTAGAGATAAGAAGAAGGAGAGGAGCTACATTGCTAAAAAGCCAAAGACACTGAGTGAATCTGACTCTTCAGACTCCAGTGATGATGACGAAGCCTACTTCGGGCTAATGGGTCGCTCCGACTCAGATGGAGACTGTCCCCCATTTACTGGGAAGGTAAAAGATTGCACCCCCCTCTCTGACTCTAACTCTGACTCTGAGTCTCCTGAAGATGATCACGAGGATAGTCCATCTGCCCGTGAAGCTGAACTCCTCGAAAAGTATGAGCTTCTGCTCAATACTTTCGAAGAGTGCCGAAAGAGGTTGAGCGCTTAGAAAAAGGAAGTCAAATTCCTTAAGGCTGAGGGTGTGTCCCTAAGAGAAGAGATCACTAGCTTGATTTCTCTCCGACAGGAACACCTGGACCTGACTTCTGAGCACTAAGATTCTCTAAGGCTCCTTGAACAAAAACATGAAGAAATCAACAAGCTGGAAGAACAGCTTGCGGTAGAGAGGAAGATTGTCAAAAGATTCTCTATGCCCAAGACCGTTCTTCCTCTGGTTGATGAATTCTCTGCTCAGGCTAAGGGGGCTGGCTTAGGGCATGTGGTTGTGCCTGGTAAATCATCCAGGAGAAATAGAAATCAGAGGAAAAATAAGGCTACTAAGAAGGCCTCTGCTGTAGAAAAGGGAAAGGCCCCACTCGGTCCTATTTCATTCCGAAAGTCTAGCTTTCCATGCAATGATCTTGACTTTGAGTCAACCTATGGCCACCTCTTCCGGCCCTCGGTTGAAAAGCCCAAGAGCCAGTATGATGGTTGGACCTTCCCCCGCAACAACGGTGAGAGTGTCTTCAAGGCACCTTATGAGGAAATCCAAGTGGAGAATTATGGCCACTTCTCTAGTGGCCATAATAGGAAGCAGGCACCAAAGGGCAAGCCTTTTATACAGAAGGAACAGGAAGTGAAGAAATCGCGTGACTGCTGTCATCATGATGCCTCCACCTCCAGATCCAAGGCCCCGGCTAGACCTACCGTTCTAAGGGTGAAGCAGGAGCCTAGGAAACGGTACAACAGGTTTGACTGTTGGTGCTGTGGCAAAGTTGGTCACTTTGTTGTGGATTGCTGGTTTAATACAAGATACAATGAGACTCCTTATGTTAGCAATGCGAGGACGACCACTCGTAGGGTTCAGTAACCGAGGGGGAGTGTGCTAACAAAGAATCTAGGACCCAAGTATGATTGGGTTCCTAAGGAAAACTAATTCTGTTTTGCAGGTATGTCCAAAGGCCACCAAAACGCCAATCTGATACTTGGACAGTGGGTGTTCCCGACATATGACCGGGACAAGAAGCCTGTTGCGTGATTACTCCCCAGTCGAAAATGGACCCAAAGTCATCTTTGGAGGATCAGATCGAGGAGTCACCAGGGGTTATGGTATGATTTCTAACGGTGTATTCTCTATCACAGACGTGGCCTATGTTGAAGGGTTAAACCATAACCTGATCAGTATAAGCCAGTTGTGTGATAAAGGATACGACATTAAGTTCTGCAAGGAAAAGTGCTTGATAATATCGTGTGCCTCTTCGGAGACGGTATTAACTGGCATTAGGAGCAGAAATATTTTTTGCTTTGATTTTTTTAGCTTAGACTCTTCTACCCCCGTTTGCCTAGTAGCAAAAGACAGTGCATCTCTCTGTGAACAATGGCACAAGAGATTATCACATATTAATTTCAAAACTATTAGTATGTTGTTTTCTAAGAATTTAGTAAGGGATGCCCCTACTATTAAGTGCATAAAAGATAGCCCTTGTCATGCATGTCAAAAGGGCAAACAGACTCGGGCTAACTTTAAGGGCATTGCAGATAAAGACTCTTCCAGATGTCTTTATCTTCTGCACATAGACTTGTTCGGTCCAGTGCAAGTTCATAGCTTAGGAGACAAATCATATACGCTAGTGATTGTTGATGATCACTCTCGGTTTACGTGGGTGTTCTTCTGGAAATGAAAGTCAGATACGTTTGACATCTTCACTAATTTTATCAGGCAGATTCAGAACGAACTTAACTGCTCCGTGGTCAAAATCAGAAGTGACCATGGAACAGAATTCGAGTCTGGAGCAATGACAGAATTCTGTGAAGAACATGGTATCTTTCATGAGTTTTCCTCCCCGCATACTCCTCAGAAAAACGGAGTTGCGGAGAGGAGGAATATAATGCTCATTGAGGCATGTACGACAATGTTGAATGACGCTACTCTTCCAGAGTACTTCTGGGCAGATACTGTCAATACAGACTGTCACGTGCAAAACCGAGCCTTGATCAACAAGAATCATCGTAAGACGCCTTATGAGCTATTGAAAGGCAGGAAACCGACCATGTCCTATCTAAGTATTTTTGGATGCAGATGCTATGTACTCAATAATGGGAGTACCCACGTACTGAATTCGGAGAAAAATGCTTCGAAGGCATCTTCATGGGCTATAGTAGCCATAGTCGGGCATATAGGGTCTTTAATAATAAAACCCTAGTGGTAGAGGAGTCCATTAATGTTATATTTGATGAAGGAAGTCTTCTTCACAGTAATTCTTCTAGTGGTATTCTTGAAGATGCAGGTGCAAGGCTTGAACAACTAAGTCTAGATGAGACTGCTAAAGATGAAACTCCCAAGTACGGCAAGGTCTCCACCTCAACCCCAACTGGAGAAGATGACGGTCAGGATGGAGAAATTCTCCCAAAAGAGGGAGGAGCCCGAGAAGCTGTTGGAGCTCCAGATGCCAGACTCTTAGAGCTCAGACACGTGAGGGATCACCCAAGAGATCAGATCATAGGAGATCCTCGGGACGGTGTCAGAACTCGCAGAGGTACAATTAACGAGATTCTGCACCTAAGTTTTCTGTCACAGGTTGAGCCAAATAAGTTCGACGAAGCGAACAAAGATGCGTCATGGATATTGGTAATGTAAGATGAACTGCATCAATTCGAACGATGCAACATCTGGACGCTAGTTCCCAGACCAAAGAAACAGAATGTGATCGGCACTAAGTGGATCTTCAGAAACAAATTGGATGAACACGGTATCATCATCAAGAACAAGGCCAGACTGGTGGCCCAAGATTACAGATAGGAGGAGGGGATTGACTTCGACCAAACCTTTGCACCAGTTGTAAGACTCAAGGCGATCAGGTTGTTCCTGGCGTATGCCTCTCACAAAGGATTCACTGTCTATCAGATGGACGTGAAGTCTGCTTTCCTGAATGGAGATTTAAAAGAGGAAGTATATGTCGCGCAACCCCCAGGTTTTGTTAATCCAACACTCCCTGATCATGTTTACTTTCTTAATAAAGCATTATATGGCTTAAAACAAGCTCCTCGAGCTTGGTATGAGACTCTGTCTAGATTTCTTCTTGAGAACAAGTTCTCGAGAGGAAAAATAGATAAGACATTAATTCTTAGGGAAGTCAAAGGCAAGATTTTGCTAGTGCAAATCTATGTCGATGACATAATATTCGGCTCAACGGAAAACAACCTGTGCAAGAAGTTTTCCAAACTTATTCAAGAGAAGTTTGAAATGAGCAGCATGAGAGAGCTGGAGTATTTCTTGGAACTTCAAGTGAAATAGTCTGAGGATGGAATTTTCATTTCTCAAACGAAGTTCACAAATGAACTCCTCAAGAAATTTGGAATGGAGAGTGCAACCTCTTTGAGGACTCCAATGGGATCCACTGTGTCACTAGACAAGGATGAGAAAGGGAAACCTTTTGATGAAACCAAGTACAGAAGCATAATTGGATCCCTGCTCTACCTTACTGCTAGTAGACCGGATATTATGTTTTCCACATGCGTTTGTACTAGATATCAGGTGAACACTAAGGAATCTCATTATGTCGCTGCAAAGCGGATTCTTAGATACCTTAAAGGTACACCAAATCTTGGCTTGTGGTACCCAAGAAACAATGATGTCGAGCTGATAGGCTTTTCAGATGCTGACTTTGCAGGAAGCAGGGATGATAGGAAAAGCACTTCCGGGACGTGCCAATTCCTAGGAAGAAAGCTTATATCGTGGAATAGTAAAAAGCAGAACTGTGTCGCAACCTCTACGGTTGAATCTGAGTACATCCAGCAGGCAGCTGTTGCGCACAACTTCTATGGATCAGAAATCAACTCGAAGATTATGACTTGCAGTTCAGAGAAGTTCCTATATATTGCGACTCCTCAAGCGCAATTACAATTGCGAACAATCTAGTGTCGCACAGCAGAACAAAGCATATTGAAGTGCGCTACCACTTCATTTGGGAGCATGTGGAAAATAAAGATATATCTCTCTGCTATGTCCCCACGGATAAGCAGATTGCAGATATCTTCACGAAGCCACTAGACGAGGCCAAGTTCAATTTGTTCAAAACTGAACTCGGCATGCTGAACTTTGAAGATTGAAGACTGAACGACTCAAGGCTCTTGAATCAAGGGGAAGCATCAGCTAGGCACTCCAGATCGGGCACATATGCAAGAACTGAGGGGGAGCATTTTTCTCCTAGTGAAGTCCCAGATTTGCAGAAGCCGAAAAGAGGGAGATTACCCTCTCGACAAAGACTAAGGTGGCTGCCAATGCTAAGTAGGCCTCAGGAAAATGATGCTCTAAGGAAAATGGTAATGAATTCCACTCTCAACTGAATTTTCATTTTATGATTTTTAGTCTCATCTGTTCTATTCACCTTAGCTTGTAGGGTTTATGCTTCATCAAATAGGGGGAGATTGTTGGGTATTGCATCCATAATGGACCTGATTTGAAGAAGCCCCTAAACAAGCTAAGTTGAATTGACAATGTATTTGACAATTCTATCAAGTTGTGCTTGCAGCTATTCCATGCTAAGTACACAACAATGTCAGGGTGCAGTGGGTCAATATACACGGGTCTGTGCAACATAATCCCTCGTTGTGTATATCAGTGTGTTGATTCACGTGTGCTCTCTCTATTGGAGTGCACTTATTTTCAAGTACAAGGTCAAGGTAGATCAAGAGCAGAAGGAGCAAGGATGGGTCAAAGACCAAGTTATCAAAAGAAGGAAGAAGAAAAATCCTTCCAAGTCAAAATCGACGAGAATCGCTAGTGATTCCAACCGACTTCGACGGGAATCGCTAGTGATTCCCGCCGACTTCGACAGAAATCAATTAGTGTCTCCCGCCGACTTATTCTGGCTGGCAAATGTCAAAACCGAATTTCTGCCAAGGCAAAATTGACGAGAGTCGAGAGTGATTCCCGCAGACATCGACGGGAATCACCAACGACTCCCGCCGATTTTGACTTAGGCAATTTTTCTCCGTTCGCTGGACCGAACCAAGCCGTCGTGCGCTGTTTCGGCCGGGGCTAGGGTTTCTCCTCGTGGGCCCCACAACGGTCATTAGGGTTGGCTCCTGGTATAAATATACGCGTATTTTGAATCTCCACATACACATTCACGGATATACGAAAGAAGAAGACGGTGACCTAACCGATCGCGAAATCACCGAAAGTTTGTCTCCGCTCGCAAAAACGTCGCCGCTGATCGCAGATCTTCTCTGATCGTCCGACGACAGAACCGAGGCAAGCAGCCGGTCTCACGTATCTCTCTCGAGATCTCTTATCTTTCGATTCGTTGAACGAGACTTGTTCTCCCTTCCGAATCGGTTGAGACGTTTGATCCGACTGAGATCGTTCGAAGACCTAGCTTGCTTCGTCAAGAAGTTTGGATCTACAAAGCATCGCCGCCGCACTTACTCGCCGTCGCCGATCTTGATAAGATCCATTCAAAGTGAGAAATCCGGTAGTGGACTCTTCGTACTTTTCGTGCAAGCTTCAAAGAACGAAGAAGGACATCAGAATCTACAAAGCATTGTTTGTATTGTCTTTTACATTCAATTTTGTTGTAAAGGAATTTTCATTCCTAGTTGTAAGGGTTGGGTGCAACCCGTTGTGGTGGAGTTGTGACTCCGTTGTAGGAAGGGTTCCTTCCGTGGTTAGGGGAGCGTTGCTCCTAGTGTGAGGATTGGATTTCAATCCCTTTGAAGAAGTGACCGAGTCGTCCCTTGGTGGGAGATAGGTAAAAGGGGGAAAGTGGACGTACCCAAATCGAGGAACCACTATAATTCTTTATGTATTTTCTGTGTTCTGTTTGCTTAATTATGCAGGTTATTTTAATTCCGCAAAAGACTGCAATACACTTACTCCCCCCCACATAGGTGGATTAGGTTGACACTAGATACTTTCACGCCCTGATGTTGGCGCCCGTGCGGCAGCAACCTGTAGAACCTGCAATAAAAATAAAAGCTTGCGCACGAGCAAAGGCGAATGATCGGTGATCATGCGAGGCATGGTCAGTGCTCGTGCGATAACGGAGATAGGGATGACATAGAAAGGGTCGTGAACGCGCACGATCAGCAGCGCACGATCGATGATCGTGCGAGGCAAAGATGGTGATCATGCGATAGCCCGAGACAAGGATGGTGAAAACTCTGGCATGACCACGCACGATCGATGATCGTGCACCAAAGGGGTTTCTGGTCGTGCGTGGGTTAAAATGCACGACCATTGACTCCTTTGCATAAAAAGATGCCAAGCACTATCCCGGACACCCACGCGATCCCCGAACCTGCAAGAAAACCAATTGCGCTGTCGAAGATGGCGTTCAACGATACAATGAAACTAGAAACAACACAACGCATGCGGAATGAGCTATAAAATAAGTAAATGTATGAAAATGGGCTAAAATAGTGCACTAAGCGTAGAATGATGTAGTGAACCAAAAGAGGTGATAATGGAACAAAAAGGAAGTGCAATGACATGAAAATGAGCCCAGATGAGTCCGGAATCAGGTATAAAATATGGACTCATCAATGACCAAGCTCAAAAAGAGCGGGGATTGCGTACAACCTCGTGTTCACCGAGTGGGACCCCCAAGCCAGCTGGGTGGACCAAAGCAGTCCACCCGTGTCAGAACAGCGAGTGAGCTCCAAAAGGGACCGGTCCGCCCTCACTGACCTAGGCTCGTCATTCGCCGAATGGAGCTCGCCGACCTGGCCTCGCTATACGCCGAACGGAGCTCGCCGACCTGGGATCGCCATTCACCGAACGGAGCTCTCCGACCTGGGCTCGCCATTCGCCGAACGGAGCTCTTCGACCTGGGTTCACCATTCGCCGAACGGAGCTCGCCGACCTGGGCTCTCCATTCGTCGAACGGAGCTAGGGGGAATCAGGATTCAGCGGCCCCTGGTTCGTCTGGGGGGAGTGGAGAGGGCTGACTCGCACTCGTCCCATGGGGGCTCGGTCAGAAGCTAGCGAGTAGTGTTAGCAAGAACCACACTCACCTATGTCTGGGCAAAAGCGGCGAGTGCCAGCTTCCTCGAGCACTCGTCGCCCCAGGTTCCCTCAGTTCCCGATGCCCTTTCTGTTCTTTAGCTCCCTCCCGAGGCAGGTAGGCTGACTCGCACTCGCCTAGTCTTCAGTGAGGGTGTTTTCTGTCATTTTGCCCTCGTAGGCCTGCTCATAACCAGTTAGAGCAGCGAAGTTACGTTGTTGGCAGGCCCAGCCGAGCTGCACATAGAGGATTAGAACAACAGAGTGTGGCTGTTGGCAGGCCAGTCTAGGAGGCTTTCAGTAATTTCAGACCCGCGGAAGTTTGTTATTTCCATGTAACTTTCAAAAATCTATAAATAGACCCAAGGGTACCTCAGAAGGCATGCTTACTTGCCTCCCAGTCTTCTAACGCTTTCTGAGATACCTTAGCCTGACATTTGGCTAAGGAGGGGAAGAACTCAGTGATCTTCCGGGTGTGTGGTAGGTCCCCCACGTCGGGCCCTTGGGTCAGTCTTTTGTTCTCATTCCTTGTCGTTTTGCTTGCAGGAGAGAAGTAGGTGTGCGATCACCCCTTCCCTAAGGGTGAACTCCACAGAGACCGAATTCTCAGTTTTAACATGAGGGATATACACTCAACGCTCTCAACACCTAGCAGAGCAAAAATAATTCTAAGTCCAGATTCGTTGAGAATGACCTATACACTCAATGCCTAGTAGGGCTGAAGAAATTTCTAAGTCTAGAATCGCTGAGTCTGTAAGACCCCATTTTTTTCTTTTTAAACCACCGGGGTCTTCTGCCCAGAATCGCGGCTTTGCGGTGACACCAACACGCCCGGAAAGGTCGTCACTACAAAACGCCAATTCTGTCGGCCACATCGATCGCAGAAGTGTAGAATAAAGTATAAGAGTAAGGATGAACTCAAAACTAGTCCACAAGAATCACATGTATATAATAAATCTCCATGAAGGGAGAGTCCACAACAATAATAATAGAAGTACAAAAAATAGGGCTCATGCCCGATACATCAGAGTCCTCACTACATATCACTCATCGCGGAAGCAAAACTAAAACAACTACTAGCGAACGGGACTCACTGTCCCAGCTATCTGAACTCCGGTACTAGACTGTCCCGTCTCCACACGCACTGACCTCCGGGGCTCCATCTCCAAGTTCGACTTCACGACCCCCTAAAATGATTTGGTCCGAAAACCGCTAGTCTAAAAGACTAAGTCCCATCATCCCCTCCCCCTCCCCCATGGCTCCTAGGCAGCGAGCGAGGAGACGGAGAGGAAATGTAATGAAGGTGGAGAATAACAAAGGAAGCATGTGGCGGCAGAACTAATCTAGCAGTTCTTTGTAAACATGTAGTAGTAACAAAAGTATGTAGAGTAAACATAAGTATACAAAGGCAAAATATGAAATATGTAACCATAACATATAAGAATGCTCATACAGACTTATAAGCTAAGGGATCTTCTGCAAGAATCCCATCGTATAAAAAGTCTCATACCAATTTATATGATGAGGTGTCGGTTTACAAGTAAGCAATATTTATCATAGGAAAATAACCATAACTTATAAGCATGCTCACGCAAGCCTATAAACTAAGGGGTCCTTTTGCAGGGTCTATTGTATAAAAAGTCCCATACCAATTTATACAATAGGTGTCAAGGGTTATATGCAATGATTATGCTATGTCATTCAAGTATGCTATGATGTGAGTCACGCAAATGCAACACACCCACCAGACTCTGTGCACATAGACCTTTAGTTTCCCCTTTCTGGAGCCTAACCTCCCAGGATACCTCCGTAGTGGCAAACGGAAGCGGTGGGTTGGGCCTCACCCACCTCTAAACCGGTATCAGCACTACCAGGCAGACCTATCGTACGCCTCAACGCTGTCGCACTAAGCGGAGCTCCTGCATACTCTTGCTGGTTGGCGCACCAGAATTAATTTGGCTAAGTGTAAAACCACACCTGCCGAGTCAACATACTGGTGTCGGCGCAGTGACTCTCCAATACCGAAGACCACCACCTTATGTCTTATTCACTTGAAATATTAATGTATTATCCACCGAGCCAAAACTTCCCGGACTATCCCATCCGTCATAACCAACAACCGAGCCAAAACTCCCCGGACTATCCAGTCCGTCACAATGATCAACCAAGCCTAAACTCCTCGGACTATCCTATCCGTCACAATTATCAACCGAGCCTTTGGCTCGCCGGGCTATCCTGCCCATTTCCACAACCACCGAGCCTACCGCTCGGGAGACTCAACCTAACTCCCACAACACCGGGGAGTGTGAGTGTGAGTGTAATCCTAATTATACTAGTTACTCTTTAACATTTATTATTCTTATGGTTTAGGTTAGCCCAGGACTGCCCCCGACATACCCGGTGAAGGGTTCTCAAAGGGCACTAGAAACTATGATGGTAGCTGAAGCTCATCGTTCCCTTTCGTAAGGCACTTACTTTTATTGGTTATTACCCATTACCCGATCCCTTTTATATTACTTTGGATCTAACCCTAGCGTATTAAGACTCTTCCTCTCTCTACAGGGAAGACGATTTTTCATCGACCCCGAGCACCACCTACCTCTCTTTATTCCTCATTATAACTCCTGATGATGAACTCATTATACTTTATCATAACCAGCAACCTGAAACACTCACATCCTAGTTCATTCTTCACCCTATCTCAGTTTCTGCAGTTTTACTATATGCAGACCACCCTAAGCTATGTGATATACATCATGAGTGGTACTCCAAATCTTCATCCAAAAGCCCTAAAATATTTATTGAGGGTCTACCATGATATATTCTGTCTAAATCCAAAAATTTATAATTTTCTAATTAAACTTGATATTTAATTAATTTTTCCTAAAATTAATCCATGGGTGATTTGAACATGAAGTATAGATTTACTTAGGGCATGACCATACAAAAAATTATGAACACTGTAGGATAACAAGATATCAATGAATACTAACTATCATAAACTTTCATAAATCAGTTAACCTCTAAATATTTAAACCAAAATAATTCATATAAATAGGGGTATTGAAGGAAGTACCAAAAATACTAGTCCAAAAATTCCTCAAAAATTAACAGAGCTATATTATGATCATAAAACTTCACTGCCTAAGTTTCATGAAACTCACAAGTTAGTAAATCAAGTAAAAGATTATCCTAAGGAAAACCATCATAAGACACTTTATGAAGACACACCCTTGTAATCTCAATTAAACAACATTTAAAATTTTTTCCATGTTTCTATATGCCCTAACATGTTCCTTGACTAAGTATCACAATTTTTCAGCAAGCTATAATATTTATTTCCTATTTATTAAGGTAAGGTGCATTAATTTACTTTACAAAGGAAGTACTACAAATAAAGCTTCAACCGCTCCAAATAAACTATTAGTGCAACTAAATGACATTTGATTAGCTATTCCAGAATTTCAAACCATTCTAACACATATACATCATATTTTCAACTTTAATATCAAAAAGGGCAATATGGAAGTTACTACTACAAGGATGATCTACTGATCTCTAAACACCCTAAGATAAATACCAGAGGTTAATAATACTATGAAATTAACCATACCAAAATATCATCAAGATTCAAGGTCATTTGATCCATAAGATAATTTCTAGGGTTTAAAGTCTTAAATACTTATTAAGTGGTTTATGTGGGGTGCATATGTCTAAATACCACCATAACCTCTTCTAGGGAATTTCACCACCCTATGATCACATGGACTACTCCCCAAGTCCATCCAAGAACATAACCCCCTAAGTCCTTCACAAGCCCCCAAAGTTCAATCTTAGGGTTAGAACTAGGGTCCTAGGGCAAATCCACCATAATCCACCCCATAATCCATATGAGGGGGGGGGGGGGGGTTCTCATGTCATAAAAAATCAGTGACCCAAGTTTCAGCCTCTGTTGAGGTGATTTGGCCACTTAAACTCACAAGGGGGCTTTTGACCAAAATACCCTTCTTAGGGCAATACTAGGGTTTGCTAAAAGCCCAGCCTAAACATCACCAAATTGTATGAAAATTTATACAGAGGCCTACAATAAACCCAAGAACCTCTCACCAAAATTTAGGAGCATTTTAAGTTAATTAGGTCCCTTAATTAACTTAATCATGGTTTATTAAATAATTACAAAAACTATAAGAAAAAATATCCAAAAATTCTCATTTTTGGATATGGTGTTTGTATAGGTAAGAGCGACCCCCAGTCCAAATTTCAGATCATTTGGATGGCTGGATTGGTGGGAGAACTCAAACCAAGCTCTGATCAAGCCTATGTATAGAACTCACAAAAATGGGTGTTGTGGTCAAACCACTTACCCAAATGAGTTTAATCAAATTTTAAATTAAACTACACTTCAAGGGATACAATTTGCATGTTGGCCACTTTTTCTGTAGATGGGCCTAGGTATTTTTAATATTTAATTTAAGACAGCCCAGTAAACAGGACAAAAAATTCAGAAATCAAAACTAAATAAAAGAAATGATCCAGCACGGATCTTAAAGCAAATCCAACGCATCTAGGTCATCTTCTTCCTCCAGCGAAGGGCTGTGATCAGCCCTACCAGGATCTTACAAGCCATTTTCCCAGCCATCCGGCCACCTCCCTGGCCAGCCACCACCGTCACCACCTTCTTTGAGGTGGGGGCTATCGCCGGGCGGCGGCACGGCCGCCGGAGGGGTGGTTTCCGGAGAACCCGACCACTCCATTTTTTCAGAAAAACCATGGAAAAATCATCACCCAATATGTCTCATTTGAGCCCAATTCTCATCCTAAAAGATTCCTAAGATCTATCCATAGAAGGAGTAGAGAAGGACCTTCAACCGTGCTTGCCGACGGGTTTGGTGGTGGTGCGCCATGGCCGGATTTTGGAGCTTCGTGCATGTTACAACCGTGCAGTGGGATGGCTCTATTTCTCCAGCAAAAAGGTGGAAACTTCTGCTCTTTGCCTAGGGAAGCTTTTAAGGTCATCAAATGGGGGAGGGGAAGGGCCTAGGCTTCAAAGCCATTTATCGCCATGAAAGGGAATTTCGGACATGGAGAAAATCTCTCGAAATTCACCTCCCCTTGGTCCCAATTCGTTTGAAAACTCCTCAAAACTGATAGGGGAGATGAATACAAATTAATTGGTGAAGAATGGAGGGGGTGATTCACCTTCTCCACCATGAATGACCTTCTCTTTCTCACATTCTCTCTCCTCCATTAAAGGGCAAATGGAGCTTTCTCTCACCTAGTCATCATGAATGAATTTTCTCATCTCCCTAGCCTATTGGCAGCCCATCTAACCCACATGAACAATAAAAATGAGGTTAGCCCAAAGGGGTTTGGGTTTGAGCTTGAGTTAACTCCATTTGAACCAACTTGAACTAACACTTGGGTAAAGTTAACCTAGGTCAATTTGACCTTTTGTGTTGACACCAATAGATTCTTATGGCTCTAATAGACCTTCCAATGGTTTAGGGATGTTGTGGTGGGGTCATGGGGTCATGGTGAAGCCTTATGGTCATCCTAAACTAGTGTTTAGAATTCTACTATTTGCAAACCATGGTGATCTCCACCTTCATGCCTAATCTCACTTGGTCTTCTTGGGCTTCTTAGGGTTTTGTCATGACCTAGTCATGACAAAACCACTCCTAGGGGTATAACTGGAAATGGGATGTTACAGAGTCTACCATTCATCGAGCTGAGCTTAACTTTCATCAACCGGAGTTCAGAGTTTGTCAATCTCAGCTTTTACCTATAAGAAGGACTCAGCTATTAGAATCGTCAACCAACCACTCAGCTATCAGAATCGTCGACCAGAGCTCAGGTTTCGTCGAACTGAGCTCGAAGTTTGTTGACCTCAGCCTTCCCATAAAGAAAGAACTGAGCTGAGAGATTTCGTCGATCTCAGCTTCACTGTTTCGTCGAGCTGAGCTCAGATTTTGTCGAGCTGAGCTTGAAGTTCGTCGAACGCAGGATTTCAGAAAAGTTAGTTGATTTTGGCTAAGTCCAGAATGATGTTGACTCAGCAAAGTCAACAAGTCAACAAAGTTCAGTTTCGATGCAAATCGACATTAACGTCGCCGTCAATTTATAGTGGATCTCAAGTTAATAAAGCTGAGGTATTAACCACCGTTAAAACTGAGACACATGTCGATCATCTCACCAATATGACAGGATTATAAATAACAGAAGAGATCGAGATCTAAACAATAATTAGATAAATTTCTGATTAACTTTCTGGAAAATGAGAGGCAGAGTTCGTCATCTTCATCCGCCATTGTTGTAGAAGCCAAGAAACTCAAGTTCAAATTTGAAGGGCATCTGAGTTTGCTGGTGCAATCAACATCCATACCAGCAGGTTCAGAGTAATCCTCTGAGAGAGACGAATCAGCCTAGGCATGCCCTAGCTGAAGTTATCTTCTTGATCCAAGCAGAGCCAAAATCTGGAGATCAATTCGTTGGATCAAAGAAGAAGGTAGGGCTGAAATCTGCTTAGTCCAGATTGGGAGATATTCCTGAAGAAGAAGAAGCAGATTCATCTGCTAGTTGATTCCAAAACAAGCCGGGCATCATTTCAAGATTGATGTATCATCTTGTTACTGTGAAGAAGAATCTAGGGCTGACATCTGCTCGGTCCAGGTAGACAGGCACAGAGAATTTTCTCTAGTGTCTGGAATTCATTATCTTGAATATTTCTGTGTAAGATTCATTTTGAATCTGAGTGATAAGGCTAAGGCCTGAGTTGTAAGTCTGAGTTATAAAGGTTAAGGTAGGGCAGGAGTTGCCTGAGTGATAGGTGTGTGGATTCACACTGAGGTAGGACAGGATTGCCTGAGCTGTAGGAGTGTGGAGTCACTCTAAGGTAGAGTTCCTAGGAAGAACTTGATTTGTAGGATCTTGGTGATCTGAGTGGTAGGGCTTGTGCCTGAGTTGTAGGATCCGGTTGGGCTCTGATATGTAAGATCTGAGGATCTGAGAAAGATAGAAGGAAGTTTGGCCGAATCTAGTATACTGCTAGATAGGCGAAGGGGGAAAGTGGATGTACCCATCAATTAGGGAACCACTACAAATCACTGTGTATTGTGCTGTGTAATTTGCTGTGTACTGTGCTGGTATTGATTGTGATACGATTGTTGTGCTATGATTTTAATCAATTAGTTGCCTAAGTTTTTCAAATTGGACCTATTTACCCCCCTCTAGGTGATTAGTAGTTCTTGAAATCAAGACTTTCAAGTGGTATCAGAGGAGGTTCCTCAAGAAAGGACTTAACAGTCTGAGTTGATCTCTAGGAGCAGCTATCAGAAGGCCAAAATGGGTTCAAGTGAGAATCATAAAGAACTTGGCTCCATGAAACTTCCTCTTTGCAGGAAGGAGACCTTTGACATCTGGAAGGAAAAGGTCATACTTTTTATGGAAGTATCTGATCCTAGGATATACATCACAGTACACGAAGGACCCTTCATCTCAATGAAGACATCAGTTCTTGATGTAAATCAGAAGACTCCAAAGAAGTATTATGAGATGACTAAAGATGAAATCATCTTAGCTACATTGGATAAGAGGGCACAAAATATTATTGTTAGTGCCATAGATGACTCAACCTTCCAAAACTTAGTCCACTGCAATACATTTAAGGAGATGTGGGACACACTAATTGTCTACATGGAGGGGACTGAAGAAGTGAGGGAGGACAGGAAGTCCATGCACAATCAAGAGTATGAAAGCTTCATGCAGGACAAGTCAGATGGCATTGCTGAGTGCTATGAGAAGTTTTTCAAAATTGTGAATGAGCTGATGACATATGGCAGAGTCTTCAGCACTTATGAATTGAATGATAAGTTCCTCAGGTCTTTCACTAAAGACTGGGACACAAAAATCTGTGCCATCAGAGAAGTGGCCAGACTTGCAGACACTCCACCACTAACCCTGTTTGGAAAGCTACTGTCTTATGAAATGCAACTGACTGCTAGAAAGGAGGAGAAGAAAATCAATAAGCCTATAGTCAAAGATAAGTCAGTGGCCTTCAAAGCTGAAGCCACAAGGAAGAGCATGAGAAAGATTCCTTATCCACCATGGGGAGTTACTGATTCTGAGTCAGAAAGCTCAGAAACTAGCACATCAGACTGCCACATTTCTTATGAAGACTTTGTTGCCTTCTCTAGACAATTTCAAAAATTTATGAAAAAGAAGCACTGGAGAAGCATGTCATCCTCTTCTTCTTATCCCAAGAAAGATTACTATAAGGGCAAGAAGAAGTCCTCTAAAGAGGACAAGTATGACTCTACACCAAGTAAACATACTTCTTCTAAAGTGGTGTGTTATTGTTGTAGCAAGCCAGGGCATGTCATAGCCGACTGTCCTGTCAAAAGAAAGGTTGCTGGTGGAAAGAAGGAACATCACCAGAAGGGCAAGAAGGAGAAGTCCTTTATTTCCAAGAAGCAAAAGAACTGGACTGACTCCTCATCATCAAAGTCAGGAGAGATAGATGAAGCTGAAGCCTACATTGAGCTATTTACTACCGAAGAAGAAACTATAGAAGCAGACTTCTTAGAGATGTTGGCTGCAATCACTAGAGAAGTTGATGATGTTGCTAGATGTGAAGAAGGAGAAGTAGTCAGCCATTGCCTTGGGCTAATGGCTTTGACTGAGGAAGGACCCAGCCAGGAGCAGCCTAGTCCTAGTAAGGTACAATCTACACCTTCTGTGTCAGATTATGCAATTACTCCAGAAACAGAAGTATCTGCATCAAGAAATGAAGATGGCTCTGAATCTGAAGGAGATGTCAATCAATTGATTGATGATTATGGTGAACTCCTACAAGCACTGAAGAAAATCAAGCTCCTAGCCAAAAAATAGGCTGAGGAGATTGCCTCTCTGAAGTTGGTTATTTCAGACTCAGCAAACATGCTAAACCTGAAGATAAAAGAAGTCAACAAGCTGAAAAACATCACTATTATTAAGATGGGCACAATCACCTTCAAAAATAACCACATTAGGAATCTTGAAGGTAAATCCAAAAGGAGAAGGAGTTACTGGCTATGTTCTCAAAGTCATGTTTAGTATTTCCTTTGATTGATTCCTTCTCCTCCCAAAAGGGTAAGAAGGGGTTAGGCTTCAATGGGAGAACTAGAGCTGCTTATTTCAAAAGGAAGGGCAAAGCTCTAGTGCATCCAGTAGCATCCAAGCCTCCAATTCCTTTCAGGAAAGTGGTGCTACCATCTAACAGGTATGACCATGAGAGCATTTATGGTCACTGAGAGTATGGTGTTAAGAATGACAAGGATGCTAGTGCCTATAAGGTAGACCATGAAGAAATTCAAATGGCCCATACTGGACCATTTGTGTTTGGTATACTAGCCTCAACACTAAAAAATAAGGCTGCAACCTGATGAGTACAATTATGATAGATTCTGACTATCATAATTGTAATCATGTCCACTATTTTCTACCTCTTTACTCAAGTAATTATGCAAAATAGTTGAGAATTGGTATTTTCATGAATAGTAGAGCATAGGTTAGAGTCTTTACTATTTTATGTATTGAATTCCCCACTTAATACGTCATTTTTCTAATGCAGGTACGACTAATCAGTGGAACTAAAAGTCTTGGAGCAAACAGGGGAGTTGACGGGACCAGGAGGGCTGATCAAAGCAGAATTGGTTGAACACGGGTAGGAACACGCTCGTGTGCCTACCCGTGTTCTATCCTAGCTGGAACTAATTGTTCACACGGGTCTGAACACGCCCGTGTGTCCAGACCGTGTCCTTCTCGGGACAAAGTGAAGAATTAAATCCGGCCTACCCATGTCCGAAGAACATGAAGAACCACACGGCCGTGTTCTCCAACACGGCCGTGTCAGTACCCGTGTCATCCAACACGACCCATGACCAAACACGTCTGCTCGTGTGG
Source organism: Platanthera zijinensis (assembly GCA_039513925.1). Taxonomy (NCBI): domain Eukaryota; kingdom Viridiplantae; phylum Streptophyta; class Magnoliopsida; order Asparagales; family Orchidaceae; genus Platanthera; species Platanthera zijinensis. The sequence goes on from CM077089.1 coordinate 3,612,626, forward strand.
AACTGCCTTGGAACTGCCGACACGGCCTGCAACACGGCCGTGTCGGAACCTGTGTTCGACCATGTTTGCTATGAGACTATAAAAACCTGGAAAAAAAATTATATTCTGTACTTTTGGATCAATTTTATTTGGAGATTTTCTGGAGAACGAAAGTGGAGCACCCAAGAGAAGGAAGGCTTGAAAGAGATATTCGTATGCATTTATTCTTCAATTTATCTCATTTAATCTTGTATCTCTCTTGGTAATCCAACTTTATTTATCTTTTAATTTTCATGAACAATGTGTTTGAACAAATTAGTAATCATGTATCTTCTTATTTTAATCAATTTCATGGTATTTTGTTCGTATATGGGTTTGCAAACATTAAGAATTATCCTTGTTATGAATGATTATTTGTTTTTACATGAATTCCAAATGTCTAGATTGAGAAATTGGATTCTTTGGATGATGGTTAAATCTTCATATTTATGTGTTATTTCTCTTTGTAATCTAAAATTCATGATCGAGAGATATGTTTCTTGGAAAATTAGAATACAAAATGATAGAATTATGGTATTTTAGAGATAAAGTTCCATGAATCTATGTAGTAGATAGGGTATTTCATTCAATGCAAATTTGAGTATTGTAAATTGTTCGAGAGGAGATTTACTTAACTTAGATTTAAATTTCAAATTGCTCGAGAGAGAATTTGATAATTAGTTTAACCCTTTACAATACAATGAATTTGATAGTTTTGTAATGACATGATTACATAAAATGATGATGTTCATTGAACGCCTTGAACTTTCGGCTTGAAATTATTTTTGTAACTCTCCAATATAATTTTTATCCAAGTAGTCATAGTTAGGATTAATCTATGTTAGAACGAAATTTTAAATGTAGGTATGATAACAGAGTGAGAGTGAGTACAAGTAGTTGAAAGGACCCTGTGGAATACGATACGAGATGTAAGCTTCTCTTATACTATGATTGATAGGTGCACTTGCCTGAAAGATAATTCAATCTAGCTTATGCCCATCTACATAGTTACGATAAAACGTAGAATGACTCCGCATCAAGGTTAGGCTTTGTGAAAATGATCATCAAGTTTTTGGCGCCGCTGCCGGGGAACCCTTTTTAATATTTTGAAAGCTTTAACTCTATTAATCTACCATTTTTGTTTACTAATAAATATATGTAATATAGTTTATAGTATAATTATATTATTTAATCTCTGTTTTGTAGTCTGTTAGTCTATGACCAGGGCAAGAAATTCTGGGCTAGAACCATTTCAATCTGATCCAGAACGACTTATTCATAACACCAATCAAAGAGGCGTGGGTATTAACACCACAGATATTGTAACCGAACTGTCAGAAGAAGAAACAGTGAATCAAGGAGAACACCATCCTGAGAATTTAGATATCATGGCAAACCAAAATGAGCAAACCATGTCTGACTTTGCTAGACCTAATCTCCAAGGAACTGGGTCAAGCATTGTTCGACCTCCCATTCCAACCAATAATTTCGAACTGAAGCCGAGCGTGATACAAATGGTGCAACAATATGTTCAATATGATGGCTTACAAGACGAGGACCCCAATACACACTTAGCCGGATTCCAAGAGATATGTGATACTTTCAAGATTAATGGTGTCTCCAACGATGCCATTAGATTGAGATTGTTCCCATTCTCATTAAGGCATAAGGCAAAGCAGTGGCTCAATTCGTTACCTCGAGGTTCCATTACTACTTGGGACATGATGGTTGAGAAGTTTTTGATGAAGTATTTTCCACCGGCAAAGACCGCAAAGTTAAGAAACGACATCTCTACGTATGTTCAATTAGAGGCTGAATCATTGTATGATACTTGGGAACGATTCAAAGAATTATTAAGGAGATGCCCCCATCATGCCTTACCTTCTTGGCTTCAGATTCAGACCTTCTACAATGGTCTAAATCCAGCCACCAGACAGATGATTGATGCGGCTAGTGGAGGCACCTTGAACAATAAGACACCTGAGGCCGCCCAGTAGTTGACAGAAGAAATGGCAATGAATAGCTACCAATGGACAACCGTGCGGCCAAAGTCTACTAAGCCTTCCAGAATGTATGAAGTGGATGCCGTAACAGCCTTAGCAATTCAAGTGGAGAAGCTCCATCAAAAGATGGACAACCTTTCTTTAGCTACGCCCCCCATGGTACCTCAACAATGGGACCCTTCCCTTGTTGGAATACCTAGTGGTGAACCTCAAGTGCAAGAACATGTAGACTACATGGGTAATAATCCCAGACCACCTTTCAATCCAGCAAACAACCCATATAGTTTTACATACAATCAAGGATGGAGGAACCACCCCAATTTCTCTTGGGGAGGGCAAGGCAACCAAGGCAAACAACCCATGTTTGGACAACAACAATAATAATTGGATCCAAGGAAACCAACATTGGAAGATGTTCTTGCAAAGTTCATGCAAACTACCGATGTTGCCTTCCGTAATCAAGAGGGTTCTATTCGAAATTTGGAGAATCAGATTGGGCAGTTGGCAAGGATGGTATCAGAGAGACAATAAGGGACACTTCCAGGAAATACTGAGACAAATCCAAAGGAGCATGCAAGAGCAATTCAGTTGAGGAGCGGGAAGGAATTACAAGACCCAAGGCTTGCACAGGATGCACCTCAAGAGGAGTCCAGTGGAGAAGCACCGAACGTGACACCAATGGAATATCAACCAGCCATACCATATCCAGCAAAGATAAACAAGGAGCCCATGGATGCGCAATATGGTAAATTTTTATCTATGATTAAACAATTGCATGTTAATTTACCTTTTTCTGATATTATTCAAATGCCCAAGTATGCAAAATTTTTGAAGGATTTAATTTCTAATAAAAGGAAAATAGAAGAATTATCTTTAGTTACACTTAGTGAAGAATGCTCTGCTATTTTACAAAATAAATTACCACAAAAACTTAAGGATCCCGGTTCTTTTTCAATTCCATGTTTAATCGGTGATTTGCAAGTTAATAAAGTTTTAGCGGATTTAGGAGCTAGTATAAATTTGATGCCTTATAAATTATATTTGAAACTAGGCCTAGGGGAACTTAGCCCGACTAGGATGAGCATCCAGTTGGCAGATAGGTCGGTTAAGTACCCAAGAGGTATAGTGGAGGATGTATTAGTTAAGGTAGACAAATTTATATTTCCTGCCGATTTTGTTATTTTAGATATGGACGAAAATATAGAAGTACCACTTATACTTGGTCGTCCATTTCTAGCCACTTCTAGAGCTCTTATTGATGTTTTTGATGGTAAATTAGTTTTGAGAGTAGGGGAGGATGAAGTCACTTTTCAAATTGGCAATACAATGAAACAATCTTTGGATAGTGATGATTGTTGCTACTTTTCTCATGGTGTTGATGATTTAATGACTTCTATTGATTCTAATTTTTATTATAAAGACCCTTTAGAAATTTGCATTACTAATTGCTTTCTAGAAGATGAAACTAGTGAAGACATTGTTGATCATTTATTTTTTCTAGATAGCTCAGTTTCGATGAATGGAAATACTGAATATAACTTACTTACAGAAGGAAAACATGAAGTTCTTAAGAATAATACTAAGAATCCACCTGTAGTTGAATTAAAAAATTTACCGGATCATCTTGAGTATGCATTTTTAGGCACTAATTCGTCTTACCCAGTTATCATTTCTTCTCATCTTTCTGAGATTGAAAAAACCAAATTATTAACTGTGTTGAAAAAATGTAAAGGTGCAATAGCCTGACAAATATCTGATATACAAGGTATTAATCCTAGTTTTTGCACTCATAAAATCCTTTTGGAAGAAAACTATAAGTCATCTATTCAACCGCAACGTAGGCTTAATCCTAATATGAAAGAGGTAGTTAAGTCTGAAATTGTTAAATTGTTAGATGCTGGTATGATATACCCTATCTCCGATAGTTCATGGGTTAGTCCTGTCCAAGTCGTTCCTAAGAAGGGTGGTTTAACTGTGGTAGCAAACGATAAAAATGAATTAATTCCAACGCAAACAATAACAGGTTGGCGTGTCTGTATAGACTATAGAAAGCTAAACGATGCCACTAGAAAGGACCACTTCCCTTTACCCTTTATCGACAAAATATTAGAACGCTTGTCAGGGCATGCGTATTATTGTTTTCTAGATGGACTTTCTGGGTATTTCCAAATCCTAATAGCCCCAGAAGACCAAGAGAAAACAACGTTCACGTGCCCATTCGGCACCTTTGCCTATAGGCGTATGCCTTTCGGTCTATGTAATGCCCCCGCTACTTTCCAACGATGCATGTTGGCCATCTTCAATGAGTATGTTGAAGATATCATGGAAGTGTTTATGGATGACTTCTCCGTCTTTGGAGATTCCTTTGATTTATGTTTGAATAATTTAGGAAAAGTTTTGAGGAGGTGTGAGGAAACAAACTTAGTACTTAGCTGGGAGAAGTGCCATTTTATGGTACAAGAAGGGTTAGTACTTGGTCATAAAATCTCCAATCATGGAATTCAAGTAGATAGAGCGAAGATAGAGACAATAGAAAAGTTACCACCACCCACATCCGTTAAGGCAGTGAGAAGTTTTTTAGGCCACGCCGGATTTTACCATCGATTTATTAAAGACTTCTCCAAAATTGCTAAACCACTTACGAGACTTTTAGAAAAGGACACACCTTTTCTCTTTAATCAAGAGTGTCTACATGCTTTTGAGTTCTTAAAAGAGAGATTAATTAATTCTCCTATTATGATAGCGCCTGATTTTACTCAGCCTTTTGAAATCATGTGTGATGCTAGCAGTTTTGCGGTAGGGGCTGTTCTAGGACAACACCGAAACAAACAATTTCATCCTATATTTTATGCTAGTAAAATACTTAATAATGCACAAGAGAATTATACTACTACTGAAAAAGAACTTCTAGCAGTAGTTTTTGCCTTTGATAAATTTAGATCCTATTTAACATTGTCCAAGGTAGTAGTTTACACGGATCACTCTGCACTTAAATATTTGCTAGCCAAGGCGGACACAAAGCCTCGTTTAATCCGTTGGGTTCTTCTATTGCAAGAATTTGATTTGGAAATTAGGGATAAACGAGGAGCAGAAAACTTAGCGGCAGACCATCTTTCACGTTTAGAAAATCCATTACGAGCAATGTTAGAAGAATCTGAAATTTCTGATGCATTCCCTGAGGAATCGTTATTTGCCTTATCTTCGAAAGTAAACAATAATTATCCATGGTTTGCAGATTATGCAAACTATCTTGTGGCTAAGGTCCCCCCACAGGATTTTTCATATCAGCAGAAAAAGAAATTTTTCTCTGACTTGAAATATTACTTTTGGGAGGACCCTTTTCTTTTTCGGATATGTGCAGATTCCGTGATCCGAAGGTGTGTATCAGCCGAGGAAGGGTGGAAAATCCTGGAGCAGTGCCATTCAGGTCCTACTGGTGGTCACTATAGAGCAAATTGCTCTGCGAAAAAGGTTCTTGATTCGGGTTTTTATTGGCCCCTTCTATTCAGGGATGCCCAAAGGTATGTGCTTTCATGTGATTCTTGTCAGAAAATAGGTAATATTTCTAAATTACATGAAATGCCACAAAACTTTATTCTTGAATGTGAAGTATTTGATGTGTGGGGGATAGATTTTATGGGCCCATTTCCAGTTTCATTCGGGAATAAATTTATCTTGGTAGCCGTAGATTACGTATCAAAGTGGGTTGAGGCGCAAGCTTTACCTACTAATGATAGTAGAGTAGTAATTCAATTCCTGAAATCTCTATTTGCGCGATTTGGCACACCACGTACACTTATTAGCGATAGGGGTTCTCACTTTTGCAATCTACAGCTAGATAAGGTATTGCAGAAATATGGAGTCGTACATAGGACAACTACACCATATCATCCGCAGACTAGTGGTCAAGTTGAGGTATCCAATAGAGAACTTAAATGTATCCTAGAAAAATCTATAGAAGGGAATAGAAAACAATGGTCTAGGAAACTAAACGATTGTTTATGGGCTTATAGGACCGCATTTAAAACACCTATAGGAACCACCCCCTTTAGATTAGTCTATGGTAAATCCTGTCACTTACCTATAGAATTAGAGCACAAGTCATATTGGGCAATACGATCTCTAAATTTTGATACTAATTCTATAGGGAAAAAACACAAACTTCAACTTAACGAACTAGACGAATGGAGGACTATGGCTTATGAGAACTCCAGAATTTATAAGGAGAGAACCAAATTATTTCATGACCGTCACCTCCGAAAAACCAAAACATTCAACGAGGGTGACCAGGTTCTCCTTTTTAATTCTAGGCTGCGTCTATTCCCAGGGAAGCTTAGGTCTAAGTGGTCCGGACCCTTCCAAGTTAAAAAAGTTTTCCCCTATGGCACCGTCGAACTAAAGGCCTGTTTGGGAAGGCTTTTCAGAAAGGAGAAGGAGCGATGACAAAAGGATGGTAGGAAAAGAAGCTTTTGGAAAATGTCTATTAGAAAAGGAGAACTGTTTGGGTGAACTTCTTTTGCAGAGCTTTTCAAAAAGAAGAAACGCTTTATAAATCGTTTGACAAATCTCCGTTGCGGTAACTTTTTTTTATTAAAAATGTGCGTCCGGGGGAAAAGACGCAATTATTTCGCCGGGGCAGGTTTTTTTCGCCCGGGAGCGAATTTTTCATCGGGTGGTGGTTTTTTTCGCTTGGGCGCCAATTTTTCGGCCAAACCCTATATTTTCGGCCGGGTCCCAATTATTCGGTCGGGTGCCAATTTTTCGGACGGACGCAAATTTTTTGAACGGGCGCGAATTTTCCGGATGAGCACGAATTTTTTCGGATGACGACAAATTTTTCGGACGGGCGCGAATTTTTCGGACGGGGACTAATTTTTCGACTAGGCAGGAAAATTTCGCCGGGACGTGAATTTTTTGCACGGACGAGAATTTTTCGCCCATATGCAATATTTCCGCTCGAAAGCGAAAAAAATAGCTTACAATTGAAAAAAATACACGACAGGGGAAAAAAATCACTAACGGGAAAAAAATCACGTCGAGGCACAAAATTCGCTCCCGGGCGAAAGAAATAGTCCGCAGGCGAAAAACCGCTCCCGATCAAAAAAATCGCGCCCGGGAGAAAAAAATCGCGCTCGGGCGAAAAAATCGCGTCCGGGCAGAAAATTCGCGCCCGTGTGAAAAAATCGCCCCCGGGCGAAAAAAATCGCGCCCGGGCGAAAAAACCGCACCCGGGCGAAAAAAACCCCGCCCGGGCGAAAAAACCGCGCCCGGGCGAAAAAACCCCGCCCGGGCGAAAAAACCGCGCCCGGGCGAAAAAACCGCGCCCGGGCGAAAAAATCGCGCCCGGGCGAAAAAACCGCGCCCGGGCGAAAAAATCGCGACCGGGCAAAAAAATGCCCCCGGGCGAAAAAACGTGTGCGGGCGTAAAAATCGCCCGCGGGAGAAAAATCACGCGATGGCGAAAAAATGGTGCCGGTGTAAAAAAATTGCGCCCGGACAAAAAAACCGCGTCGGTGAAAAAAAATCAAATCCGGGCGAAAATAGCGCGTCCGGGCAAAAAAATCGGCTCGAGCGAAAAAAAAATCGTGCAACGACTAAAAATGGCCCCCGGATGAAAAAAACGCACCCGAGCGAAAAAATCACTCCGGACGAAAAACTAGCTCGGAAAATACACGCTCGGGCGAAAAAAAAAATCATGCACGAGCAAAAAATCGCACTCGAGCGAAAAAAACTCACCCGGGCGAAAAACCGCGCGCCCGGACAAAAAATTTCAGCCCGGGCAAAAAATTCCAACCAGAGCGAAAAATTCTAGCTCAGGCGAAAAATCCGCGCCTGGGCGAAAAATTCGGGCCCGGACGAAAAATTCGCGCCGGGCAAAAAAAATATTAGGACAAAAAAATTATGCTCGGGAAAAAAATCGCGTTAAGACAAAAAAATAAAGTTGTATATTTTTTTAAGAGATAAATGTTTTTGAATGAGAAAACGTTTTTTTAAAAGGTTGAAAAGTAGGTGACATGTGACTTTTTCAAAAGATGAGCAAATGGAGTTTTTTGCGGTAGCTTTTCCCACTGATAGACAATCCAAACGGTCTATTAAGTGTGGTAGCGTTTTCCAGAAAACGAAAAGGAGCTAAAAAGCCCTCCCAAACAGGCCCTAACTCACCCTGAAAAAGGAGATTTTAAAGTCAACGGGCACCGGTTAAAACTTTATTATATTGCACTTCCTCAAGCTTTTGCTCGCCTAGAATCCTGCCTTCATCTAGACTAAGAAACTATATATATATAATTCAATAGTAACTTGTCTAAATAGTTTATAAAAATTTTAATGAAAACTTTATTTAAATTTCTACCCCGAAAAATAAAATAAAATAAAATAAAATAAAGAACTTAGGAGAAATCATTATTTAAGAAGAGTACACGGCCAAGCACACGGCCGTGTGCTTGGCCGTGTCGAGCACACGCACAGTCACCCAGCCGTGCACCCTATTTAAACCAGGAAAGGCAGAAATTTACAGAGCACCACACGGGCAAATACACGCCCGTGTGCGTTGCCGTGTCATTCATCGCCATTTCAATGTTACGCTAGCGCATAACACGGGTCTCCACACAACCGTGTTTGTGGCCGTGTTTTAATGAACACGGCTATTAACCCAACCATGTGCACACCTGTGTCGATAAGGCCAATTAAAGCGATTTCATCCAGAGAAGGACACGGGTCCACACACACCCGTGTTGTGGACCGTGTCCGATCCAACCACCTGTCAGATTGACCACACGGGTTATGGACACGGCCGTGTTGTTGACCGTGTCCACTGACACGAGCAGTTCCCGCGAAATGACCACACGTCTCCTTGGAGACCGTGTTTCCCGCCCACGTCGATTCCCTAACACGGGTGTACACACGGCCGTGTGTACACCCGTGTTCGACTTCTTTTTATAGGGGCCGTGTTCGACTTCTTTCATTCCATCAGTTCCACTTTCTCCCCTTTTCATTCCTGCAACCAGTACAGCCGGAGCTCTCCCAATTTCGTGCAATCGCCTCGTCGTTTCGCTATTTACATCATCAGTATAATTCCTGGGTTTCTATCCATAAGATCTCTTCTTATGTATTGGATTTTTTTTCCATCTTCATTCGCTTTAGAATATTTTGTTCCTTTATTTTCAGATCATGTCATCTTCACGTAGCCAAGGCGGTCGCCGACGTAGACCGGAACTTCAAGCGCTGTCTACTGAAAGACGCGACGTCGTTCAACCCTTAGTTTTCACGGATGCAGTGCATACTAACCGCTATAACCGCCTGCAAGCAAAGAAATTTCAGGACATACGAATGATCGACTGGGACGTCTTGGAAGCCATCGGTCTTACTGCCAATGTTAAGGAATTAATTTCTGTAATAGGGTGGCAAGGTTTTTTTTGCAATAGAAGAGTTAGGTTTCCGCGAGCTCACGCTCCAGTTTTTGTCCACCTTCTATTTAAACCTTCGACCCTCCATGACCGATAATGGAAGACCAACCGAGGGGAATATCTCCTTTCGGGTAGGAGGCACCTTCTACACGCTATCTCTCATCCAATTTACACAACATTTAGGAGTGTACGAAGAGGCATTCCTCTTTAGTGATGCCTACTCTGATCTGAATTTTAGTCTCCTAAGTCGCGACCAGGCGGGAGATATTTGGCGCCGTCTCTCTTTTGACACCGAGCCCTACGAAGCCAAGAGGTCTAAGGCCTCAAAGCTGGTTTCCCCAGCCGTACATTACGTTCATCATCTGCTTAGCCATACTCTGAGCGGCCGGGGAGAAAGCTCCGGCGTAGTTAGCCGACAGGACATCCTTTATCTGCAAAGCATGATAGCCCGTTACCCCATGCACTTAGGTTATATGCTTGCTCACTTCATTCTTCATCAGGCGGAGAACTCCCGCGTCGGGTCCATTTGTGTAGCCCCTTACATTATGCGCTTGGCAAGGAATATGGGCATATTCTTGCCTCTTCCCCCGATGACGATGGTAGCAAAGACTATGCCCATCACCATGGCAAGTCTTCGAACCATCCGCCTCGTTTCAGCACGTCAAGGCCGGGGTGGGATTACTTACACCATTGCGAGTCGTGGACGCCATGTCCACGACGACGACGAGGAGATAGATCCAGACCTCGATGAGCCTCTCATTACCCCACCCCGCTCGACGTATACTCAGGGGGAGTCCTCTTCTGCCCAGCCTCCGCGGCAGTCTCGATATGCACAGGAGATCCAGCGCTTCTTTGACACTCAGCTATCGCCGCACCTTCAGCGTATCGAGGAGATGCAACAGCGGACTGAGGACGTCATCTATCAGATCCGGCAACACTTAGGGATTACTAGCCCACCACGAGCAGCTCCTCATCGATCTCGCACTCAGGATGATCCGGCTGACCAGGATGATACACCTATGTATTTTTGATTTTATATCCCTGTATCGTTGTATCCTTTTTATTGATATGATCATGATCTTGTATTAGCAGTATATATAGAAGTATTTTTTTTTGCTCATTGTTTTGTTCTGTGCTCCTTTATATTCATGATAATCAGCTCTCTCTATCCTGGTGCAATAATAACTTCAATTTGTTTTTAATTTTTTTTTTGCAATGAGGACATTGCAACACAAGTCTGGGGGTATTGGTGTTGACAGTGGGGTGCATGATTACAGTTACTGATATTATCTCTATCATAGTACTCTCTTTCTCTATCATAACATTCTATTACTTTTCTTTAAGCTTTCCGTACTTCACTCATTGAGAACTTCACTCATTGAGAATATAACTATCTAATTTACTTTCGCACGCTGATTAAACTGAATTCGTGTTCAAATTTGTTGATTAGTAACTACGTATAGAAATTCATTAGCCTACTTTTCTCCATAAAATTTGGTTTAAAAATATTGTCCTTTATATTATTAACTAATAATCACTCCATTTTAGAATTTATATTTATCTATACTAAAGTGAGTCGATGAATGCAATATTTTGATAATTGTGTATTAGGAGATCAAAATAAAATAACAAAACTTTTCTCTATTGGTGTCTAGAACTAACCAACGATCCTCAAACCTTTTGTGCATGTTAATTAGTAAAGGTGGAAATGACTTAGGCCTCCTTTTGGATAGCTTGAGCCGTTCACATCCCAAAACCTTAAACATTATACCCTTGCTCACCCAATTTGGACCTTATCCCTATATTTTTGTGATATTCCAACTCTAAAATTCACCAAGGCAAATCCTCACCTAATAGCACACCTATCATTGAGTTCATCATGAAATGAATTTTCATAGTGATATGTGGCCTGAGTGCGTGTACACTTGCACCCATTCGGAATGATCCCTACTATGAAGTCCCTAAAAACAAAAACATAGTGATATGTGGCCTGAGTGAGTGTGACTTTGCACCCATTCAGAATGATCCCTACTATGGACCTTTGGTTAAGAAACAAAGAAAAAAATATATGGGAAGTATAATATGTGCAAAGTCTGGGGGTGCTTATAGAATATCAATGTTTGTTAAGGTATTGACCATACCAAGGGCTCAATTGTGATCTAGGTGTGCAAAGAAAAAAAAACCCATCGAGTTATTTTTTTTAGTTGCTTACCCCACCTATAATTACCTATCCTAAGCTAAAAAGGTTACACCACCATACAAGTCCTAAGGATCCAACTTTACTAATTCTCATTAGTGCTATGGAGAGGGTGTGTAAAGGAAAGTGTATGATTATCAATAGAGGTATGTTTAAGTTTTGAAAGACTAATGCATATGTTATTAAGATTATTCTTTTCTCCTTACAATAGTAATGGATAACTATAATCCTAATTCTAAGAAAGAGCGAAAAATAGTTAAGATATGTATTGAAGGATTTTTTAAGAAAAAGTTATATTTAGAAAAGTCTGCTATACTATTTCCTATACAATTACAACATCAAATTTCTATTTGAATTCAAAATAATCAGTGTGCGGAAGTAGAATTATGTATTGGTAACTCAATTGTTTGAATTAGTTTGCTTAGGGACAAGCAAACACTCAAGTCTGGGGGTATTTGATGAGTACAATTATGATAGATTCTGACTATCATAATTGTAATCATGTCCACTGTTTTCTACCTCTTTACTCAAGTAATTGTGCAAAATAGTTGAGAATTGGTATTGTCATGAATAGTAGAGCATAGGTTAGAGTCTTTACTATTTTATGTTTTGAATTCCCCACTTAATACGTCATTTTTCTAATGCAGGTACGACTAATCAGTGGAACTAAAATTCTTGGAGCAAACATGGGAGTTGACGGGACCAGGAGGGCTGATCAAAGCAGAAGAATTGGTCGAACACGGGTAGGAACACGCCCGTGTGCCTACCCGTGTTCTATCCTAGCTGGAACTATTTGTTCACACGGGTCTGAACACGCCCGTGTGTCCAGACCGTGTCCTTCTCGGGACAAAGTGAAGAATTAAATCCGGCCTACCCGTGTCCGAAGAACATGAAGAATAACATGGCCGTGTTCTCCAACACGGCCGTGTCAGTACCCGTGTCATCCAACACGGCCCACGACCAAACACGTCTGCTCGTGTGGAACTGCCTTGGAACTGCCGACACGGCCTGCAACACGGCCGTGTCGGAACCCGTGTTCGACCATGTTTGCTATGAGACTATAAAAACCTGGAGAAAAATTATATTCTGGACTTTTGGATCAATTTTATTTGGAGATTTTCTGGAGAACGAAAGTGGAGCACCCAAGAGAAGGAAGGCTTGAAAGAGATATTCGTATGCATTTATTCTTCAATTTATCTCATTTAATCTTGTATCTCTCTTGGTAATCCAACTTTATTTATCTTTTAATTTTCATGAACAATGTGTTTGAACAAATTAATAATCATGTATCTTCTTGTTTTAATCAATTTCATGGTATTTTGTTCGTATATGGGTTTGCAAACATTGAGAATTATCCTTGTTATGAATGATTATTTGCTTTTACATGAATTCCAAATGTCTAGATTGAGAAATTGGATTCTTTGGATGATGGTTAAATCTTCATATTTATGTGTTATTTCTCTTTGTAATCTAAAATTCATGATTGAGAGATATGTTTCTTGGAAAATTAGAATACGAAATGATAGAATTATGGTATTTTAGAGATAAAGTTCCATGAATCTATGTAGTAGATAGGGTATTTCATTCAATGCAAATTTGAGTATTGTAAATTGTTCGAGAGAAGATTTACTTAACTTAGATTTAAATTTCAAATTGCTCGAGAGAGAATTTGATAATTAGTTTAACCCTTTACAATACAATGAATTTGATAGTTTTGTTATGGCATGATTACATAAAATGATGATGTTCATTGAACGCCTTCAACTTTCGGCTTGAAATTATTTTTGTAACTCTCCAATATTATTTTTATCCAAGTAGTCATAGTTAGGATTAATCTATTTTAGAACGAAATTTTAAATGTAGGTATGATAACAGAGTGAGAGTGAGTACAAGTAGTTGAAATGACCCTGTGGAATACGATACGAGATGTAAGCTTCTCTTATACTATGATTGATAGGTGCACTTGCCTGAAAGATAATTCAATCTAGCTTATGCCCATCTACATAGTTACGATAAAACGTAGAATGACTCCGCATCAAGGTTAGGCTTTGTGAAAATGATCATCAAAACCCATTCTCAAAGTCTACCAGTCCACAATCAGACTAAAGGAAAGTTTATCAACATGCCAAACTTGGGTATATCTGAAGCTATCATGAGCTTGCACTATGAAAAGAAGGCAGCTACTGATAGGGTCAAATATATCCCTAATACCTATGCTGCCAGACAAATCCCAAATCAGGCTGTGGCTGGAAGACTTAAGAAAAAGGCTATTGTACATGCTGGAATAAGAGCTGTTGACTGCTATGCTATAAAGCCAGCCCTTAAAAGAAGGTACAACATTTACGAGTGCTGGTGCTATGGCAAAGTGGGCCACTATGCTATTGATTGTTGGCACAATAAGAGTGTCTAGAGAGATAATGTCAGCTTACCTGTTAGAAGAGCTGCAGGTAGGCATGTTCAATTTCAGTATAACCTGTACCTAAGACCCAATAAGAATTGGGGTCCTAAGGAAAGGTGATTTATTTGTTGCAGGTAAGTCCAAGCGGAAATACCCCTATATGGTACTTGGACAGTGTTGGGTATTGCATCCACAATAACCCAAATTTGTATGAAGTCACCCTTAAACTAAGATGAATTAAGTTTGTATTTGATGTCCTTTTTAGTTGAGTGTTTGCAGGACTTATTTGTCAAGTGTAGACCAATGTCAGTCTACAATGGATCTCCAAACACAAGACCATACAATGTAATCCTCATTGTGTGATCCATGGTGTTGACATATGTGTAGCCTCTCTATTGAGATACACTTTTTGTTCAAGCACTAAGGGCATGGGTGGAAACTTGGATGCTGATTGTTTTTGAAGAAATTAAGTTTCCAGATTTTCAGAGAAATTCTAAGCGTTTTTCTCGAGTACTATGTTTTGTACTCGAGAAGGACTAAATTCAGTTTTCGAGTTAGGCTTGTCATGAATTCGAGTCGCCGTGACAAAAAGTTTGATAAGCGCCATCGCCGTTACAATCTCCGCCCGCGACATCCTAATAATTAATTAATAGATATAATAATTCTATTATAAGTATTAATTAAATTATATGTTATTGTTTTAATTATTTTTGTTTTGTTTGGACTTTATTATTATTTCTATGAGTTGGGCTGCATATAGCCTTGAGTTGTTGTAAGCCTATAAATAGGCATGATATTGTAGGATTTATTATTGAAGATTGATGATAAGCAATTGAAATTTCAAAATCCCCTTGATTTGGAATCTCCTCCTTTCTCTCACTTTCCTTCTCCTATTCTTGCCGAAATAGGCCTTCTCCTCCTCCTTAGGTTCGGCCAACCTAGGAACCGCCGCCCCTCCTCCACCTCTCCTCCTCTTGGCCGCCGACCTACCTTCCCTCCTCCTCTCCTCCAACTTCGGTCGCCCATCTCTCCACCACCACCCTCAACAATAGCCGCCCCTCTCGAGCAAGATCAACTCCCACTCATAATAATCGGCCTCCCCACCCCACCACCTTTTCTCTCTCCAACTTGTGACCGGCCTCTACAAGAAGATTGGGCTTCAAAGATCTTGGTTCCGGCATGACGCGAGACAGAAAGTTTTCTCTCCATCCGGCATACTACCGGTGGAACCGTTGAAGGGCGATCAACCTTTGGCATAGATCAATATCTAGATCTATCTCCGAGTGGGGTAACGAAACCTTCTACTTGTCTTGAGATTATTTCCCTCTTGATAATTTCTTGTGGTGGAAAAAACGTTGGTGTGCAATCTTGATAGCTTTGAATTAATCGTGGATTTCTTGAAATAATTTTTGCGTCTATCTTGATCTATTTAAATTCGAGTAGGCTTGGCGGGCCTCGTTTCTTTTTGTTGGGAGAGATCTACCTTTTCTTGCGAATCATATTTTTTTTGGGTAGATCTCTTTTGGTACAACTTCGCTTGTTCGGACGGAATATTCGTCCCTTTAGCTTGATCGGATCTCGGTCTATAACCGTTGTTCGGTCTCTAACGGATTTGCTACCCGTATGATAGCATTGGACGAAAATTGCAAACGTGTGGTTGGGAATAATTTTTCTGTGCAAGTCGCGAATTTAGTGGAATACCGAGAGAGATCCGTAACGGCGTCTAATATTCGTCTCGCGCGTGTAACGCTACATCAATTTGGTATCAAAGCGAGGTTGTGTCGATTTCTTAATTGGCACCATCCTAATTAATCTTAGTAGGCCGACACGCACGTGCACAAAATTTTTCAAACAAAAAAAAGGGAAAAAAATAATTTTTTTGGTGGTCTGCCAATAGCATCCTAAATTTTTATTTTTCAGCAAAATTCAGAAAAAAAAATTTAATTAATAATCTCCATATTTTTTCTAGCAAGAATATCAAAAAAAAATATATCTTATTTTGAAAAAATTAGCGGGAACAAATCTTTTTGTGAAAATAAATAGGACCATGCTAATTTTCTTCTTTGCATGTGCACCGATTCCGGTTGAGTGTTCTCTCCGGTTCCCTCTGAAATGGCGCATGACGTCAACGCCTCCCGAGGAAAAACTATAGAACCCAATAGGTTCGTAGGGAAATCTATCCATTCCCCAATAGTGGATGAGATTACTGCTTTAGTTGCTCAACTAAAGGCTAGTCAAGTAGCACCGCCACCGCGCACCTCTAGGCATGTTAGGATTCCTACTCCGACCTTTGATGGGCTAGGTGGACCGCGAGTGTTATTACGTTGGGTGGAAGACATGGAGTGTTATTTTGAGCAAAATCACATTGTGGATCCCCATAGGTTTCCCATTGCGAGATTTCAACTATTGGGTCGAGCCTATACCTTCTGGCTCAACGAGGAGAAGCGTTTGGGAATGCCCTCCGTCGACTCACATGTCGGTTGGCAGATTATGAAGAGTTTATTAACGGATGAGTATTACCCTCCATACTGCCGCTCTCCATCGTCTGATTATTTGAGTGAGTTGTCGCCTAAGACTTTGCCTACGTCGAATCAGTACGTCCCCCCGTGCTCCCGTACTAGGACGTCTCATGTCATTACTCCTCCCTGCCAGGGCACTAGACCCCTACCTGATTATAAGACTGACTTATCCCCTGAGCTGCCTGACTTAGTTGATGACTCCCCTGATGAGTCCAAGGCCGAGTCTAGGACTGTGCCCGTCACTGAGGATGAGGCCGATATTACTGACGACTGTATTGACGATGAGGAGATCGGTTACCCTAGTGACCTGGATGACGGTTTCTCCTTTGAGGAATTATCTCCACTTCCCCTCGTCAATGTTTCTGAAACCATTATTGAGTCTGATTTGGGTGTTGTATCCAGTGAGCTGATATAGTCATCTAATGGCGAATGTTTCTCTGATAGTGAGTTAGGTGGTGACGAGCCAGATGAATTTTCTTTGAGAGAAAATCCTCTGTTTGATTTTTCGATTGATTATGATGTCTTGCACCCAGAGTATGTTACTTGGACGATAAATCCGTATTTTGGCATGGGGAATGACTTAGCCCCTCCTCTGGAATCTATCGATGCTCCCATTCGTGAGATTTGTACTGCTACTGATGTCGTGATTGACGTGTTGGAAGTTTGTCCTAGTGAGAGAGTGCTATTTTTGGAAGACGTTATTGATGTCTACCCGGATGAGCGTCCCCTGACGCTAACTCCGTCGCATGAAATTAAATTTGATCTCGACTCTCTCCCAGTTTTAATTTTACCGACTCTCCCTCCTGATCAGTTGATCCGACTAGCGGACCCATTTGAACACAAGTTTTGTATTTCTGATCTGGATCATTGTACTTGGCCAACCTTGCGGGCCCCTCCGTTGGGCATATCACCTTTGACGGTTCGTTACGCCACGTATCCATCTATGGTTATGTCCACGACTGTTTTTGATTCTGATTCTGTGGCCATTAGACCTATTATCCTAGTTGTGTCTCGATGTGCTTACTCTATCGGTCTATTTGCACATGTTTTTCTACCCCCTGATGAAGTCCCGTTAGCGCCACCTGATGTTATCATATTGGTGCCACCTGATGTAGTTCTGCTGGTGTCACCCTACTTATTTCTGTTAGTGGCCACGGTATGGCCCCATGAGTCATCTCGCTCGCACCTCTTGTCACACCTGAGAGCGTCCAACTCTCTTAGTATTTATGATGCGCAGATTCCCTTGGCATATCTGCATGCCAAGTGTGGTCATAATAATTTTCGAATTAGAACTGCGACTTTGGAGCCATTTGAAGTCATCTTTGATGTGAAGGCTCCCGTCCCCCCTGACTTAACCCCTATATCCTCCGTATTCGGGTTGAGTCACGTAGCCCATGGTTTCACTCCCCACGATAGTATGATTCTTCGGCGCACTTTAAAAGAATTAATCACTCTTGTTGCGTCTCTTTATTTTCCCTCTAGTTTGTCGCCGAAACTCACCCCGGATTATGCTCATTATGATCTCCTTTTGCATAAGCACATTAAAGACACGCTAGCCAGACAATATGTGATTTATCTATCTAATGCTAACATACATAAGAGAATGTCTCCCTTAAAAGTTGGCGATTTGGTTATGGTGCGTCTCATCCCTGAACGGTTGCCTTCGGGCACCATAAAAAAGTTAGCGAATCGGCGAGCCGGCCCATTTCGAATCTTAAAGAAGTTAGGAGAAAACGCATTTTTATTAGAGTTACCCACTGATTGGGGAATTTCCCCTATTTTCAATGTTTCGGATTTAACGCCTTATGTTTCTCCACCACTTGAATTGTCTGTCTGCCCGTTTGGGTCCACTGAAATTTCTAATGGGTTTGGGGGTGAGTTGGTTCCTGGATCGCTCTCTACATCGGTCTCCACTGGAGGTACGTTGGATGTTGATGCAGAAAATTTTTCATTTTTTTGATTAACATTTTTCCAAGGTTCCCCAGGACCACCTTTTTGCCTGACAGGATTCTTCGAGATGAAGTGCTCTCCTCGCCAAGTGGTGACATTCACCGCTACTTGATTCGTTGGCGTGATCGTCCAGCTTCTGATGATTCATGGCTCCCGGAAGCAGAGGTTGCCCTTTTGGATGAAAATCTTCTCCGCCAGTACATTCCAGGCAACTCATCGGGGATGAGTACTTTCAAGCGGGGGAGGATTGATGGCGACGACGGCCCTCAACATGACGATGGTACCAGAACGCTTACGGATGAATGCGCCCCTCCATTCAAAGACGCGCGTCGCCGTGACAAAAAGTTTGATAAGCGCCATCGCCGTTACAATCTCCGCCCGCGACATCCTAATAATTAATTAATACATATAATAATTCTATTATAAGTATTAATTAAATTATATGTTATTGTTTTAATTATTTTTGTTTTGTTTGGACTTTATTATTATTTCTATGAGTTGGGCTGCATATAGCCTTGAGTTGTTGTAAGCCTATAAATAGGCATGATATTGTAGGATTTATTATTGAAGATTGATGATAAGCAATTGAAATTTCAAAATCCCCTTGATTTGGAATCTCCTCCTTCCTCTCACTTTCCTTCTCCTATTCTTGCCGAAATAGGCCTTCTCCTCCTCCTTAGGTTCGACCAACCTAGGAACCGCCGCCCCTCCTCCACCTCTCCTCCTCTTGGCCGCCGACCTACTTTCCCTCCTCCTCTCCTCCAACTTCGGCCGCCCATCTCTCCACCACCACCCTCAACAATAGCCGCCCCTCTCGAGCAAGATCAACTCCCACTCATAATAATCGGCCTCCCCACCCCACCACCTTTTCTCTCTCCAACTTGTGACCGGCCTCTACAAGAAGATTGGGCTTCAAAGATCTTGGTTCCGGCGTGACGCGAGACGGAAAGTTTTCTCTCCATCCGGCATACTACCGGTGGAACCGTTGAAGGGCGATCAACCTTTGGCATAGATCAATATCTAGATCTATCTCTGAGTGGGGTAACGAAACCTTCTACTTGTCTTGAGATTATTTCCCTCTTGATAATTTCTTGTGGTGGAAAAAACGTTGGTGTGCAATCTTGATAGCTTTGAATTAATCGTGGATTTCTTGAAATAATTTTTGCGTCTATCTTGATCTATTTAAATTCGAGTAGGCTTGGCGGGCCTCGTTTCTTTTTGTTGGGAGAGATCTACCTTTTCTTGCGAATCGTATTTTTTTTGGGTAGATCTCTTTTGGTACAACTTCGCTTGTTCGGACGGAATATTCGTCCCTTTAGCTTGATCGGATCTCGGTCTATAACCGTTGTTCGGTCTCTAACGGATTTGCTACCCGTATGATAGCATTGGACGAAAATTGCAAACGTGTGGTTGGGAATAATTTTTCTGTGTAAGTCGCGAATTTAGTGGAATACCGAGAGAGATCCGTAACGGCGTCTAATATTCGTCTCGCGCGTGTAACGCTACATCAAGTAGTTCTTGAGAAAGCTTGTTGTTGTTCTCGAGAAGAGCTTATGTACTCGAGTGCTTCATGACACTTCTTCTCGAGTTACGTCCTTTCCCAACAGAATTTATCTAAGTCTTTTTCCCGAGAAGACCTTGTTTAGTTCTCGAGATGGCCATATTTAATTCTCGAGTAATGTTTGGTGTAATCGAGTAGAAGTCGTCTAGTTCTTGAGTGAGCCTAAGTCCATATGACAATCTTCTCGAGATAATCCTTTGTTCTTGAGTACCAAAGTCTTTCTTCTCGAGAACAACAATTTATTTTTCTTGAGTACAATCTTTCTTCTCGAGAACAGCTGTACTGTTTTCAGAAACTTTTTTAAGTCATCTTTCTCGAGATCTCCATTATGGTTGTCAAGATCAAAAGTTATTTTTCTCGAGTATAGTCATTCTTCTCGAGAAATGCTGAACTATTTTTTGAAAATTTCTTAAGTCCAGACTGACGGGATTTTCAAATGTCTTTAGACGTGATTGGTCCACGTGGCTGTTATTAATTAAGATTATAACCGTTAGGCATGTCCTATAAAAGGTCTTGTCATTTTCGACCAACCCTAAGTAGCAACAAGAATAATAATAAGAAAATTCTAAGTATTCTTAATCCCTAATTCTCTTTCCAAAATCGGAAGCCGCCGCTCTTCATCTTCATCGCCAAAAGGGCTTTCGATCCAGAATGATTTAGAGCAGTTGTTTCACAGATCAAGATCTTCTACAAGCGACAGATCCTCTACTTGATCTTGTTAGTCAAGAAATTTCAGATCTGAGATCTAGCCGAGTCTTCTTCGATTATTTCTGACAGAGCCGCAAAGTTCAAGAAGAAGGCAGAAGTTTTCAGATCTGAGAGAAAACATTGTTTGTATTTCTTATATTTCAATTTATTCTTGTAGGATATTCTTCTCCGAGTGTAGGAAGTTTTTCTCTTATGAGTGTAGATCCAGTTTTTGAATCGAGTTATAGGAACGTTGTTCCGAGTAGTAGGATTGTTTTAATCCGAGATTAGTGGAGTAGCTGAGCTTAGTGCATTGCTAGATCGATGAGTGGAAAGTGGATGTACCTAAGGTTGAGGAACCACTATAACTCTTGGTGTCGTCTGTGAATGCTTTGTTAATTTTTTGTTCATAGCTCGCTTAATTTTTATTCCGCAAAAAGACGCACAACTCACCTATTCACCCCCTCTAGGTGATTTAGGAAGACAACTTAAACATTTTCAATTTGTATCAGAGGGAAGTTGTTCATAAAAAGGTTAACACCTTGAACAGATCTGCCCCAAGTTATCTATTGAGTTACATGTATGGACAAAGCCAAGGATTTTGCTAAGCTTCCTTTGTGCACAAAGACCAACTTTCCCATGTAAAAAGAAAGGATTAAGTTTTTCATGGAAGTTGTGAATCCAAAGATCTTCATGATTGTTGAAGAAGGTCCTTATGTTCCCATGACCGTCTCAACTATTGATCCTATCAAGAAAGTTCCTAAGAAGTTGATAGATCTTGATAACGATGAGATTGCACTTGTCTCCTTAGACAAGAAAGCCAAAAACATCATCGCAAGTGCAGTAAATGATTCAATGCTGCAGAACCTTATTCACTGCCAATCCGCTAAGGAAATGTGGCAGTCTCCTATCACCTTGATGGAAGGCACTGAAAAGGTTAGGGATGACAAAAGATTCCTTCTAAATCAGAAATATGAAGCATTCCGACAAGGACCCAAGGATTCAATTGCAGATACCTTTGAAAGTTTCTTCAAGATTGTTAACGACCTAAGAGTATATGGCCGGGTCTTCACTAATGGAGAGCTGAATGATAAATTTCTAAGATCCCTGACTAAGGAGTGGGACAACAAAGTCTGTGTTATCCGAGAGTTTGGTAAGCTGGCAGAGACTGACCCTTAGAATCTCTTCAGAAAGCTAATATCATACGAGTTGCAAATCAATTCAAGAAAAGCTGAAGAAGAGAAGAGTCAGTTCTCATCTAAGGAGAAGTCTGTCGCACTGAAGGCAGACAGCTCAAGGAAAGCCAAAGCTGCATCACCTGCTCCTGCACAGGAAGATAGTTAAGAAGAAACTTCAGAGCCAAGTAACTCAGGCTCAGAGTTATCTGAAGGAGAGTTTTCTCTTCGTTCAAGGCAGTTTAAGAAATTTTTGAACAAGAAGAAACAATGGAGAGGCAAAGATGCCTCGTACAGAAGATCACGTCATGATAGTGATCGACACAAGAAAGGCTCAAGTAGCCAAGACAGGTATCATACTAAACTGAACAAACATATTTCTTCTGACATCGTTTGCTATTGTTGCAATAAGCCTGGTCACATTATTGTTGATTTCCCTCACAAGAAGAAGGAGGGTGGAAAGAGAGAAGAGTAGAAATCTTCTTATAATATGAAGAGAACTGAAAGAAGCCTAGTAGCCAAGAAGGGCAAGACTCTTAGCGACTCTGACTCATCTGAGTCAAGTGAAGAAGAGGAAGCCTACTTTGGGCTAATGACACAAACTGATGAAGAAGAAGAACCCCAACTCACTGGGAAGATAAACTCTCATACGCCTCTTTCTGAATCAGATGCTTCTAATCATGATCATGAGGAAAACTCTTCTAACGATGAGTCTGAACTCATGGCTCAATATAAAGAGTTAATCAAGGCTTATGACAAATGTCAAAAAGTCGTGAAAACTGAGGCCAAGGAGATAAAGTCTCTCAAGGCTAAAGAGAGCACTCTGAGAGAGGAAGTTGCCAAGATGGACTCACTCAGAGAGAATTACAATACTACTATTGAAGAGTATAATAAGGCTCTCGAGCACCTAGATCTGAAGGAGAAGATCATCAAAGAATTGGAAGAATAACTTGCAGTAGAAAAGAATCTTGTTGAATGTTTCTCCAAGCCCAAGAATGCCCTTCCTTTTGTTGCTGAATTCTCAGCTCAGGCCAAAGGTGCTGGCTTAGGCCATGTTGATGCTCCTAGTAAATCCTCTAAGAGAAATAAGGCTCAAAGGAAGAATAAGGCATACAAGATGGCTTTGGCCAAGGAAAAGGGGAAAGCTCCTCAAGATCAGACTCCTTTTAAAAAGGTTATCTTTCCAATGAATGAGTTTGATCTCGATTCGTCCTACGGTCACTTTGCTAGGCTTACTTACATAGAGCCCAAGCCTCGGTACCAAGGATGGACCCATCCCCAGAATTTTGGCGAAAGTGTCTTCAATACACCTTATGAGGAGATTACTCTTCAGAGCTATGGCCCTTATAATCATGGTCATGACATCAAGAAGGACCAAAAGTAAAGCTCATTGTGGAAAAGCCTCTTATGGAGAAGAAGTCATGTGAATGCCATCACCATGAAGCTTCCACCTCCAAGACTGCTACCCTGCTAGACCACACTCTCAAAAAGTTAAGAAAATGTTAGGCAAAAATACAACAGGTTTGACTGTTGGTGTTGTGGCAAAATTGGTCACTTTGCCATTGATTGTTGCTTTAACTCCAGAAATTATGTAACTCCTCAGGTTAATAATGTGAGAAAGACCACTCATAATGTTAATACACATAGGGGGTGTATGCTAACTAGAGACTAAGGACCCAAACGAGTTTGGGTTCCTAAGGCAAACTAATTTGTGATTGCAGGTATGTCCAAAGGCCACCAAAACTCATATCTGGTATTTGGAAAGTGGATGCTCTCGGCATATGACCGGGAAAAGAAGCCTTCTCTAGAATTATTCTCCAGTCATGAACGGGCCAAAAGTCATCTTTGGAGGTTCTAACAGAGGAATTACTAAATGCTACGGTATGATTACAAATGGTAGTGTATCCTTCTCAGATGTGGCTTATGTGGAAGGATTGGAACAAAATCTCATAAGCATAAGCCAGCTCTGTGATAAAGGATACATAGTAGAATTTCATGCAGACAAGTGCTTGATAAAATCGGTAGATAATCTGGAAACGATTCTATCAGGCACTCGTAGTAGAAATATTTTTTTTTTGAATTTTATTTGTATAGACTCTTCTACACCAGTGTGTTTTTTTGGCTAAAGATAGTGCGTCTCTTGGTGATTAATGGCATAAGAAATCATCACATATTAATTTCAAAACTATTAATAAAATATTTTCTCTTAATTTAGTACATAATGCCCCAAATTTCAAGTGCGCTAAAGATAGACCTTGTCACGCATGTGTAAAAGGCAAGCAAGCAAGGACTGCCTTTAAAAGCATTATTGACAAAGACTCTAATAAGTGTTTACACCTACTTCATATGGACTTGTTCGGTCCACTACAAGTTAGAAGTTTGGCAGGTAAGGATTATACATTGGTTATTGTTGATGATTACCCGCGCTTTGCGTGAGTGTTCTTTCTAAAATACAAGTCAGATATTTTTGACATCTTTACAAATTTTGTCAGGCAGATCTAGAATGAATACAACTGTTCCCTAGTGCAAATTCGAGCACTCATAAATAAGAACCATAATAAGACACCTTACGAACTACTAAAAGGCAGGAAACCGACTATTCGATATTTTAGAATCTTTGGTTGTAAGTGCTTCATCCTTAACAATGGCAAGTATCATACTACTAAATTTAGCGAAAAGAGCTTTGAAGGTATTTTCGTAGGTTATAGTAGCCATAGTAAGGCATATAGAATTTTTAATAAGAAAACCCTAGTTGTAGAAGAATCTATTCATGTTGTGTTTGATGAGACGAGCTTGCTGCAAGACAGCTCTTCTAGTGTGTTTATTGAAGACGTAGGTTCAGAGATAAAAGAACTAAACTTGGATGAGTCGACTGAAGAAAAAGATGAAAAGTTCATCAAGATCACAACTCCAACCCCATTTGGAGAGGTTGATGACCATGATGAAAAAACCATTCAAGTTGATGAAGTCACTCCTGTTGTTGAATAAGCTCCACATACAAGGACTCTAGAGCTCAAACATCTGAAGGATCACCTAATGGACCAAATTATAGGGGATCCACAGGATGGTATCAGAACTCGTAGATATACAACTAATGAGAATTTATATTTGAGTTTTCTCTCACAGGTTGAACCGAAGAAGTTTGAGGAAGCAAACTCAGACGCATCATGGATAATGGCTATGGAAGAAGAATTGAATCAATTCAAGTGCTGCCGAGTTTGGAAGCTTGTTCCAAGACCCAAAGGCAAGAATGTCATCGGGATAAAGTGGGTCTACATGAACAAGATGGACTAGGATGGGACAATCATAAAGAACAAGGCCAGACTCGTCGCAAAAGGATACAAACAAGAAGAAGGAATCGAATTTGACCGGACATATGCTCTAGTAGCAAAGCTGGATGCAATCAGGTTGTTCCTAGCATATGCTGCACTTAAGGGCTTCACTGTCTATCAGATGGACGTGAAGTCTGCCTTCCTTATTGGTGACATAAAGGAAGAGGTGTATGTAGAACAACCTCCAGGTTTCGTTGATTCTAACTTTCCTGAGCATGTCTATCTTTTATTTATAGCATTATATGGGTTGAAACAAGCTCCTCGAGCTTGGTACAAGATGTTGTCTAACTTTCTCCTTGAGAACAAGTTCACAAGAGGAAAGATAGAGAAGACATTATTTCTTAGGGAAATAAAAGGCAAGATTTTGCTAGTGCAAATCTATGTCGATGACATCATCTTCGGCTCTACTGACAACAACCTCTGTAAAAAATTTTCCAAACTTATGCAAGGGAAGTTTGAAATGAGCAGTATGGGAGAGCTGAAGTATTTCTTAGGACTTCAGGTGAAACAATCTGAAGATGGAATTTTCATCTCTCAGACGAAGTTCACTAGGGAGTTAATTAAGAAATTTGGAATGGAGAACGCAACCTCTATGAGGACTCCAATGGGTTCAACTATGTCTCTGGACAAGGATGAGAAAGGGAGACCTTTTGATGAAACCAAGTACATAAGCATAATTGGATCCTTGCTCTATCTTACTGCTAGTAGACCAGACTAATGTTTCCAACATATGTATGTGCTAGATTTCAAGTGAACTCTAAGGAATCTCACTACGCTGCTGCACAACGGATTTTGAGATACCTTAAGGGTACACCAAATCTTGGCTTATGGTACCCAAGAAGTAATGACAACGAACTAATTTGTTTCTCAGATACAGATTTTGCAGGAAGTAAAGATGATAGAAAGAACACTTCTGGGACTTGCCAATTCCTTAGAAGGAGGCTCATTTCTTGGAGCAGCAAAAAGCAGAATTGTGTCGCAAATTCAACGACCAAGTTAGAATACATTTCTGCCGGCAGTTGTTGTGCACAATTGCTATGGATTAAGAACCAACTGGAAGATTACAATGTGAAAGTCAAAGACATTCCCTTGTTTTGTAACTCCTCTAGTGCGATTGCAATAGCCAAAAATCCAGTCTCTCACAGCCGGACAAAGCACATAGAGCTGCGATACCACTTCATCCGGGAGCATGTGGAGCATGGGGACATAAATCTACAATATGTCCCAACTGGCAGGCAAATTGCAGACATATTCACAAAGCCGCTGGACGAGGTCAAGTTCTCGTTCTTCAAAATAGAACTTGGCATGCTCAACAAGGATGCATAAGAATGAAGAATAAGGTCTCAAGCAAGTTCAAGGTCAGGTTTTACTTCAAAATCCAAGAAATTTAATAGAATGTACTTCATTTCTCGAGTACAACACTTGTACTCGAGAGCAACAAAATTACTTCTCGAGAACAAGAACTTACCTCTCAAGAATAATAATTCTACTCGAGATGAAGACAGATTCTACTCGAGACCAAGACAGACTCTACTCGAGACCTATGTAGACTCTACTCGAGTACTGATAATCTTCTTCTCGATAACAAATAGTTCTCTTGAGAAATCAGGTGTCCAACTGGTCCTTAAGTTCAAATTTTTAATATCGGCACCCAGCAACTTAACCGCCTCATTCCAGGTATTTTAAATGTTAATTATATCATTTTTCATCAAAATTAAAGGTAAATATAAATAGACTTAGGTCCAAGAAATTTCACTCTCGATTTCAAAACCCTTCCTCTCGAGAAAAACCGTTTCGACTTCTCTGTCTCCGCCGTCTGCTGCAAGCCAGTTTCTCTAGTCGTCGGCCAGCCAAAATTATTTCCTCCACATCAATGGCTTCGTCTTCCAAGCTTGGGATTGGGAGTGAACTGATTTCTACTGGGATTGCCAAAATTTCAGATGATGTCAAGAATGTTCTCCTGCTGCTCGATACATCCGGGTTGTCTTTTGTTCTGGAACATCCTTGCCGCATTTTGACTTCTGATGTTGAAGAATTCTTCTGGCACGCTAAGATTAAACAAAATGGAAAGGTGCTTAAGTCTAAAGTTCAAGATATTAAGGTAAAAATGTCTGCCCTCACTATTTCTCAATTTATGCAACTTCCTATCATAGACATGGAATATGATATCATCGAAACTGATTATGAGAGAGCATATAGTTTCTGTGGGATTCCCCAATCCTCTCACACAATTAGAAGACAGTTCATGAATGTTGAAAGCAAGTTACTAGCAGATATACTGGGCAAAATTCTTCTCTGCAAGACAAGTTCCATCAGCTATATTACTCCTTAATTCTTTGACCTAATGACTGCAGTGATTTGTAGAAAGAAATTCCAGTGGGGCATGATGCTCTTTGATAAAATTAAGGCATGCATTAAGAGCCCAAACTATGGGAGAATAACTTCTTTGTACCTAAACCAGATGAACCCAGTAGTTTTCTCCATGAAAAAGGGCATAACCCTCCACCATATGAAGAAGGTTTCCATCACGTCCATCTTGAGATGGGAGGTTAAATTGCAGAAATCTGACAAAGCTAATAAAGAAATTGAAGATGTGGACAGGACACCATCTCCTCCTTCACATCAGATAACTGACTCAGTTAGTGAGGGGGAGCCTTCCCCATCCGTCCCAGCTCAGCGAACTCCAGCTCAAACACCAATTCTCACAAAAATTCCAGATCAGTCTACTTCAGCTGCTACAGCTATTCCTTATCAAGTCTCTCCATCTGCTGCCAGTCATCCAGTCCAAGAAGAAATTCCATCTACACCAGATGCTTCCTCTTCCTTTCTACTGCATACATAAGATACAAATTTTCCTACTGATGAAGATATTCCGGACTCAGAAAACTTGACAGATGCTCAGATTCAAGAACAACTTCTAGATACTGATGATAACATCACCAGGATGATAGAGGAATTGTCCCCTAAAGAGCCTCTCTTCTCTATTTCTGAAGACCATCCCTCTTCTCCAACAATATCTCCAAAGTCTCCTGAGCAACCAGCAAAGTCACCAACACCCTCTCCTCAAGCAAGTAAATCTCCTGAAGATCATACCAAGTCTCCAGAGCAACAAGCAAAATCTCCAGCAACATCTCCAAAGTCTCCAGCAACATCTCCCAAGTTTCCAGCAAAGTCTCCTTCTCCTCAAACAGAAAAGTCTCCTGTAAATGAACCAGAGAAATCTCCTGACAAGTTACATGATGATAAAATTGTTTCCATTCATGATTCAGAAGATGACATTCCCAAAGAAGCTGCTGAACCAAGACTTCCAAGTCTTCACTTCACTATTTCCTCCTTGCTGCCCACTGATGCTGAAAATGAAGACACCACTATAACTAAGAAATTAGCTTCTACTTCAATAGTTGTTATTGAAGAGATTCCTCCATGGACATCCCCTGCTCTGCCTCCATCATCTACTCAGCCTACAACACTTTCTGAAGGTAATATCTTAAGTAAAATTGAAGCTATGCTTGCTGCCCAGAGACAATACTTTGATGATTCTCTGAAAGTAGTAACTGAAAAATGACTGCATTGGAAAAAGAAATGAGCCGTGGATTTGCTGAAATCCAGCATAACATAGATGAATTTAAAAGGCTCTTCTAAATTGAAGGAAAAGTCATAGATCATACAATCACAAGCATTAGTAATGTCATGGAACAATCAGTTACCCTTGCTAATAATCAAATTCAACTTGAGAAGAAAGCCCAAGAAAGGAACTTCAAAACTTGTGAAGAAGTTGGAACATTTAAAGAAAATGTAATCAACACCCTCACTCTAGAAGTTAGAAAGGGGGAGGATAAGGTGAAAGAACAACTGGAAAAACAAGCCCAGTCTATGAAAAATCAGTGGGAAGATCAATTGAAAGATTTCCAGACATCTATTCTAAATGAAGTCAAAAGTACAAAGCTATATACATATGACACAACTATTTGGATGCACAATCAACTATTTCTTGAACTGGCAATGGATCCTACTGCACCCCCTCCCACACACTTGGATGTAAATAGGCCAACCTTCTCATCTCCTCCAGAATATTTTGAAGGACCACCTCCAGATTATTTCAAAGGACCACCTCCTGATGTTTATGAACAAGTTTGGGAATCAGAACAAGCAGGTATGCCTCCTCATCCTCTAGAAGTTCAGAAAGCAAAAAGAAGGAAATATGGGGATGGAGCCTCAGCTAGTAGATCATCTCCACATCCTGAAGCGGAAAGGAAAAGACCTCAAGAGTTTACTGAAGTGTGGAGTCCCACCTCCAAATCTCTTATTCTTGAAACTTTCAAGCTAGTTCTTGATTTCAATGAACCCAAAAGCCTTTATTATAGCTTTGATGAATGGGGATTATATGAAAAGTCCATGAACAAGAGGAGAATTTATGATAGAGAATATAATAGAAATAATCCCAAGGCTCCTCCCAGACCTCTAAGGTACTACCCTAAACCATTCAGCTACCAGAAGAAACGACAGGAAAATATTGAAAGACAGCAACAACAACAGGATCAGTAGAAGTTGAAGATGGTTTGAAAGTTCAATTTTGAGGTTGTGGAATTAAATTTTCTCTTGGACAAATTTCTATTTATATGAACTTTTAATTTTGCTGATCTGATTTTTCTCCATAATAGTTTTATTCTACTTATCATGGCTATTAGTTTCTTTATTTGTTTTTATCTTGATGTAATTCACCTTAGTGTAGAGGGTTCTGACTTCTACAAATATGAGGAGATTGTTGGGTATTGCATCCACAATAGCTCATAGTTGTATGAAGCCACCTTTGAACTAAGATAGATTAAGTTTCTATTTCATGCCCTTTTTAGTTGAGTGTTTGCAGGACTTATTTGCCAAGTGTATACCAATATCCTTCTACAATGGGTCTCCAAACACAGGACCATACAATATAATCCCTCATTGTGTGATCCATGGTGTTGACTCATGTGTATCCTCTCTATTGGGATACACGTCTTGTTCAAGCACTAAGGGCATGGGTGGAAACTTGGATTCTGATTGTTTTTGAAGAAATTAAGTTTTCAGATTTTTAGAGAAATTTTAAGTGTTTTTCTCGAGTATTATGTTTTGTACTCAAGAAGGACTAAATTCAGTTTTCGAGTTATACTTGTCATGAATTCGAGTGGCAGAAGTAGTTCTCGAGAAAGCTTGTTGCTGTTCTCGAGAAGAGCTTATATACTCGAGTGCTTCATGACACTTGCTCTTGAGTTACTTCCTTTCTCGATAGAATTTCTCAAAGTCTTTTTCTCGAGAAGACCTTGTTTAGTTCTCGAGATGGCCATATTTAATTCTCGAGTAATGTTTGCTGTAATCGAGTAGAAGTCTAGTTCTCGAGTGAGCCTAAGTCCATCTGGCAATCTTCTCGAGATAATCCTTTGTTCTCGAGTACCTAAGTCTTTCTTCTCGAGAACAACAATTTGTTTTTCTCGAGTACAATCTTTCTTCTCGAGAATAGCTGTACTGTTTTCAGAAACTTTTCTAAGTCATCTTTCTCGAGATCTCCATTATGGTTCTCGAGATCAAAAGTTCTTTTTCTCGAGTATAATCATTCTTCTCGAGAAATGCTGAACTATTTTTCTCGAGTATAATCATTCTCCATTCTCCACGTGGCTGTTATTAATTAATATTATGACCGTTAGGCATGTCCTATAAAAGTTTTTCTCATTTTCGACCAACCCTAAGTAGCAATAAGAAGAATAATAAGAAAATTCTAAGTATTCTGATTCCCTAATTCTCTTTCCAAAATCGAAAGTCGCCGCTCTTCATCTTCATCACTAAAAGGGCTTTCGATCAAGAACGATTCAGAGCAGTTGATTCATAGATCAAAATCTTCTACAATCGACAGATCCTCTACTTGATCTTATGAGTCCAGAAATTTCAAATCCGAGATCTAGCCGAGTCTTCTTCGATTATTTCTGACAGAGCCGCAAAGTTCAAGGAAGAAGAAGGCAGAAGTTTTCAGATCTGAGAGAAAACATTGTTTATATTTCTTGTATTTCAATTTATTCTTGTAGAAGATTCTTCTCCGAGTGTAGGAAGTTTTTCTCTTCCGAGTGTAGATCCTGTTTTTGGATCGAGTTGTAGGAACATTATTTTGAGTAGTAGGATTGTTTTAATCCGAGATTAGTGGAGTAGTCGAGTCTAATGCATTGCTAGATCGGTGAGTGGAAAGTGAATGTACCCATGGTTGGGGAACGACTATAACTCTTGGTGTCATCTGTGAATGCTTGGTTAATTTTTTTTGCATAGCTCGCTTAATTTTTATTTCGCAAAAAGATGCACAACTCACCTATTCACCCCCTCTAGGTGATTTAGGAAGACAACTTAAATATTTTCAGACAGTGGATGTTCCAGGCACATGTCTGGAACAAGAAGCATGCTGAAGGAGTACACTCCAGTTGAAAATGGACCCAAAGTCATCTTTGGTGGTTCTGAAAGAGGAGTAACCAAAGGGTTTGGTAAGATATCTAATGGAATCATACAAGTAGCTTATGTGAAAGGTTTGCAACATAACCTGATAAGCATAAGTCAACTATCTTGGCTATGATATTTCTTTACTCAAGGATGAGTGCCAAATTAGGAGATCAAGTGACCAAGGGGTCATCTTAACAGGCACTAGGAGAGGAAATGTCTATTGTCTCAATTTTGTTTGTGAGAGTAAGGACTCTCCTATTTGCCTAGTTGTAGATGAGAAAGCTTCACAGTGTGTCCAATGGCATAAGAGGCTAGCTCATCTGAATTATAAGACCATAAACAAACTCTTTAGTGAAGAGTTAGTGAGAAATGGTCCTAAGGTGAAGTGCATCAAGGAAAGTATCTGCTCAGCATGCCAAAAGGGCAAGCTGACGAGGACCTCCTTCCATAACCTTGATACCAAAGATTCAGTGAGGTGTTTATACCTCCAGCATATGGATCTATTTGGTCCTATGTCAGTTCATAGTCTAGGTAGGAATGTCTACACCCTTATGGTTGTTGACGACTCTTCCAGATTTGTCTGGGCGTTCTTTCTAAGGAAGAAATTTGAAACCCCTGATTTCTTCCAGACATTTGTTAGGCAAATTCAGAATGAACTTAACAGTACTGTGGTCAAAATCAGAAGTGACCATGAGACTGAGTTTCAGTATGAATGCATGACAAGATTCTGTAAAGGGTTTGGGATTCATCAAGAGTTCTCCTCTCCTAGAACACCCCAGCAAAATGGGATTGTTGAGAGGAAAAATAGAACTCTCATAGAGGCTGGTCAAACCTTGTTAAGTGACACATTTCTCCCAGAATATTTTTGGGTTGAGGAAGTAAACATTGCATGTCATGTCCTTAACAAGTCTTCCATCACCAAAAGCCACAAGAAGACTCCCTATGAGATTTTGAAAGGCTGAAAACCAAACTTATCCTACTTCAGGATTTTTGGCAGCAAGTGCTATATTCTAAACAATGGTAAGTCCTATGTGACTAAGTTTGTTGCCAAGTCCCAAGAAGGGATATTTGTTGGGTACAACAACAATAGTAGGACATATAGGATCTATAAATTGACTACTCAAGTTGTAGAAGAATTAGTACATGTTGTCATTGATGAGTCAAACCTAATTAACTGTGAGCTGCCAAGTACCTCTTCTAGTTCTGCAGGTTTAAAGGATGTGATGGACAAGCTTAACATAAGGGAAATGGATCCAATAAGACAAAATAAGGAAGAAGTTGGGTGCTGTCCAGAGGGAGCTCAAGACTCACAAGCTGAGGATGAAGAACAGTCAGCTGAAGGCAATGCAGTACAGCCAGTTGAAGACAATGAAGTTCAGCCAGCTGAGAACAATGCACAACAGTAAGCTAAAGCAAGATTGCCTCCAACAGAGAGACATCTAAAGGACCATCCAGCACACCAAATCATTGGTGTTGCAAGACATGGTGTCTAGACAAGGAGTAAGAGCATCAACACAGCTCTATGTTCAAGCTTCCGATCATAAATAGAGCCCAAGAAGCTTGAAGAGGCTATCAAAGACTCTTACTGGATTGGAGCTATGCAGGAAGAGCTGAACTAGTTTAAAAGGTGTAGAGTTTGGAAGCTGGTTCCCAGACCAAAGGGACATGATGTCATAGGAACAAAGTGGATCTACAGGAACAAGCTAGATGAGAATGACATTATTTTCAAAAATAAGGACAGATTGGTGGCAAAAGGATACATGCAAGAAGAAGGAATAGATTTTGACCAGACCTTTGCCCCAGTAGTAAGGCTAGAAGTAATATGGTTATTCCTTGCTTTTCCTTCCTATCAAGGATTCAAAGTCTTCCAGTTGGATGTGAAGTTAGCATTCCTGAAAGGAGACTTAAAAGAGGAAGTATATGTGGATCAGCCACCAAGTTTTGTAGATCCTCACTTTTCTAATTTTATTTATAAGCTTAAGAAAGCTCTATATGGGTTGAAGCAAGCCCCTGGAGCATGATATGAAATATTATATACTTTCCTCATTGAGAACAAATTCTCAAGGGGGAAAATAGATAAGACCCTATTCCTAAGGAAATCTAAGGGCAAGGTCATCCTAGTCTAGATATATGTCGATGACATTATCTTTGGATCTACTGAAAACAACATTTGTAGGAAGTTTGCCAAACTTATGCAAGGGATGTTTGAGATAAGCAACATGGGTGAGCTAAAATTCTTCTTGGGACTCTAAGTAAGAATGATGATGGCTTGTCCATATCCCAGTCTAAGTTCACATGGGAGTTAATTAAGATATATGGTATGGAGAATGCTTCTACCATGAGAACTCCAATGGGATCAAGTATGCCTATAGGCAAAGATGAGGCAGGGAAACCTGTTGATGAGTCTTTGTATAGAGGGATAATTGGCTCCCTTCTATACTTGACTGCTATTAGGCCTGACATCATGTATGTTATATGTGTCTGTACTAGGTATCAGGCATGCCATAAAGAATCTCATTATTCTGCTGCAAAGAGAATTTTAAGGTATCTTAAAGGGACACCAGATCTTGGTCTATGGTACCTTAGGAATATAGATTTTGAGCTAACTGGATTTTCAGATGCAGATTTTTGCAAGGAAGATAGGAAAAGTACCACTGGTACATGTCAATTCCTAGGTGGAAGACTGGTGTCATGAAGCATCAAGAAGAAGACTAGTGTTGTTATCTCCACTGTAGAGTCAGAGTATATTGCAGCAGGTAGCTGTCGTGCTCAATTGTTGTGGATACAACATAAGCTTGAGGACTATGACATTAAGATAAGTAGAACTCCTCTATATTGTTATTCTACTAGTGAAATTTCTATTGCTAGGAATCCTATTTCACATAATAGGACTAAACACATAGAAATTAAGTATCATTTTATTAGGGTGCATGTTGAAAAAGAAGTCATTTGCCTAGAGTTTGTCTCCTTTGACAAGCAAGTGGCTGATATCATCACTAAGACACTAGATGAAGCCAAGTTCAACACCTTCAAAGTTGATTTGGGAATGTTGAACTTAGAATAGCTTTAGGTACTCCCTAAGGTATTATGCTTGGTACATGTTTGTTCTTTTTGCAGGTGCTGCAGACCTAGTGGAAAGCAAGTTGAGAGAAGATTCTTTTTCTCAAGTGGTATCAGTAGCTGCAGGACTAGAGACTTTCAAGTAGTCTTTTCAAGTGGTGTAAAGAATTTCCAGTGATATTGAATTTCAAGTGTTGTCAAGTTGTATCAAGTGATATACAAGTCAGCCCTATATAAGGGGTATATTAGCAGCTGTAATCATGGCTTCATCTACATCAGCTAGCGGAGAACACAAGGGGAGAAAAAGCCTTATGCTCCTTCCTGACTATCTGAAGAGGTCAAAAATGGGGATAGATAGAGGTCATGTTTACCTTCTAATCAAGCTCAAGGGGAAGAGATAGAAGATGACTATCAGAAAGGATCAAGCTCCTTCATGGCAGAAACACAAGGGGAGAAATTCATGGGGAGACAAGGTTGATCAAGCAAGAAAGGATCAAGCTAAGAGGTAATCCTCTAAGGTGTAACTCACCCTATAAAAATCTAGGGGGAGTAGGTAAAAATTCATTTTACTGAATTTAATATGTATATGATTTTATTGCCTGTGTAATGTGTATCTCATTGACTAAGGTAATTGATCAGTGGTTTTGATCATGGGTTTTGACATCTTCAAATAGGGGGAGATTGTTGGGTCCATTGATCCCAATGGCCCTGATTTGATGATGTCAAACATGTTAATGAGATAGACATAGTTGTATTTGATGTATGGTTAAGTTCATGCATACAAGTTAGTCTTTATCACAATGATTGGAAAACTAGTTCAAGAGACAATGATAGGTGGACTCAAGGTGGAGCTAGAAACTCAGAAAACTACCTAAGTCCAAAAGCATTGAGTGAGGCAGGCTCACTCAACGCCATAGTGATGAGAGAAGGCAGACAGTCAAAACTGATAGTTGCAAATCCATAAAATCGGCTAAGTTTAGAAGAGTTGAGTGAGCTCAACTCACTCAACGCCATACAACTAGAAGCGTTGAGTCAAGATTATCCTGTCATAGCCTTACTAAGAAGAATCCATAAAATTGGCTAAGTCCAGAAGCATTGAGTGAGCTCAACTCACTCAACGCCATACAGCTAGAAGCATTGAGTCAAGGTTACCTTGTCAAAGCCTAAGCATTGGAACACAGAAAAATCAACTAAGTACAAAAGCGTTCAGTGAAGCTTCATCACTCAACGCCATGTTGAGTCTGTGAACGCTCTCAACGCCATCAGGTAGAAAGCTGAAAAATATGGCTAAGGCAAAAAAGCGTTGAGTGAAGCTTATACACTCAATGCTCTCAACAGCATCAAGCAGAAAGCTGAAGAATATAGGCTAAGGGAAAAAGCATTGAGTGAGGGATATACACTCAACGCTCTCAACGCCTAGCAGAGCAAAAATAATTCTAAGTCTAGATTCGTTGAGAATGGCCTATATACTCAACTCCACTCAACGCCTAGTAGAGCTGAAGAAATTTCTAAGTCCAGAATCACTGAGTCTACCATTCGTCGAGCTGAGTTTAACTTTTGTCGACCAGAGTTCAGAGTTCATCGATCTCAGCTTTTACCTATAAGAAGGACTCAGCTATCAGAATCGTCAACTGACCACTCAGCTATCATAATCGTCGACCGGAGCTTAGGTTTCGTTGAACTGAGCTCGAAGTTCGTCGACCTCAGCCTTCACCTAAAGAAAGAACTGAGCTAAGAGATTTCGTCAATCTCAGCTTCACTATTTCGTCGAGCTGAGCTCAGATTTTATCGAGCTGAGCTTGAAGTTCATCGAACGTAGGATTTCAAAAAAGTTAGTTGATTTTGGCTAAGTCCAGAATGATGCTGACTCAATAAAGTCAACAAAGTTCAGTTTCGATGCAAATCGACATTAACGTCACTGTCAATTTACAGTGGATCTCAAGTTAATAAAGCTTAG
The DNA here is from genome assembly GCA_039513925.1 of Platanthera zijinensis. Lineage (NCBI taxonomy): Eukaryota > Viridiplantae > Streptophyta > Magnoliopsida > Asparagales > Orchidaceae > Platanthera > Platanthera zijinensis. The sequence goes on from CM077089.1 coordinate 3,649,342, forward strand.
GTTTTAACCACCGTTAAAAATGAGACACATGTCGATCATCTCGCCAATGTGACAGGATTATAAATAGCAGAAGAGATCGAGATTTAAACAATAATTGGAATAATTTATGATTAACTTTCTGAAAAAACGAGAGGCGGATTTCGTCGTCTTCATCCACCATTGTTGTAGAAGCCTAGAACCTCAAGTTCAAATCTGAAGTGCTTCAAAGTTTTCTCATGCAATCAACATCCACACCAGTAGGTTTAGAGTAATCCTCTGAGAGACGAATCAGCCTAGGCGTGCCCTAGCTTAAGTTATCTTCTTGATCCAAGCCGAGCTAGAATATGAAGATCAATTCGCAGGATCAAAGAAGAAGGTAGGGTTGAAATCTGCTCAGTCCAGATCGGGAGACATTCCTGAAGAAGAAGAAGCAGATTCATCTGCTAGTTGATTCCAGAACAAGTAGGGCATCATTTCAAGATTGTTGTATCATCTTGTTACTGTGAAGAAGAAATTAAGGCTGACATCTGCTCGGTCTAGGTAGACAGGCACAGAGAATTTTCTCTGGTGTCTATAATTCATTATCTTGAATATTTCTGTGTAAGATTCATTTTGAATCTGAGTGGTAAGGCTAAGGCCTGAGTTGTAAGCCTGTGTTATAAAGGCTAAGGTAGGGCAGGAGTTGCCTGAGTTGTAGGTGTGTGGATTTACACTGAGGTAGGGCAGGATTGCCTGAGCTATAGGAGTGTGGAGTCACTCTGAGGTACAGTTCTTGGGAAGAACTTGAGTTGTAGGATCTTGGTGATCTGAGTGGTAGGGATTGCGCCTGAGTTGTAGGAGCCGGTTGGGCTCTGAGCTGTAAGATCTGAGGATCTGAGAAAGATAAATGGAAGTTTGGCCGAATCTAGTATACTGCTAGATAGGAGAAGGGGGAAAATAGATATACCCATTAATTGGGGAACCACTATAAATCACTATGTACTTTGATGTGTACTGTATTGGTATTGATTTTGATAAGATTGTTGTGCTGTGATTTTAATCAATAAGTTGTCTAAGTTTTTCAAATTGGACCTATTCACCTCCCCTCTAAGTGATTAGTAGTTCTTGAAATCAAGACTTTCAGTAAGATCACAAATGGCATAATCGCTATTACAAAAGTAGCATATATGGAGGGGTTACAATACAACCTTATAAGTATAAACTAACTATGTGATCTTGGTTATGACATATCCTTCCACAAGGATAAGTGTCACATTAAGAGGTTAAGTGACCAATGTGTCATCTTAACAAGCACTAGGAGTGGGAATGTGGATTGTTTAAATTTTTCTTATTTAGTTGTTCATTCTCCTATATGCCTAGTTGTAAATGAGAAAGTCTCATATTATGTCTAATGGCAAAAGAGATTAACTCATTTGAATTATAAAACCAGGCAAGCTCTTTAGTGAAGAGCTAGTTAGGAATGATCCAAATATAAAATGCTCCAAGGAGAGTATCTGCTCTGTATGCCAAAAGGGCAAACATAACAAAACCTTCTTTAAGAGCATTGGGATCAGGGATTTAGTGAGGTGCTTATACCTCCTGCATATGGATTTATTTGGTCCTATGCTAGTTCATAGTCTATATGAGAACCGAAATAAAAAGACCGAAAAATTAGAATAACTGAAATTTTTATTATCCAAAAAGTTAATTATTATAAAGGTATGACCTCCCTTTTATAGAATGGAGGAGAGGGAAGAGATTACAAATAAGCAATGCGAGATAAATAATTACAGGTATAAGCAACTATACGAACCGCATAAGCCGCGCGGATAGACTAACCGCTCGACAATAATAATAAAGAGAAGACAAGCCGACACTGTCTTCAAGTTGCCTATGACAAGCCACCAGACTGCCCGATCTCCAATCAGCAACAACCAGCTAGCAATCTGCTGGAGATAAACCTCCAGACCGCGCGGTCTGCAAGCCGTCAGGGTCAGACCGCTAGACCGCGCGGTCACCATTCATCAACACTCCCCCTCAAGCTGGAGCATATATATCAATCATGTCCAGCTTGTTGCAAATATGAAAAAAGGAAGCAGACACAGGCTTGATGAAGATATCTACTAACTCGTTGTCGGAGGTAACGAACAGAGTACATATCTGTTTCTTCAAACTCTCTTCCCGAATAAAATGGCAGCCGACTTCAATGTGATTTGTCCTCTCATGGAAGACCGAATTTTTAGAGAGATATATAACGACCTTGTTGTCGCAAAACATAGGTAGAGGATAGTTGTATACCTCTCCTAAGTCAAGCATGAGAGTCCGTAACCACTTCAATTCACACGTGGTCGACGCCATACTTCGATATTCTGCTTCTACACTAGACTTGGAGACGACAGACTGTTTCTTGCTTTTCCAGCTCACAAGGTTTCCCCCCACAAATGTGTAAAAGCCCGACGTGGACTTGTGATCTCCTTTGTCATCAGCATAGCTAGAATCTAAGTATGCTTCAACCTTTAAGTGACTATTCTTCTGAAACAGTAATCCTTTACCTTACACCGCTTTAATATATTCCAATATTCTCAGGGCATACTGTAGATGGCACTCCCTAGGAGCTTGCATGAACTGGCTAATCTTGCCTACAACGTAGGAGATGTCGGGTCTGGTTATCGTGAGATAAATGAGTTTGCCGACCAGACGCCGGTACCTCAACATCTGATAAAGGAGGCGAGTCATCTGTCCAGGTTATATCTTCTCCAGTAGCCATGGGGCATCAGGCAGGTTTAGCCCCAGTCAACCCTATCTCTTTTAGAAGATCAAGAGCATACTTATGTTGGGAGAGGACCAAGGAGTTGGGCTTTCTTGAAATTTCTATCCCCAGAAAGTATTTTGGGGAGCCCATATCCTTCGTGACCAGGTGTTGACGGAGATGTTTCTTTGTCAAGGCTACCCAGCCTGGTCATCTCCAGTGAGAAGAATATCATCCACATATATAGTAAAAACCACCAGACCCAGGGAGGTTTTGCGAACAAATAATGAGTGATCAGTAGAACTTCTTATAAAACCAACGGCTGCCATAATACATCTAAACTTGTCAAACCAAGCCCGAGGGCTTTGCTTTAGGCCATAGATGGCGTTCTTTAGCCTGCATACCTGTGTCTCCTCCTGAGCAACTTACCCAGGAGGTTGCTCCATGTAGACATCCTCCTGAAGATCTCTATAGAGAAAGACATTCTTGATATCTAGTTTGGAAATGGGCCAATCCCTGTTGATGGTCATAGAAAGGAGCAACCGAATAGTGCTGAGACGAGCAACAGGAGAAAAAGTGTCAAAGTAATCAACACCATAAGTCTGAGTAAAGCCTTTGGAGACAAGGCATGCCTTGTAACAATCCAAACTGCCATCCGGACTGTACTTCACAACAAAGACCCATCGACAACCAACAACATCAGTGCCCAATGGAGGACGAACAAGGGTACATATACCCTGCTCAGTGAGGGTGGCTATTTCCTCATCCATGGCAACCTTCCAATGAGGAATAATAAGGGATTACTGGTAGGTGCGGGGAGTAGCAGTGGCAGAGATTGCCAACGCAAAAGTCCTGCAAGAAGGAGTAAGACGAGCATAGGAAAAAACAGCAACAAGCGTGCTGAGTACAGGTCCGCACCCCTTTGCGAAGGGTAATGGAAGATCCAGGTCGATGTGTTCCTCAGTATTCGGTGCATCCGTGGCAGAGAAAGCTGGCCCGGGAGTAGAGAGAGATGGCTGCGGAGAAGAGGAAGAGAGCTGAGGTGGAGAGAGAGAATGAGGAGATGGTGGACACAATGGAGGAGGAGAAATCTCGGTAGGTGTAGATGGTGCGGATGGGAGGACAGGAGTAAAAAGCTTGGTAGGGGAAGCCGGAACATCAGGAAGAATAGAGGAGTCACGAGAGAAGTAGGACGCAATTTTGAAGACGGTTACGTCCGCGGAGACGAACTGCTTGCGAAGAATAGGGTCAAAGCAACAATAACCTTTCTGAGTGGTAGAGTAACCCAGAAAGGCACATTTGGTGGCACGTGGGAAAAGTTTGTCACGGGTGGCTGAGGGAGCGTGCACAAAAGCCGTGCACCCAAAGATACACAAAGAGAGAGGAAAAGGATCCTTTCCTGGATAGAGAATGGAGAATGGGGTTTGACCGTGGAGAACTGTGGAGGGAATACGATTGATGAGATAGTAGGAGATGAGGACGACATAACCCTAATAGGAGTGAGGGACCAGCATCTGTGTCATCAGAGTGTGAGCAACATCAAGGAGGTGACGATTTTTGCGTTCTGCCACACCATTTTGCCGTGAAGTATAAACACAACTAGTTTGATGAACAATCCCATTTTGCATACAGAAAGAAGAAAAATCATGACTAAGATATTCTTTTGTATTATCAGAGCGAAAGACTTTAATAGAAACATCAAATTGAGTTTTAATCATATGATAAAAAGGTGACCATATAGAGAATAATTCGGAGCGATCTTTTAATATATACACCCACGTACAACGAGAGAAATCATCTATAAACGTTACAAAATATGAGCTACCCTGACCTATGGTGAGGGTAGGAGCAAGAACCCATACATCAGAGTGGATGAGGGCAAATGGACGGGAAGATCCACGACTTTGCTTTGGTTGGAAGGAGGAGAGGTGATGCTTGCCAAGCTGACATGCGTCATAGTTGAGAGAAGGACTGTGCAGGGGGAGGTGGGGCAGAAGATGACGAAGAAGCCATTCAAGAGGATGACCAAGGAGAAGATGCCATTGAAGGAGGTCTATAGAAGAGGAGGATGTTGGGATTTGTCTCCACAATGCCTCAGATTTGTAGGAGGTCAGACCTTGAACTAAGATGAATTAAGGTGTATTTGATGCTGTGTTTAAGTTGTATGTGTGCAGGTTCTAATTGCCAAGTGTAGACCAATGTCAGTCTATAATGGGTCACCAAACACAGGACCATACAATGTAATTCCTCATTGTGTGATCCAAAGTGTTGGCCCATGTATAGCCTCTCTATTGGGATACACTTCCTTCATGCACTTGGATTGATGGACAGAAGCATTGGAGCAAATTTCCTCTTAGAATTTTCCTAAGTCTTTTATACTCGAGTATTTCCTTGTAATACACGAGTAAGTATATTGATACTCGAGTAAGTGCTTTATGATACTCGAGTATATACTCTGATACTCGAGTATATCTCCTGATACTCGAGTAAGTATATTGATACTCGAGTAAGTGCTTTATGATACTCGAGTATATACTCTGATACTCGTGTAAGTATGTTTATACTCGAGTAAGTATTTTCTGATACTCGAGTAAGTCTGTTGATACTCGAGTATATCTTCTAATACTCGAGTAAGTATGTTTATACTCGAGTAAGTATTTTCTGATACTCGAGTAAGTTTGTTGATACTCGAGTATATCTTCTAATACTCGAGTAAGTCTGTCTATACTCGAGTAAGTGTTTTCTGATACTCGAGTAAGTCTGTTGATACTCGAGTATATCTTCTGATACTCGAGTAATTTCTTCCATACTCGAGTAATTGACTCTGATATAAACATCTCTCAGGTATATTTTCTGATACTCGAGTATATCGTCTTGATACTCGAGTATATCGTCTTGATACTCGAGTATACCTTTCTATTACTCGAGTATACCCTTCTGATACTCGAGTATACCATTCTTGATACTCGAGTAATTCTTTCTTCTCTCCTGTAATTCTCTCTTTCTATACTCGAGTATACTGCCTCTTGCTACTCGAGTAATCCATCTCTCCATACTCGTGTATATCCTCTATTACTCGAGTATCGCAGTCAACTCATTCCAGAATTATTCTAAGTCCTTTTTCATCATAAGTAATTTGAATCTGTCAAATCTGATTGGTCCACGTGTCATCATTAATCAACGTTATGACCGTTGGAACCCACCTATAAATAGTCTTTTCAGAATTGACTTATTATCAAGAGATTACAGAGATATACTTTTAAAGGAAAGAGAAAATTCCGTGAACCCTAATTCTCACGCCGCCGCCAGTGTTGTTCACGGGAGAAAAACTTTGGATCGCCGATCTTCGTCTTCAACGACTTTCCCTCCAGCGATCCAGACAAAGTGAATCACTCGATCTCGCCGAGTCTCAAATATTTCAGATCTCTCTTCTCGATCGAGGTGGTTCTAGTTTTCAGACTCGTGGATCTCTCTCAGGTCATCTTCAACCTTTTTCTGATCAAGCCGAAGTTCCTGAAGAAGAAGACCGTCAAAGATCCAGATCTGAGATTATTGTTTTGATTTTTATTTTCAAACCAAATTTCATTGTAGGAGATTCTTCTCCGAGACTTGTAGGAAGTTTTGTCTTCCGAGTTTTTGTAGATCCGTTTTGGGATCGAGATTTGTAGGAACGTGGTTCCGAGGTGTAGGATTGTTTTCAATCCGAGATAGTGGAGTAGCCGAGTCTAGTAATTTGCTAGATCGGTGAGGAAAGTGGACGTACCCAAGGTTGGGGAACCACTATAAATCTCTTGTCTTCTGTGATTGCTTGATATTTGCTGTGTTAGTTTTTATTTCCGCATTTGACACGCATTTCACCTATTCACCCCCCTCTAGGTGATTTAGGCTAACAACTTAGACCTCTCAATTGGTATCAGAGGGAGGTTGATCGTTAAAAGGTTAACACCTTGATCTTATCCTTCTAAGTTGTTTTCTTGTAAAGTATCAAGCATGAGTAAGACCAAGGATTTTGCTAAACTCCCTATCTGCACCAAGAACAACTTTCCTATGTGGAAGGAAAGAGTAAAGTTCTTCATGGAAGCAGTAGATCCCCGGATCTTCATGATTGTTGAAGAAGGTCCCCACATTCCTATGACTGCATCCACCATAGATCCCACCAAGCAAGTTCCCAAGAAGCTGATGGATCTAGACAAGGATGAGATTGCACTTGTCTCTCTGGACAAGAAGGCTAAAAATATTATAGCAAGTGCAGTCGACGACTCAATGCTGCAGAATCTAATTCATTGCCAGTCTGCCAAGGAGATGTGGCAATCCCTTGTGACTCTAATGGAAGGTACAGAAGAAGTGAGGGATGATCGGAGATCCCTTCTGAATCAAAAGTATGAAGCCTTCCGGCAAGGTCATAAGGAAGCCATAGCTGACACCTTTGAGAACTTCTTCAAAATAGTAAATGGCCTAAGAGTGTATGGCCGTGTCTTCACCAACGGGGAACTCAATGACAAATTCTTAAGATCCCTAACCAAGGAATGGGATAATAAGGTATGTGCCATTCGGGAGTTTGGAAGGTTAGCTGAGACGGACCCGCAGAATCTGTTCGGAAAGCTTATGTCTTACGAGCTGCAAATCAACTCAAGAAAAGCTGAAGAAGAGACAAGCAGGTCTGCATCCAAGGAGAAATCTGTCGCTCTAAAGGCAGATAGCTCAAGGAAGATAAAAGCTAGCTCTCCTGCCCCAGTTCCTGAGGCTGATGAAGAAGAATCATCTGAGCCTAGCTCATCCGGCTCAGAACTATCTGATGGAGAGTTCTCCCTACTCTCAAGGCAGTTCAAGAAATTCTTGAACAAGAAGAAGCAATGGAGAGGCAAGGATGCCTCATATAGAAAGTCACGACATGACAGTGATCATCGGAAGAAAGGCTCAAGTAGCCATGACAGGTATAATCCTAAACCGAACAAACAGATTTCTACTGACATCATTTGTTATTGTTGCAACAAGCCAGGTCACGTCATCGCCGATTGCCCTCACAAAAAGAAAGAGGGTGGAAGAAGAGAGGAAAAGAAATCCTCACACTCCAAGAAGAGGACAGAGAGAAGCCTAGTAGCCAAGAAGAGCAAAACTCTCAGCGACTCTGACTCATCTGAGTCGAGTGAAGAAGAGGAAGCTTACTTTGGGCTCATGGCTCATTCGGATGATGAACATGTCCCCCAGTTTACTGGGGAGGTAAAATCTCACACTCCTCTCTCTGATTCTGAAAATGACAATGAGCAAGAGGGATATTCCTCTGAAGATGAATCTGAACTCATGGGACAGTATAAGGAACTACTCACCGCTTACGAGAAATGTCGTAGAATGGTGAGAAGTCAAGCCAAAGAGATCAATTCTCTACAGGCTAGTGAGAGCAACTTGAGAGAAGAAGTCAGTAGGACTAACTCTCTTCAAGAGAACCTAAATGAAGCTATGGAGGAATACAATAAAGCTCTCAAGCACCTCGACCTTAAAGAGGAAATCATCAAAGAACTGGAAAAACAGCTCGAGGCTGAAAAGAAGCTTGTTGAGAGCTTCTCTAAGCCTAAGACAGTTCTTCCAATCGTTGCTGAATTCTCTGCTAAGGCCAAGGGTGCTGGTTTAGGCCACATTGGGTCTTCTAGTAAATCCTCTAGGAGAAACAAGGCCAAGAGGAAGAACAAGGCTGCCCGGAAGGCTCTAGCTGAGGAAAAAGGGAAAGCTCCCTTGGAACCTGTTGTGTTCAAGAAAGTTATCTTTCCCACGAACGAACTCGATTATGAGTCCACCTATGGACACTTTTCTAGGCCGATCCCTGAGAAGCCTAAGTCAAGATACCAAGGTTGGACTCGTCCTCGTAACTTTGGCGAGAGTGTCTTCAAGGCACCTTATGAGGAGATTCAGCTTCAAAGCTATGGACCTTATGCTCATGGTCATAACTTTAAGAAGACACCAAAAGTAAAACCCGTTGTAGAAAAGCCTATGAAAGAGAAGACTTCATGTAACTGCAATCATCATGAAGCCTCTTCCTCCAAGAGTAAGGCTCCTGCTAGACCTTCATTCCAGAAAGTCAGGCAGGACTACACAAGGCAAAGATACAACAGGTTCAACTGTTGGTGTTGTGGCAGAATTGGTCATTTTGCCAGTGATTGTTGGTTCAATCCTGAAAATGCTGCAACCCCTAAGGTTAGCAACGTGAGAGTGACCACTCATAAGGCTAATACTCGTAGGGGGAGTATTCTAACTCGAGACCAAGGACCCAAACTTGTTTGGGTTCCTAAGGCTAAATGATTGTAATTGCAGGTATGTCCAAAGGCCACCAAAATGCCAATCTGGTACTTGGACAGTGGATGTTCTCGGCATATGACCGGGACAAGGAGCCTACTACTAAACTACACCTCAGTCTGCGACGGACCAAAGGTCATCTTTGGAGGTTCAGATCGAGGAATCACTAAAGGCTATGGTATGATTTCTAACGGTAGCGTATCCTTCTCGAATGTAGCCTATGTTGAAGGATTGGAGCACAATCTCATCAGCATAAGCCAACTATGCGACAAAGGATACGTAGTTGAATTTCATGCTGACAAGTGTTTGATAAAATCGGTTAACAATATGGAAACTATTTTATCAGGCACTCGAAGCAGAAATATTTTCTGTTTAAATTTTATTTGTATAGACTCTTCGACACCAGTGTGTCTTTTGGCAAAAAGTAGTGCATCTCTCGCTGACCAATGGCACAAGAGACTAGCACATATTAATTTCAAAACTATTAATAAATTATTCTCTCAAAACTTAGTGCGTGATGCACCCAAGGTCAAGTGCGTTACGGACAGTCCTTGTCACGCTTGCATCAAAGGCAAGCAAACAAGAAGCTCGTTCAAAAGCATAATAGGCAAGGATTCCAATAGAAGTTTACAACTTCTTCATATGGACTTGTTTGGTCCACTGCAAGTTAGAAGTTTGGGAGGTAAGGAATATACGTTGGTTATTGTGGATGATTACTCGCGCTTTGCGTGGGTGTTCTTTCTGAAACACAAGTCAGATACCTTCGGTATTTTCACTAACTTTGTCAGGCAAATCCAAAATGAATACAACTGTTCCGTAGTCAAAATCAGAAGTGACAATGGAACGGAATTCAAGTCTGGAGCCATGACAGAATTTTGTGAAAGTCAAGGTATCTTTCATGAGTTTTCCTCTCCCCGCACTCCACAGCAAAATGGAGTGGCTGAGAGAAGGAACAGAACACTCATAGAGGCTTGTCGGACCATGTTGAGTGATGCCTCACTTCCGGAGTATTTCTGGGCTGAAGCCGTCAACACCGCTTGTCACGTGCAAAATCGAGCACTCATCAACAAAGACCATGATAAGACTCCTTACGAACTTCTAAAAGGCAGGCAACCAACCATTTCATACTTTAGAATCTTTGGTTGTAAGTGCTTCGTACTTAACAATGGCAAGTATCACACTACAAAGTTTAGCGAGAAAAGCTTTGAAGGTATTTTCGTAGGGTATAGTAGCCATAGTAAGGCCTATAGAGTTTTCAATAGAAAAACTCTGGTTGTGGAAGAGTCGATACATCTTGTATTTGATGAGACGAGTCTGTTGCAAAGCAACTCGTCTAGTGTGCCTATTGTAGATGCAGGTACAAAGTTGAAAGAACTCAGCTTGGATGAACCTATTAAAGATAAAGATGAGACGTTCATCAAGATCCCCTCTACAACCACCCTTGGAGAGGGAGATGATCAAGATGAAGAAGACATCCCAGCTGAAGATATAACTCCAGTGGCTGAAGAGATCCCAGATGCAAGGACTTTAGAGTTCAGACACTTGAAGGATCATCCTGCTGACCAAATCATAGGAGATCCTCGGGATGGTGTCAGAACTCGTCGAGGTACAACTAACGAGAATTTACACTTAAGCTTTCTCTCACAGGTTGAACCAAAGAAATTTGAGGAAGCCAACTCCGACGCATCCTGGATTCTAGCCATGGAAGAAGAATTAAATCAGTTCAAAAGATGCAAAGTCTGGACACTTGTTCCTAGACCCAAGCATAAGAACGTCATCGGGACAAAGTGGGTCTACCGGAACAAGATGGATGAAGACGGAACAATTATAAAGAATAAAGCCAGACTTGTCGCCAAGGGATATCGTCAAGAGGAAGGGATCGACTTCGACCAAACTTATGCTCCAGTAGCAAGACTGGAGGCAATCAGGTTATTTCTTGCCTACGCTGCACTTAAGGGCTTTACCGTCTATCAGATGGACGTAAAGTCCGCCTTCCTAAATGGCAACATTAAGGAAGAAGTGTACGTAGAGCAACCCCCAGGTTTTGTTGACTCAACCCTTCCTAACTATGTGTATTTATTACAAAAAGCACTATATGGTCTCAAGCAAGCCCCTCGGGCTTGGTATGAGACGCTGTCTACCTTTCTTCTTGAGAACAAGTTCACAAGAGGAAAGATAGACAAGACATTATTTCTTAGGGAAATAAAAGGCAAGATTTTGCTAGTGCAAATCTATGTCGACGACATCATTTTTGGCTCTACAGATAACAACCTCTGCAAGAAGTTTTCTAAACTTATGCAAGGGAAGTTTGAAATGAGCAGTATGGGAGAGCTGAAGTATTTCTTAGGGCTACAAGTGAAACAATCTGAGGATGGAATCTTCATCTCTCAGACCAAGTTCACCAAAGAGCTGCTTAAGAAATTCGGAATGGAGAATGCAACCTCTATGAGGACTCCAATGGCCTCAGCTATGTCTCTGGACAAGGATGAGAAAGGGAAACCTTTTGATGAAACCAAGTACAGAAGCATAATTGGGTCCTTGCTCTACCTTACTGCAAGTAGGCCAGACATCATGTTCTCGACATGTGTATGTGCTAGATTTCAGGTGAACTCTAAGGAATCTCACTACATCGCTGCAAAGCGAATCTTGAGATACCTCAAAGGAACACCAAATCTTGGCTTATGGTACCCAAGAAGTAATGATAGTGAACTAATTGGATTTTCAGATGCAGATTTTGCAGGAAGCAAAGACGACAGGAAAAGCACCTCCGGGACTTGCCAATTCCTCGGAAGGAGACTCATTTCCTGGAGCAGTAAGAAGCAAAACTGTGTAGCCATCTCAACGGCTGAATCAGAGTACATCTCTGCAGGGAGCTGTTGTGCACAGCTTTTGTGGATCAAGAATCAGTTTGAAGATTATAACATGAAGTTCCAGAACATTCCACTGTTCTGTGATTCTTCCAGCGCAATTGCAATAGCCAACAACCCAGTCTCCCACAGCAGGACCAAGCACATAGAGCTTCGCTACCATTTCATCCGGGAGCATGTGGAAAATGGAGATATAGATCTACAGTATGTCTCCACAGACAGGCAAGTTGCAGATATCTTCACCAAGCCGCTGGATGAGTCCAAGTTTTCATTCTTCAAAACTGAGCTTGGACTGCTTAACAAAGAAGACCAATGATGGACTCAGAAATTTAGAAGAAGTCAGACATGTTGGATACTCTGAGGTACATTTTTCTTTTGCTTAGTGAAAATTCCTTCAAGAAATTTGAGACTCGAGAATAGTTACATTTACACGAGTGAAATAGTGAATACTCGAGTAACAAGTCCAACATACTCGAGTAATCAAATCAATACTCGTGTATGCACTACTTATACTCGAGTATGAAAAGTCTTCAGAATTTAATACTCGTGTATTGAACTTCATATACTCGAGTAATCAGATTGATACTCGAGTATGAATTTCTTATACTCGAGTATGGAAAAATCCGTCTAAACTTAATACTCGTGTATACTCAGCCCATACTCGAGTATATGTTAAGGATTACTCGTGTATGCCGTAAACTCCTCTCGTGTAATCGAATTTCTCTGGAATTTTTTCAAAATCTCTATTCGCACAACTAATTTGCCGCCTCTTCAGGTATGTCTTTTACTTAATTCGTTTTTAAACCTAATTAGAATTATTTATATATATATTCAAAACGACAAAGTCCTTTCCACTTCTCATTCACTCGAGTAGCCGTCGGCTGTTCGTATTCCCGAAACCCTGTTCTTCATCTTCCGTCGCCGCAGATTTCCGTCGTCCTCATTGCAGAATCGCTGATGGCTCCTCCCTCCTCCAAGTTTGGAATCGGCTCGGAATTAGTGACTGATGGCATTGAAGATATCTCCGATGATTTCAAGAACCTTCTGATTCTCCTGGATACTGCCGGATTAACCTTCGTTCTTCAAGAACCATGCCGCCTTTTGCTGTCTGATGTTGAAGAGTTCTACAAAAACTTGAAGATTAGGCACAATGGTACAGTTCTGAAATCAAGGGTAAGGGGAGTTGATGTTCGGTTAGATAAAACCTCTGTCGCCACTCTGCTTCGGATGCCGGTGGTCGACGAAGAAGATGATTTAGACAAGGCAGATGCCGACCGCACCTCCTTATTCTGTGGTCGAGATCCAGAAGGTGGAGGTGAAACCCTGAACCGCTCTCTGTTCAATCCAGAAGGGAAGTTTCTAGTTGACATCATTGCCAAAATCCTCTGGTGCAAGACTTACTCCATTCGAGATGTATCACAAACTCTTTTTGATGTTATGCAAGCTATTATCTGCAGGAAGAAGTTTCAGTTTGGAATGATGATACTAGATAAGATCAAAGAAAGCGTCAAACATCCCAGCTTTGCCAGGATTATCTCCCTCCTCCTCCATGAGATAAATCCTACAGTGTTTGACTTCTCTAAAGGGACTCCTCTTCACCACATGAAGAAAGTCTCAATATCATCCATTCAGAGGTATGACCTCAAGATCATGAACCCTGCCCAAACCTCCAGACAGCAAGCTGTCATCAGGACCCCATCTCCTCCTCAACAGCAAATTGCTGACACTCTGGGTGCAGCAATTGAGGGGGAGCCTGCCTCTTCTCTTCCTCAGAATCAGGTCTCTTCAGCATCAGTAATTCCAGAAACAGAAGAAGTAAGAATTCCCACTCCTCCAATCTCTCCTCCTCCAGCAGATATTCAATCAGCAAATGCAGACTCAGAGATTCCAGACTCAGCAGCACTTCTGTCTACAGCTGAGGATATCAACAAACTTATTGATGAGCTCAGCTCAGATGCCCCACTCTTCCAGAATGACTCTCCTGCTAGAACTCCAGTTCAGTCTCCTGCAAGAACTCCAGCTCCATCTCCTGCAAGATCTCCAGTCCATTCTCCTGAGAATGAGCCTAGTACATCAGCTCATATTCTCCTGTCTGATGATGAGATGTCTCCAGATCCTGTGGAGGCACCTCTGAAGAATTTGAATTTCTCCATGCCCTCTCTCCTACCCTCAGAAGAAGATGTTGAACCAGTTCCATTCAAGAGAGCAGTCAGCTCTGTGGTAATTTCAGAAATCCCTCCTTGGACTGCTTCTGCTTCTACTTCTGCTCCTGCCCCTGCTGCTTCAGCTCCTGATGCAACCTCAGCTCCCTCCTCTTCATCCTCAGATATTATCAGCAAGATAGAGCTTATGCTAAAAGAACAGAGAGAATACTTTGATGCCTCTCTGCAATCAGTAACATCCAAGGTCTCTGCTCTTGAAACAGAGATGAGCAGAGGCTTTGCTGAGATTCAAGCAAATACTGATGAGTTAAAAAGGCTGTTTCAAATTGGAGGCAAGGCCATAGACCACACCATTACAAGCATTGGTGAGCTAAGAAATCAGGCTGAGACAGTAGCTCATAACCAGCTCAAGCTAGATGAGAGAGCTGAACTGAATGTTGTGAAAGTGTGTAATGAAGTGGGCACCTTCAAGGATGAAGCCATTGCAAAGCTTAACATAGATATCAGCAAGGGGGAGAAGGTTGTAAAAGAACAAGTGGACAAACTAAATGAGCAAGCTCAAATAGCTGTAAAGGAACAAGTTGAAACTATCTCTAAACAGGCTCAAACAACAGTGGATGGAATTGTGAAGGAAATGAAAGCAGACATTCTCTCTCAACTACAATCTGTAAAGTTTTATACATATGATACTGCTGTGTGGTTGCATAACATGAACTTCCCCAATGCTCAGCTCAACCCAGCCATCATTCCTCATCACCTCAATCCTCTGGAAGAGCAACCCTCTGCAGATGCCCCTGTCCAAGCTTCCATTCCAGAAAGTGGTGTGCCAGTCTTCTCTCCTAGACCTGAAGGTGATCTGACTGAGCCTCCTCTCAACTACTCTGACTTGTGGCAAGATGATTTTGTTTCCAGTTCTCAAGGTCCATCTAAAAGGAAAAGAAAGTATGGTGAAGGTACTTCTGCAAGTCGTTCTGAACCCAGAAGAGATCCAGCAGTTGTTCACTCAGAGGTCTGGAGTCCAACCTCCAAATCCCTTATTCTTGATACCCTGAAATTAGTGACAGACCTTGGTGAAAACAGAGATAATCATTACAGCTATTCAGAGTGGAAAGCATATGAAGCCTCTCAGATCAAAATCAGACTCCATGACAGAAACTGGGGACACAACAACCCTGCTGCTCCTCCCAGGCCCAGAACCTATTTCCCAAAGCCTTACAGCTATCTGGAGAGGCAACAGCTCAAAAGGGAAAGGATGCACAAGGATGCTCCTTCTTGAGTGGATCTGAGAAAGTGGACTTGGACTATTTTGTTTATGTGTTTTAAAAACATTGCCTCATATATATATATTTAATTCTGATTATGGCCATATTTTGTTTACTCTGCTTTAGTTAAGCTTATTCTCCTGTTATATGCTTGCTGTTCTTTTACTCTTAAGTAATTCACCTTAGTATAGAGAGTGCTGACATCTACAAATAGGGGGAGATTGTTGGGATTTGTCTCCACAATGCCTCAGATTTGTAGGAGGTCAGACCTTGAACTAAGATGAATTAAGGTGTATTTGATGCTGTGTTTAAGTTGTATGTGTGCAGGTTCTAATTGCCAAGTGTAGACCAATGTCAGTCTATAATGGGTCACCAAACACAGGACCATACAATGTAATTCCTCATTGTGTGATCCAAAGTGTTGGCCCATGTATAGCCTCTCTATTGGGATACACTTCCTTCATGCACTTGGATTGATGGACAGAAGCATTGGAGCAAATTTCCTCTTAGAATTTTCCTAAGTCTTTTATACTCGAGTATTTCCTTGTAATACACGAGTAAGTATATTGATACTCGAGTAAGTGCTTTATGATACTCGAGTATATACTCTGATACTCGAGTATATCTCCTGATACTCGAGTAAGTATATTGATACTCGAGTAAGTGCTTTATGATACTCGAGTATATACTCTGATACTCGTGTAAGTATGTTTATACTCGAGTAAGTATTTTCTGATACTCGAGTAAGTCTGTTGATACTCGAGTATATCTTCTAATACTCGAGTAAGTATGTTTATACTCGAGTAAGTATTTTCTGATACTCGAGTAAGTTTGTTGATACTCGAGTATATCTTCTAATACTCGAGTAAGTCTGTCTATACTCGAGTAAGTGTTTTCTGATACTCGAGTAAGTCTGTTGATACTCGAGTATATCTTCTGATACTCGAGTAATTTCTTCCATACTCGAGTAATTGACTCTGATATAAACATCTCTCAGGTATATTTTCTGATACTCGAGTATATCGTCTTGATACTCGAGTATATCGTCTTGATACTCGAGTATACCTTTCTATTACTCGAGTATACCCTTCTGATACTCGAGTATACCATTCTTGATACTCGAGTAATTCTTTCTTCTCTCCTGTAATTCTCTCTTTCTATACTCGAGTATACTGCCTCTTGCTACTCGAGTAATCCATCTCTCCATACTCGTGTATATCCTCTATTACTCGAGTATCGCAGTCAACTCATTCCAGAATTATTCTAAGTCCTTTTTCATCATAAGTAATTTGAATCTGTCAAATCTGATTGGTCCACGTGTCATCATTAATCAACGTTATGACCGTTGGAACCCACCTATAAATAGTCTTTTCAGAATTGACTTATTATCAAGAGATTACAGAGATATACTTTTAAAGGAAAGAGAAAATTCCGTGAACCCTAATTCTCACGCCGCCGCCAGTGTTGTTCACGGGAGAAAAACTTTGGATCGCCGATCTTCGTCTTCAACGACTTTCCCTCCAGCGATCCAGACAAAGTGAATCACTCGATCTCGCCGAGTCTCAAATATTTCAGATCTCTCTTCTCGATCGAGGTGGTTCTAGTTTTCAGACTCGTGGATCTCTCTCAGGTCATCTTCAACCTTTTTCTGATCAAGCCGAAGTTCCTGAAGAAGAAGACCGTCAAAGATCTAGATCTGAGATTATTGTTTTGATTTTTATTTTCAAACCAAATTTCATTGTAGGAGATTCTTCTCCGAGACTTGTAGGAAGTTTTGTCTTCCGAGTTTTTGTAGATCCGTTTTGGGATCGAGATTTGTAGGAACGTGGTTCCGAGGTGTAGGATTGTTTTCAATCCGAGATAGTGGAGTAGCCGAGTCTAGTAATTTGCTAGATCGGTGAGGAAAGTGGACGTACCCAAGGTTGGGGAACCACTATAAATCTCTTGTCTTCTGTGATTGCTTGATATTTGCTGTGTTAGTTTTTATTTCCGCATTTGACACGCATTTCACCTATTCACCCCCCTCTAGGTGATTTAGGCTAACAACTTAGACCTCTCAGAGGAGAAGGTGGACAGAGCAGAAACATTATCAAGGAAGTAGAGGTCACAGCTCTCAGTCCCAGTAGCAATCGTCCGTTGGGAGCCCAGATCCTAAAAAGATCAAGAGGTAGGAGTGAATGTGATGGAACACCGTAGTTGTTTGCACAAAGAAGTAACAGATAATAAATTGCAAGGAAACTTGGGCATGTAGAGAGTTTCCGCCAAGCGAAGAGTCGGAGTGCCTTGAACCACTCCCGTCCCATTGACCGGTGAGGGAGAGCTGTCCGCAACAAAGAATGGGGCAACCAATCATGTGTTTCTAGGAGAGAAAAACATTGAGGATTTTCGGTCATATGATTAGTAGCACCAGAGTCAATCAACCATTTACCTTGAGTAACGACGTGGGCACTACCTGAAGACGTGACCACCGAAGCGGATTGCCTCAAAGAAGAGGTGAAAGCATCTTCTACGGGGCAAAGATGGGGGTGTTTCCTCCAGTAGAGATCAATCATATGGATGGTGCGGCCATAGTAAGAGCAGAGAAATCGGGAAGGACCACTACCGCTGGATTGGTGGCTACGGACACAAGAGCCACTCCTCTGAGTCTGGTGAGCTTAGTTGTCTTGTTGGGGAGGGAAGGATAACAACGGACGTTGAAGTAGAGAAGTAACTGTGGTGATGCTAACAATAGTGACATCTAAGGTGGGAGAGTCCACTTCGCCAAGGATCTGTTGACGGATCATGTCATAAGAGTCAGGTAGTCAGAGGAGGTAGCACACAACTAGAAGCTCCTGGAAGTGCTTGTGTTGCTCAGCCAGATCCGCAGAGAAGGGGCAATTCTGGAGACAGCTCCGAAAGCCTGAACCTGTTGGTAAGCAGTAGCAAGAGACATGGAGGGACGGGTAAAGAGGTCTGCATATAGAGTATAGATGCGAGACGTCTGAGCCCCCTTAGATTAGAGAGCGACAAGATGAAGTCAAGCAGCCTTGACTGTTTCATCATGACGGATGACCGGTAGGCACTCATCAGAAAGGCTATTAGCCAGCCAAGTGCGAACAAGAGCGTTGTTAGCATCCCAATCATCAAAGAGATCGGACCCTTGAGGAGGAGGGTCATCAGTGAGATGATGACATTTGCGTTGTGAGCAAAGAATAAAGGTGAAGGAGACACTCCAATCCAGGTAGTTTGGACCGATGAGTTTAGAAACGGTGCCAAGGTTGCATGAAGGAGTAGGAGGTAGAGGAGGAGCCACGGGAGTAGTAGTGGTAGAGATATCGGAGGGAGCCGTAGAAGAGAGACCGTGTGAGCCAAAAATAGGTCGCGTGAATAGGAAAGGAAGAGACCGTGTGAACAGAAAAGAGGCTGCGCGAAGAGGAAAAGAAAGGGAGACCACACGAACAACAAAGAGATTGCACGAATAGAAAAGAGGTCGCGTGAAGATAAAAGAGGTCGCGTGAAGAGGAGAAGAAAAAGAGACTGTGCGAACAACAAAGAGATCACGAGAGTAGCAAAGAGGCTGCGCGAAGAGAACAAAGCCGTACGAAGAGGAAAAGAAAGGGAGAACGCGTGAACAACAAAGAGATTGCGCGAGTAGGGAAAGAGAGGGAGGCTGTGTGAACAGAGAACAAGATCGCGCGAAATAGGAAACATTAGAAATTGTGCGAACAACAAGGAGGCTGTGTGAGTATAAGGGAGCTGGAAGTAGAGAGACCACGAAGACAAGTCGCAAAGAGAAGGCACGCAGAGGGCAGAGGCAAAGAAGAAAAGGGAAGTAGTGCAAACAGGTCGCAAGAAGAAAGAGCAAACCATGCGGACAAAAGAAGCACACCGAATCAGGTGGAAAAGATCGAGTGCTCTGATACCATGTGAGAACCGAAATAAAAAGATCGAAAAATTGAAATAACTGAAATTTTTATTATCCAAAAAGATAATTATTACAAAGGTATGACCTCCCTTTTATAGAATGGAGGAGAGGGGAGAGTTTACAAATAAGCAATGTGGGACAAATAATTACAGGTATAAGCAACTATACAAACCACACAAGCCGCATGATTGGACTAACCGCCCATCAATAATAATAAAGAGAAGACAAGCTGACACTATCTTCAAGTCACTTGTGACAAGCCACCAAACCGCCCGGTCTCCAGTCAGCAACAACCATCTAGCAATCCGCTAGAGAGAAATCGCCAAACCGTACGGTCTGCAAGCCGCCAGGGTCAGATCGCCAGACTGCTTGGTCACCATGCAAAAACAGTCTAGGTAGGAAATTCTACTCTCCTATAGTGGTTGATGACTATTCCAGGTTTGCCTGGGTATTCTTTCTCAGGAGAAAGGATGAAACCCTTGATGTCTTCAAGACATTTATCAAGCAAATTCAGAATAAACTTGACAGTTCTGTGGTCAAAATCAGAAGTGACCATGGAACTGAATTTTAGTCTGCTGCCATGACAAAATTTTTTGAAGAGCTAGAGCTTCATCAAGAATTTTCCTAACCAAGAACATACCAGCAAAATGGGATTTCTGAGAGGAAAAATAGAACTCTCATAAGAGATGGGAGGACCCTACTGAATGACACTTCTCTCCAAGAATATTTCTGGACTGAGGAAGTAAATACTGCATGTCATGTCCTCAATAAGGCCTCTGATAATACGTTTTGTAGTTTAAACTACTAGGGTAATTACAGGTTTTTACTATGTAAATCATGTTTTTAAAGCTTTATTTTGACCTCCTTTTGTATATATATTAATGTCACTAATGTTTTCTCTTTTCTTTACGGCTTTGCAGGTTTTCAGCCCATTTCGTCGAGCTCATCCCATTTCGTCGAGCTCAACCAATTTCATCGAGCTCCACCATTTCATCGAGCTCAGCCAATTTCGTTGAGCTTCTCGACAAAATTGGCTGAGCTCAACGAAATTGGTTGAGCTCGACGAAATGGGTTGAGCTCGACGAAATGGGCTGAAAACCTGCAAACCCGCAAAGAAAAGAGAAAACATTAGTGACATTAATATATATACAAAAGGAGATCAAAATAAAGCTTTAAAAACATGATTTACATTGTAAAAACCTGTAATTACCCTACTAGTTTAAACTACAAAATATATTATTGAACTCCCCCAAACTTAAGTTTTGCTTATCCTCAAGCAAAAATATAAAAACTAGCTAACATAAAAGTGACTGATCAGGAAAATTCTAATTATGCTAACACAGGTACTATGCGAAATTCTAAGTAGGGAGAAGGTGAAACATAAACCTAAAACATTTGTTTAAACATGGTTTCAACTTTTATAAACTTTACTAAAAGACAATTCAACTTTTATAAACTTTACTAAAAGACAATTCATGTTTTTAAAGCTTTATTTTGACCTCCTTTTGTATATATATTAATGTCACTAATGTTTTCTCTTTTCTTTGCGGGTTTGCAGGTTTTCAGCCCATTTCATCGAGCTCAGCCCATTTCGTCGAGCTCAACTAATTTCGTCGAGCATTGCCATTTCGTCGAGCTCAGCCAATTTCGTCGAGTTCCTCCAGTTCGTCGAGCTTAGCCAATTTCATCGAGCTCCGCATTCTTTCTGTGTTCGACGAACGTCTCCCATTTCGTCGAGCTCCACCTTTATTCTGCGTTCGACGAATGTCTCCAATTTCGTCGAACGCTCCCTCCTCCTTCTTTGTTTGACGTTTCCTTCAATTTTCGTCGAACGCCTCTCCTGCGTTTGACGAACGGCTCCTTATTCCAATTTAGTCAAACGCCCCCTCCTCTTTCTATGTTCGACAAACTCTCTGCTGATTGTCGACCTCTCTTCTTCTTTCTTTGTTTGACGAATTCTCTGCAATTCGTCGAATGCTCCCTTCACTTTTCTGTGTTCGACGAAATATTCCAATTCATCGAACGCTCCCTCCTCTTTTTTGCGCTCGAAGAAATCTTCCAATTCATCGAACGCCATTTCTCCGTTCGACGAAATATCCCTTATTCATCGAACTCCACCTTCTCTTGTCTTCTTTCATCGAGCTCTTCCTCCGTCTCCTCTGATTTCGTTGAGCCCTCTCTCCTTCTTTCATCGAGCTTACCTGCTGCCAGAGGACAAGTCCCGCTCTTCTAAAATCATGTTGCCTCCATAAATGCACGTCACCCATACCGAGGTAATCATCATTTCTCGCCAGATTTTCGTACCAAGGTCAACTCCCGTGCATGGCTAGATGCATGGGAATTTTCTGCTCCTTGAAGAATCTATAAATAGAGTCCCACCCCTTGCATTGCAGAGAGAGAACTTTGGAGAGGGGAAGTGCTGCCATTTTCAGTTCTTCCTTAGTGTTCTCCCTCTCTCCTTTTCTCATTTCAGTTTTTCTGTTTTAGTTTTACTCTTATGTAATAGTTCTTGAATTTCTTTAGTAATTTACTTTTAGTGTTAGCTTAGTTTTTCATTTCTAGCAAGTGTAATATCTTTTATTTCAAGTTATAGCTCTCTTTTTGATTTAATATAAAGTTTGTTTGCTTTTTCTTGTCACTATTTTGTTTTCATGCACTCCTACTCATCTCTCCTCCTCCACTTCACCATGAGTAACTAATCCTCCTTGTACTCGATCTTGATGATCCGAGGTTCGAGTTGATTAAGTTATGATGCTCTAGTTTACTTTTCCTTTGTAAGGTTTAGACCTTGATTTACTCTTGAATAATTATGTTTGGAGATATATCATCGATGTATATTTTCCATCTTTGTTTTCGCTCTTAGATAGCCGAGAGGCTCGTAGTTTGGAGTGAACACTCAAGAGTAAAGAGAGTTGCACGCACCCCTCGAGAGAGGCAGACGTTAAATCTCCCGGATTGTAGTGAAATCCAATAGCGGGGGTACACAACGTAAAGCGATCTTTAGGCCTCTGATTTGGATGAGAGTTCGTTCGGACCTTCCTAAACTCAGGTGGGCACGACTTCGAGAGAAGCGTGTTCATGCTTTAGGAACCTCCAAGGTCAAGGTCCATTGCATTATTAAGTTAGAGTTTATTATCACATGTTTTGATCAACTTAGATCGAGATGATTCTCGATCGAGTGCTTTTCTTTATTATTTTTTAACCCCTCGTTTTAATCGCTAGTTGTGGTCTCTCTGATTAAGTGCAAATGCTTTTTCTTTATGCAAGTAGTTTCTTCTTTTAATTTAGTTAACAATCCTAAAAGTTTTTTCGATAAGATAATAGTCTTCGTGTGAGTAAGATTACTCAACGGTTCCCGGATTTTAATATGACACTTGTGTCCCCTAGCTATAGTTCGATAGGTATACTTGTCTTATCTGGATTGCTAGTTCGGTTTTATTCTCTTTGCGAATATCCAACCACCATGTTTTTGGCGCCGTTACTGGGGAGCAACTTTTGTTGATAATTTGAAAACACGAAACTATTACTTTTATCATTTCCCTTTCTCACCCTCCTTCAAAAAAATTTATTCCAAAAAAAAAACAAAAAAAATTTAGTAACTCTTTTTCTAGTTTATTTATTTCTCTTTCTTCATCTTCTCTTATGCTAGTGCATGACCCGTGGAAATCCGTCAGATATTTTGGACCTAGACCACGAAATTGAGTGTACTCTTCGAAGAAGATCGCGATTTCAAGGTCCTACTCCCCAAATACCGGTTGAGGATTCCGAGTTATTTTCTACTTTAAGAATGGAAGAACCCCACGTAGAGGAAGCCGTGCAAATGCCTATGTCCTATTATGTACGACTGAATCTAGAGGGTATAGAATCTAACATAGTTCGCCCTGCTATAACTAATAATAATTTTTAACTTAAGCCTAGCATATTTCAAATGGTGCAGTAGTATATGCAATATGACAGACTTTAAGATGAAGATCCGAACTCACATATAGCTCTTTCTTGAGATTTGTGACACCTTTAAAATCAATGGTGTTACAAATGATGTTATTAGGCTAAGATTATTCCCTTTATCCCTAAGAACCAAAGCTAAACAGTGGTTGAAGACTGAAAGACTTGATTTCAAGATCCTAGACACAATTCCTGCCTTAGGTTTCGACACAATTCTGGGTGTCGACACAACTTCTTCTTCAGGTGTCGACACAATGCCTGGGTGTCGATACAGGCCTTGCTTCTAGTGTCAACACAACTTTTGGGTGTCGACATAAATCTTTACAAGTGTCGACACAATTCTTCACAAGTGTCGACACAATTTTTCACAAGTGTCGACACTTGTACTTAGAGAATTTTCTTGCAAACCTTACACCTGCACAATGAAACTCAAACATCCATCAAATACAAATTGATGAATATCATTGATTAAGGTGAGGCTTCTCCAAATCTGGTACATATTTTCAGTGTACCCAACGATCTCTCCCTATTTGGAGAAGTCATAACCCTTAGTCAAAGATATACATCACTCATAATAAAACACAAAAAATAGATATACGCACATTTCACTGCAGGATAACATATTCACAATGAAAAAAAACTAAAAATAATACTGAAAATGATTTCATTCATTAATCAGAAAATTTTAGGTTTACATGTTTTTCTATAGAACAAAAACAAAAGATTACATTATTCTATATATTATCCTATCTATCATATGACTGACTAGGCTCCTTAATTACAATGCCTTTCCCAGATTTGATCTTAGCCAGCATAGTAGGTTCAGTATAATCAGCAGGTTTCTTTCCTTTCAGATCCTTCTTCTTCAGTTTTTCAGTCTTTATCTTTTGCCTTTCAAAATAGTGAAAAGGCTTTAGGAAGTACCTGCTAGGCTCCAGAGCATTAGCAAGTAATTTCCCAGCTTTTGCACTCCTTCTGTACTGAAGAATGGCTTCTTGCCTGGCTTGATACTTGTTCCACTCTTGCTCAGAATACCATTTACCCCTATCATGGGTCTTGTCCTTCACAACTTTCCAGGCAGTCAAAATAATATTCCTGGAAGTAGGGCTCCATTGCTCAAAATAAGGCTTCAACTCAGCCTGTTCTCTGAACCTTTTCTTGGACAGCTGTGCTTCCTTCTGAGCTTCCTTGGCAGCCTCTGACATGTCTACTTTTTCAATGATAATATTCTGTGCCTCCTGTGGAGGGATATACATTGCCTGAACTTCTTGTTGGACTATGTCAAAATCAGATGGAGGGTAAATAACCTGGGCAACTTCAGGCTGATACCCTTCAATATAGGCAGGTTGCACTCCAGACTCAGCAACATTGTCATCATCACACAAGGGTGGAAAGCCAAGTGTAGCTCTGATGGTATTAGAGACCCATTTTGCATGATCAGAGCCAGCTTTGACTAATAATCTCTCCCCCTTTATGACTTCTCTTTCGATATGATCTCTCAGATCATTTTTGTGGAATCTGACCTGACCATCTAGATGATCTATTCCTTCTTTATAGTAGGCTCTGAACTTTTGGATTTGAGTAGAAATAGCCTGTTGAGCAGCCTCTATTGCCGTTTGGACAGCAGCTAGATAAACCTGAATTTGTGTTGATACTTAAGTTTTAACATCAACAGTAATATTTCCCAGTTTTTAGAGAATTTCTTCATGTGAGTCCTTGAGGTTTTCATTTGATCTGAACTGATTTTCCAAGATATATCCTTGTTTAACTGCAATGTCCTCAACTTCAGTTTTTATGATCTGTTGTTGCTCAGCCAAATATACTACAGCTTTACCTCCCTTATGGAAGTAATCTGTCATCTCTTTCTTACGTAAATTGACTTCAAATCTAATGGACTTGATGTCCTGTGCTAGCTGGAAGTGCATATCCTTATGTGTCTCATCCACATATTTCTCTAAGGACTGCCTTTGTTCATCCAATTTTACTTGCAGTTAGACCAGTAATGAACTAAAGTCCATGCTTGGAGCAGGTGGTGGTGTGACTATTTGCAAGGCTTTCTTGTAGCATGAGCTCCTTTTCCTGATTGCAACCATTTTCCTCTTCTTAGCCATAGATGCTTCCTCATCATCAGAAGATTGTGATGAGCTTTTTATATCAACTGTGTCCTTATTAGAAGGAGCATTCAATAGCTCTTCCCCCTCAGTTCTTGGCAGTTCCTTTTCTACCTGTGATTGCTCCCCCTCAGTCCTTGCAGCTGGTAGATCAGGAAACAACTCTTCCATAATTACCTCTTGCTACATCTGTACAGGAGGAACAAGATTAGGTTGAAAAACAAAAGGGTCTCCCTGGACATCCAGATTTTTGTCCAGGGCTTTCTCTATAAAGGAGATACTTACTTTCTCATCTTGAGCTGTATCTTTTATCTGCACATCTTGTGCTTCTTTCTCGGCAATGTCCAGTGCTTCTTTGTTTAAGTCTGATACAATGTCCATTACTGTATCAGCAGCATACTCACTCTCCAGAGTAGCTTCAGCAATGCCTCCCCCTTGGGCAGGCAGCTCAGATAGTTCAGTGTCGTGTTCTGCTAGTTCAGGGTGTTCTCCCCTTGGAGTGTAGGTTATCTGTTGCTTTGGGTGCTGACTGCTCTCTATTTGATCTGGAGCTTCTTTTTGTTATTGGTCTTCATCTGAACTAAAGACTACCTCCTCTTCAGAATCACTGGAGGATTCTTCTTGCTGAACAATTTCTTTCTTTTTCTTATCTTTCTTGACCTGTTTCTGTGGAGTAGAAAGCTCTTTGGTCAATACTCTATCCCATCTGGATAGAATCCTTACATCCATTCTCCACATATGGTTGATCTTGGATTCTGGTTGTTGGTTCATAACATCTGGTATTGTAGAAGCTAGACATAAGCTTAGTATCATTCATAGATTTGGCTTCTTTACTCCTTGGATCTTGTCAAATACTATTGATGCCAAGTCTATTTTTACAGTGAATATGACCCTTGTCATTAGATTGAATATGGAGACTAAAACTCTATCATGTCCACCAGTCTTACATAGAATCACTTTGCCTACTATTTCAGACAAAAATTTTCCTTGGGAATCATCCCTTTCCGGGTAATGGATGATCCAACTTTGGTATTAGGGTTTAGCCCGCACTAGCTTAATGCATCTTTTGTCATGGATGGACTTATGTCATCATCATCCTTAACCTTAGGAAGTTGGAGTGATTTCCTGATCGTCTTCAGTGTAGGTTTCACTCGGGAATCCTGAACTGTGGCTTTGATTTTCTTCCCGTCAGTGTCCACAGTTGCTGATGAATAAAATTCCATTACTTCCTTTTTCCAAATCTTAGTTGGTTCTGAGACGAAGAACTCCAAACCATTTTCTGAAATTAGGGTAATTACACCCTGGATTTCTTGCGATGCTGTCGTGAATCCACCACGAACCAGCTCATAGCCTTCATTCACTTTGTCATCCTGATGGGGCGCCATTGTCGGGAGAGAGAGAGATGGAAGAGAAAAGAAAAGAAGGTCTTTTTCGATACAAGGTGCAGAGCCAAGAATTCTGAAAGCGAGTCGACCAGATTTTGGCTTCACCTATTTATAGTCTTCGTGTAAAAGGGAGTTCAAAAGATGCGCCTTAGTAATAATTATAGTCGACAAAATCTTACATGTGTCAACAGAAAAGACCTAGGTCTCGACAATACTTAGGTTTAGTCGACACGTCTATGTGTCGACATTCTTATGTCAGTGTCGACATGGACTGGTCATGTCTCGACATAGTTGTGTCGACACCAATTTTTGCGTGTCGACAAAAAATCCTCTAGTTATAAGGTCTCGACAGAGTTGTGTCAACACCTATTCTTCTGTCGACACAGATACTGTTTCTATGTCGACACATCCTTTTTCTTTGTCGACATAACATACTGAGTGTGTCGACACAATTTGTTTGTGTCGACACAACATACTGAGTGTGTCGACACAATTTGTTTGTGTCGACACAAACTTGTACTTAGCCAATTTTGAGCTTACATATTCTACTTGAGGAAGCTTGTGCTAACCTATTCTATGTTCAACATACCTAATTCAATTTTAAAATAATTGAATTTAATTTCATCCAGAGGTTTTGTAAAAATATCAGCTATTTGATTATTTGTGTTCACAAATTCTAGACTAATATCTTCTTTCTCTACATGTTCTCTGATGAAATGAAACTTAATTTCTATATGCTTGGTTCTACTGTGTGATACAGGATTCTTAGCAATAGAAATAGCACTAGTAGAATAACAAAATAGTGGAATTCTACTTACCTTGATGTTATAATTTTCAAGTTGGTGCTTTATCCACAACAATTGTGCACAACGGCTTCCAGCAGCTACATATTCAGACTCGGCTGTTGATATAGCTACACTTGTCTGCTTCTTGCTGCACCATGACACCAACCTTCCACCTAGGAATTAACAAGTTCCTGTAGTACTTTTCCTATCTTCTTTACATCCTGCAAAGTCTGCATCTGAGAAGCCTGTTAGTAAGAAATCTCTATTCTTAGGGTACCAGAGACCTAGATTATGTGTGCCCTTAAGATATCTCAAAATTCTCTTAACTGCAGTATAATGAGATTCCTTTGGGCAAGCTTGGTACCTAGCACAGACATATGTAACATACATGTTGTCAGGTCTACTAGTAGTCAAGTAGAGTAGGAAGCCAAATATCCCTCTATACAAAGAATCATCAACAGGTTTCCCTGTCTCATCTTTGCCTATAGGCATACTTGTTCCTATTGGAGTTTTCATGGTGGAGGCTGAGTCCATTCCATATTTCTTAATCAACTCCTTGGTGAACTTAGACTGGGATATGGACAATCCTTCATCATTCTGTTTTACTTGAAGTCCCAAAAAGAACTTCAGCTCACTCATACTGCTCATCTCAAACTTCTCTTGCATAAGTTTGGCAAACTTTCTACAAAGGTTATTTTTAGTAGATCCAAAGATAATGTCATCAACATATATATGGACTAGGATGATCTTGCCTTTAGATTCCCTAAAGAATAGAGTTTTGTCTATCTTTCCTCTAGAGAATTTATTCTCACTAAGAAAAGAAGACAAGGTTTCATATCAAGCCCTAGGGGCTTGTTTCAAACCATATAGAGCTTTCCTAAGTCTATATACATAATCAGGATAATGAGAATCTACAAAACCTGAGGGTTATTCAACATAGACTTCCTCTTTTAAGTCACCATTCAGAAATGCTGAATTTACATCCATCTGATATACCTTGAACCCTTGATAGACAACATAGGCCAAGAATATCCTTATAGCCTCCAACCTTGCTACTGGGGAAAAGGTTTGATCAAAGTCAATTCCTTTCTCTTTCCTGTAGCCTTTTACTACCAGTCTGTCCTTGTTCTTGATAATAGTACCATTCTTATCAAGTTTGTTTCTGTAGATCCACTTGGTTCATATAATGTTGTGATCCTTTGGTTTAGGAACCAGTTCCCAGACTTTACATCTTCTGAATTGATTCAGCTCTTCTTGCATAGCATCAATCCAGTTTGTGTCTAGCATGGCTTCTTCAAACTTCCTGGGTTCTATCTATGACAAGAAACTTGAACATAAAATTGTGTTCATATTCTTGCTCCTGGTTAGTACACCTTGACTTACATCACCAATGATTTGATGAGCTGGATGATCCTTTAGGTGTCTTCTTGCTGGAGGAAATCTGCCAACCTCTTGGCCTTCTTTATTTTCCTCAACCTGATGCTCCTCATTATCTTCTTCATCCAGTGAGTCTTGTTCTCTCCCTGGACAGCATGCATCCTTTTCTTCATCCAGCATAGCAGGTGCTTCTTCATTGAAAGTCAGCTTGTTCATCCTATCCTTTAAACCTGTAGAACTACATGAAGAGCTAGAAAATTCACTGTTAATCAACTTAGACTCATCAAATACTATATGGACAGATTCTTCTACAACTTGTGTAGTCAAGTTGTAGATCCTATATGCCCTACTATTATTATTGTACCTAACAAATATCCCTTCTAGGGATTTGGAATCAAACTTAGTTTGGTAGTGCTTACCATTAAATAGGACATAACACTTGCTACCAAAGATTCTAAAGTAGGAAATGTTTGGTTTTCTACCTTTCAAAATCTGATAGGGAGTCATCTTATGTTTCTTATTGATGGAGGCTCTATTGAGTACATGACATGCAGTATTTACTGCCTCAGCCCAAAAATACTCAGGGAGAGTAGTGTCACTGAGTAGTGTTCTACTTGCCTCAATTAGAGTCTTATTCTTTCTTTCAACAACTCCATTTTGTTGGGGTGTTCTAGATGAGGAGAACTCCTGATGAATCTCAAGTTCTTTACAGAACTTTGTCATACATTTAGATTGAAATTCAGTTCCATGATCACTTTTGATTTTGACCACTGAACACTACTTGCCTCAATTAGAGTCCTATTCTTTCTTTCAGCAACTCCATTTTGCTGGGGTGTTCTAGGTGAGGAGAACTCCTGATGAATCCCAAGTTCATCACAGAACTTTGTCATACATTTAGATTGAAATTCAGTTCCATGGTCACTTCTGATTTTGACCACTGAATTGTTAAATTCATTCTGAATTTGTCTAACAAAAATCTGGAAAATAGTAGGGGTTTCAGATTTCTGCCTCGGGAATAAAACCCATGTGTATCTAGAATAGTCATCCACAATAACTAGTGTGTATACTTTCCTACCAAGACTAAGAACTGATATAGGACAAAACAATTCCATATACAAGAGATATAAACATCTCATTGAATCTTTGGTATCAAGTGAATGGAAAGAGGACTTAGTCTGTTTGCCCTTTTGGCAAGCTGAACAGACACCCTCTTTAATGCACTTGACTTGAGGACCATTCCTCACTAACCCCATGCTGAACAACTGTACTATTGACTTATAATTTAGATGAGCTAGGATCTTGTGTCATTTGACACATAGTGAAGCTTTTTCTCCTGTAACTAGACAAATGGGTGAGATGTTAAACTAACAATCTAGGTTAAAACAATATACATTCCCTTTCCTAGTGTAAGTGAAAATGATCTCTTGATCACTTGACCTTTTTATTTGGCACTCCCCTTTGAGGAAAGAGATGGAATAACCTAGATCACTAAGTTGACTTATGCTAATCATGTTATGTTTTAGACCCTTCACATAAGCCACTTTAGTGATAGTAATTGAATCACTAGAAATATTACCAAATCCTTTGATGATTCCTTTTTCTGATCCACAAAAGATTACTTTGGGTCCATTCTCTATGGGTACATAGTCCCTCAACATTCTTCTTATTCTAGTCATGTGTTTGGAACATCCACTATCCAAGTACCATATAGGGGTATGACCACTTGGATTCACCTGCATCAAATAAAGAATTACTTATCCTTAGAACCCAAATTATTATTGGGTCCTAGGTCCTTGTTAGTTTGAAATCCTGCAGCTGTTCTGACAGGTAAACTATTCTTGGTTTTAACACTTGTGTTGAACCAGCAATCCATGGAAAAGTGGCCCACCTTGCAACAACACCAACACTCAAATCTGTTGTACCTTCTTTTAGGTACAGACTTCACAACTTTATTGCCAGCAGTCCTATTAAGTGTAGATGCTGGAGCAGTAAACCCCAATAATTACTTTTGAACCTGATGGGCTTGCCTATAGAGTGACCTATTGCCATTTGCACCCTTTCCCATGAGATCTCCATACTCACAATGACCATGAGTAATATCATGATCATACCTGTTTGTAGGTTGCATCACTTTCCTAAAGAAAATAGGGGGTTTTTTAGCTAGTGGCTGAACTGGGGCCTTACCTTTTCCATGAGAATTGGTGGCCCTAGTTCTTCCCTTAAAACCTAGACCAGTCTTTCCTTTATGAGAAATGAAATTGTCTATTAAGGGCAAGATAGATTTTGGCTTAGAGAATTTAGCCACTAACTCTCTTTCTTGCTGAAGTTTTGCCTCCAGTTTATTGATATGATTTTCCTTGAAAGAGATTGTGCCCATCTGAATAACAGTAATGTTTTTTAGTTTGGCAACCTCCTTCAGTTTTAAATCGATCAACATGGCTGAATCTGACGCAGCCTACTTAAGAGATTCAATTTCCTTGGCCTGCTCCTTGATAAGAAACTTGCTCCTCTTCAGAGCTTGCAACAACCCACCATACTATTTAATGAGTTGATGTACATCCCCCTCAGAATCAGAACCATCCACTTCTCTTGAAGTTGATGCTACTGATTCTGATCCATTAAAATAATCAAAATCTAAGGGAGAATTGTATACCTTGCTTGGACCAGGCTGATCCTGGCACTGATCGTTTTCTGACAGAGCCATCAGCCCTCTACAACAATAGTCTTCCACTCCATTTATGGAGTCTAGCATTTACAGGAATTCTAATTCCCTAGAATTCTCATCTATTGAGAACAACCCAACATATGCTTCTGCATCATCTTCTTCTCCTGATCCTGAAGATGAAGAGTCTGTCCAACTCTTCTGCTTTTGAGCAACAAATGTTTTCTCTTTCTTGCCTTTCACTTGATGCTTCTTCTTGTCCTTAGATTCAGTCCTCTTGTCTGGACAGTCAGCTATGACATGTCTAGGCTTGTTGCAACAATAACAAACAATCTTAGAATTAGTTTGTTTACTAAGTTTTGAGGCATACCTGTCCTCCTTGGGAGTCTTCTTTTTCTTGTAATACTCATCCTTGGAGAAGGATGTAGATGACCTGGTTCTTCATTTCTTCTTTTTCATGAACCTTTGAAACTGCCTTGTAAAGGCAGTAAAGTCCTCATCAGAGGTGTGGCTATCTGATGTGCTGTTGTCAGGATTTTCTTCTTCTGGCTCAGCACTCCTTCTGGGTGGAGAAGGAGACTTTCTCCTACCCTTTCTTGTGCCTTCAGCCTTGAAGGCTATTGACTTCTCTTTGTACTCAGACCTACTGCTTTTCTCCTCCTCTTTTCTAGCAGTGAGCTACATTTCGTAGGATATCATCTTTCCAAATAGTGTGGGTGGAGGTGTATCAGCAAGCCTGGCCACCTCTCTGATGACACATATCTTTGTGTCCCAGTCCTTTATTAGTGATCTGAGAAACTTGTCATTCAGTTCATATATTTTGAAGACTCTTCCATAGTTCATCAGCTCATTTGTTATCCTAAAGAACTTCTTGTAAAATTTAGTTATGTTGTCAGTCTTGGCTTGTCTAAAGCTCTCATATTCTTGATTCAGCATAGATTTTCTGTCCTCTCTAACTTATTCTGTTCCCTCCATGTAAACAATCAGGGCGTCCCACATTTCCTTAGAGGTTTTACAGTGCACCAAATTTTGAAATGTCGCATCATCTATATCACTTACAATAATTTTATGTGCTCTTTTGTCTAGTGTTGCTAGGATGATCTCATCCTTAGTCATTTCAGAATAACTCTTTGGGGTTTTAACATTTGCATCCAGAACTGATACCTTCATTGGAATGAAGGGACCTTCTTGTACTGTAATGTAGATTCTTGAATCAGATGCTTCCATGAACAACCTGACCCTTTCCTTCCATATACCAAAGCATTCTTTCATGCAGATAGGCAATTTCATAGATCCAAATTCCTTCTGATTCTCATTTGAACCCATTCTTAAAATCTGTTAATTGCCTTGGGGATTCACTCATACTGTCAAGTCAATCTTTGAGTAACCTCCCTCTAAACCACTTGAAAGACTTGATTTCAAGAGCCTAGATACCTAGAGGGGGGGGGGGTGAATAGGTTCTAATTTTCTTTAAGAATTTTAGGCAATTAGCTAGTTCTAACTCAGCACAGAAAATTCAATACACATCACAATAATAACAGCACAACATACACTAGATTTATAGTGGTTCCCCAAGGTATGAGTACATCCACTTTCCCCCTTCGCCTATACAGTAGAGAACTGGATTCAGCCCAACTTCCTTCCACTTACTCAGATCCACAGATCTTACAACTCAAAACCAGATTGGTTCCTACAGCTCAGACTTATACAAGTCTTAACTCAGATTCTTCCCAAGAATCCTACCTCAGGCCTCAGTCCTACCTTAGCCTTTATCACTAGGCTTACAACTCAGACTTTCACAAGTCCTACACTTCAGGCACTCATCCCTACCTCAGCCTTTATAATTACAGGCTTATAACTCAGATCTTTACAAAAGATCCTACAAGAAAATTGAATGTTTTAAAGAGTACAAAAATTTCACCAGATAAAACTCTCTATTGATGTGAGCTTCTTAATCAGTTCTTGAATAAACTGAATCTTCAGATCCAATCTAACTTAGTTATTTCAAAGCTTCTTGATTGAACAAAATAAGGTTAATCTTCACTTGATGTAGAAGTTGATCTTCAGATAGCTCCTTCCTTAAATTCAGAATTAGATCTGAATCTTTCTTACAGACTGTTCTAGATATGCCTTCTTAAGGGTTTCCTCTTTTCTTATTGTCAAACTCTCTTTCCCGTAATTGCTTGATTACTTCCTTAGTTATCTCTGGTTTTCAAGGATCAGTCCCTTATATAGAGTTTCCTCATAATTACCGGCTGATCCGGTTTGTAACAACCTTCTGACAGTTCTGACAAAGGTGTCAGACCTGTTGGTTATGACAGTTGTCGAGTCACCAGTCATGACAGTTGATTCCTCAAAGACTTTATAACTCAATATGAACCACTCAGCAAACTGCTTCACATGTGTCGACACAAATAGACTAAGTGTCGACACAAGTCTTGATGATGTCGACACATCACTCCATGTGTTGACATAGTCATTATTCTGCTACTCGACACAACTTCTGTTTGTATGTGTCGACACAAGTCTTGTGTGTCGACACAACTACTCCTGGTTTCGATATAACTGATGTTGATAGATGGAGTTGAGTGTATGTCCAGCTGTCGTTGAGTGTGTGTCGACACAAGTCCTGTGTGTTGACACAACTGCTTCTGGTCTTGACATAGCTGATGCAGACCGATGGCGTTGAGTGTATGTACAGCTGTCGCAGAGTGTGTGTCGACACAAGTCCTGAGTGTCGACACAACTGCTTCTGGTCTTGACATAGCTGATGCAAACAAATGGTGTTGAGTGTATGCCCAGCTGTCGTTGAGTGTGTGTCGACAAAAGTCCTGTGTGTCGACACAAACCTTCTTCAGGTGTCGACACAATTCCTGAGTGTCGACATAGCTTCTTCAGGTGTCGACACAATTCCTGAGTGTCGACACAGCTTCTGCTTTTGGTGTCGACACAATTCCTGCCTTAGGTGTCGACACAATTCTGGGTGTCGACACATTTTCTTCTTCAGGTGTCGACACAGGCCTTGCTTCTAGTGTCGACACAAATTCTGGGTGTCGACACAATTCTTCACAAGTGTCGACACAATTCTTCACAAGTGTCGACACAATTCTTCACAAGTGTCGACACTTGTACTTAGAGAATTTTCTTGCAAACCTTACGCATACACAATAAAACTCAAACATCCATCAAATACAAATTGATGAATATCATTGATTAAGGTGAGGCTTCTCCAAATCTGGTACATATTTTCAGCGTACCCAACAATTACTCTGCCAATAGGGAGCATCACCACTTGGGATCAACTAACCGGAAAATTTCTGATGAAGTATTTTCCGCCAGCTAAAACTGCAAAGCTTAGAAATGATATTTCTGCCTTTGGACAAATAGATTCTGAAACCTTGTATGAAACCTGGGAAAGATTCAAAGAACTCTTAAGACGATGCCCCCATCACGCGCTGCCTATATGGTTACAAGTGCAGGCGTTTTATAACGGGCTAAATCAAAATACAAAGCAAATGATAGACGCAGCTTTCGGTGGTACCTTAAACCACAAAACCCCGGAAGCAGCTCTTGAGCTTTTCGAGGACATGGCCATGAACACATATCACTGGAATGTGCCTAGGTCCTGCCCAAACAAACCTGTAGGTATCTTTGAAGCAGATAATGTCTCCTAGCTAGCTCTACAAGTGGAAATTTTAAGTAAAAAAAATATGGAGATGATTGCTGCCTCCGCCCCTCAGGTATGAGAATCTGCAACTCCTGCTCTCGAACAATTAGATTATGTTAATAATATGCCCAGAAATGCTTTTCATAATTTTTCTGCTGCTAATTTTCCCGCTCTGAGTTTCGTTTTTCCAAATAGTTATAATCCCGCTTTACGGAACCACCCAAACTTTTCGTGGAGTAATCCCTCGAACATAATGCGCCCGCCACCACAAAATGATTTTTCTGCACCACCACCACCTCCTCAAAATTTTCCAAAACCTCCAAGTTTAGAGGAAATGTTTTCAAAATATATGAATGTTAATGACGCTACTATAAGAACACTAGCCGAGACCATTAAAAGTTTAGAAATTCAAGTAGGACAACTCAAAAAAATTATTTCTGAGCGACCCTCTGGGTCTCTTCCTGCCAACACCGAGCCCAACCCGAAAGAGCAAGCGAAAGCTATAACTCTTCAGAGTGGGAAGCAAGTTTCTGGTATGGTTAGCGAAGAGACTGAGGCAAGCTCCGCCCCTATTTTAAAAAATCAACCCTGCGCCAAGAATTTTTTTATCATTTCACCCTCTACTGAAGAAGTTATCACCCCTCTATCTGTTGTAGAAAAAGATCCCACTCCACCACCCATCTTTAAAAATGATCCAACTTCACCATACCCTTCCGAACTTAACAAGCAACGTCAGGATGATCAATACTCCCGCTTCCTAGAAATATTTAAGCAAATCCACATAAATCTACCCATCCATGACGCGATTTCCCAGATGCCGAAGTACGCTAAGTACCTAAAGGATCTCTTGACTAATAAGAAGAAGTTAGAGAACTTGTTGCACGTCACGTTAAATGCTGAGTGCTCTGCTATCTTGACAAACGATTTACCAAAGAAGATCAGTGATCCGGGTAGTTTTTCAATACCGTTTGTCTTTGGTGATCTTTTTGTCAAGCATGCATTGGCCGATTTAGGTGCATGTATCAACCTAATTCCCCTCTCATTATTCAAGAAGTTAGAAATTGGTAGCCTCAACCCCATGCGTATGAGTATCCAACTCGCTGATAGATCAGTTAAATACCCGTTAGGAATCGTGGAGGATGTTTTAGTAAAAGTTGGCAAATTCATCTTCCCGGAGGATTTCGTCATATTGGACATCGAAGAAGACGTCGAGGTTCCCTTGATCCTTGGCCGACCCTTCCTTGCCACCTCCCGAGCTATCATTAGCGTAAGCAATGGTAAGCTCTTCCTACGAGTAGGAGATGATGAAGTGACTTTCTCTATCACCTCTTCGATGAAGAACACCCTATATAATGACGACTCCTATTTTTTACTTAGATGCCTTAGGTG
This sequence comes from Platanthera zijinensis, assembly GCA_039513925.1. NCBI lineage: Eukaryota > Viridiplantae > Streptophyta > Magnoliopsida > Asparagales > Orchidaceae > Platanthera > Platanthera zijinensis. The sequence continues at coordinate 3,685,853 of CM077089.1, forward strand.
AAGAATCTTCCTACTGCCTTTTTGAAAATAAAGATAAATTTTCTGATTTTTGTTCTTCCTCTACTCTTCCAATTGAATCTCTGTAAGAAGCCGTCATGGCCACTAGCTCCACCCCTTTCAATTTTCCGTATAAAGAAAAAGTCTACGAAGACATTGTTTTTGAAAAAGAAAGAATTTCCAAAACGTCGTATGAAGACCCCCTACCCTGGAATTAAAGGAACTACCCGAAGATCTAAGGTATGCCTTCTTAGAAAAGGACTCCAAGGTACCACTAATAGTTTTAGCCTACCTGACTGAAGTTCAAAATGATAAGCAACTACTAGTATTACGTAAACATCGCCGAGCTATTGCTTAGCAGATTTCCGATATCAAGGGCATAAGCTCATTTTCTGTACCCACAAAATCTTAATGAAAGATAATTTGCGTAACTCCATCCAACCTCAGCGCCGTATAAATTCGAACATGAAAGAAGTCGTAAAAGACGAGGTTATGAAGCTCTTAGACGCAAGAATTATCTATCCTATTTCAGATAGTAAGTGGGTTAACCCAGTCCAGATAGTGCCGAAAAAGGGAGGGATAACTGTAGTTGTAAATGAAAATAATGATTTAATCCCGACATGGACGGTGACGGGGTGGCGAATGTGTATTGACTATCGTAAGTTAAATGACTCCACCCGCAAGGACCACTTCCCCTTGTCGTTCATCGATCAAATTTTAGAGCGATTATCCGGCCATTGCTTTTACTGTTTTCTCGATGGTCTCTCCGGGTACTTTCAAATCTCCATCTCTCCCGAGGACCAGGAGAAAACTAAGTTTACTTATCCCTTCGGCACCTTCGCTTACCTAAGAATGCAGTTTGGATTATGCAATGTGCCAGCTACATTCCAGTGATGTATGCTCGCTATCTTCGACAAGTACGTAAAAAAGCATTATGGAGGTATTCATGGATGATTTCTCCGTGTTCGGCGATGCCTTTGATAGTTGCTTAGAAAACCTAGAAAAAAGTCTTAGAAATATGCGAAGAAACTAACCTCGCCCTAAATTGGGAAAAATGCCATTTTATGGTGAGGGAAGGGTTAGTTTTGGGTCATAAGATTTCTGCGAGAGGAATTGAAGTAGACATAGCTAAGATAGAAGTTATCGAGAAATTGCAGCTGCCTATGAACATCAAAGCTATAAGAAGCTTCTTAGGACACGCTGGCTTCTACCGCCACTTCATAAAAGATTTCTCAACAATCACCAAACCCCATACTCATCTTCTGGAAAAAGACGCCCCATTTATTTTTGATGACCTTTATCTATCTGCCTTTGAATTAGTAAAAGAAAAGTAAATTAATTCCCCTATTATGATAGCTCCGGTGTGGGGCCTTCCCTTTGAAATTATGTGTGATGCGAGTAGTTTCGCAGTGGGAGACGTACTACGACAACGAATATCTAAAAACTTCCACCTCATCTATTATGCAAGTAAAACACTTACATCAGCACAAGATAATTATACTACAACCGAGAAGGAGCTCCTAGCTGTTGTTTTCGCTTTTGATAAATTCCGTCCATATATTATGCTTTCCAAAATTATTATTTTTACTGACCACTCGACCCTCAAGTATCTTCTTGCTAAGACGGATGTCATGCCACACCTGATTCGCTGGGTCTTACTCCTCGAGGAGTTTGACTTAGAAATCTGTGACAAGCGAGGTGCCGAAAATTTGGTCGCCGACCATCTCTCACGATTAGATAATCCGTGTATAGAAAAATTAGATGAAAAATCTTTTAATGATTTCTTCCCCGATGAGAAGCTGCTTTTAATTAACACATCCCCTTCTTCTTGGTTTGCACACATAGCCAACTATTTAGTGGCTCGTGTCCTCCCGAAAGAGTTCTCCTCTCAGCAAAAGAAGAAATTCTTTTTTGAGTTGAAGAACTATTTTTGGGAGGACCCACATCTTTTCCGAGTCTGTGCGGACCAAGTGATGAGGAGATGTGTCTCTTTTGAAGAAGGATTAGATATTTTAAAACATTTGCATGAAGGACTGACTGGTGGTCACTATCAAGCTGCTCGCACCGCCCACAAAGTGCTTTGCGCGGGTTTTTATTGGCCTAGCTTGTTTAAAGACATGGAAGCCTTTGTGAGTAGTTGTGATAGTTGACAACGGTCGGGAAATATTTTCAATAAAAATGAAATGCCGCAAAATTATTTCCTTGAGTGTGAAGTTTTCGACCTCTGGGGAATTGATTTTGTTGGCTCTCTTCCTTCTAGCTTCAGGAACAAGTTTATTTTAGTTGTTGTAGATTATGTTTCACGATGGGTTGAAGCCCAAACTCTTCCTACTAACGACGTCTGAGTCATAATTACGTTTTTGAAAAAAATTATTTTCTCAATTCGGTACGCCGCGAGCCATCGTTAGTGATAGAGGTTCACATTTCTATAACGCGCAGTTTCCTAAAACTCTTATAAAATATGGCGTTACGCATAAGCTTTCAACTGCCAACCACCCAAAAACTAACTGACAAGTCGAAGTAGTGAATAGAGAGATTTAAAATTTTTTAGAAAAGACTATTTCCACCTGTAGAAAAGACTGGTCAACCAAATTAAACAATGCTCTATGGGCCTACCGTACATCATACAAAACCACCATCAGTTGTACGCTATATCGGTTGGTCTATAGAAAATCGTGTCATTTACCCGTAGAATTAGAACACCGTGTTTTTTGAGTCCTAAGGTTTTTAAATTTCGATCCCCACTTTGTCGGCGATTTTCGAAAATTTCAACTTAACGAACTCGACGAGTGGTGCTTTTATGCTTATGAAAATAACAAATTTTATAAAGAGCGGACGAAGCGTTTTCACGATAAGCACCTAAGGCACCCAAAAATCTTCAAACCGAGCGACCAAATTCTTTTATATAATTCATGATTACGTTTATTTCTGGGCAAGTTAAAGTCACGATGGTCTGGGCCGTTTACAGTTAAAGAAGTTTTTTAGTATGGAACGATTTTAATTTCACACCCTGATAAGGGTGAGTTCAAAGTGAATGTGCAGCGTTTTAAACTTTATTTCTGTGGTGATGATGTCAGTCCGAACAATGTTATGTTTCTTCTGCACGAACTTTAACTAGCCTAAGGCTTTTTTTTTATTTTTGTTAAAAACTTTAAATATTATTTTGGACAATAATCTTTTGGACAATTTTATTTTGTTGCGTCGAGCTCAAATGATGTTTTAAACAAATGGCGCTCTTGGGAGGCAACCCAAGTTACTTTTCTGCTTTCTTTAATTTACACTTTTTGCCCCGGACGGCTCCGACAAGCTGAAGCTTCTGCGATTGTCTGCTCCAACGCTGCTGAATCCATCACGAAGTCCAAAGAAGACATTTTATGAATATCCAAAGCGCAAGCATGGGGGAGCGGCATCATGCAACCTTCTGCGACTCGTAAATCCGGGAAAATAGCCGTTTTCAATTCTGTACTTTTATTTTTGTTTTAATTTTTCTCTCTCCTTCCCCTCTTTTCTCCATTGAGGACAATGTTAATTTTAAGTTTGGGGGTGGATTTCCTCCTTCTGACTTCTTTATTTTGTTTCCCTAAAAAAATCAATCAAAATAAAAAAAAATTAGTGTTTTCTCCTTTTTATTCTTAAAGAACTAAAAAAGATAATATCTTAAAAATAAAAAATAAAAGAGAATATTTCAAAATCAAAATATATATTTAGTGTAAACTAATTTTGGTATTTCATTAGTACCCCTTGCTTTTGTTTTTTTTTCTCAAAATTCCATAAAATGACTTGGCTAATTATAATATTTCTAATCGATCTTTCTAAATATATTTCACAAGTAAAATATTGGTCATGTTGTGTTCCTAATTCACGGTAGCATGTTAACGTGAAACATTTTTCTAAAACACGCATTTCTATTATGGTTTCTCGTTCTTTATCTTCTTTACTTTCTAAAAACCTTTTATCCACTGTTTTAATTTTTATTTTTGGAAACTTTTTGTAATGTCAACTTTGAGTAGTGTAGTAGATGTGAATGATTCTAGACTCATATTATTCTTATTTTCAAAATAAGTTCATTAGTCTCTATTTAATATCTATGACCTACTTTTTGAAAATTTTCAAAACTACTGCTTTATGAAAATTTTAGGAGCATAAATATGATGTAGACCATCTTTGTTTTTGTTTGAGCCTTCTCGCAAACCCAAAAAAATTATTTCCCTAGTTAGCCGCTTTTGAGCCTTTTCCTATTCCATTTGATAACTCCACTTATCATTTCATTTTTCACCAAAGCCAACTTTTTTCAACCTATCATATCACACTAACTTTTTGAGTTTCATAAAATTTCATGTTGTGACAGGGTTGTTTTGTGATTTTTGGAGAAATTTAAGAAAACGTATGCTAAAAATATTTAATTTTGTGGCCAATTTCAATGAAAAGACCAATTATTTATGGCCTTTGTTTTGAAAAGAAGAAAGAAAATGGAAAAGGAAAAGAAAAAGAAAAAATATATATATTATTTATGAAAAGTTTGAAACTCTTTATTTTTGTTTAGTGTGATTATAAGCATTCATGTTTATCTTTGAATTTCATTCCTAATTATATGCCTAAACCAAACATTTCGGTCCTATTAAGTCCTGTTGATTCATGCTCCTAGGTTTTCTTTTAGCCAAGTGAAGAAGAAAAGTAGATAAGTTAAGTTTTGGATTTGAATTTAGATTTTTGTTCTTTGATTGATTTGGGTATACAATGCCTCTTAGAATCTAGTAACAACTCAATGCTCTATTTCATTTGTTGCCTTGCTTTAACTTATTTAAAGTATTTTGATAAAATCTTGGATGAATTGTCTTCTAGTAAAGTTTATAAAAGTTGAAACCATGTTTAAACAAATGTTTAAGGTTTATATTTCACCTTCTCCCTACTTAGAATTTCGCATAGTACCTGTGTTAGCATAATTAGAATTTTCCTGATTAGCCACTTTTATGTTAGCTAGTTTTTATATTGTTGCTTGAGAATAAGCAAAGCTTAAGCTTGGAGGAGTTTGATAATACATTTTGTAGTTTAAACTAGTAGGGTAATTACAAGTTTTTACTATGTAAATCATGTTTTTAAAGATTTATTTTGATCTCCTTATATATATATTAATGTCACTAATGTTTTCTCTTTTCTTTGCGGGTTTGCAGGTTTTCAACCCATTTTGTCGAGCTCAGCCCATTTTGTCGAGCTCAACCAATTTCGTCGAGCTCCGCCATTTCGTCGAGCTCAGCAAATTTCGTTGAGCTCCGCCATTTCGTCGAGCTCAGCCAATTTCGTTGAGCTCCGCCTTCTTTCTGCTTTCTACGAACGTCTCCCATTTCGTCGAGTTCTGCCTTCATATTGCGTTTGACGAACGTCTCCAATTTCTTCGAACGCTCCCTCCTCATTCTGCATTCCACGTTTCCTTCCATTTTCGTTGAACGCCTCTTCTGCATTCGACGAACGACTCCTTCCAATTTCGTCGAATTCCCCCTCCTCTTTCTGCGTTCGACGAACTCTCCGCTGTTCGTCGACCTCTCTTCTTCTTTCTCTGCTCGACGAATTCTCTGCAATTCATCGAATGCTCCCTTCTCGTTTCTGCGTTCGACGAAATCTTCCAATTTGTCGAACACTCCCTCCTCTTTTCTGCGCTCGATTAAATCTTCCAATTCATCGAATGCCTCTTCTCCGTTCGACAAAATCTCCCTTATTCGTCGAACTCCACCTTCTCTTTTCTTCTTTTGTCGAGCTCTTCCTCCATCTCCTCTGATTTCATCGAGCCCTCTCTCCTCCTTTCGTCGAGCTTACCTGCTGCCAGAGGACATGTCCCGCTCTTCCAAAAGCCTGCTGCTACCATAAATGCACGTCACCTTTACCGAGGCAATCATCATTTCCTGCCAGATTTTCGTACCAAGGTCAACTCCCGTGTATGGCTGGATGCATGGGAATTTCCTGCTCCTTGAAGAATCTATAAATAGAGCCCCACCCCTTGTGTTGCAGAGAGAGAACTTTGGAGAGGGGAAGTGCTGCCATTTTCAGTTCTTCCTTAGTGTTCTTCCTCTCTCCTTTTCTCATTTCAGTCTTTCTATTTTAGTTTTACTCTTCTGTAATAGTTCTTGAATTTCTTTAGTAATTTACTTTTAGTGTTATCTTAGTTTTTCATTTCCAGCAAGTGTAATATCTTTTATTTCAAGTTGTAAGTTCTCTGTTTGATTTAATATAAAGTTTGTTTGCTTTTTCTTATCTCTGTTTGGTTTCAATGCCCTACTACTCATCTCTCCTCCTCCACTTCACCAAGAGTAACTAATCCTCCTTTTACTCGATTTTGATGATTCGAGGTTCGAGTTGATTAATTTATGATGCTCTAGTTTACTTTTCTTTTGTAAGGTTTAGACCTTGATTTACTCTTGAATAATTATGTTTAAAGATATATCATCGATGTATATTTTCCATCTTTGTTTCCACTCTTAGCTAGCCGAGTGGCTCATAGTTTGGAGTGAACACTCAAGAGTAAAGTGAGTTGCACGCACCCCTCGATAGAGAGGCAGACGTTAAATCTCCAGGATTGGAGTGAAATTCAATAGCGAGGTTCACAGCATAAAGCTAACTTTAGGCCTCTGATTTGGACGAGAGTTCGGTCGGACCTTCCTAAACTCAGGTGGGCACAACTTCGAGAGAAGCGTGTTTATGTTTTAGGAACCTCCACGGTCAAGGTCCTTTGCCTTATTAAGTTTGAGTTTATTATTACATATTTTGATCAACTTAGGCCGAGGTGATTCTCGACCGAGTACTTTTCTTTATCATTGTTTAACCCCTCGATTTAATCGCTAGTTGTGGTCTCTCTGATTAAGTGCAAGTGCTTTTTATTTATGCAAGTAGTTTTTTCTTTTAATTTAGTTAACAATCCTAAAAGTTTCTTCGATAAGATAATAGTCTTCGTGTGAGTAAGATTACTCAACGGTTTTCGGATTTTAATACGACACTTGTGTCCCCTAGCTACAGTTCGATAGGTATACTTGCCTTATCTGGATTGCTAGTTCGTTTTAGTCCCAGCCTCTATAATCAAGAGCCACAAAAAGACTCCCTATGAGATTTTGAAGGGCAAAAAACCAAACCTATCCAACTTTAGGATTTTTTGTACCAAGTGTTTTATTTTGCACAATGGTAAGTCTTATTTGACTAAGTTTGCTGCGAAGTCTCATGAAGAGATTTTTGTTGGGTACAACAATCACAGTAGGGAATATAGGATCTACAACTTGATAAGTCAAGTTGTAGAAGAATCTGTTCATGTAGTGTTTGATGAATCAAGCATGATTAATAGTGAGCTTCCAAGCTCCTCTTCTATCACTATAGGTACAGAGCTATTGTTGGACAAACTTGACATCAAGGATGATGATCCTGCAGTCCAAAAGATGGATGAAGAAGTATATTGTCCAGAAGAAGCTCAGGACACTCAAGCTAGGAGTGAAGAGCAGTTTGTTGAAGAGGATGAAGATCAACAAAGAGAAGTAAGGCTGCCTCCTGCAGTCAGATATCTAAGAGACCATCCTCAATACCAGATAATTGGTGAGGCTAGTCAAGGAGTTCAGACAAGGAGTAGGAGTTTCAAAACAGCACTCTATTCAAGCTTCCTATCTCAAGAAGAGCCTTAGAGATTTAAAGAGGCCAACCAAGACCAGTTCTGGATTAGAGTAATGCAAGAAGAACTGAACCAGTTCAAGAGATGCAAGGTCTGGAAGCTGGTTCCCAGATCAAGTGGACATAATGTCATTGGAGTCAAGTGGATTTACAAGAATAAACTTGATGAAAATGACATTATAATAAAGAACAAAGCTAGACTGGTGGCCAAGGGTTATAGACAAGAAGAGGGCAATGACTTTGATCAGACATTTGCCCCAGTAGAAAGGTTGGAAGCCATCAGATTGTTCCTTGCACTTGCTATTTTTCAAGGTTTCAAAGTCTTCTAGATGGATGTGAAGTCATCCTTCCTGAATGAAGACTTGAAAGAAGAGGTCTATGTAGAGCAGCCTCCAGGTTTTGTTGATTCTAACTCTCCTGATGCTATTTATAGACTTAGGAAAGCTCTATATGGGCTCAAGCAAGCCCCTAGAGCATGGTATGAGATATTTTCTAGCTTCCTTATTGAGAAAAAATTCTCAAGGGGGAAGATAGACAAGACCCTATTCCTAAAGGAATCTAAGGGCAAGATCATCATAGTCTAGATATATGTTGATGGCATTATCTTTGGATCTACTGATAACTACCTATCCAGGAATTTTGCAAAACTTATGTAAGGGATGTTTGAGATGAGTAGTATGGGTGAACTTAAGTTCTTCTTGGGACTCCAAGTAAGATAGACTGATGATAGTTTGTCTATATCCCAGTTTAAGTTCACTATGGAGTTAATTAGAAAATTTGGTATGGAGACTGTCTCCACCATGAAAACTCTCATGGGGTCAAGTATGCATATAGACAATGATGATGCAGAGAAACCTATTGATCAAACTTTATATAAAGGGATAATTGGCTCCCTTCTATACCTAACAACAAGTAGGCCTGACATCATGCATGCAACATATGTCTATGCTAGGTATCAGGCATGCCACAAAGAATTTCATTACACCGCTTTAAAGAGAATCTTGAGATATCTTAAGGGCACCCCAGATCTTGGTCTATGGTACTCTAAAAATAGGGATTTTGAACTAACAGGCTATTCAAATGAAGACTTTGCAGGCTGCAAGGAGGACAGGAAGAGTACATCAGGATCCTATCAGTTTTTAGGTGGAAGACTTGTTTCCTGGAGCAACAAGAAGTAAACCTGTGTTGCAATCTCAACTACAGAGTCAGAGTACATCTCAGCAGGGAGATGTTGTGCTCAGTTGCTGTGGATCCAGCATCAGCTTCAGGACTATAATATTCAGATTTGTAGAACTCCACTATACCGTGACTCTACTAATGCAATCTCTATAGCTAGGAATCTTGTCTCACACAGTAGGACTAACCACATAGAGATTCCACTTCATTAGGGAACATGTAGAATAGGAGGACATAAGCCTTGAATTTGTCCCCACTAACAAATAAGTGGATGATACCTTCACTAAGCCACTAGATGAAGCCAAGTTCAACACCTTCAAATTTAAATTGGGTATGTTGAACTTAGTTTAGCTTCAGATTTCCCACTACCTTGCCATGATGCAATGTTATTTGTATTGCTAGAAAAGGAGTCCTCAGTGATCAGAAGTCCACAGTATGTTGCTGTTAAGGGGGAGCCAACCCAGCTACTGCAGGAACAAAGTCAACCTCATGCACAGAAGACAGCATTTGACTTAGGGTCATCTGCAATCTGAAAGGGGGAGATGATAGTCATCTCAGAAGAACTCCCTAACTATTCTACAGAAGTCAAAAAGGGGAAGAGATGTCCTTGATCAAGCCAGGAGAAACTTCCAGAGCCAGGGGGAATATGAAGAGAAGGGCTTTGATCAAAGACGAAGAAGCTGTCAACTGTCAAACCAAAGAAGTGCAGCAAGCAAGGGGGAATAAGTGATATCTTTCCTTCTTTTGTTTGCATTATATTCATGTTATTGATGTGTATGACACTGACAAGTGAATTAATCAATGGTTTTGACTTCTTCAAATAGGGAAAGATTGTTGGGTCCATTGATCCCAATATCCCATATTTGAAGAAGTCAAATTGGTCAATGACATACACATAGGTGTGTTTAATGTATGGTCTAGTTCATGCATGCAGGTCAGTCAATCTCTAAGTGATTAGACAGGTTGTCTCAGCACAACCGCTGAGAAGATGCTCTCAGCACAACCGCTGAGATAGCTGTGCAGAAGAAACGCTGAGACAGGAGTTAGTCTCAGCAGTTGTGAAAAACCGCTGAGATAGCTATAAAGAAAAGCCGTTGAGACAGGAGTCAGTCTCAGTTGTAGCGAAGAAACCGCTGAGACGGCTAAGAAGAAGAACCACTGAGAAAGGAGTATTGTGTAACACCTACCCTGTAATGACCATATAATATGATTCCGGCCGGGGCCCCACAATATACAGACGCTAGAGCCTTGGCATTAAAAGATGATATTAAATACACAATCTCAAAATTCAGAATGAAACACAGCGAAAATAAACCAAACAACTAGAAGTTATCCACTACTAAAATAGGAGTAGTGGATAAGGTCTAACATCAACGTACAACAACACTCCTAGGCTACCTCAGCATGCAAGCCGGAATATACCATGGCATTATGGACTTACAACAAATGAGTCCAAACAGAAAGACCATAAGTTCTAACATCAACGTACAAAAACACTCCTAGGCTACCTCGGCATGCAAGCCAGAATATACCAAAACATGAGCATACAATCAAAAGGAAACAAGCTAGAAAGCATATCAAACACTTCATGAGGCTTAGGGATTTTCAGCCGGCGCACTTGCTCCCTCTTGCGATCCTTGCCCTGTACAAATTTGTAGTAACGTGGGTCAGCAAAGGCTGACCTCTACTGTGTAGCCAACACATCTCCTCTCGGCCGCCCCTAATGGACCCCGGGGTACTTCTCCAACCTGTAAGTCAGCACTTTGTATACCATATACATAAACATGTAAAGCTTTTAAACAGGTTTGAATGTCTCATACAACAATCACGTTTTCTATGTTGAGCACAGAACAAAAGGGGGCTTACTATGCAACATATATGCAAATCCGGGCTTCGCCCAAGGCACCCTATAGCGTATGCAACTAGCACATCATCATATCAATTGGGCACTTCCATTTCCCCATTGGCGTAAAGACACAAACAAAAGGGGACTACAATGCCCCTAACACCCCAAAAGCCGTTACACGGAAATCTTGCCAAGGCCCCACCCGCACATGGGTCTTAAACCCGGGCTTGCCTGCAAATTCTGACTTCTCGCGTCAGGATTCCGTCTCACATCCAAACCGATTATAAGAACCCTTGCTGTACCCCACCCGCTCATGGCTTCATTGCCCGGGCTTGCCCTACGCTTGGCGTTCTCGTTAGTCTCACAAAAGGGGACTAGTCTCGTCGGGACACTCTCCCCACAGGACTTGCACGTCATGGGATAGTTAGCTGATCACTGAGACATAACCACGCCTTAGCATAACACAACCATATCTTTCTCACCGTAATCCACCATTTGTACTGCAACGTTCCCGCGCACCAAGGAAACCATCTACCGCCAATGCGGAGCTAACCTTGTCCGGTTCCGGCTACATGTACGCACTCAAGAAAAGGGGGGAACACATACATCACAATAGCATCTTGCCGCAACAGATTTCTACCGAATCCTTAAGGCTCGCTATGCAACATCACCAAGTCGGACTAACGGTCGCGACTACGGCTTCACCCACAATGCCTAATCCACTAACAGAGCGGATCTCTAATGCAAAATCATGCCGGGGATGGACACAATCGACCCGGAGGTTCCTCTTGAACCATGGCAACCCAAACCCCTCTCATTTGAGAGATCTAGATCCCAAAACTGAAAAGAAGAGATGCTAAGTATGCATCCTAAAAACCAAGAGGAGAAGTGTCGTTACCTTACGACCCCTCTTCCTAGCCATGGATAAACTTAGTCAGATGAACACCACCGCAACGGTCTTGCCTTGCGGATCTAGACTCTGCTCGAGAAACGGGGCTCTGAAGCTTCTCTAGTGATCGGAGTTGACCTCCTCCTTCTTCCTCACTCTCCCCTCTCTCTAAACCTTGGAAAGAGAAAGCTCCAAGTGCAAAGGGTTTGAAAACCCTATTCCCGGCCAAATACCAGCAGGGGAGAGCCTGAGCCATCAGATCCTAATTGAAGGAAACAAACGGCGACGATTCACCCTGAAAAAGAACTTCATGGGCCAAACACGGCTTACGACACACCCGCATCCAAGGCCGTGTTCCCTCACTCGCCGTCAAACCAGAAATTACAGAATAGGACACGACCTGTGACATGGCTTGGGACACGCCCGTGTCTCAAGTGACACACCCGTGTCATGGGCCATGTACCTCAATCGACACAGGACCGAAACGTCCCGAACAGGACACGGCCATGTGACACGCCCGTGTCACATGCCGTATTCTAGACACGCCCTAGGACATGCCCGTGTCCCAGGCCGTGTAATAACCTCAGCACAACTCGCCAAACTTCCCGAGCAGGATACGACCTATGATACGCCTGTGTCTCAGGCCGTGTGCCCTGTCTCAACGCTCGTCGACTGAAATTCGTCGACCTCTCGGAAAAATGTCGACCTCGGGCATGACACGCCCTGTAACACTCCCGTGTCACAGGCCGTGCCAGCCTATTCAGAACCCAACTTGGACTAAAATCGCCATCCGTTCCTCTTTTAAGTTTCGGGGCGTTACATATTGTCTCAGCAGCCATGATGAAGAAGCAGGAAAAATCAGCTGAGATAAGTGTTGTCTCAGCACAACCGCTGGGACAGAAGACTGTCTAAGGCTAACCGCTGAGACAAGTGTTGAAGATGAAGAACCGCTGAGACAAAGTCAGCTCTTCGGGATTTTCTCTAAGTCCATAAGGGGTGACGTCAGGTGACACCACCAGAAGTCAACAAGTCAACACAATTCAAAGCAGTTACAGGAAAGCTACAGTAAGCGATGGAAGCTACTATTTGTCTTCTTCTGAGCGATGTGGCGCTCATCCTCCATGGCGGGCCCCACAGAATAAGATATAGCGTTGATCCTCCAAGCATTATAAAAAGGAAAAGTTTAACTTGGAAAATTTAATCTTTTAGGTTTTCGAAAATGCAAAGGCGGCTGGTCTTCATCGTCTTCCTCGACTAGCGTGAAGGTGCAGTCCTTCTTTGAAAGCCTGGAGGATATGCAAGTTAGCTGAAGCTTCTTCTTCAACTTCAGCAGGATCAGAATTATAGTTCTGAAAAGGAAAAGGAAGTTGTTCCTTCTGGTTCAGCGGAAAAAGGGGTAGCTGATTCTTCTGATTCAGCAAGTAAAAGGTAGCGGGTTGAAGAGCTTTTTTCCTTCATCAGCAGGTAGGCTGGACTGATATGTGCTCAGTCTTGCAAGGTAGACTTAGAGATATATCTCTGAGTCATTTCTTAATCAAAATCTTTTAATTAACCTATAGGATTCAGGTTTCCTGAATCTGAGTGTATGCCAGATTTACTTAGGATGAGTGTTAGATCAGTTCTGATCTAAGTAGTAGGAACTCTTGTAGTTCTGATGTAGGTGATTTATTAATCACTGAGTTATAGGATCCAAGCATGGATCTGAGCTGTAGGGCTATCCTCACAGCCTAAGAGTAGGGCCTTGGTGCCTGAGGTAGGTGACTATTTAGTCACTGAGTTGTAGGGATATTGCCTGAGTTATAGGTCTTGGAGGAGACTGAGTGTAGGTGCCTGGATTGGCACTGAGGTAGGAACCCAGCTGGGTACTGAGCTGTAGGAGTGCTACAACACTCTGAGAGTAGGGCTGTGTGCTTAAATTTGTAGGGCTGGGAAGCCTGAGCTGTAGTCCTTCTTGTTAAGGCTGAGGTAGGTGGCTTGTGGTCCACTGAGAGTAGGAGCACTGTAGAGCTCTGAGTGTAGGAACACTTTGTGATCTGAGGTAGGTGTTGTTGGAACCTCTAGTTGAATTTGGGCTAGGTTCACTGAGTTAGGATATGACCCAATATGTATAGATCAGGGTCATAGGTGTGTCTTAGAGTCTAGGGCAAGTCCTTAGAGTCAACAGTACAAAGGACCATCCTCCATCACTGCTAGAGACTCAAGACTTAGAGAAATCAAGATTTAGAGAAAGAGATCTACGTTCGTCGATCTCAGGTCGACGATAGTCGTACTCAGCTCGACTATCTCAGAGATAAACTTCTCTGAACAGAGTTCGGCGATCTCTATTCACAGGTCGACTAATATGTCATCTCTCAATGCCAAAGATCACTCAGCACCAAAATGAACTCAACGACATACTTCACTCAAATCCAAAGCAGATCTTCAGGTCGACGAAAGCTGTTCTCAGCTCGACGAACATAGAGCACAGATCAAGAAGATTTCGTCTAGCAGCAGTCATGTTGGAACACCCTATTACTAATTTGGGTAAGGATCACTATGCTTGTCTTAGGAATCCCAGTTGACCTAGTTGTATAGTTGAGAAGGTCAACTTTAGAATGAGTCTAGGGCTTAGAACTTAGGTTTGGAGCTGCCCCCAGGATTATTCCAAGATCAAGGTTGAAGAGCTAAGTCTAAGGCAATTTTCGTCGAGCTCAGGTCGACGAATCGTCGAACTCCGGTCGACGAATCGTCGAACTCCGTTCGACGCTCTCTGAGCTCAACTTCTATAAATCGTCGAACTCCGGTCGACGATCTTCGAGCTCAGATCGACTATCTGCTTTTAGCTAGCTTCTGCTTAGTCGTCGAACTCCCCTCGACTATCTTCTAGCTCAGTTCGACGATCCCTCCTTCAAGTTATTTCTCAGGTCTCTGAGCTCGGTTCGACGATCGTCGAGCTCAGATCGACGTTTTCTGTCTGCTTGTCCATTTCATCTCTGAGCTCAGTTCGACGATCGTAGATCTCAGATCGACGTTTTCTTTGGAGAGATCGACGCTTTCAGGAATTCAAATGCTGCTGTTCTTTGGGATGTTTTTGAATATTATCAGCATTTATGTCAGAAGATCTCCCAGCCGTTTGTCTTTATTCTGGATCAAGTTTCAAAGAATTATTCAGAGAATGTTTGCTGGACTTTCCTCTAGAAGACAAGACCATTTTTGGAAGACATTTATGACTCCCAACGGCTAATTTTGGACAAGGAAACGTCAGAAAGTTTTAATTCCTTTCTTCTGTGTTATTAAGATATACAGAATACACAAAAAAAGATACAGAGATTGACAAGAAAAGAAGTGAACACACAGAATAGAGAATACTGATAGTAGAAGAACAACAGAAGAACTATGACTCCAAAAATCTTCTTGCTGACTGAAAAGTGTTCACAATCTCATCTCAGAACTCCAGACACCTTATTTTCAGCCCTCTTGCTGAAACCATCCTGTGCTGGAGATCAAAGTTCTGAAGACCTATCACCCTAGAGCAAAGCTTCTTTTCCTGAACCTTTCTACATCTCAGGGGGAGCTTTGACATCATCAATCCACTTGTGCTTCTCTCATTTGATTGAGAACAGAGAAGACACCCTTCACTCTTATTTTTCTTTTCCTGCTGTAAAAGGGTTCTTGAACTCCCTTCAAAAGATCTGTCTGGTTCTGAGAGCCTTGTCAAAACTCAGTGGTGGCAAGACACCTTATCAAAAAATCTAGTTTTGGTTTTTGGGCACCTTATCAAAAGCTCATTGGTGTCAGGACACCTGATCAACTCATCCTGAGTGGATTCCTACCAAGGGTGCTAGAAGAGTGGATGTACCCAGGTTTTTGGGGAACCACTATAATTCCTTGTGTCTTCTGGTTTGTTTGTGTGGTTTGTCTGCTGTGTGCTGTGCTCTTTACTTCTTGGTTTTCAATCTCTTACTAGCACTCTACACTATATCATAAATTGAATTTTAAATGTGCTGTTTATTTCAACTGTGAAAAATTATTTTAAAATACTCTATTCACCCCCCCTCTAGAGTTGAGATAGATCTTAGCCTCACTTTCAATTGGTATCAGAGGCAGGTTAGTTGCTCATACAGGCTAACACCTGAACCAAAAGATCCTTGATAAGATCAATCTCTTAAGGGGATTATTTTCTATACATCTACCTTTTTATTTAAAGACATGGCACAGAACAAAGATTATGCAAGCACCAGACCACCAGTGTGCAACCTTTCTAAGTTTGCACTCTGGAAGGCAAGGATTAGATTATACATGAATTCTATTGATGAAGACATTTTCAATTCTGTCTTGACAGCTTGTCCAACTCCACCAGCAAGCTCAAGCACAAATGCTGTTCCACCTCCTTCTGGAACAGATGCAGATATAAAGAAGTGGAAGACTGCAGATGCTAAGGCTATGAACATCTTAGCCCAAACAATGTCTGATGAAATCTTTCAGAAGGTAGCTGAATGCCACTCAGCCAAAGAAATCTGGGACAAACTCTCTGAAATTGTCTCAGGATCTGCTGATGAAAGGAAAGATAGAAGATCTCTTCTAATAAGCCAATATGAGAACTTCAAAAAGGGAGAAGCTGAATCAGTGGCTGACATGTACAATAGACTAAGTCTAATTGTCAATGAGCTAAAAACCCTAGACAAAGAAATCTCACTGACTGAGCTGAATGACAAAATCCTGATGTGCTTCCCCAGCACTTGGGATTCAAGAATCTGGCCAATCAAGGATGCCAGAAGTTTAAATGAGATTACTACTGAAGCTCTCCTGGGCAAGCTCAAATCCTATGAGCTGCTCATTAAAAATAGAGAAGAAGAACAAAAGGCTATCTCTCCAGCTACAAGAAAAGAAAAGACCATAGCCTTCAAAGCTGCAGAAGAGGAGCCTGAAGATAAAGCTACAGGAAATGATGAGCTCATAAGTCTACTGGCCAAAAGATTCTACAAGATGGCCAGAAAAGACTTCAGAAAGAGACCATACAAGGGTCATGATAAACCAAGGTATGATAAATCAAATAACAATAAAGAAATCATATGCTTTGGTTGCAGGAAACCAGGCCACATTGTGCCTGACTGTCCAGAAAACAAGAATAAGGACAAAAGGGAGAGAAGAGAAAGAAGAAAAGAAAAGGATTACAAGAAGAATAGCTCAGACAAAGCCTCCTCCAGCAAAAACAAACATACAAGGAAGGGCTTTGTTGCTGAGACATGGAGTGAGACTGAAGAGGAATCTGAAGCCTCATCTAGCTCCAATGATGATGAGGATGATGCAGATGAAAAAGAATTTTGCATGATGGCTATCAATGCATCACAGCAAAACTCTGATGAAGAATCAGATTCAGATTCATAAAGTCAACCAGATGAGGATCAGGTAATCAACTCTTTTGATTTCAATTCTGAGGACTTCAAAGATGAATTTAAGACACTGTGTCTAGATCTATTAAAATCTGAGAAGGAGATAATCTCTCTCAGGAATCAATTATCTGAGCACAGTGTCCTAAACTCAAAGAACCTCAAACTCTCTAAGGAGTTAGAATGCTGTAGGGAGGAGATAGCCTCACTGAAAAGTGAACTATCAAAGGCCAAAAAGTTTGAAGAATCCCTAAATGGGAGAAGTATCAGACTAATGGACATCACAAGCATAGTGAACTCTAGATTTAACAGCACACTAGGCTTGGGTGCCTCATCCAGCCAACCTATAATTTTGACAACTCCAATCAAGTTTGTCTCTGACAAAGGAAAGGGAGTAATAGAGGTACCCAGGAAGAATGCAGATCTGTCAGAGAAGATTTCAGTTCAACAGATGGCATCGAGCAGAGCTCGACGATCGTCGAACAGAGCTCGACGATCTAACTACAGATCGTCGACCTCAGCTCGACGATATCCAAACTCTGAACTTCAGCATAATCGATCTTCGAACGGAGATCGACGATCTGACCCAAGATCGTCGACCTCAGTTCGACGATCGTCGAACAGAGTTCAGGATTGTGAACACACCTTCAATGGCACATTCAGATTCCATCCTAGAAGTTCCACATCCCAAGGCTTTAATCCTTATACTGAATGGATAGTACCTCCTAGGAGATACCATCCTGAAGGTTATAAGGATCAACCTGGGATGTCCTTTATTTCAGAATTCAAGGGATATCAACCTAGGCCCAAGGTTAACTGGGTCAAAAACAAATAAGCTGTTTTTGTGTAGGTGAAGACCTATCCAGCATTAAACCATCAATAGTATCTGGATAGTGGGTGCTCAAAGCACATGACAGGGGACAAGGACAACTTCACTTCCTTCAAAGCCAAGCTTGGACCCAAAGTAATTTTTGGAGACTCAAGCTTTGGAACTACAAAAGGATATGGTGCAGTCAAAATTGGTCCAGTCATATTCAAGAAGGTGGCATATGTTGAAGGACTCAAGCACAACTTGATAAGTATCAGTCAACTGTGTGATGAAGGATATCAAGTGACTTTCAACAAAGCCATATGCAAGGTCAAGTCAGAGGACAACACAACTGTGTTGACAGGTAACAGAAGAGGTAACATTTATTTAGTGGATTTTCATTCACCTATAGTAGATATTTGCCTGTTCAATTCCATTTCAAATTCTAATATTTTATGGCAAAAGAGACTAGGGCATATTAACCTTAGAACCATTGCTAAGCTATCTAAAGACAACCTTGTTAAAGGACTACCTTCTGGTCCCTACAAGAAGGAAGGACTTTGCAAGGCTTGTCAATTAGGCAAGCAAACTAAAAGTTGTTTTAAATCAATTAATAAGAGTGATTCACCTAGGATTTTGTACCTGTTGCACATGGATCTTTTTGGACCCATATCTGTGCAAAGCCTAGGAGGGAAGTCCTATACCTTAGTGGTTGTAGATGACTTCTCAAGATTCACTTGGGTATTTTTTCTGAGGAAGAAGTCTGATAACTTCAAGTGTTTGACAGATTTTCTCAAATGCATTCAGATTGAGTTCAACACTCACATTGCCCTGATCAGAAGTGATCATGGGACAGAGTTTGATTCTCTTCTCATGCAAGAGTTCTGTCAGAGTGAAGGGATCAGGCACACTTTCTCAGCTCCTAGAACTCCTCAACAAAATGGGGTAGCTGAAAGGAAAAATAGAACACTCATTGAATCTGCAACTACATTATTGGCAGATGCTCACCTACCTCTGTTCTTTTGGGCTGAGGCAATGAACACCTCCAACTATGTGTTGAACAGAAGCCTGATACACAAACTGAAGGGCAAGACTCCCTATGAATTGCTCAAAGGGAAGAAACCTAAAATAGGCTATTTTAAAGTTTTTGGTTGCACTTGTTTTATTCATAATAATGACAAGAAATATCTAGCAAAATTCCAAGCTAAAGCTGATGAAGGAGTGTTTCTGGGATACTCCATGATCAGCAAGGCCTATAGGGTTTATAATAAATCTTCCTGTAAAATTGAAGAATCTGTTCATATTATTTTTGATGAAGCTAACATATCTTTCAAGGAGAAGAATGCTTCTACCATAGAACCTCTGCAGGTACAGTCTCTAGCTGAAGACTTGAACAAACTGCAAGTTGCTGAAAAGAATGAGAGCAGTGATGATGAAGAAGAAGTTCAACATCTTGAAGAAAATCTTCCTGAAGAGCCAGTTGTTGTTCCACTAGGGGAGACAACAACACAGGCTGGTGAACAATCAACACTCCCTGTTGACTTAGTAACAACAAGAGATCATCCAATCACCCAAGTAATTGGAGAGATCTCAGCTGGTGTGCAAACTAGAAGTCAGGTCAACCAGAACCTGATGCACACTTGCTTCCTATCTCAAATTGAGCCTCAATCTATTCAAGATGCAGAGCAAGATCCACATTAGATCATTGCAATGCAAGAGGAGTTGCATCAATTTGAAAGGAACAAGGTTTGGGAACTAGTGCCTAAGCCAAAGGATCATCCCATTGTTGGAACAAAGTGGGTATTCAGGAATAAGCTGGATGATCAAGGAGTTATAGTCAGAAACAAGGCAAGGCTAGTTGCTCAAGGGTACTCTCAACAAGAAGGAATAGACTATGATCAGACATTTGCACCAGTTGCAAGGTTGGAAGCCATCAGAATATTCCTAGCCTATGCTGCTCACAAAGGTTTCAAAGTGTATCAAATGGATGTAAAGAGTGCATTTCTCAATGGGGACATCAAAGAGGAAGTCTATGTTAGACAACCTCCAGGTTTTATCTCTCTAACTCACCCTGATTATGTTTTCAAATTACATAAAGCATTATCTGGTCTCAAGCAAGCTCCTAGAGCATGGTATGAGACCCTAGCATGCTTTCTTCTGGAAAATGATTTTGTTAGGGGGAGAGTAGACCAAACTCTTTTTATTAGAACCCATAAGTCCCACACCCTACTAGTGCAAATTTATGTAGATGACATTATTTTTGGTTCTACTGATTCAAAATTGTGCAAAAAGTTTTCCAAGCTTATGCACTCTAAATTTGAAATGAGTAGCATGGGTGAGCTGTCCTTCTTCTTAGGACTGCAAGTCAAGCAACAAGCTGAAGGCATATTTATTTCTCAAACCAAGTATGCAAAAGAACTGGTTAAGAAATTTGGTATGTCTGATGCATCATGTATGAAAACACCCATGCCCTCAAATGCTGTAGTAGATGCTGATGAACATGGGAAACCTGTTGATCAGACAACATATAGAGCAATAATTGGCTCTTTATTATACCTTACAGCTAGTAGGCCTGATATAATGTTTGCCACATGTATTTGTGCTAGATTCCAAGTTAGCCCTAGAGAGTCACATTTAATCTTAGTTAAGAGAATTCTTAGGTATGTAAAAAGTTGTCCAAATCTAGGTCTTTGGTATCCAAAAGATTCAGCATTTGATTTAACTGGATTCTCAGATGCTGATTATGCTGGATGCAGAATAGACAGGAAAAGCACCAGTGGAACATATCAGTTCCTTGGTGACAGACTTGTCTCCTGGTTCTGTAAGAAGCAAACATCTGTGTCAACCTCAACTGCTGAAGCTGAGTATATGGCTGCAGGCAGTTGCTGTTCACAAATATTGTGGATACAGAATCAGCTCTTAGACTATGGCTACAACTTAGAGAAGTCTAAAATTTTCTGTGATAATACTAGTGCTATCTCTATAGCTCAAAATCCAGTCCTCCATAGTAGGACAAAACACATAGAAATTAGGCATCATTTTCTAAGAGATAATGTAGAGAAAAATTAAATTGAACTTCAATATATTCCTACTGATTTGCAAAGGGGAGATATTTTCACCAAACCTTTGGATGAAAAGAAACACAGTTTCTTCCTAAATCAGTTAGGCATGTTAGATGGAGGAAGCCTTAATTAAATTACAAGATTTTGAAAAGCTAAAACAGACCAAGACTAGGCCAAAAATCTTTCTTCTTTTGTGTCTGTAGAATGAGTTCAGACTCTGAACTGCGTTCGACGTTTTCCCCAAAATCGTCGAACAGAGATCGACGATTTTCCAAAAATCGTCGACCTGAGATCGACGCTTTTGCAGTCGTCGATCTGAGTTCAGAGCCCTCGCTAGAACTAGGCTTTCTCTCTTTCTGATCAGAGGCCGTCGAGCTGAGCTCGACGTTTTTCAACATCGTCGAACTAAGATCGCCGATTTTGAAGACTCTTCAGATTCCCTCTGTAGCCCAAGTCGTCGAGCTAAGCTCGACGTTTCGTCAAGCTGAGCTCAACGATCTTCCTTTTCGCCGTCGAACCCTAATATAAAATCTTTCTTTCAGCCGTCCTTCTCCTTTTGCGCTTTCATACTCTGCAACTTCCTTTCTTTTCCCTCCAAATTCTCTACGCTTGGTCGTTTTTGGTTTTCTGTTGCAGGTGAATATGGCTGAATCAAGTGCTGCTATTGCTAAGATGAAGTTCGACACAGGCTTTGACATCGACATAAACTCCTTCGACGGAAGCGACCAGCGCTTCAAGGACATCCTAAACTTATTCAGAGAACAACAGCTGACTCTAATAATGACTACAAGGATGAAGATCGCCTCAGAAGAAATTAAAGAATGGTGTTATACCGCAACAGACGAGACTGAGAATTCTGTTGTCGGCACCATTAAGGGGACTCAGGTATTTCTAACCCCGGCTCTTTTAACAGAAGTTTTTCAACTCAGTACTGGAGAAGACTCCATTGAACTGTCTGGAGAGGAGTATGACTCCATGCTGGATAGGATGGGTCACAATGCAGTCAACCCTAATAAGCTACTGAAGAAAAATCTGGCAATAGAATTTCAATTCCTGGCTGATGTAGTTGGGAAGGTGCTGTTAGCCAAGCATTCAGCCCATGACACCATTTCCAGATATCAGTTCTGCCTGATGGGAGCCTTATTAGATAAGAAACACCTGGACTGGGGCTCCATCTTCTTCACCCTGATTAAGAAGAAGATCAACAAGAATGCAGTTAGTTTTGGAAGAATCTTAGGGGTCTTTCTGCACAACAGGTGCCCTGACCTATTAACCTCCTCTGGCATGTTTATCAATGCATCCAAGAGGCTTTCCTGTGCCCTCTTCAGTAAATGGGACAGGCAGATCATAAACCCCTCCAGGGCTGCTACACCACTTCATTCAGGCACAAGGACTATCTTAGTCACTCCTCCAGCAGAAGAGCTGCCTGTTTCTTCCCCTCCTCCAGCCATATCCACCCAAGCCGTCACCTCCTCACCACCAGTCACCACCATAAGCATCTCATCCCCAATTACCATTTCCTCACCTATGTCATCCCCTCCTCTATCCACCTCAGAGGAATTCCATCCTCTCTTTTCCTATTCAACCTTCACCCTACCATCCTTCTCACTTGTTGATGATTCCTTCATGGATGATTCACCCTCTACTCCTCCTGAGCCACCCTCAACTTCCTCCTTTCAACAAATGCTCCATGACATTCTCACTCAACCCTCCTTCACACCATCTCTTACTTCCCCTATCTCCACCTCAACCTCCTCTATCTCCATAATTCCATCTTCTGAACCAACCATTCCCTCTCCACCTTTCTCCACATTTTCAGTTTCAGCCACCATCCCTTCATCCACCATTGCCTCTACCTCTGCTCAAGCCCCACTTGAGCATGTGGATCTTCCTAGTTTGGCAGATAGGCTGTATGAGTTGCTAGCTCCCAAGCTGACATCTCTACTGGAGTCTTCCCTGGCTCCACTCCTGAAGCAAGTACAGGAGCTGTCTACCAAGCTTGCCTCCATTTCCTCCTCCCTGGTTATCCCATCTTCTGTGTGCCTTGATTCACCTCTCTCTGAACCAAGGCAGGGGGAGATGCCTTATGAAGAAGTGGATGTGCCAGCTGCTGATATTATGTCTGCTCCAGCTCCAGCTCTTGGATGTGCTTTTGCACTGAATCTGCAGAGGCTGCTATCTATATTTGATACAGTCCATTTCAGCTGTCTGCCTGCAACTCCTGCTGAAGATTTGTCTAAGGCCATTGTGCCTGTATTTACCTGTGATCCCAGCCATATTGATTCCTACATCAAGTCCTGGAAGGCTGTGGATATCTCTGTTGCTGCTACTAAGGCCACTGTGCCTCCTTCTGTTGAAATTGCTGCTGCTGCTACTGCTGACATAGAAATGATTCCAGCAACTGATGCTGATGAAATTGTTGCTCCTGCTCTAGTGTCTGCTCCTGTTTCTGCCTGCTCTGCTGCTGCTCTCTCTCCTCCTGCTCCTGCTGTTTCTGCAAAACTTAAAGCTCAAGAAGAGCTTATCAGAAGAATTGATGATCTGTATGATCAACCTCAAAGTTCTGAGAGTGACCAATACAGGACTGATTCTGATGATTCTGCTAGCACTATTGCCAAGAAGAGAAAAGCCAGAAGTAAAGCAATGATGTCAGTCCCTCCTGCCAAAGCCAAAGACTCTAATGATATTCCATACTACATCCTGCATGACTGCCCCATCTCTGAGCCTTGGATGCAATATTCCAAAAATCAACTGAAAGCTATGAAGAAGAAGAGGAAGCTTGACAAATATGAAAAAGGATCTTCTCAATTTCAGCCTCCTCCTCCTCCTCCAGATTCTGGCTCAGGTTTAGCCCCTCAAGCTCCAGTTTCCAGACACAGTTCTTCCCAGTATTATCAAAGATCATATCAAAGGGGACAGCATCAAAGGGGATATCAATCCAGAAGAGATCAATCTAGAGGAAGCCAGAGAGGGCATAGATTTCATCCAAGAGAAGGACAAGGTCACTCTGACCCCTCTTCAGGTCCTTTTCCTTACAAGCTGAAAGATCCAATTGTCTCCAGGACTCCTTCTACTGTTTCTGAAATCATCAACAGATATGAACCTCCTATTCCTTTTGAAGATCCCGAGAACAACCATGTATCCTGGACAGCCAGAATGAAAGAATTGGCTGCCCTTGATCAAATAAAAAAGGCCAGAGAACAAGGCAAGGATACTTCAAACATAACTACCTTATCAGAGCAGAGAAAGAAAGAACTGGAAAGATATGCATCAAGGAAATTTTTCAATCCAGAAGACTATATGAAGCTGCACCCTGAGGCTGTTGTTCCAAGGCCCAAATCTCAAACTTCTCTAGGTGCAGAGGATGACAGAAGGTCAAAGAAAGAAAGTCAGAATCCAAATAGAGAAATTTTATTTAAAATGGGATCTGAAAGGAAATGAACTGTGTAAGCTAAACATTTCATCCATCTTTGGACATTTGCTGCTATTTATCTTCGCTGCAATTTTGTATTAGCTTCTGTTTTGTTGTATGCTTTTCATTTCCTATGATTGTCTGTAAATAGTAATCCTAACCCAAATAGGGGGAGATTGTTGGAACACCCTATTACTAATTTGGGTAAGGATCACTATGCTTGTCTTAGGAATCCCAGTTGACCTAGTTGTATAGTTGAGAAGGTCAACTTTAGAATGAGTCTAGGGCTTAGAACTTAGGTTTGGAGCTGCCCCCAGGATTATTCCAAGATCAAGGTTGAAGAACTAAGTCTAAGGCAATTTTCGTCGAGCTCAGGTCGACGAATCGTCGAACTCCGGTCGACGAATCGTCGAACTCCGTTCGACGCTCTCTGAGCTCAACTTCTATAAATCGTCGAACTCCGGTCGACGATCTTCGAGCTCAGATCGACTATCTGCTTTTAGCTAGCTTCTGCTTAGTCGTCGAACTCCCCTCGACTATCTTCTAGCTCAGTTCGACGATCCCTACTTCAAGTTATTTATCAGGTCTCTGAGCTCGGTTCGACGATCGTCGAGCTCAGATCGACGTTTTCTGTCTGCTTGTCCATTTCATCTCTGAGCTCAGTTCGACGATCGTAGAGCTCAGATCGACGTTTTCTTTGGAGAGATCGACGCTTTCAGGAATTCAAATGATGCTGTTCTTTGGAATGTTTTTGAATATTATCAGCATTTATGTCAGAAGATCTCCCAGCCGTTTGTCTTTATTCTGGATCAAGTTTCAAAGAATTATTCAGAGAATGTTTGCTGGACTTTCCTCTAGAAGACAAGACCATTTTTGGAAGACATTTATGACTCCCAACGGCTAATTTTGGACAAGGAAACGTCAGAAAGTTTTAATTCCTTTCTTCTGTGTTATTAAGATATACAGAATACACAAAAAAAGATACAGAGATTGACAAGAAAAGAAGTGAACACACAGAATAGAGAATACTGATAGCAGAAGAACAACAGAAGAACTGTGACTCCAAAAATCTTCTTGCTGACTGAAAAGTGTTCACAATCTCATCTCAGAACTCCAGACACCTTATTTTCAGCCCTCTTGCTGAAACCATCCTGTGCTGGAGATCAAAGTTCTGAAGACCTATCACCCTAGAGCAAAGCTTCTTTTCCTGAACCTTTCTACATCTCAGGGGGAGCTTTGACATCATCAATCCACTTGTGCTTCTCTCATTTGATTGAGAACAGAGAAGACACCCTTCACTCTTATTTTTCTTTTCCTGCTGTAAAAGGGTTCTTGAACTTCCTTCAAAAGTTCTGTCTGGTTCTGAGAGCCTTGTCAAAACTCAGTGGTGGCAAGACACCTTATCAAAAATCTAGTTTTGGTTTTTGGGCACCTTATCAAAAGCTCATTGGTGTCAGGACACCTGATCAACTCATCCTGAGTGGATTCCTACCAAGGGTGGTAGAAGAGTGGATGTACCCAGGTTTTTGGGGAACCACTATAATTCCTTGTGTCTTCTGGTTTGTTTGTGTGATTTGTCTGCTATGTGATGTGCTCTTTACTTCTTGGTTTTCAATCTCTTACTAGCACTCTACACTATATCATAAATTGAATTTTAAATGTGCTGTTTATTTCAACTGTGAAAAATTATTTTAAAATACTCTATTCACCCCCCCCTCTAGAGTTGAGATAGATCTTAGCCTCACTTTCAAGTCAGCTATTCAGAGTTCGATGATCTTGTAACTCAGCTCGACGAACAGCAATACTTAGCTCGACGAACTATGAACTCAGCTCGACGAATTCTGTCTTCAGGTCGACGATTCCAGACCAAGTTATTTCCTTCCTTCTGTTTCGATTTTAGTGCAGTAATTCCTGTGTAATTAATGCTCTAACATCCTCTGAATATTACCGTTAGACAGAGCATTAATTACGGTCTTCATTAGGATTATTGTCTGCCATATTTTCAATGAAACAGTTGGGGAAAGTAATCAATGCCGTATAATTCTCAACGTCAACAGCATTGATTACAGGAGTAATTCAAAATTTTCAAATGGTCGTCGACAAAAGAAAAAAAGAGGTGGTGATTCTGCCAGACGACGATATACACGACATCAACAGAATACAGAGAAAGAGAGAAAAATCTTCATCTTCTTCATCTGTCATCAATCTGCTCCAAGGCTTCAAAAAGAAAAACACACTTATCATTCTAGAAGTCTGTTGTAGAGAAATCATCAAAGCTGAAAGCCTACACCCTTGAACATAGCTTCCACTCCTGAACCATAAAAGATCTCAGGGGGAGCTTTGATAACAACTAAGAATCCACAAAGTCTTCTCATTTTGATTTGAGAAAAGAAGACTTACATCACTCTCTCATTCCCACCTCTGTACAGGGTTTTAATTCCCTTCAAAATTATTATGGTTGCAAGTCTCCTTCCAAAAGACTTGAGGTTTGGTTTTTGAGCACCTGATCAAAAGCTCATTGGTGACAGTCACCTGATCAAAACCTGTAGTGGATTCCTACCAAGGGTGGTAGAAGAGTGGATGTACCCAGTTTGGGGAACCACTATAAATTCCTTGTGTTGTCTGATTGCTCTTTATTTTCTGTTCTTGCTGTGGCTGTGTTAGTTAGATATTCTATGATCTTTGATTTACTTTAATATGTGTTAGTTAGATATAGTTGTTAAAGGTAAAGATAGTGCACTGTTAGAACAAAGAAAATTTTTAAAAACACACAGACATACTCTATTCACCCCCCCTCTAAAGTATATCAGATCTAACCCTAACTTTCAATTGGTATCAGAGGAGGTTCTTTTGGTTGTACAAGCTAACCCTTGAACCAAAGATCCCAAGTTAGATCTGTTCTATTACATCTTCTAGATCTATACAGCATGGCACAGAACAAAGAGTATGTAAGCACCAGACCTCCAGTGTGTAACTTGTCCATGTTCACACTCTGGAAGACAAGAATCAGTCTCTACATGAATTCTATTGATGAGGATATATTTAATTCCATCTTAACAGGACCACCAGCTCCAGTGGCTTCAACCCCATCAACTTCAACAGACATGAGTGCAGTCCCACCCACTGGATGGACAGAAATGCACAGAGAAATGCAAAGATAGCTGATGCCAGAGCCATGAACATATTGGCTCAAACAATGTCAGATGAGATATTTCAAAAGGTTGCTGAGTGCCCATCAGCCAAGGCCATTTGGGACTCCCTGAACCAGATGGTGGCTGGATCAGCAGATGAGAGGAAGGATAGAAGATCCAACCTCATCACTCAATATGAAAACTTCAAAAAGGATGAAGCTGAAATAGTGGAAGTGATGTACAACAGACTCAGCTCCATTATCAGTGATCTAAGGACTCTAGATAAAGAAATCACTTTGACTGAAGTGAATGACAAGATCCTCATGTGCTTCCCCAGCACATGAGACTCAAGAATCTGGCCCATCAGAGAAGCCAGAAGCACAACAGAGATCTCAACTGAAGCACTACTAGGAAAGCTAAAGTCCTATGAGCAGCTGATAAAATCAAGGGAAGCAGTAGCTGAAGTCAAGACTCCTACACCAACTAGGAAAGAGCACAACATAGCTTTCAAAGCTGCATGAGACTCTGAAGTCATTCCTGTGAATGAAGAATTGATGAGTCTCGTTGCCAAGAGATTATTTAAGATGGCTAGAAAAGATTTCAGAAGGAAACCATCCAAGTATGAAGACAAGCCAAGGTATGACAAAACACCATCTAAAGAAGTAGTGTGCTTTGGCTGCAGGAAACCTGGGCATTTCATCTCTGAGTGCCAGAAGTTCAGAAGAAGGATAGAAGAAAGGAGGGTGACTCAAGGAAGGGTCACTACAACAAACCTTCTTAGAGCAAGCACAAGAGGAAGGACAAGGTCTTTGTTGCTGAGTCATGGAGTGACATTGAAGAAGAGTCAACCTCCTCCAGCTCTAGTGAGGATGAAGAAGAGCAGAAGGCCAAAGAGGTTTGCCTCATGGATATTGAGGCAGGCAGTAGCAGATCAGATGCTACTGAGTCTGAAGATGAAGAGCTCTTATCAGCTGAGGATCAGGTATTAGCCTCTTATGATTTTGAATCAGAGGAATTCAAATCTGAATTTAAACTATTATGTTTAGACCCAATAGGATCTGAGAAGGAAATCAAACTTCTCAATGAAAAACTATTAGAACAAGAAAGAGTCATTGCTGATAATGAAAAATTAACTGAAGAATTAGACCTAGCTAATCAACAAATAATGTTCCTAAAATCTGAATTAAGTAAGGCTAAGGAACTATAAGAAACCTTAAATGATAGAAGTTTACAACTGATAGACATAACTAGCAAAGTCAATACAAGATCCAGTAATAACAAATTAGGACTAGGAGCCTCATCTAGTGAACCAATCCTTATTCAGAAAAATCAACTATCAAAACTCATAAGTTTTATTTCTGAAAATGGTAAGAAAAATACTGAACAGGTAGAGAGGGTTAATGAAGTTCTTAAACAGTTAGAACTTAAGAAAACCAATCAGAAAAGGGAAAATAAACAACATAACTATGTTCAGCAAATTTCGTCGAACTCAGAACGACGAAATGGGTATAGTTCGTCGAACTTAGAACGACGAACTCTGAACGCAAATAATAATGTAATCTACTCTTCGAACTGGGATCGACAAAACCAGTATGGTTCGTCGACCAGAGATCGACATTTTTGGGGCTCTGAGAATGGATACTTCCATTCTTCGAACAGAGATCGAAGAACTCAATCCCAAACGTCGAGCTCAAGTCGACAAACATACCAAAATTTGTCAGATCTAGTTCATAACAAGAGTAATCTAAAAACTAATAAATCCTTTAATCCATTTAGTCAGTGGATCATACCTCCTAGAAGGTATCATCCTTTAGGCTATAAAGATCAACCTGAATGCTCATATATTTCCAGTTATTCCTATGTAAATCAACAAGGACCCAAAGTCACCTGGGTCAAGAACAACTAAGTGTTATACTTGTAGATGAAGACCTATCCATCATATAATCAACACTGGTATCTGGATAGTGGCTGCTCCAAGCACATGACAGGAAACAAGGACAACTTAATTGACTATAAGTCCAAGCTGGGACCAAAGGTCATCTTTAGTGATTCAAATTATGGCCAAACAGAGGGCTATGACAAAATCAGGATTGGAGCTGTAACTTTTAAGAAAGTTGCATATGTGAGTGGACTGAAGCACAATCTCATCTCCATAAGCCAACTCTGTGATGAAGGCTATCAGGTATCATTCAACTATGAATCCTGTACTATTACCTCAAGAGAAAACAAACCAGTTTTAATTGGCAACAAACAAAGAAACATATATTTAGTTAATTTCCAGTCCATTACTTTAGATATATGTCTGCTTAACTTAGTAGTCAGAATGACTTATGGCATAAGAGATTAGGACATGTAAATCTGAAAAACATTGTTAGGTTATCTAAGGACAACCTTGTGAGAGGCTTACCTTCTGGCCCCTACAAGAAGGAAGGTCTCTGCAGGGCTTGTCAACTAGGCAAGCAAACTAAATCTAGTTTTAAATCCATTAATAAGAGTGATTCACCTAGGATTTTGTACTTACTACATATGGACCTTTTTGGACCTATTGCTGTACAAAGCCTATGAGGGAAGTCTTATACCTTAGTGGTTGTAGATGACTTCTCCAGATTCACTTGGGTTTTTTTTTTAGAGCAAAGTAAGATACCTTTCAAGTTCTTACATATTTTCTCAAGAACATACAGATTGAGTATTCTACTCAAGTTGCATTGATCAGAAGTGATCATGGCACTGAGTTTGAGTCTCTTCTTATGCTAGAGTTCTGTAGGAAAGAAGGTATAAGACACTGCTTCTCAGCTCCTAGAACTCCTCAACAAAATGGGGTAGTTGAAAGGAAAAATAGAACACTCATTGAAGCTACAGTCACATTACTTGCAGATGCTTACATGCCCCTATCCTACTGGGAAGAGGTAGTGTGCACAACAAACTATGTCCTGAACAGAAGCTTGATACACAAACTAAAACATAAGACCCACTATGAATTGCTCAAAGGGAAGAAACCAATAATTAACTATTTTAAAGTTTTTGGTTGTGTATGCTATATTCATAATAATGACAAAAAGCACATTAGAAAGTTTGAAGCAAAGGCTGCAGTGAGAATTTTTCTAGGATATTCTCAAGTCAGCAAAGCTTATAGGGTTTTTAATAAATCCACATTGAAAATAGAAGAATCCATACATGTTATATCTGATGAGACTAACATGTTTTACAAGGAGAAAGAAATTTCTACCAGAAACCTCCTGCAGGTAAACAACTTGTGTGAGAAATTTGATGAATTGAAATTTACATCTCAGTCTCCTCAGCAAGCCAATGAAGAAAGTGATGAAGAAAATCTGGATGCAGTTGAACCCTCCACAACAGCAGAAGTAATTCTACAAGAGGAATCCTTCCCAAATGTTGTTGCTGAACCAACTCCACCCACTGATCTTGTCACACTGAGGGATCATCCCAGATCCCAAGTGATTGGAGACATAACAGTAGGTGTACAGACAAGGCATCAACTTAACCAGGACTTGATGCATGCCTGTTTCCTCTCCCAAATTGAGCCTCAATCCATATCTGATGCAGAGCAAGATCCCCACTGGATCATTGCAATGCAAGAAGAGCTCAATCAGTTTGAGAGATGTAGGGTTTTGGATTTGGTTCCAAGACCAAAAGACTACCCAGTCATTGGAACCAAATGGGTATTCAGAAATAAGCTTGATGCCCAAAGTGTGATTGTGAGGAACAAGGCTAGGTTTGTTGCTCAAGGGTATAGACAAGAGGAAGGGATTGACTATGATCAAACCTTTGCTCCAGTTGCCAAGCTAGAAGCAATAAGGATATTTCTGGCATATACCTCATTCAAAAAGTTCAAAGTCTATCAAATGGATGTGAAGAGTGACTTCTTGAATGGGGAACTTAAAGAAGAGGTTTATGTTGAACAGCCTCCAGGTTTTATTTCTCCAACTCATCCCACTTTTTTGTTTAAGTTGCACAAGGCTCTCTATGGTTTAAAGCAAGCTCTAAGAGCTTGGTATGAGACCTTAGCCAGCTTTCTATTAGAGCATGTTTTTTCAAGAGGCATAGTTGATAGGACTTTGTTTACCAAATTGCATCATGATAAAATACTGTTAGTATAAATATATGTAGATGATATAATATTTGGCTCTACTGATCCCAAATTATGCAAGAGATTTTCTGATCTAATGCATTCAAGATTTTAGATGAGTGGCATGGGTGAGCTTTCCTACTTCCTTGGTATCCAAGTGAAGCAGCTCCCTGATGGCATCTTCATGTCCCAGGCTAAATATGCCAAAGAGCTCATAAAGAAGTTTGGGATGGCTGATGCCTCAGCAAAGAAAACACCTACGCCGACAAATGTTGTACTAGACTCTGATGCTCATGGGAAACCTGTGGATCAGAAACTATATAGGGGCATTGTTGGGTCCCTACTATACCTTACAGCAAGCATACCTGATATTATGTTTGCTACATGCCTTTATGCTAGGTTTCAGGTGAACACTAAAGAATCTCATCTAGATTTTCTAAAAAGAATTTTGAGATATATAAAGGGTTGTCCTAGTCTAGGTCACTGGTATCCTACTGAGTCAAAGTTTGAGTTGACTGGATACTCAGATGCTGAATTTACTGGATGCAGAGTGGACAGAAAAAGTACTTCAGGAACTTGTCAGTTCCTTGGTATGAGATTAGTGTCTTGGTTTTGCAAGAAGCAGTCATCTGTGTCTACATCAACTGATGAAGCAGAATATATTACAGCTGGCAGTTGCTGTTCCCAAATGCTGTGGATTCAAAACCAACTACTGTACTATGGTCTCAACTTAAATAATTCAACATTACTATGTGATAACACAAGTGCTATAGCCATAACACAAAATCCAGTTCATCACAGCAGAACTAAGCATATAGACATTAGGCATCATTTCATTAGAGAGTGTGTAGACAAAAACAAAATTAACCTTGTCTATATCTACACTGATTTACAAAGAGCTGATATCTTAACCAAACCTCTGGATGAAAGAAATCATGTGTTCTTCATAAATCAGCTTTGAATGATAAATGGAGAAGAATTAGTTTAATTTTTGTCTGCACTCGACAAATTTTTCAAAGTTCGTCGAACGGAGATCGACGAACTGGGGGAAGTTTGTGATATATTCGTCGAACGGAGATCGACGAACTCTCTGTGTGTGAAGTTAGTTTCGTCGAACTGAGATCGACGAACCTACTTCAGAAAACGTTCGTCGAACGAAGATCGACGAACTGTCTTCAACCCTTCAGACTGTGATCGATGAATCATTTAAGTCCAAATTATTTCGTCGACCTCAGATCGAAGATCTATTTATTTCTCGTGGAACGGAGTCTGTCGGTTCATATTCAGGAAAACACTATATTTAGGTTTTCTTCGACCTCCGTCTCGTGCTTTCAGTTCTCTTGCACTTGATCTTCGACTTTTTCTTGCAGGTACTCTCATGGCGATTCCTGCAGGCTCTCTTGCAGCGATGAAGTTTGATACAGGATTCGATCTGGATTTCAAATCCTTCCAATACTCTGACCCTGTGTTCGTGAACATTCTGCAAATTCTAGAAGACCAACATCTCAAGACTCTGCTATCTACACGCATCAAAATCTGTGGAACAGAGATCAGGGAATGGGTCTATACATCTACCTCGGAGGAGAACGTGATGATAGGGACTATCACTGGTAATGTCATCTCCCTCATTCCCACAGTTTTAACTAAAATATTTGGATTGCA
The DNA here is from genome assembly GCA_039513925.1 of Platanthera zijinensis. Classification (NCBI taxonomy): domain Eukaryota; kingdom Viridiplantae; phylum Streptophyta; class Magnoliopsida; order Asparagales; family Orchidaceae; genus Platanthera; species Platanthera zijinensis. Next base: position 3,718,933 of record CM077089.1, read on the forward strand.
TAATGGTGAGGAGGAACTAGAAATTGAAACTGAAGAGTTTGATATAATGCTAAGCCTCATGGGTTATTCAGGAGAAACCCCCACAGAAACTTTTTAAAAGCATTTATCTGCTGAATATAAGTTCCTTGTAGATATTGTAGGGAAAGTGCTGCTAGGAAAGCACTCTGCACATGATTACATTACCTGTACAACCCCGTATCCGCCCGAGCGTGATCCTCCCCAAGTGGCGGACTTGGGCGGGCTTTGAGCGACGATGCGGCACAATCCCGTTCGAAGACGTGCGGGAGCTCGTGCGAGCGCAGAGGTTTTACGGACAGGTGCTTCTTAATATGCGTATACATATAATATAATATGTATATATATATATAATATAATAGGTATATATTATATAATATATATTATGTGTAATATGTGGAAGAGAACAAAAAAAAAGGAAGATAGCAGGGGGGGTACGGGCACAGCAGGAAAAAAAAGACAAGAAATAAAACAAAAGAAAAAGAAGAAGTGAAAGAAGCAGGCGGGTACAGGGGAAGGGCAGCAGAAAAAGAAAAGGAAGAAAAGAGGGAAGAAGGTGCGCATTCCCTAGGGCAAGCCGGATCGGCCGCCTCCAGCAGGCCGCCCGCCGCTCCTCCTCCTTTCCCTCTCTCGGCCTGGAGCTCGACGCCAGCCCGCCTCTCCTCCTCCTCTCCCTCTCTCGGCCTGGAACGGTAAAACCAGGCCGAGCTCCTCTCGGCCCCCTCCCCCTCTTCCAGGCCGCCACCAGCGGGGCCGAGCTCCTCTCGGCCCCTTCTTCCTCTTCCAGGCCGCCACCAGCGGGGCCGAGCTCCTCTCGGCCCCTTCTTCCTCCTCCAGGCCGCCACCAGCGGGGCCGAGCTCCTCTCGGCCCCCTTTTTCTTCTTCTTCCAGGCCGCCACTAGCGGGGCCGAGCTCCTCTCGGCCCCTTCTTCTTTTTCCAGGCCGCCTCCGGCGGGGCCGAGCTCCTCTCGGCCCCATCTTCTCATCATCGCCCCGAGCAAGGCTCGGCCTAAAAAGGAGATCGGCCGCCGTCATCGCCACCTCAAGCAAGGGCTCGGTCTGGAGTGGAGATCGGCCACCGCCGCAGCTCCTAGCACCGCCGCCGCAAGGAGGACGTCGCCTCCAGGCTCCAACAAGGGTTGCCCGAGCCTCTCATGATGAGGGCTATTGCTACCAAGATCCACAACAACAAAAAAGATCAGAGTTCATGCTGCGACGTCCGGATCCGTGCTTGTACGGTCGATACGCGGTGGCGGCTTCGTCAAATCACGCGTCAAGGGTAACGATGTTTCTTCTCGGGCAGGTGAAGCCCTCAATTTGCATATTTGCATGGAAGCCCCTCTCCACCAACGGGTGGGGGAAGGGAGCTCTCCGACGGGTTGACGTGTACGTCCCCGCTATTAATTGCATCTAGTATCCGGAAGTGTGAGTACGGATTTAGGCATGCTGTGTGAAGCCCATTCGGACGTACGAGCCGAATTGGTGATGTGCTGTGTGAAGCCCATTCGGACGCATGAGCCGAATTGGTGATGTGCTGTGTGAAGCCCATTCGAACGCATGAGCCGAATTGGTGATGTTCTGTGTGAAGCCCGTCCGGACGTATGGGCCGGATAGGTGATGTTCTGGGGGTCCCGGAGAAGACTCCGAGGAATTTGGATATTGTCTATTTGCAGGGAATGCGCACCGTAACCCCGAAAAAGGGGTGTACGAAATATGTTTGGCCCGCTTATGTTAGCCGACTGTCGTTCAGCTGGCAGTCGTTCGTCGAGACGTAGGCGTACAGGTGTTGCAGTACCAAGCGGGGAATAGCGGGCTTAAGCCCAAGCTTGTGCCGGCCCTCGAAGGCCTATTTTTATTTATATTGCCGGCCTGCGTGCCGATGTACGGAATTCATATTCCTGTAATAATTTATAATCTGTTATGCTCTGTGAATGTGCGTTTTACTCTTTTTTGCTTTGGGCGAGCGGTGTGCTCGTGAACCGCTCGTCCCGTGGGAGCCCCGAGGTTTATGCCGGGAAGCCCCTGTTGGCCTGTTGATAGCCTTTTAAGGCAGCGGAGTCGCGCTGTTTGCAGCCCAGTTGGGCAGCGTGTTATAGACTGACTCGACGATGTTGCGCCTTTAGTAGCGCGTTTGAGGAGCATTTTGTATAGACCCAAGGAGATACATCTGGATAGGAGAGAGTTGGTCTTGAGACCCTCCTTAGATGTTCCGGTCGGCCAAGAGCGCCCTCCGAAGGTGTCTTAGCTCAGCTTTTGGCTTGGGAGGGGAAGAGTTCGTTAGTCTTCCGGGTGTGCGGTGGGTCCTCCACGCTGAGACCTTGGGTCTGTCCCTTACGTTCCTAGTCTAGAGCCTAGATCGTTCATTTGAGTGTAGTAGGTGTGCGGTCACCCCTCTTTTGGGACCCCGAACTCCACGGAAGTCAATTTTGGCTTCGGTCAATTTTGGCTTCAACATTACCAGGCATCAATTCCTGGTTATGTATGCAATAGTAAACAAGAAAGCCATTAACTGGGCTCAAGTTTTATTTGATCTTATCAAAAAGAAGAATAATAAAAAGGAGGTATGTTTTGGAAGGATCCTAGGGATCTTCCTCAAAGAAAAGGTTGTCGGATCCCTGGTCTCCCCGATCATATCCATTAATGCCTCAAAGAGACTCACCTGTGCACTTTTTGGCAAGTGGGAGAGGACCATTACAAAGCCAACCAAGGCTCCTTCCTCTTCCAACAGAACTTCTAAAAGTATAAGGGCTACATCAGCCACTCCCCACCCCTCTACAAAGATTCCATCCACCACTCCACCTCCTCCTGATTCTCAAGTTCCATCTCAGCCTCAAGTTCAACAAACCCCAGCCTCCACTTCTATTCTAATACATACCCCTACACCACCAGCTTCTCCAATTCCTTCCAATTCTCCCTCTCCTATGGCTGATACACCCATCCCTACTCCTCCCCAATCTCCTTTTCCATCTCATGTTGCTGATATCCCCCTCTCCACTCTCTCTTCAATCCCATACTTCAATCTACTGTCATCTCCTCGGAACACTCCTTCTCCTCAATAATACCCTCAACAGGACCCCCTTCCAGACACCTCCAATCAACCATCTCCTCCAGCAACTATCATCACTATCTATATACCCTCTCAACCACCTCCTGCCCAAACATCTGACTTCACATCTTTAAATTCCTCTATCATCCAAGCACTTCTTGAGCTCCTCAAGCCTATCCTACAAACCATCATTGTAGAGGCTATTTCCCCTCTGTCCATCTCCATATCATCTCTCTCCTCTCAAATCTCTACCCTCACCTATACCCTCTCTTCATCTAGGGGCCTGGCTTCAGTACATACTAAAACCAGGCAGGGGGAGATACTTAATGATGAAGTAGCAATAGCAACAGCAGTAGGAACAAATGGCGATACTATACTTAGTGATGTAGTAGCAACAACAGCAGCACCAGCAGCAGCAGGACCAAATGTTAATATGGAACCAGATTTTCTATAGTTTCTTGATACTGATATGGAATCAGCTAATATAGAGATAACTGATTCAGGAGCAGACATAGATAATCAATGTACAGATATTATAGTATCTAATGCTCAAGAGACCAGCTTGTTAGAAGTTTTGCCTGGAAGGATCTACTTCATTAAATCTAAAGTAAATCTACATATTCTGCTGAAGATTTTTGGATCTTATATTCAGTTCTGCCTCTCCTTTCCCACTCAGTCATCCAGAGCAATAATATGCTACACCTCCCCTGCAAGTTCAGAAGTATTAGACATTATAAGGAAAAGTCTGATAGCTCCTCCAGTAGTACTATATGAACAAAGATCTAGCCCTCCTAGGCCAACTTATATCATGGATAATAACACTATTCCCAGTTTAGATGATCTAATAAATCAGGACATTGCTATGGAAGCTGAAGCTGAAGGTGTTCCCACCCAAGCTAGCAAAGAAATTTCCAAGGATTTGATCAATCAAATTGATGAAATGTATGACAATCCTTTGTCTGATGATAATGATGATGGTGATGATTCTGATGATGCTCCAAAGAAGAAACAAATCTCCAAGAAAAGGAAGGCTCCACCTCCTCCTGCTCCCAAACCTGGAAATACCAATGATACTCCCTACTATATCCTTCAAAAAATAACCCCATACAAGGGAATGCCAGCCTGGATGTGGCTCTCAAAGAATGAACAGAAGGCCAGGAAGAAAAGCAGAAGGTATTCTCCACCTCCAGCTCACAAATACAGGAAGGATCCTCCTCCTCCTCCTCCACCATCTGCTGGTGCTTCTGGAATGAGTTCTCAAAAGTCAGATGCACCTTCCAAGCCCTTCTACACAAGAACTTATCAGAGATAGGAAAGGTCATCCGGTCAGCATTCTCATAGAAGCAGTCACCAGAGAAGTGTTAGTGGTTCAAAACAAATAAAGGAAATTGTTTATCAAAAACCAGAATTCTCTCCTCCTCAACCTTAAACTGAACAAAGAAGGCATTTTGAATCATTCAAGCCTAAAGGAAAATACAGTGAAGCTGCACCTCCCAAATCCTTATACACTCTAAGTTCTGAAAACCAAGCTGAGACAAACCTTCAAGCACAGTCTACACATTTCAAGCCTGTTGCACTGCTATCCTCACAGGAAGATCAATCTTCAGCCAGTCAGGATGATGATTCAAACTTCAGGATGGCCAAAATTCAAGAATTAATTGCTTTGTCACAAATGAAAAAGGCCAGAGAAGAAGGACAGGATCCAACAAAATTCTCCACAATGTCCACATACAGAGAAAAAGAACTTAAAAGGCTTCAGATAAGCAAGAAACTATTTGATCCTTATGAATATATGGCTAGACATCTAGAAGCAATTGTTCCCAGAACATCAACTCAGACAGTGATTGGAGCAACTGATTTATATATGTCAAAAAGAGAAGCTGAAAATCCTAACAGGGAAATTATATTTACAAAGCCAGGAGAAAATAAGAAGGAAGAAAAATCCAAGAAGTAGTAGCAGAGAATTCTGAAGAAAAAATTGTTACTTGTAGTATACTTTGTTAAATTCATGTTTTTATTATCTGTTACAAAGCTATGTACTTATATCTGCTGTACTTGTTAGTAAATTATCTGCCATATATATGTTATGTTCCTGCTTTGTGTATTTTTTTTTATTATTGAGTCTGTAATCAGTGACCTCACCCAAATAGGGGGAGATTGTTGGAACCTCTAGTTGAATTTGGGCTAGGTTCACTGAGTTAGGATATGACCCAATATGTATAGATCAGGGTCATAGGTGTGTCTTAGAGTCTAGGGCAAGTCCTTAGAGTCAACAGTACAAAGGACCAGCCTCCATCACTGCCAGAGACTCAAGACTTAGAGAAATCAAGATTTAGAGAAAGAGATCTACATTCGTCGATCTCAGGTCGACGATATTCGTACTCAGCTCGACTATCTCAGAGATAAACTTCTCTGAACAGAGTTCGACGATCTCTATTCATAGGTCGACTAATATGTCATCTCTCAACACCAAAGATCACGCAGCGCCAAAATGGTCTCAGCGACATACTTCACTCAAAGCCAAAGCAGATCTTCAGGTCGACGAAAGCTGTTCTCAGCTCGACGAAAATAGAGCACAAATCAAGAAGATTTCGTCTAGCAGTAGTCAGCTATTCAGAGTTCGATAATCTTGTAACTCAGCTCGACGAACAGCAATACTTAGATCGACGAACTATGAACTCAGCTCGACGAATTCTGTCTTCAGGTCGACGATTCCAGACCAAGTTATTTCCTTCCTTCTGTTTCGATTTTAGTGCAGTAATTCCTGTGTAATTAATGCTCTAACATCCTCTGAATATTACCGTTAGACAGAGCATTAATTACGGTCTTCATTAGGATTATTGTCTGCCATATTTTCAATGAAACAGTTGGGGAAAGTAATCAATGCCGTATAATTCTCAACGTCAACAGCATTGATTACAGGAGTAATTCAAAATTTTCAAATGGTCGTCGACAAAAGAAAAAAAGAGGTGGTGATTCTGCCAAACAACGATATACACGACATCAACAGAATACAGAGAAAGAGAGAAAAATCTTCATCTTCTTCATCTGTCCTCAATCTGCTCCAAGGCTTCAAAAAGAAAAACACACTTATCATTCTAGAAGTCTGCTGTAGAGAAATCATCAAAGATGAAGGCCTGCACCCTTGAACATAGCTTCCACTCCTGAACCATACAAGATCTCAGGGGGAGCTTTGACAACAACTAAGAATCCACACAGTCTTCTCATTTTGATTTGAGAAAAGAAGACTTACATCACTCTCTCATTCCCACCTTTGTATAGGGTTTTAATTCCCTTCAAAATTATTCTGGTTGCAAGTCTCCTTCCAAAATACTTGAGGTTTGGTTTTTGAGCACCTGATCAAAAGCTCATTGGTGACAGTCACCTGATCAAAACCTGTAGTGGATTCCTACCAAGGGTGGTAGAAGAGTGGATGTACCCAGTTTGGGGAACCACTATAAATTCCTTGTGTTGTCTGATTGCTCTTTCTTTTCTGTTCTTGCTGTGGCTGTGTTAGTTAGATATTCTGTGATCTTTGATTTACTTTAATCTGTGTTAGTTAGATATAGTTGTTAAAGGTAAAGATAGTGCACTGTTAGAACAAAGAAAATTTTAAAAACACACAGACATACTCTATTCACCCCCCCTCTAGAGTATATCAGATCTAACCCTAACTTTCAGGTGTCCTGAAAAGCGCACTGAGAGTAGGAACTTATACAAGTTCTGAGTATAAGGCTGAGGGCCTGAGGTGTAAGCACCTGTGTGTACACATTTATTGGGGAACCACTATAAACACCTGTGTGTTATTTTGTGTCTTGTTTGTTTTACTTTTACTTTGTATTACTTACCTTGATTGTGTGCAGGTTTAAATTACTCCTACAAATCCTTAGGGTAAAGTCCGAAAAGAATACAAGAGTAATATAAAAACCTATTCACCACCATCTAGGTGTTTAGCTAACCTTGAAATTAAGGACTTTCAATCTTCAATTCAGCCATTTCTCTTGGGACCATCCGGTAGGGCACTCAGAACACCGGTCATGAGCTCTATCTGAAAGTCAACTTCTCGCTGTGGTGGTAATCCTGGGAGGGACTCAAGGAAAATGTCCGGGAAGTCACGTACTACTGTGACCTTGACGAGCACTTAAGTTTTGTCCTTCATTTCAAAATAAATAAGGAATACCTCGTCCTTTTGCCGGACTGACCACACATCTGCACAAAAGTGAAAATGATACGAGAGATAGAGGGGTACACTTGTCAATGTAACGTCCTGACCATTTGGGTTCTGCAGTATGATCTCTCGTATTGAACAATTTATTTGCGCCTTGTGCTCGGCTAGCCAGTCCATTCCCAGTATAATATCGAATCCAGTTATTGTCAGGATGGTCACGTAGACCTCAAATTCCACGCCTCCTAATACAGCCTGGAATGAGAATTTTTCCGTCGACATTATATCTGATCCATCATGTAGACGGATTCGTATAGACTGTCCAGACGAGTGAATAACATTCTCCTTTATCGCAATAAATTCGTGGGATATAAAGGAGTGTGTCGCTCCTGTATTAAAGAGTGTCTTGGCGGAGTGTCCTCCTACCAATAGAATTCCTGACAATATAGGAAGTATATATATCATATAATTAATATACAAGATGTAGGCATACATGCATATCCAGTATATATCATAGGTATCAATATCAGATGCATCTCTATCATCTAAAATATATACCTATTACTACATCAGGGGCCGGTCCGTGTTGTAGGTCTAGGACATAAGCCTCCAAGGGCATTGCTCGGCTCTGCTGGCCTCTCTTACCAGCTCTACCTCTACGACCACTCTGGCCATGTCCCTATGCTGGTTCCCCACTGCACTGCTCCTAGTCTAGACATTCCTACTGCCTGTGGGCAGATGGCCCTCATGAAAGTGAGGGTAAGATCTATCTCAACTCTAGAGGGGGGTGAATAGAGTTTATTCAAATAAGTTTCACAGTTTTGAAAATATTAACACATATAAAATTTAATTTACACTATAGTGTAGAGTGCTAGAAAGAAATTTAAGAAGCAAGAAATTAAGAACACAGCACACAGCAATAATCACACAAACAATCCAGAAGACACAAGGAAATATAGTGGTTCCCCAAAAACCTGGGTACATCCACTCTTCTACCACCCTTGGTAGGAATCCACTCAGGATGAGTTGATCAGGTGTCCTGACACCAATGAGCTTTTGTTAAGGTGCTCAAAAACCAAAGCTGGATTTTTTGATAAGGTGTCTTGCCACCACTGAGTTTTGACAAGGTTCTCAGAACCAGACAGAGCTTTTGAAGGGAGTTCAAGAACCCTTTTACAGCAGGAAAATAAAAAGGAAAAGGAAATGAAGTTGTCTTCTCTGTTCTCAAATCAAATGAGAGAAGACTAGTGGATCTTTGTTGTCAAAGTCCCCCCCTGAGATGTAGACTGGTTCAGGAAGGGAAGCTTTGCTCTAGGGTGATAGGTCTTCAGAACTTTGATCTCCAGCAAAAGATTGTTTCAGCAAGAAGACTGAGAGATGAGGTGTCTGGAGTTCTTGAGATGAAGTTGTGAACACTTTTCAGTAAGCAAGAAGATTTTTTGTCACAGTTCTTCTGTTGTTCTTTTTCTATCAGTGTTCTGTATATAATATGTTCTTTGAAAAAGGAAGATCTTATTCTCTGAAAAATTCTTTGTCCAAAGTAGCCGTTGGCAGTCATAAATGTCTTCCATAAAGAGTCTTGTCTTCTAGAGGAAAGTCCAGCAAACATTCTCTGAATAATACCTTGAAACTTGCTCCAGAATAAAGACAAACGGCTGGCAGATCTCCTTATCATAAATGCTGATAATATTCAAAAACATTCCAAAGAATAACAGCATTTGAAACCTTAAGAGCGTCGATCTCTCAGAGGAATCGTCGATCTGAGCTCTACGATCGTTGAACTGAGCTCAGAGATAGAATGAGATCAAGCAGACAGAAAACGTCGAACTGAGCTCGAAGATCGTCGAACCGAGCTCAGCGACCTGAAGAATAACTGAAGAGAGATCGTCGATCTGAGCTCGAAGATCGTCGAAAGGAGTTCGACGATTAAGCAGAACGGGCTGAAGGCAAATAGTCGATCTGAGATCGAAGATCGTCGACCTGAGTTCGACGATTTATCGAAGTTGAGCTCAGAGAGCGTCGAATGGAGTTCGACGATTCGTCGACCTGAGCTCGACGAAAATTGCCTTAGACTTAGCTCTTCAACCTTGATCTTGGAATGGTCCTGGGGGCAGCTTCAAACCTAAGCTCTAAGCCCTAGACTCACTCTAGTGTTGACCTTCACAACTATACAACTAGGTCAACCTGGTTTCCTAAGACAACCATAGTGATCCTTACCCAAATTAGTAATAGGGTGTTCCAACAATCTCCCCCTATTTGGGTTAGGATTACTATTTACAAATAACATTAGGAAATGAATAAGCATTCATACAAAAACAAGAGCTAACCAAGCAAAGATATAGCAGCAAGCAGATCACAGATAAAATAGCAGCAATTATCCAGAGGTGGATGAAAGTTTAGCTTACACAATTTTACTTCTTCTCAGTTCCCTTTTTAAACAAAATTTCTCTATTAGGATTCAGGGTTTCTTTCTTTGATCTTCTGTCATCCTCTGCACCTAGAGAAGTTTGAGATCTTGGCCTTGGAACTACAGCCTCTGGGTGCAGCTTCATGTAGTCTTCTGGGTTGAAAAACTTTCTTGAAGCATATCTTTCCAATTCTTTCTTCCTTTGATCTGATAAGGTTGTTATATTGGAGATGTCCATGCCTTGCTCTCTAGCTTTCTTTTGTTGATCAAGAGCAGCTAGCTCTTTTGTTCTTGCTGTCCAGGATAGAGGATTGTTCTCAGGATCCTCAAAAGGAATAGGAGGTTCATACCTGTTGAGAGATTCAGAAGCAGGAGGAATCCTGGAAACAACTGAGTCTTTTAGCCTGTAGGGGAAAGGACCTGAAGTAGAGTCAGTGTGGCCTTGTCCTTCCCTTTGATAAGATCTTTGTCCTCTCTGATTTCCTCTGTAATGACCCCTTCTGGATTGATATCCTCTTTGATGTTGTCCCCTTTGATAGTATCTTGGATAAGATTGGGAGGAGCTTTGCCTTGAAGCTGGAGCTTGAGGGGCTGAGCCTGATCCAGAATCTGGAGGAGGAGGAGGAGGAGGAGGAGGAGGCTGATATTGTGAAGATCCTTTTTCATATTTATCAAGCTTCCTTCTCTTCTTCATAGCTTTCAGTTGATTCTTGGAGTATTGCATCCATGGCTCAGAAATGGGGCAATTATGCAGAATGTAGTAGGGAATATCATTGGAGTCTTTTGCTTTAGCTGGAGGAACTGACATCATGGCTTTGCTTCTAGCTTTTCTCTTCTTGGCAATGGTATTGGCAGAGTCATCTGATTCAGTCTGGAATTGGTCACTATCTGAGCTTTGTGGTCTGTCATACAAATCATCAATGCTTTTCAAGTACTTTTCTTGTAGCTTTAACTGATCAGAAGTCAGAGCAGGAGCAACAGCAGCAGCAGACACTTGGGCAGGAGCAGGCATAGCAGTAGGTGTGGGATCTTCTAGGTAGGAAGCAAGTTCTTCATCAGCAGTTTCATCAGCAACAGTTACTGGAATCATCTCTATATCTTCAGCAGCAGCAGCAGTAGTTTCAACAACAGGAGGCACAATGGCCTTAGTAGCAGCATCAGGAATATCCACAGCCTTCCAGGAATTGATATAGGATTCAATGTGGCTGGGATCACAAACAGATACAGGCACAATGGCCTTAGACAGATCTTCAGTGAGAGGTACTGGCAGAAAGCTGAAATGAACTGTATCAAATTGAGATAGCAGGCTCTGAAGATTTAGTGCAAAAGCACATCCACTGCTTTCTGAGTGAGCAGGAGCTGGAGCTGGAGCAAAAACAGGAGCATCCACTGGCACATCCACTTCTTCATAAAGCATCTCCCCCTGCCTTGGTTCAAGGAGAGCTGAATCAAGGCACCCAGTAGAAGGGATTGCCTGGGAGGAGGAAAAGAAGGAAAGCTTGGTAGACAGCTCCTGAACTTATTTCAGGAATGGAGCCAGGGAAGTCTCCAACAGAGATGTCAGCTTGGGAGCTAGCAACTCATAAAGTCTGCTGCCAACCTTGGAAGATCTACATGCTCAAGTGGGCTTGAGCAGAGGTAGGAGTAAAGGTAGATGGAGGGATGTTGGCTGGAGCTGAAGGTGTGGAGGTAGGTGGAGTAGGAATGGATGGCTCTGAGGATGGAATTGTGGAGATAGAAAAGGTTGAGGTGGAGATAAGTGAAGCAAGAGAGGGTGTGAAGGATGGTTGGGAAAGGATGTCATGAAGCATTTGTTGAAAAGAGGAGGTAGAGGGTGGCTCAGGAGGAGTGGAGGGAGAATCATCCATGAAGGAATCATTTACAAGGGAAAAGGATGGTAGGGTGAAGGTTGAAAAAGAGAAGAGAGGATGGAATTCCTCTGAGGTGGATACTGGAGGGGATGAAACTGGTGAGGAAATGGTAATGGGGGATGATATGGTTATGGTTGTGACTGGTGGTGAGGAGGAAATGGCTGGGGTAGATACAGCTGGAGGAGGAAGAGAGGCAGGCAACACTTCTGCTGGTGGAGTGACTGAAGCAGTCCTTGTGCCTGAAGGAAGTGGTGTAGTAGCTCTTGTAGGGTTGATGATTTGCCTGTCCCATTTGCTGAATAGGGCACAGGAGAGCCTCTTGGATGCATTGATGAACATCCCAGAGGAGGTTAATAGTTCAGGGCATCTGTAGTGCAGATAGACCCCTAAGATTCTCCCAAAACTCACAGCAGTCTTATTGATCTTCTTCTTAATTAAGTTGAAGAAGATGGATCCCCAATCAAGGTGTTTCTTATCGACTAAAGCTCCCATCAAGCAAAGTTGATATCTAGAGATGGTGTCATGAGCTGAGTGCTTGGCCAACAACACTTTCCCAACTACATCAGCCAGGAATTGATATTCCAGAGACAGATTTTTCTTTAAAAGTTTGTTAGGGTTGACAGCATTGTGACCCATTCGATTAAGCATTGAATCATAATCTTCTCCAGATAATTCAATAGAATCTTCTCCAGTACTAAGTTGAAAGACATCTGTTAAGAGAGCCGGTGATAGATGTACCTGAGTCCCTTTAATGATGCTGATGACAGAGTTCTCAGTCTCGTCTGTCGCTGTATAACACCACTCTTTTATCTCTTCTGAAGCAATCTTCATCCGTGTAGACATTATCTGAGTCAACTGTTGTTCTCTGAACAGATTTAGAATGTCCTTGAAGCGCTGGTCGCTTCCATCAAACGAGGTCATGTCTATATCGAATCCTGTATCAAATTTCATCTTAGAGATAGCAGCACTGGATTCAGCCATTTGCACCTGCAACAGAAAACCAAACGCGACCAAGTGTAGAGGATTTGGAGGGAAAACGAAGAAAGTTGCAGATTATGAAAGCGCAAAAGGAGAACGATGGCTGAAGAAATGATTTTATATTAGGGTTCGACGGCGAAACGGAAAATCGTTGAGCTTGGTTCGACAGTACGTCGATCTCAGCTCGACGATTTAGGCTACAGAGGGAATCTGAAGAGACGTCAATATCGCCGAACTCCGTTCGACGATGTTGAAAAGCGTCGAGCTCCGCTCGATGGCCTCTGAACAGAAAGAGAAAAGGCCTAGATCTAGCGAAGGCTCTGAACTCAGGTCGACGACTTCGGGAACGTCGATCTCTGGTCGACAATTTTTGGAAAATCGTCGATCTTCATTCGACGATTTCTGGGAAAACGTCGAGCACAGTTCAGAGACAAAACCTATTCTATAGACACAAAAGGAACTGATTTTTTAGCCTGATCTTGGTCTGTTTTATCTTTTCAAAAATCTTGTAAGTTATTTAAGGCTTCCTCCATCTAACATGCCTAACTGATTTAGGAAGAAACTGTGTTTCTTTTCATCCAAAGGTTTAGTGAAAATATCTCCCCTTTGCAAATCAGTAGGAATATATTGAAGTTCAATTTTATTTTTCTCTACATTATCTCTTAGAAAGTGATGCCTAATTTCTATGTGTTTTGTCCTACTATGGAGGACTGGATTTTGTGCTATAGAGATAGCACAAGTATTATCACAGAAAATTTTTGACTTCTCTAAGTTGTAACCATAGTCTAGAAGCTGATTTTGTATCCACAATATTTGTGAGCAACAACTGCCTGCAGCCATATACTCAGCTTCAGCAGTTGAAGTTGACACAGATGTTTGCTTCTTACAAAACCAGGAGACAAGTCTGTCACCAAGAAACTGACATGTTCCACTGGTGCTTTTCCTGTCTATTCTGCATCCAGCATAATCAGCATCTGAAAATCCAGTTAATTCAAATCCTGAGTCTTTTGGATACCAAAGTCCTAGATTTGGACAACTTTTTACATACCTAAGAATCCTTTTAACTAGAGTTAGGTGTGACTCTCTAGGGCTAACTTGGAATCTAGCACATATGCATGTAGCAAACATTATATCTGGCCTACTGGCTGTAAGGTACAATAGAGAGCCAATCATTGCTCTATATGTTGTCTGATCAACTGGTTTCCCATGTTCATCAACATCCAATACAACATTGGTAGGCATGGGTGTTTTCATACAAGATGCCTCAGACATACCAAATCTCTTAACCAATTCTTTAGCATACTTGGTTTGGGAAATGAATATGCCCTCAGCATGCTGTTTTACTTGCAATCCTAAGAAGAAGGAGAGCTCACCCATGCTACTCATTTCAAATTTGGAATGCATTAGGTTGGAAAACTTTCTGCACAAGTTTGAATCAGTAGATCCAAATATGATATCATCTACATAAATTTGTACTAGTAGGGTATGAGACTTATGGGTTCTAATAAAAAGAGTTTGGTCTACTCTCCCCCTAATAAAACCATTTTCCAGAAGAAAGCATGCTAGAGTCTAATACCATGCCCTAGGAGCTTGCTTAAGACCATATAATGCTTTATGCAATTTGAAAACATAATCAGGGTGAGTTAGAGAGATAAAACCTGGAGGTTGTCTAACATAGACTTCCTCTTTGATGTCCCCATTGAGGAATGCACTCTTCACATCCATCTGATAGACCTTGAAGCCTTTGTGAGCAGCATAAGCTAGAAATATTCTGATGGCCTCTAACCTTGCAACTGGTGCAAAGGTCTGGTCATAGTCTATTCCTTCTTGTTGAGAGTAGCCTTGAGCAACTAGCCTTGCCTTGTTTCTGACAATAATTCCTTGGTCATCCAGCTTGTTTCTGAAAACCCACTTTGTTCCAACAATGGAATGATCCTTTGGCTTAGGCACTAGTTCCCAAACCTTATTCCTTTCAAATTGATGCAACTCCTCTTGCATTGTAATGATCCAGTGTGGATCTTGCTCTGCATCTTGAATGGATTGAGGCTCAACTTGAGATAGGAAGCAAGTGTGCATCAGGTTCTGGTTGACCTGATTTCTGGTTTGCACACCAGCTGAGATCTCTCCAATTACTTGGGTGATTGGATGATCTCTTGTTGTTACTAAATCAACAGGGGGTGTTGATTGTTCACCAGCCTGTGTTGTTGTCTCCTCTAGTGGAACAACAATTGGCTCTTCAGGATGATTTTCTTCAAGATGTTGCACTTCTTCATCATCACTGCTTTCATTCTTTTGCTGAATAGGTTGAGAGGTTGTGTCCTCTTCTTTAACCTGTAATCTGTCCATACTTTTTGATATAGATTGTACCTGCAAGGGTTCTTTGGTAGAAGTAGACTTCTCCTTATAACACATGTTAGTCTCATCAAAAGTAATATGAACAGATTCTTCAATTTTACAAGATGATTTATTATATACCCTATATGCCTTGCTGATCATGGAGTATCTCAGAAACACTCCTTCATCAGCTTTAGCTTGGAATTTTGCTAGATGTTTCTTGTCATTATTATGAATATAACAAATACAGCCAAAAATTTTAAAGTAATTTACCTTAGGTTTCTTCCCTTTGAGCAATTCATAGGGAGTCTTGCCCTTTAGTTTATGTATCATGCTTCTATTTAATACATAGTTGGAGGTGTTCACTGCCTCAGCCCAAAAGGATAGAGGTAGGTGAGCATCTGTCAATAATATAGTAGCAGATTCAATTAGGGTTCTATTTTTCCTTTCAGCTACCCCATTTTATTGAGGAGTTCTAGGAGCTGAGAAAGTATGCCTGATCCCTTCACTTTGACAGAACTCTTGCATGAGAAGAGAATCAAACTCTGTCCCATGATCACTTCTGATCAGGGCAATGTGAGTGTTGAACTCAATCTGAATGCATTTGAGAAACTCTGTCAAACATTTAAAGTTATCAGACTTCTTCCTCAGAAAGAATACCCATGTGAATCTTGAGAAGTCATCTACAACTACTAAAGTATAGGACTTCCCTCCTAGGCTTTGTACTGATATGGGTCCAAAAAGATCCATGTGCAACAAATACAAAATCCTAGGTGAATCACTCTTATTAAGTGACTTAAAGCTATTTTTAGTTTGCTTGCCTAATTGACAAGCCTTGCAAAGTCCTTCGTTCTTGTAGGGGCTAGAAGGTAGTCCTCTAACAAGGTTGTCCTTGGATAGCCTAGCAATGGTTCTAAGGTTTAGATGTCCTAGTCTCTTATGCCACAAAATATTAGGCTTAGATATGGAATTGAATAAACAGATATCTACTTTAGATGAAAGAAAGTCTACTAAGTAAATGTTACCTGTCCTTTTACCTGTTAACACAGTTGTGTTATTCTCTGACTTGATCTTGCACAGGGATTTGTTGAAAGTCACCTTGTATCCTTCATCACATAGTTGACTGATACTTATCAGATTGTGCTTCAGTCCTTCTATATATGCCACCTTCTTAAAAGTGACTGAGCCTATCTGAGCAGCACCATATCCTTTGGTTTGACCAAAATTTGAATCACCAAAAATCACCTTGGGTCCAAGTTTGGTTATGAAGGATGATAGGTTCTCCTTGTTCCTTGTCATGTGCTTTGAGCACCCACTATCCAGATACCATTGTTGGTTAGATACTGGATAGGTCTTCACCTGCATATGAGCAGCTTATTTGTTTTTGACCCAGTTAACCTTGGGCCTAGGCTGATATCCTTTGAATTCAGAAATAAAAGACATCCCAGGTTGACTCTTATAGCCTTCAGGATGGTATCTCCTAGGAGGTACTATCCATTCAGTATAGGGGTTAAAGCCTTGGGATGTGGGACCTCTAGGATTGAATCTAGATGTGCCATTGAAGGAATGTTCACAGACCTGATCTCTGTTCGACGATCGTCGAGCCGAGGTCGACGATCTTGGGTCAGATCGTCGATCTCTGTTCGAAGATCGATTATACTGAAGTTCAGAGTTTGGATATCGTCGAGATGAGTTCGACGATCTGTGGTTAGATCGTCGAGCTCTGTTCGACGATCGTCGAGCTCTGCTCGACGCAATCTGTTGAACTGAATTTTTCTCTAACAGATCTGCATTCTTCCTAGCTACCTCTATTACTCCCTTTCCTTTGTCAGAGACAAATTTGATTGGAGTTGTTAATATTATAGGTTGGCTGGATGAGGCACCCAAGCCCAGTGTACTGTTGAATCTAAAGTTCACTGTGCTTGTAATGTCCAACAGTCTGATACTTCTCCCATTTAGGGATTCTTCAAACTTTTTAGCTCTTGACAGTTCACTTTTCAGTGAAGCTATCTCCTCCCTACAGCATTCTAACTCCTCAGAGAGTTTGAGGTTATTTGAGTTTAGGATATTGTATTCAGATAGTTTATTTCTGAGAGAGATTATCTCTTTTTAAGATCTTAGTAAATCCAAGCACAATGTCTTAAATTCATTTTTGAAGTCCTCAGAATTAAAATCAAAAGAGCTAATTACCTGATCTTCCTCTGGTTGATTTTCTGAATCTGAATCTGATTCTTCATCAGAGTTTTGCTGTGAGGCATTGATAGCCATCATGCAGAATTCTTTCTCATCAGCATCATCTTCATCATCACTGGAGCTAGATGAAGTTTCAGAATCTTCTTCTGTCTCACTCCATGTCTCAGCAACAAAACCCTTCCTTGTATTTTTGTTCCTGCTAGAGGAGGCTTTGTCTGAGCTATTCTTTTAGAAATCTTTTTCTTTTCTTCTTTCTCTTCTATCCTTTCTGTCCTTGTTCTTGTTCTCTGGACAGTCAGGCACAATGTGGCCTGGTTTCCTGCAACCAAAGCATATGATTTCTTTGTTATTATTATTTGACTTATCATACCTTGGTTTGTCATGTCCTTTGTATGGCCTTTTTCTGAAGTCCTTTCTGGCTAGCTTGTAAAATCTTTTGGCCAGTAGGCTGACCAATTCCTCATTGTCTGTGAGTTTTTCTTCAGGCTGATCTTCAATAACTTTGAAAGCTATTGACTTCTCTTTCCTTGAGGCTGGTGAAGCAGCCTTCTGTTCTTCCTCTCTGTTCTTGATAAGCAGCTCATAAGATTTGAGCTTGCCTAGGAGAGTTTCAGTAGTGATTTCATTTAGACTTCTGGCATCTTTGATTGGCCAGATTCTTGAATCCCAAGTACTGGGGAAGCACATTAGGATCTTGTCATTAAGCTTAGTCAATGAGATTTCTTTATTCAAGGTCCTTAGCTCATTGACAATCAGACTCAATCTGTTGTACATATCTGCCACTGACTCAGTCTCTCCTTTCTTGAAATTCTCATATTGGGTTATGAGGTGAGATCTCCTGTCTTTCCTTTCATCAGCAGACCCTGAGACAATTTCAGAGAGCTTGTCCCAAATTCCTTTGGCTGAGTTGCAGTCAGCTACTTTCTGAAATATCTCATCAGACATTGTCTGAGCTAAGATGTTCATGGCCTTTGCATCTGCAGTTTTCCATTTCTTTATGTCTGCATCTGTTCCTGAGGGAGGTGGAACAGCATTTGTGCTTGAGCTTGCTGGTGGACTTGGACAAACTGTCAAGACAGAATTGAAAATATCTTCATCAATAGAGTTCATGTATAATTTAATCCTTGCCTTCCAAAGTGCAAACTTAGATAGATTGCACACTGGAGGTCTGGTGCTTGCATAATCCTTGTTCTGTGCCATGTCTTAGTGTAATATATATATAAGAAGAAATAACCCTCTTAAAAGATAGATTCTACCAAGGATCACTTGGTTCAGGTGTTAGCCTGTATGAGCAACCAACCTGCCTCTGATACCAATTGAAAGTGAGGGTAAGATCTATCTCAACTCTAGAGGGGGGGTGAATAGAGTTTATTCAAATAAGTTTCACAGTTTTGAAAATATTAACACATAAAATTTAATTTATACTATAGTGTAGAGTGCTAGAAAGAAATTTAAGAAGCAAGAAATTAAGAACACAGCACACAGCAATAATCACACAAACAATCCAGAAGACACAAGGAAATATAGTGGTTCCCCAAAAACCTGGGTACATCCACTCTTCTACCACCCTTGGTAGGAATCCACTCAGGATGAGTTGATCAGGTGTCCTGACACCAATGAGCTTTTGTTAAGGTGCTCAAAAACCAAAGCTGGATTTTTTGATAAGGTGTCTTGCCACCACTGAGTTTTGACAAGGTTCTCAGAACCAGACAGAGCTTTTGAAGGGAGTTCAAGAACCCTTTTACAGCAGGAAAATAAAAAGGAAAAGGAAATGAAGTTGTCTTCTCTGTTCTCAAATCAAATGAGAGAAGACTAGTGGATCTTTGTTGTCAAAGCTCCCCCTGAGATGTAGACTAGTTCAGGAAGGGAAGCTTTGCTCTAGGGTGATAGGTCTTCAGAACTTTGATCTCCAGCAAAAGATTGTTTCAGCAAGAAGACTGAGAGATGAGGTGTCTGGAGTTATTGAGATGAAGTTGTGAACACTTTTCAGTAAGCAAGAAGATTTTTTGTCACAGTTCTTCTGTTGTTCTTTTTCTATCAGTGTTCTGTATATAATATGTTCTTTGAAAAAGGAAGATCTTATTCTCTGAAAAATTCTTTATCCAAAGTAGCCGTTGGCAGTCATAAATGTCTTCCATAAAGAGTCTTGTCTTCTAGAGGAAAGTCCAGCAAACATTCTCTGAATAATACCTTGAAACTTGCTCCAGAATAAAGACAAACGGCTGGCAGATCTCCTTATCATAAATGCTGATAATATTCAAAAACATTCCAAAGAATAATAGCATTTGAAACCTTAAGAGCGTCGATCTCTCAGAGGAATCGTCGATCTGAGCTCTACGATCGTTGAACTGAGCTCAGAGATAGAATGAGATCAAGCAGACAGAAAACGTCGAACTGAGCTCAAAGATCGTCGAACCGAGCTCAGCGACCTGAAGAATAACTGAAGAGAGATCGTCGATCTGAGCTCGAAGATCGTCGAAAGGAGTTCGACGATTAAGCAGAATGGGCTGAAGGCAAATAGTCGATCTGAGCTCGAAGATCGTCGACCTGAGTTCGACGATTTATCGAAGTTGAGCTCAGAGAGCGTCGAATGGAGTTCGACGATTCGTCGACCTGAGCTCGACGAAAATTGCCTTAGACTTAGCTCTTCAACCTTGATCTTGGAATGGTCTTGGGGGCAGCTTCAAACCTAAGCTCTAAGCCCTAGACTCACTCTAGTGTTGACCTTCACAACTATACAACTAGGTCAACCTAGTTTCCTAAGACAACCATAGTGATCCTTACCCAAATTAGTAATAGGGTGTTCCAATACCTCATATGCCCTGGCTGCTGACACAAGAAGAAGTTCCCTGCAAAGGGAACGTCACGTTGTGCTAATAGCGCAAGATGTGGTGCTGGAGATGGTCTGGTGTCCTGCTGCGGGGTTGGGGGTGCTGGTGGGTGCCTATAAGGCTGACTGTGGTGTCTCTGTCTGCGCTCTCTCTCCTGTCGGCGGGGAGCAGCTCCTCTGTCTTGTCTCTGACCTCGAGGGGCCTCAACCTATCCTATGTGGTGCCAGGCTACCGTTCGCTGGTCCAACTCTAATGCTGCTGTGTAAGTTGCTATGGTGTGGAAGGTAGACTGAGAGATCATAATCAGGGCCTGTCTCAGGTCATCTCGTAGGCCTTGGTAGAAGCGGGAGGCTCTATCCCTATCAGAGGAAACTAAGTTCCCGACAAAGTTTGCCAGGTGTATGAAATCTCTCTCGTACTCTGACACCGTGCGTTTGCCCTGTCAGATGTGCAGGAATCTCTCCTACAAAGCAGCTCAGTCTGCGTCTGTAATGAAAAACTCCAAAAGAGCCTCTGAGAAATCACCCCATAGGATTGCGCTCAACGGCCGTCCTCTAAAGGTAGAGTGACTGGCCACTCTCCACCAATCCCTAGCGTATCCCTCCTTTAAGGTCACCACTAGAGAAACTGCAGCTACTACTAGGCACATCATGCCTACTAGCAGCTCTTCTGTACACTCCACCCACTTCTCTGCCTGAATAGTAGTCTCCATGCCTCTGAAAGTGGGAGGCCTCTGTCCTCTAAAATTCATCAGCAATCGGTGGGTGCCATCATCTCCCATGGTGGCTGTGCCAGGGTTGCCCGGAAGGTCGCTAGAATGGTTGTCAGTGTCTTCCCCATGTCTGTATCGGCAAACGGTACAGCCGCAGGGGTGACTAGGTCTGGAGGTGGGGTGGCGGGAATATATCCTCTAGAATAGGACCCCCCCCCCCCATTACTGTAGTCTGGTATCGGGAGAAGTAACAGGAAAGGGTGTCAGTACTTTGCAAAAGTAGGGAAAATTTGCAAAAATGACTAACGAAGCAGAAACAAGGGTGTACGGGCATACTATCGTACAATCTAGAATTCCTAAGCCTCTATACTAGGGTCCACCAGGCTTCTGCTGCAAGATTTGTCCCAAACCAAGGAATAAAGCAAGGGACGGAGGGATCCTAAGACTGCTTCACAAGGATGGATCGTGATCGCTCTGATCCATTTGTAGCACCCCCCCAAACCTTTGCCCGGGTCGGGCCGAAAGGGGTACTACTAGCCCAAGATGTCCACCCTTAAAGTCTTTATTTTCAAGGTAGCTTACAACCTAAAGGGGGGTGAATAGGTTGTCTCACTGTTACTATTCTATTTTTAGTTTTTCTTTTAGCACAAAGTGTGTTGGCAGTAGTTTGGTTTCTAGAACCTACACAGAGAAAATAATACAGAAAAACACACACAGATTTATAGTGGTTCCCCAACTTGTGGGTACATCCACTCTCCTCCCACCTTGCCAACTTCCTGGTTGACAAGTCACTTCTCCAAAAATACTACTCCAAGGAGCTTACACCTCAGATCCCACAAGATCTCTCAGTCTCTTCCAAGACATACAACTCAGCCACAAGGGCCTACAACTCAGTGATCAGCAGATCACCTACCTCAGGCCAAATAAGCTTTACTCAGGCTGGGAGGACAACCCTACCTCAGATCCAAAGGATCCTACCTCAGAGAGTTACACTCTCCTACAGCTCATGGAAATTGCCCTACCTCAGGACAGTGGCCCTACATCTCAGATCCAGTTGGATCCTATAACTTAGAGAGCTTTACTCTCCTACAAAATAGGCAATATTGCCCTACCTCAGGCCAGTAGCCCTACAGATCAGATCCAGTTGGATCCTACAACTCAGAGAGCTTTACTCTCCTACAACTCAGGCAGTATTGCCCTACCTTAGGCCAGTGGCCCTATAGCTCAGATCCAATTGGATCCTACAAAAAGATGAAGATTTGAATGTTATAACATAGGAAAATTTCTCTATGTCAAAAGCTAGGGCTGAGTTATCTCAACACTATCTTGCTTCACAGCAGCAGGTAGAAGTTCTTCCTCTACTGGAAGAAACTCAGAATGAAGATTCTGGTCTTGCTGAAAAATAAGGTGAACTTGTGTTCTTCAATCAACCAACTGAGCCCACTGGAGAATGATGGCTCTACTTTCTTCCTCTATCAGAAATCTTTCTGATTATGCTGTAGCAGATGAAGAAGCAACAACTCACTGAACTTTTTGTGTTCCTACAGGAAGACTTCAAGCACAATCTCGGCAGTAATGGCGAGAGAGATTAAGTTCGGCCGCAACCCTTTTTGAAATTTATAAAGCCCTAAAAGTTATCTTGCGTCTTGGCTCATATCTTCCTTTTGTAGTTCGTTGATCAACGACTCTTATATATCAGTGGGGCCCACCTGCAGCTTCCAGCTGAACCTTGCTTTAACGGAAGAAGACGTACTTTGGCTTCTCGGTGGAGTTTGTCATGTTATGTAGCTTCTCCGTACTTGATTTGAAATTAGCTGACTTTGTCGATTTTGCTGACATCAGCACTTGTGGATTTAGCCAAAATCGAGCATTAGTAGAATATGCGTTGAGTGAATAAGCTTAACTCAATGCCAAAACACTTAGACATAATTTTGTCTATCTAGGCATTGAGTGAGCAAGCTACACTCAACGCCAAAACACTTAGGCAACCTTTCTGTCATTAAGCATTGACAGCGTTGAGTGAGCAAGCCTCACTCAACGCTTTTTTTGCCTTAGCTTATTCTTTAGCCTCTTCTGCATGCTTGGTGTTAAGAGTGTTGAGTGAGCACGCCTCACTCAATATTTTTTGCCTTAACCATATTTTCTGCTACTTGGCGTTGAGTGTGTAAGCTCCACTCAACCCCAAACTACTTAACAGATTTTCTTCTATTATTAGGCGTTAAGTGAGTTAGCTACATTCAACGCATTTGGACATAGCCAAATTTTTGTGTCTAAAAATAACATTGGCTTTGAGAATTAGTCAACACATTATCACATGGCGTTGAGTGAGCTTGCCTCACTTAACGAACGTGGACTTGGTAAATATTCACAGTTTTCCTGTGGCGTTGACTGACTGTGCTATACTCAACGATTATGAAGCTATGGCGTTGAGTGAGTGAGCTACACTCAATGCCTTTGGACTTAGCCACTTTTCTGCTCATTTCTTCTTAGGCTT
Source organism: Platanthera zijinensis (assembly GCA_039513925.1). Taxonomy (NCBI): domain Eukaryota; kingdom Viridiplantae; phylum Streptophyta; class Magnoliopsida; order Asparagales; family Orchidaceae; genus Platanthera; species Platanthera zijinensis. Next base: position 3,741,979 of record CM077089.1, read on the forward strand.
TTACTACATTAGTCTGTCTCACAACTTTCTGTTGTATGGCATTGAGTGAGTTGACCTTACTCAACGCCTGTGGACTTAGCCACATTTCTGTCTAGCTAATATTTAGGCTAAGACTAACAAGCTATATTCAATGAATTTAATCACCTAGCATTGTGTAAATAGACCTCACTCAACGCATGTGGACTTAAGCAATTTTCAGCCTATCTAGCATCTTCACCTTGTGACCACCTGTCACACTACTTGGAATTCCTGTCCTGTCATTGTTATAAGTACTAACCTACATGTATGAACTTGAACATACATTAAATATACCATTTTGAATGTTCATTGACATATTTGACTTCTTCAAATCTAGGACATTGTGGGCAATGAACCCAACAATCTCTCCCTATTTGAAGAAGTCAAAGCTCTCCATCAAATATCTGAGTCAATGACATACACTAACAAATATCAGTAATACAACAAGAAAAGATATTATAAGAGGATAAGTTATAGTAAACTTCCTTATCTGCGGGGCATACCTGCACCTGCTCCCCCTTAATAGTTGTTACCTGCTTTTGATGAATTTGATACCACTTGTATCCTTTTACTCATGTCCTATGATACCACATTCAAGTCCTTGAATCAGTAAGCTAATTCAAGTCCTTCTCCCCCCTTTTTGACTTCTGTAAATATTTAGGGAGGATATTCTACTCCCCCTCAACTAAAGCAGCATCTGTCATGTTTCTTGGTGGACAGTGTAGTATGTACTAGTCTGGACAGCACTTGAACATGATACCATTGATGGTATACCACTTGAAAAGTCTTCATTCTATTGAAAAGCACTTCCATCTACAAGACATAACATAGCATGAAACTATTTAAGGAGCAACTGAAGCTATACTAGGTTTAACATACCCACCTCAAACTTGAAGGTGTTAAACTTTGCTTCATCTAGTGACTTAGTGAAGATGCCAGCCACTTGCTTGTCTGTTGGGACAAACTCAAGGGTGATATCTTCACATTCTACATACTCCCTAATTAAATAGTATCTTATCTCAATATGCTTAGTCCTGTTATGAGAAACAGGATTCCTAGCAATTGATATAACACTAGTAGAGTCACAAAATAATGAGCTTCTATTTATCTGGTGGTTGTAGTCCTAGAGCTGATGTTGGATCCACAGTAACTGAGCACAACATCTACCTTCTGAGATGTACTCTGACTCTGCAGTTGAGATTACAACACTAATTTGCTTCTTGCTACTCCAAGACACTAGTCTTTCACCCAAGAGTTGACAGGTTCTATAAGTGCTCTTCCTATCCTCTTCATAACATGCAAAATCTGCATATGAGTAGCATGTTAGTTCAAACTCCTCATTCCTAGGGAACCATAGGCCAAGATCTGGTGTGCCCTTAAGATACCTCAAAATTCTCTTTGCAGCAGAGTAGTGAGATTCTTTAGGGCAAGCCTGATACCGAACACAAACATATGTAGCAAACATAATGTATGGCCTACTTGCAGTAAGATAAAGAAGGGAGCCAATTATCCCTCTATACAAGGTCTCATCAACAGGCTTCCCTGCTTCATCCTTGCCTATAGGCATACTTGACCCCATGGGAGTTCTTATGGTGGAGGAATTCTCCATGCCAAATTTCTTTATTAACTCCCAAGTGAACTTGGACTGGAATATGGACAAGTCATCATCAGTCTGTCTTACTTGAAGACATAAGAAGAACTTAAGTTCACCTATACTTCTCATCTCAAACTTCCCTTGCATAAGTTTAGCAAACTTTCTACTGAGGTTGTCATCAGTAGATCCAAAGATGATACCATCTACATAGATCTGGACTAGGATGATCTTACCCTTAGATTCACTTAGGAATAAGGTCTTGTCTATCTTCCCCCTTAAGAATTTATTATCAATGAGGAAGCTAGACAAGGTTTCATACCATGCTCTAGGGGCTTGTTTTAGCCCATATAGAGCTTTCCTAAGTCTATAAATAGAATTAATTGAGTTAGAAACAACAGAACCTGGAGGCTGCTCAACATAGACTTCTTCTCTTAAGTCACCATTCAGGAAGGCTGACTTTACATCAATTTGGTGGACTTTGAATTCTTTGTTGCAGCATATGCAAGGAACAGTCTGATGGCCTCCAATCTTTCTACAGGGATAAAATTTTAATCAAAATCAATACCTTCTTCTTGCATGTACCCCTTAGCCACTAGCCTTGCTTTTTTCTTGATTATAATATCATTTTCATCAACCTTATTCCTGTAGATCAACTTGATTCCAATGACATTATGTCCTTACGGTCTGGGAACCAGCTTCCCGACCTTGTATCTTTTGAATTGGTTCAGTTCCTCTTGCATAGCCATTATCAAAAATTGATCTATGTTGGCCTCTTCAAGCTTATTTGGCTCCACCTGTGATAGGAAACTGACATACATAGCTGTATTCAGATTCTTGCTTCTGGTCACTATACCTTGGCTAGCTTCACCAATGATTTAGTGTACATGATGGTCTCTTAAATGCCTGATTGCTGGAGGCAATATTCTTTTAGCAACAGCTTCAAGAACAGCTCCTTGCTGATCTTCATCTGCTCCAAGTACATCTGGTGGACCTTCTGGAATATCCACTTCAGCTTGCATAACTGGAGCTAGATCTTTGATGGTTAGCTTTTCCACCAACATCTCTGTATCTGTAGTACTAGAAGAGGAGCTCGACAGCTCACTATAAATCATGGTAGACTCTTCAAAGACTACATGTACAAACTCTTATATAACTTGGCTTTTTAAGTTGTAGATCCTATAAGCTTTTTTATGGTTGTTGTACCCAACAAAAATCCCATCAAAGGACTTGACAACAAACTTAGTCACATAGGACTTTCCATTATGAAACACATATAACTTACTACCAAAGATTCTGAGATAGCTCAAGGTTTGGTTTTCTGCCTTTCAAGATCTCATAGGGAGTTTTCATGTAGCTCTTGGTGATAGAGGCTCTATTGAGGACATGACATGCAGTGTTGACTGCCTCAGCCCAAAAATATTCTGGGGGAGATGTGTCACTCAACAAGGTCCTTCCAGCTTCTATGAAGTTCTATTTTTTCCTCTCAATAATCCCATTTTGCTGAGGTGTTTTAGGTGAAGAGCATTCTTGATGAATATAGTGCTCTTCACAGAACCTTGTCATGCTTTCAGACTGGAATTCAGTCCTATGGTCACTTCTGATTTTGATCACAGAGCTGTTAAACTCATTCTGAATTTTCTTGACAAACTTAATGAAGATATCAAGGGTTTCATTCTTTCTCTTGAGGAAGAACACCCAAGCAAACCTGGAAAAGTCATCAACCCCCACAAGGGTGTATCCCTTCCTACTAAGACTATGAACTGACATGGGACCAAATAAGTCCATATGCAGGAGGTATAAGCACCTCACCGAATCTTTGGTCCCAATTCCCTTGAAGGAAGCTTTTGTCTGCTTGCCCTTTTGACAAGCAGAGCAAATGCCCTCCTTGTAGCACTTCATATTGGGATCATTCCTAACTAGCTCTTGAATGAAGAGCTTGTCAATAGTCTTGTAATTTACATGGGCTAGCCTCTTGTGTCATAGGACACAATAAGAGGCTTTCTCATTTACCACTAGACAGATAAGAGAGTATGTACCTAAATATAGAAAGTTTAAGCAATAAACATTTCCACTCCTAATAACTGTCAATATGACCTCTTGGTCACTTGATCTCCTAATTAGGCACTTATCCTTGTGGAAGACAATAACATATCCAAGATCAAAGAGCTGGATTATGCTTATAAGGTTGTGTTGCAATCCTTCAACATAAGCCACCTTAGTGATGGTGACTATGACATTGGTGATCTTACCATAGCCTTTTGTTACCCCTTTATCTGAACCATCAAAGATTACCATCTTTTACTGGAGTGTATACCTTCAAGTTGCTCCTTGTCCCGGTCATGTGTCTGGAACAACCACTGTCCAAGTACCATATAGGGGTATGTACACTTGGACTAACCTACAATATACAGTTTACTTTACCTTAGGACCCCAATATCTATTGGGTCCTAGGTACATATTACTTTGAAACTGAACATGTCCACCAACAAGTTTTCTTACTGGTGGACTAACTCTGGTCCTGACCACATTAGGATTATGCCAGCAGTCAATGGAATAATGGTCTACCTTGCCAAAACACCAACAATCATGTATGTTGTATCTTCTTTTCTATGTAGGCCTTGCAGCTGGATTGCCTGTAGTCTTGACAGTAGGAAGATGTGCAACAACCATTTTATGATTCCTTTTAACATGGATTTGACTGAAGGTTAGTCTGCTTGTTGTCTTGGGAGGCATGTTTTGAACCCCATCAACATCACAAATCTTTTCAGACAGTGTGCTCTTGATAGCATCAGAAACAGCCATATCAGACAAGCTGACAAATTGACCCTTAGTCAGATTCTGTGCTATCAGGTTCTGAAAATTGGTTGCAACCATATTTTTGAGTGGGGGGGGGGCTTAGCACCAAAAACAAATGGTCCATGATGGGCCATTTGAATTTCTTCATGGGCATCCTTAAAGGCACTTACCCTGTTATGCCTTCCACACTAGCTGAGAACATCTTTTGTTCTACTTGTGGAAGCACCATTCATATAGTGACCATATATACTTTCCTAGTCATACCTATTTGAAGGGAATATCACACTCTTGAATGAGATAGGTGGCTAGATGTCATAGGCACAACTGGAACTTTCCCTTTCCCTTTGGGATGGACAGGTCTTGTGTTGCCCTTAAAGCCCAACACCTTCTTACCCTTCTATGAGAAGGAGTCTATCAAGGGAAACACTATATTGGGTTGAGAGAAACTGGCCACAATAACTTTCTCCCTCTGGATCTTTTCGTCAAGATCTCTAATGAGATTGTTTTTACTCTTTATAGTCTCCATCTGGATGTTTGACAGGGTTTTTCAATTGACTATGTTCCCTCATTGTCTGATTCAGTACAGAAGCTGTTTTAGCAAGATGAGCCGCAGTATGCTGAAGAGACAAAATCTCCTTAGCCTACTTCTTAGTCAACTTTTTGCACTTCTTGAAAGCATCCAAAAGTTCACTATATCTACCAATCAGTTGATTGATATCACCTTCTGAGATAGAATTACCTTCACTATTAGGTGAAGAGGCTTCTGAATAGGGACTCGTCTCATACCCAGACACAGAATTGGAGAGGGAATGTACCTTACTTTGACCAGGCTGATCCTAGATGCCCTCTTCATCAATCATTTCCATCAGCCCTCTGCAGTTGTAGGCATCTTCATCCACCTCTGAGTCACTGTCTGATAGTATCAGAGGGGCCCTGATTCCTATCCTTACTAGAGGATAGACTTCTCCTACTGTTACAGCTTTATCTTTAACACCAACAACAACTAACCCAATATAGGTTTCCTCTTCTTCAGACTCATATGATGATGAGTCTGTTCAGCTTTTCTCTTTCTTAGCCACAAAGGTCTTTTCTTTCTTGCCCTTGTGCTTTTGGTTAGATTTCTTCTCACCTTCCTCCCTTCTCTTCACTGGACAATCAACAATGACATGCTCTGGCTTGCTGTAGTAGTAACAGATAATATTAGTAGAATTATGTTTACTGGGTTTAGGTCGATACCTATCATCCTTAGAGGATTTCTTCTAGTGATGTGCTGAGGAGGAGATCCTTCTCTTCCAGTGCTTCTTCTTCATCAGCCTATTGAGTTTCCTGGAGAAGAAAACAAAGTCCTCATCAGACATACTGTTGTCGGATGCTTTTGATTTAGAGCAATCTAAATCTACTGGTCTTCTTGGAGGAGAAGGGGTATTCCTCCTACTTTTCCTTGTGGCTTCAGCTTTGAAGGCCACAGTCTTCTCTTTGGCCTGAGACTTGTAGTTGGTCTCTTCCTCTTTCCTAACAGTTAACTGCATCTCATATGAGAGCAGTTTTCCAAATAAGGTGTGGGGTGGAGTATCACCCAGCTTCGCCACATCTCTGATGACACATATTTTTATGTCCTAGTCTCTGGTGGGAGACCTAAGGAACTTATCATTTAGCTCATAATGACTAAAGATCCTTCCATAGGTCCTTAGTTCATTCACAATCCTAAAAAAAATTCCATACCAGGTGTCTATGACTTCTCCCTTGGACTGTCTAAAAGCTTCATACTCTTGGTTGAGCATGGACTTTCTATCATACCTGACCTCCTCTATGCCTTCTATGTAGATCACCAGAGTGTCCCACATTTCCTTTGCATTTGTGCAGTGAATCAGATTTTGAACGGTAGAATCATCAATTGCGCTAACAATGATATTCTGAGCCCTCTTGTCCATAGTGGCAAGAATGACTTCATCCTTTGTCATCTCAGCATAAGTTTTGGGTGTCTGGATATTTGCTTCCAGAACAGACACTTTCATGGGAATGAAAGGTCCTTCCTTAACTGTTATAAAAATTCGAGGGTCAGCTGCTTCCATGAACAGCCTAACCCTTTCCTTCCAGATACCAAATCCCTCCTTCCTGCAGATAGGAAGCTTCATGGCACCCAACTCCTTATAGTTCACTCTTGAACCCATAAGGATAGTCAGTAGCAACTTTGGAAGATCACTCAGATGGTTAGATCCTTTTTGAGCAACCTCCCTATGATACAACTTGAAAGTCATTATTTTCAAGGTAGCTTACAACCTAAAGGGGGGAATAGGTTGTCTCTCTGTTATTATTCTCTTTTTAGTTTTTTCCTTTAGCACAAAATATGTTGGCAGTAGTTTGGTTTCAAGAACCTGCACATAGAAAATTATACAGAAAAACACACACAGATTTATAGTGGTTCCCCAACTAGTGGGTACATTCACTCTCCTCCCACCTTGCCAACTTCCAGTTGGTCAAGGCACTTCTCCAAAACACTACTCCAAGGAGCTTATACCTCAAATCCCTCGGGATCTCTCAGTCTCCTCCAATACCCACAACTCAGCCGGAAGGGCCTACAACTCGGTGATCAGCAGATCACCTACCTCAGGCCAAAGGCCCTACACTCAGGCTAGGAGGACAGCCCTACCTCAGATCCAAAGGATCCTACCATAGAGAGTTACACTCTCCTACAGCTCAGGCAAATTGCCCTACCTTAGACAGGTGACCCTACGGCTTAGATCCAGTTGGATCCTACAACTCAGAGAGCTTTACTCTCCTACAACTTAGACAATATTGCCCTACCTCAGGCCAGTGTCCCTATAGCTCAGATCTAGTTGGATCCTACAACTCAGAGAGCTTTACTCTCCTACAACTCAGGCAATATTGCCCTACCTCAGGCCAGTGGCCTTACAGCTCAAATCCAGTTGGATCCTATAGAAAGATGAAGATTTGAATGTTTTGACATAGTGAAATTTCTCTGTGTCAAAATCTAGGGCTGAGTTATCTCAGCACTATCTTGCTTCACAGCAATAGGTAGAAATTCTCCCTCTACTTGAAGAAACTCAGAATGAAGATTCTGATCTTGCTGAAGAATAAGGTGAACTTGTGTTCTTCAATCAGCCATCTGAGCCCACTGGAGAATGATGGCTCAACTTTCTTCCTCTATCAGAAATCTTTCTGATTATGCTGTAGCAGATTAAGAAGAAATAACTCACTGAACTTTTTGTGTTCTTACAGGAAGACTTCAAGCTCAATCTCGGCAGTAATGGTGAGAGAGATTAAGTTCGGCCGCAACCCTTTTTGAAATTTATAAATCCCTAAAAGTTGTCTTGCGTCTTGGCCCATCTATTCCTTTTGTAGTTCGTCGATCAACGGCTCTTAGATATCAGTGGGGCCCACCTACAGTTTCCAGCTACACCTTGATTTAACGGAAGAAGACGTGCAGTAGCTTCTCAGCAGAGTTTTTCGTGATCTGTAGATTCTCTGTACTTGATTTGAAGATAGTTGACTTTGTCGATTTTGTTGACGTCAGCACCTGTGGACTTAGCCAAAATCGAGCATCAGTTGAATAGGCGTTGAGTGAATAAGCTTCATTCAACACCAAAACACTTAAATAGAATTCTATCTATCTAGGCATTGAGTGAGTAAGCTACACTCAACACCAAAACACTTATGCAACCTTTCTGTCATTAGGCGTTGACAGCGTTGAGTGAGCAAGCCTCACTCAACCCTTTTTGCCTTAGCTTATTCTTCAGTCTCTTCTGCATGCTTGGCGTAGAGAGTTTTTAGTGAGCACGCATCACCCAACGCTTTTTGCCTTAGCCATGCTTTCTGCTACTTGGTGTTGAGTGTGTAAGCTCCACTCAATGCCAAACTACTTAACAAATTTTCTACCATTATCAGGCGTTGAGTGAGTGAGCTATACTCAATGCATTTGAACTTAGCAAAATTTCGGTGTCTAAAAACAACACTGGCTTTGAGAATTAGTCAACGCATTATCACATGGCGTTGAGTGAGCTTTCCTCACTCAACGCTTGTGGACTTGGTAAATATTCACAGTTTTCCTGTGGCATTGACTGGCTGAGCTATACTCAACGATTATGAAGCTATGTGGTTGAGTGAGTGAGCTACACTCAACGCCTGTAGACTTAGCAACTTTTCTGCTCATTTCTTCTTAGGCTTTTACTGCATTAGCCTGTCTCACAGCTTTTTGTTGTATGGAATTGAGTGAGTTGATCTCACTCAACGCCTGTGGACTTAGGCACATTTCTGTCTAGCCAATAAGCACTAGTTGGCCACCTTGCTCGGCTAGAATCACAACATTCACAACACATCAGAGATTTGAAGAAGTATTAACAGGAAACCACTATCAAATATATATAACATCATATATATTTACATGAGTACTAGGGCCGTAGCCTAAGTTTTATATAAGCCCATAGGTTATACAAGTTATATATATAATTCCTCTCTCTCTCTCTCTCCATCCTGCTCGCTGGTACTCGCGTCTCGAAACTCTGAAGATGCCCAAGGTGCTTCTGCTCGAGTAGTCCTAACTGCTGGCGCATTCTCTTGCAGCAGCGGGTCACTACGGTGCTCAATTTCCTGTGAATGGTTATTTAAATAACCGTTAGTCATAGAGCTAAGTGGAAACAAATCTTCTCCCTGGATCCATATCCTGGAGATGAGCACACACACACCCAACAAAAGTAGATAGCCGAAGCAAGAGAGAGTTAGTACAACATTTCATATATTTAAGCTAGGAATAATTATAAAAGAAGGGCAACATGATATAACTGGAACGACAGCAGCAATAACATCAGTTATAATAAAGGATCCACTAGCACATCAGCACATCAGGTATTCACAGCCTATATTCACACCGCAGGCATTCACTGCCGTGCACACACAACTAGCATTCATAGCCGCACACACACAATAGGCATTCATAGCCTCACACACAAGCCCTATGTCGACATAGTTTGGACTGCTTCTATTCCAGCAGGGCGCCACAGCTGAGGGTGGTCGTACATCATTACCCCAGGCCCCAACATACAACTCTGTGTACTCATGGATGTGAGCAACATCCGATGATTTAACATGTTGGCCGACCAGCGGAGGAAAACCCGATGAGTAAAATATAATAGTCGGTCACCCGTGGTACCCATTTCCCTGTCGCCTTGAGTCATCAACCTTCCCACACTGGTACGAACGGTCTGCGGAAGGGACTGACCCGCCACTATTTCACTGCAAGAAATTTACAAGCAATCAATCAATCCGTATTTCTAACACTCACCTGGTCTACGACGGCCTTCCCTACTATATTTCAAATTTCCGACGACGACGCTCATCTCAACTTTTGATAAGGAGCGTGGGAGCAATTTATTTGAGGTTAAATCCGGAGGAACACCTAAACTCCGGTTATCCCCAACTAAGCCTCAAACTTAACAGACAACTGTTAGTCAGAGCAGAACCTGTGCTTATAATAGTAAATTGCAGTAATGAAAATGCGGTAATTAAAGCTGCTGATAATAAATGATGCATAATTAAAGTGCTTAAATGAAATGTGACCAGTACGAAACTGGAGTAGTACTGAAACGAAAGTACTGAAACGAAAGTACTGAAACGAAAGTACTAAATTGAACTTCACCAGTACGAGACTGGAGTAGAACTGAATTGAAAGTGTTGAACTGAAATGAACATTACCAGTACGAGGCTGGAGTAGTACTGAGTTGAAAGTACTGAAATGAAATGAACTTGACCAATACGAGGCTGGAGTAGTACTGAATTGAAAGTACTGAACTGAAATGAACTTGACTAGTACGAGACTAGAGTAGTATTGAATTGAAAGTACTGAACTGAAATGAACTTCACCAGTATGAGACTGGAGTAGTACTGAATTGAAAGTACTGAACTAAAATTAACTTGACGGGTATGAGACTGAAGTAGTACTGAATTGAAAGTACTGAACTGAAATGAACATGACCAGTTAGAGACTGGAGTAGTACTGAATTAAAAGTACTGAACTGAAATGAATAAATGAACTAGACCAGTGCTAGACTGGAATAATCATAAAGAAAATGGTAAGTAGTCCAATCACTCCATCCATGAGGCTTTAGTTCCATCTCCGTTCTCAGGAGCTATATTCAGTTTCTTCTCTATTCACATGAGGCACATTCAGTTCCTTCTCCATTCTCATAAGGCACATTCAATTCCATCTCCATTCACAGGAGACACATTCAGTTCCTTCTCCATTCACAGGAGGCACATTCAGTTCCATCTCCGTTCACAGGAGGCACATTCGGTTCTATTTTAGTTTTTAAAAGGCTTCCTTGAATTACACCCATTATTAAGATCCGATAGTAATTTGGTTGTGGCTTATTAATCACGGCTTAATCAGATTAGGGGCTTATTAGGAGTTACACCTTTATTATTCGCTGAGAATAATTTGCAACTCACAACTCGTATTCACACTTTCCTAGCTTGCCCAAGTCACCTGAGAGTCGAGGCGCTCGACGGTTTCACAAAATCTCGGAACACATGGAGCTTTGTCACTTTCCTCGGCCACTCTCGTCGATAAGAAAATTTAAATTTATTATTAAAATTAGAAAAGATGGTCGCACGCTCAAATTTTCATTTTCGGAGAAAACGAGCGTAATAAATTTCGAGCACGACCTTAGGCTTCCAAAATTTCGGAAAAATAACAAATCATATCCCCATGATCCCAAATTTTGATACAACTTCTAAGGGGGCTTAAAGTGAGCTTAGAAAAATTTTCATAGTTTTTTAATTAATTTTGGGCCTTTAATTTGGCCAAATAAATTTTATATGGGCTTTTAAAAATAACAAATCAACTCCAAAAATCCTCAAAATTTTGTGGAGGAAGCCCTCATCATGGGGAATATTTTTCATGTTGACCACTTTGCTCCAAGGGGCCTAGAATTAGCCCAGAAAATTCCTCAAATTTTAGCTATTTATTTTGGTTTGCAATTAGCAGATCAGAAACATTTCTGCGGCTGAGATCGAGCCACGGAGCGCCAATCTTCCTTTTGACCCCATAGCAGATTGGCTGCGGATCCGTTATGGGGGGGGTGATGCTGAGGCGGGGGCGGGAACCCAGAAATTCTGGGTCGTCCGATCTCATCGTGGAGATCGGACAGTGGTTGCACCTCCTAGTGGTGTGGAGGGTCCAACGAAACGAGTTCTGATGCGCTCGTATCGACTATATGAGGCCACATGAACTGACAGAACTCAAATCCGAGTTCTCTAGCTCCATTTCCTGCTTAGGGTTACCTCTACTGGGTCACAGGTAGGGGGTTCGGGTCACTTTTATTGGGCCCGCAAGCATTCTTGTGGCCCAATAAAAGTCGGGATGTTACAACTGGGTCCCATTATCGGTTACGATGATGGAGGGTATCCCGAAGCGGCAGAAAATGCTCTTCCAGATGAACTTCCTTACATTGTCCTCGGTTATCTTGGCAAGAGGCTCCGCCTCGTCCCATTTTGTGAAGTAATGGATGGCCATGATGACGAACTTCCTCTGCCCGGTCGCGATCGGTAGTGGGCCTAAGATGTCGATCCCCCAAATGGAGAAGGGCCACAAGCTCTGAATATCTATGAGGGAGTTCGGCGATTATTGTGGTGTGTTGGCGTGGTGCTGGCACCCAGCGTACAGGCAGACAAAATCTTACACGACCTTCTGCAACATTGGCTAGTGGAACCCTTGGTCGGGCTCTTTCCTCTGAGGTGCTCGCCGCAATCCCTCCATGCACCTCCCGCAAAGAATACCCCGCTTATGACTCGGGGAGACATTTTAGGAGAGGTCCGAAGAATGCTCGCTTGTACAAGTCTCCGTTGATGATGGTAAAGGATGCGGCTTGTAGGCGGATTAATCATGCATGAGCGCGATCATCAAGGAGTTGTCTTTGCTCGAGGTAGCTCCTTATGGGGTGCAACCAAGATGTCTGAAATCTTCGATGGTGGTTATGTCCCAAGGCCCCTGGATGCTTAGCACTCTAAGTTCTTATACTCTTTGTCTCCGATGTTGGGTCCATTGATTCAAATGGCCATGATTTGATGATGTCAAACATGTCAATGAGATAGACATAGTTGTATTTGATGTATGTTTAAGTTCATGCATGCATGTTGGTCTTTGTCACAATGATTAGACAGATAGTTCAAGTGACAATGACAGGTGGACTCAAGGTAAGGCTGGAAATTCAGAAAAATGCCTAAGTCCAGAAGCGTTGAAAGAGGTAAGCTCATTCAATGCCATACAGCTAATAGTGCTGTGAGAAGGCGGGCAGTCAACACTTACAGTATTGTAAAGGCAGAAATATGGCTAAGTCCAAAGGCATTGAGTGACTCCAACTCACTCAACGCCATATGACCAGAATCGTTGAGTCAAGGTTATCATGTCAAATCCTAAGCAGTGGAAGCCAAAAAATTAACTAAGCCAAGAAGAATTGAGTGAAGCTTCATCACCCAACGTCATGCTAAGTCTATCAACGCCAATGTATAAGAATACAGAAAAGTCGACTAAGTACAGAAGCATTGAGTGAAGCTCACTCACTCAACGCCAAGTTAAAAGGCTTTGAGGCTAGTCATTCTGTGAAGAAACCAAAATTCGGCTAAGTTCAGAATCGTTGAGTCAGGCGAGCTCACTCATTACTCTCAACGTCAAACTTCTGCATGAAGGCAAAATTGCAGAAAATCAGGCCAAGTATAAAAGCGTTGAGTGAAGCTTATACACTCAACGCTCTCAACGCTTTTTAGCAGAAAGGAAAGTAAAAGAATATGGCTAAGGCAAATAACGTTGAGTGAGGCATATACACTCAACTCTCTCAACGCCATCAGGCAGATAGCTGAAGAATGGGATAACGGGAAATAGCGTTGAGTGAGGTCAACACACTCAACGCCTAGCAGAGTTGAAGAAATTTCTAAGTCCAGAATTGTCGAACTTAGCTTATCCACTATTCGTCGAGCTAAACTTTGCTTTCGTCGAACGAAGTTCAGAATTTGTTGAACTCAGCTTGTCCACTATTCGTCGAGCTAAGCTTTGCTTTCGTCGAACAGAGTTCAGAATTCATCGAACTCAGCTTTCATATGTAAGAAGAACTCAGCTTTCAGAATTCGTCGAACTTAGCTTTCATCTGTAAGAATAACTCAGCTTTTAGAATTTGTCGAATTCAGCTTTCACTATTTCGTCGATCTGAGCTCAGGGTTTTTCAAACTGAGCTTGGAGTTCGTCGAACGTAGAACTTCTGGAAAGATAGTTGATTTTTGCTAAGTCAAGAATGATGCTGACGTCAGCAAAGTCAACAAATTTCAGATTCGTTGCAAATCGACATTAATGTCGTCATCATTCTACAGTGAATCTCAATTTGATTAAGCTGAGGTGTTAACTGCTGTTAAATCTGGGACACATGTCAATCATCTTGCTAATTGACGGGATTATAAATAGCAGCTGAGATTGAGATCAAATAGCTTTCTGATAAAAAATTAATTCATTCTAAAAAATGAGAAGCGGAGTTCTTCGTCTTCATCCGCCATTGTTACAGAGCCAAGAAATTCAATTTGAAAATCTGAAGGGGTTCTGAGTTCGCTGAAGCATTCAACATCTACTACAGCAAGTTCAGAGTATTTCTCTGAGGAAGACAAATCAGTCTAGGCGAGCCCTAGCTGGAATTATCTTCACGATCCAAGCCATGCCAAATCTGAAGATCATTCGCTAGATCTTTGAAGAAGAAGAAGAAGAGAGGGCTGATATCTGCTCAGTCCAGATCGGGATAGATTCTTGAAGAAGAAGAAGAAGCAGAGGTTTCTACTAGTAGCTTCCAGAACAAGTCGGGCTTCAATTCAAGATCGTTTTCTCATCTTGTTGCTGTGAAGATGAAGATAGGGCTGATATCTGCTCAGTCCAGGTAGACAGACACAGAGAATTTTCTCTGGTGTCTGTAATTCATTTCTTTGATATTCTGTGTAGGATTCATATTGAACCTGAGTGGTAAGGCTAAGTTTCTGAGTTGTAAGCCTGTGTTATAAAGGATGAGGTAGGGCAAGGGTTGCCTGTGTTGTAGGAGTGTGGATCACTCTGAGGTAGGGCAGGATTGTCTGAGGTGTAGGAGTGTGGATTCACTCTGAGGTAGAGTTCTTAGGAAGAACTTGAGCTGTAGGATCTTGGTGATCTGAGTGGTAAGACTTGTATAGTCTGAGTTGTAGGAGCCAGTTGGGCTCTGAGCTGTAATATCTGAGTATCTGAGAAAGAAAGAAGAAGGTGTTTGGCCAAATCTAGTCTATTACTAGATAGGAGAAGGGGGAAAGTGGATGTACCAATCAATTGGAGAACCACTATAAATCTGTGTGTACTATGCTGTGATTGATATGTTGTGATTGTGTTATAATTGCCGAATAGCTTTCTTGCCTTATCTGACAGAGATAGTAATAAAGATAGAATCAGATTTCATTAACTTTAAGTAGCCTAGAATTAAATTGGACCTATTCACCCCCTCTAGGTGTTTAGTTGATCTTGAAATCAAGACTTTCAAGTGGTATCAGAGGGAGGTTCCTCAAGAAAGGACTTAACTGTCTGAGTTGATCTCCAGGGCAACTGTCAGAAGGTCAAGATGGTTTCAGGAGAGAATCACAAAGAGTTTGGATCCATGAAACTTCCTCTCTGTAGGAAGGAGACTTTTGGCATCTGGAAGGAAAGGGTCATATTGTTCATAGAGGCATCTCATCCAAGGATTTATATCACAGTATAATAAGGCCCCTTCATCCCAATGAAGACATCTATCCTTGATGCAAATTTGAAGACTCCAAAGAAGTACACTGAGATGACTATGGATGAAATAATCTTAGCTACACTGGATAAGAGGGCACAAAACATTATAGTTAGGGTCATAGATGACTCAACTTTCCAAAACCTTGTCCACTACAAGACATCTAAGGAGATGTGAGACACATTAGTTGTCTACATGGAGGGAACAGAAGAAGTGAGGGATGACAGGAAGTCCATGCTCAATCAAGAGTATAAAAGCTTCAGGCAGAACAAGACAGATGGCATAGTCGAGTGCTTTGAAAAGTTCTTCAGGATTGTGAATGAACTAAGAATATATAGCAGAGTTTTTTGCACATATGAATTAAATGACAAGTTTCTCAAGTCTTTGACTAAAGACTGGGACACAAAAATCTATGTCATCAGAGAAGTGGCAAGACTTGCAGACACTCCACCACCAACCCTGTTTGGAAAGTTGTTATCCTATGAAATGCAGTTGACTGCCAGAAAGGAGGAGAAAATCAGCAAGTCTGCAGTCAAGGACAAGTTAGTGGCCTTCAAAACTGAAGTCATAAGGAGTAGGAGAAAGACTCCTTCTCCACCAAGGAGAGATGCTGAATCTGATTCAGAAAGCTCAGAAACCAGCACATCAGACTGCCACATATCTAATGAAGACTTTACTGTCTTCTCCAAGCAATTTCCGAAATTCATGAAGAAGAAGCACTGGAGAAGCAAGCCATCCTCTTCTTCTTATCCAAAGGAAGATTACTATAAGGGAGGGAAGAAATTTTCTAAAGAGGACAGGTATAGCTCTAAACCAAATAAACATGCTTCTTCTAAAGTGGTTTGTTATTATTGCAGCAAGCCAGGGCATGTTATAGTCGACTGCCCTGTCAAAAGGAAGGGTGGCTGGAGAAAAGAAGGAACGTCAGCAGAAGGGAAAGAAGGAGAACTCCATGAACAAGATGAAGCATACATTGGGCTATTTACTGCTGAAGAAGAATCTGTA
The DNA here is from genome assembly GCA_039513925.1 of Platanthera zijinensis. Taxonomy (NCBI): domain Eukaryota; kingdom Viridiplantae; phylum Streptophyta; class Magnoliopsida; order Asparagales; family Orchidaceae; genus Platanthera; species Platanthera zijinensis. The sequence goes on from CM077089.1 coordinate 3,758,176, forward strand.
GAGGAAAACATCTTAGAGATGCTGGCTGTTATTGCTGGAGAAGCTGATGATGCTGTCAGGTTTGAAGAAAGAAAAGAAGACAGTCATTGCCTTGGGCTGATAGCTCTTTCTGAAGAAGGACCCAGCCAGGAGCAGCCTTGTCCAAGCAAAGTACATTCTCTTCCCTCTGGGTCATATTATGTGACAAGTCCAAAATCAGAGGCATCGACATCAAGAGATGAAGATGTCTCTGAATCTGAAAGAGACGTAAATCAATTAATTGATGATTATGGTGAACTCCAATAAGCATTGAAGAGAAGCAAGCTCCTGGCCAAAAAGCAGGCAAAGGAGACTGACTCTCTGCAGCTGGCTGCTTCAGACTTGGCAAACATCCTGGACCTAAAGATGAAAGAAGTCAGCAAGCTGAAAAACATCATTGTTATTCAGATGGGCACAATCACCTTCAAGAATAACCACATCAAGAATCTTGAAGGTAAACTCCAAAAAAGAGAAGGAGTTAGTGGCTAAGTTTTCAAAACCATGTTGTGTATTACCCTTCATAGATTCCTTCTCCTCTCAAAAGGGTAAAAAGGGGTTAGGCTTCAAAGGGAAAACTGGAGCTGCCAATTCCAAAAAGAAGGGCAAAGCTCCAGTGTAGCCACTAGCCTCCAACCCTCTAATTCCTTTTAGGAAAGTGTTGCTACCATCTAACAGGTATGACCATGAGAGCATCTATGGTCACTAGGAGTATGGTGGTATGAATTGCAAGGGTATTAGTGCCTACAAGTATATATTAAAAGAAAAAATCACATCACACAAATAAAATGAATAACAATCACAGACGACACAAGAAAATTTATAGTGGTTCCCCAATAAATCTGGGTACGTCCACGTTTCTACCACCAAAGTATGAATCCACTATAGGTTTTTGATAAGGTGTCCTGCCATCAAAAGATCTATTTTCTAAGGGAGATCTAGCAACCCTTTGAGCTTTTGATCAGGTGCCCAAAAACCAATCTTAAGTCTTTTGACCAGGTGACTTAGGAACCAAAAGATAACTTTTGAAGGGAGTTAAAAAACTTGTACACAGTTTAGAAAAAAAAATTGAAAGTAAAGATGTTGTCTTCTCTGTAAATATTTTCTGAGAAGACTAGTGGATTGATGATGCAAAAAGATCCCCATGATTTGTGCAGAGATTATGATCAGGAGAGAGAGACTTTTCTTCAAGGTGTTGGCCTTCAAGAATGTTATTTCTCTCCAGTAGAATTTTCAGACTGATGTGAAATTGATTCTCTCGGAGAGTCAGAAGCAAGTAATCCAAAATCTCTATGAGTGTCTCAGTCAGTAGCCCAAAATCTATTTCTTGATGTATATGCAACAATTTTCTGAATGAATATATATTCTTTGAGAAGAATTCAACCATTTGAATTTTAAAAACATTCCTTTAATTGTCTGAAGAATCTCTGAGGATTTATAACTACTAGATTCAAATATTTGGAATAAAATCATTACTTAACTGCCCTAGTTATTGATTAGAATAATAACTCTGTAAACATCTCATATTTAATGCTACCAGAAATGACTATATCCATTAAGAATATTTAGCATTAAATACCAGAGTATAACTGACTGAAATTAAGCCTAAAATCATTCCGCCTCTGAATATAAATAACAGCCCAAACACTGCAAAGAATTCGTCGAACTCAACAAACCTTAAGTTGACCTGAGCTTAGAATTCGTCGAGCTGAATATGTCATTCGTCAAGCTGAGCTTGGCTATCGTTGAGCTGAGTTGCAGAGTTGAGGTTAGAGTTCGTCGACTGGAACTCAGCTTTCGTCGAGCTAAACTCAGAGGTAGAACTCTGAGTTCATCGAGCTGTGCTCGGCGATCGTCGAACTGCTCTCAGCTTTCGTCGACCTGAATTCTTGCATTCGTCTAACTGAATTTCTCTGGAATTCTTCTGAAGTAACAACCCTAGAAAGAATAACCTATGACCTTAGACTATACATATTGGGTCAAACTAAATATCCAAAGCAAATGATAGTGATCTTAGCCCAAATCTGTAAAAGGGTTCCAACAATCTCCCCATATTTGGGTGAGGATACTAAATATAATAGAAAAACACAAAGCAGAAAATATCTAGCAGAAAAATTTTCAGCAGATATAAAATAAGGTGCTTTGAGGATTCAAAAACATAAACACAATTTAAAGACAAAAAATCAGAAATCAATTGTCTTCCTTAGGAGCATCAAAGGAAGAATCTGAAGATGGTTTAGTGAAGATTAACTTCCTGTTAGGATCAGCAGCTTCTCTTTGACTCATCTTCAAATCCTGGGAGCCAATGATCTTCAAAGAGGTAGTCCTTGGCACAACTGCCTCTGGATGCAAGTTCATGTACTTGTCCACATTGAATAAGTTTTTTACCTGATACTTGTCAATCTCCTTCTTTCTGTAAGAGGACATGGTGGAGAATTGTGAGGTGTCCTTTCCTTCTACTTTGGCTTTCTTTATTTGAGATAGAGCAACAAGCTCATTAAATCTAGCCATTCTGAAATTAGGGTCCATTTCCGGATCATATATAGGTGAAGGATGTTTTTCTTGATCTAATTGTTGTGAGTTGTTTTGTCTTGACTGTTGCTGACTGCTTTGTGAACCTGACCTTGAAGGTCTGTTTTGAGAAGATCTAGAATGATGAGAAGATGTAGGCCTTTGAGAAATATTTCCTACTGCTCCTGCTGCTGGAGGAGGAGGAGGAGGTCCTCTCCTAGTTTTTAGAGGTGAGGAGTATCTCCTCATCTTCTTCCTGTTCTTTTGTCCATTCTTAGAAAATCTCATCTAGTTGGGAAGATCTGGAGTGAGAGGAATTCCATGTAAAATGTAATATGGAATATCAGTGGTAGAAGAGGGTTTGGGAGCAACCTTTGCTGGAGCCTTCTTTTTCTTGAATTTTCTTTTCTTAGAAATAGAATCTTCTGAGTCATCCAACTCTTCATCATCATCAGATTCATCCTTTGGATGATCATATATATCATCTAATTGTTTAAGCAAATCAGACTGAATAGGAACTTGAACTTCTGACTGAGTATTAACAATATATGTATTAACTTATGTATGTACACTGACATCATCTTATTCCATATCTTGAAAGAGAATATCATCAAAATTAGGCATTTGAGTTTCATCCCATGTAAAGGTAGGAGGGGAAGAAACTTTCTCTATAATGTCCATTATATTATCAGTTACTACAGTCTCAAGAATTGGTTTATTATTGGTAGAAAAATCTCTAAGGTTGTTCCTTAACTGTTCTAAAACTGAAGAATCAACTGGGGCAGTATAGCATACTATAACTTTAGAGAGATTAAGCTCAAAAATTAGAGAATAATTATTATGCAGAGTATCAAAATCTGATAATAACGAATGCAAGTTGACTGTGGGATGAATAGAGACATCACCAATAGTAACAACTTCTGCTTCTGCTGCTTCCGAATCAAAAACTATTGTTGTTGCTGCTGGGACTGGAACAGCAGAATTGTTTAGAACTTCTTCATAAAGCATCTCCCCCTGCCTAGATACATGGAGACCTAAATCTAGGCCCCTAGAAGAAGGGACAAAGGAGGAAGAAGATAGCTGAGAAGATAGAGCAGAGATAGAAGCAGCAAGAGGAGCTATAACTTCATCTATCAGCTTTTTGAGGGTTGGAGTAATGAATTCAAGGATGTTGGAAGCAATGGAAGAGAAATCAACATACATAAACTCAGAAGGATTCTAAGCAGATGCAGAAGATTGATTGGAAGTAGAAGGAATGGAGGAAGAGGGGATGGAGCTGTTAGCACAGATAGAGCATATGGTGAATTCTTGAGGAATGGATGATGGAGGGATGATAGAGGGAATTGTGTCTAGAATAATTTCCTGGACAGGTAAGTGTGGTGGAGATACATGTGGTAGATTTGAATGTAGTGGAGATGTATTAAGTAGAGAGAAGTGTGGAGGAGATGAGAGTAGTGGAGATGTAGGTGATGACAGATGAATGGGTGAATCTGTATGAAAAGAGGTGGATGGAATATCTTCAGATATAATATGTTATTGAGTGGGGGATTCTGGATGGAAAGAAGTGGAGAGAACATCTACAGATAAGTAAGGTTGAGGAGATTGAGAGAATTGCCTAGGAGAATGAGGTGGAGATGGTAGGGGAGAAGAAATACGAGGAGTAGAAACTTCTGTTAGGGTTGGGAGAGTAGCTGAAGCAGCCCTTGTGCTTTCAGAAACATTCCTAGAAGAGTTAGCCCTTGATGGCTTAGGGATTACCCTCTCCCATCTTGCAAAGAGGGCAGAAGTTAGTCTCTTAGAAGCATTGATAAAATTGGTCTTTGAGACCAACAGTTCTGGACACTTTGCTTGTAAGAAAATGCCTAGAATCCTCCCATAACTAACATCCTTTTTATTAATCTTTTTCTTAATTGAATCAAACAGAATTGTTCCCCAGTTAACTGATTTCTGATTAACCAAGACACTCATCAAGATAAACTGGTGCATGGTTATATAATCATGAGCAGAATGCTTTCCCAACAAAACTTTACCAACAACATCGAGTAAGAATTTATATTCAACAGAAAAATTCTTTTTCAGCAGGTGATTGGGGTTTCCCTGATTGTGTCACATTCTATCTAGCATTTCATCAAATTCAGTACTAGATATTTTTATGTCATCTTCACCGTTTATAAAACCAAAAATTTCATATAAAATATCAGCTGTTAGAGAAACCTGATGTCCTGTGACTGATCCAGTAATAGTTGTAGAGTCTTGAATCTTTGTAGTATATACCCATTTCTTAATTTCCATAGCGGAGAGCTTGATTCTGGTGGACATAACATTTCGCAGATGTTGCGTCTCAAACAGTTGCAAATATCCTTAAAGATTTGATCGGAATGACTAAAGGAGTCCATATCTATATCAATCCTGCATCAAACTTCATTATTGAGAGAATCGCCTGTGACACCGCCATGTTCCTGCAACACAGAAAAGATCAAGCGCAAGAGAAGGGAAATGGAGAAAGCGCGGGATAGAGTTTGATGAAAACCTAAATAAAAGTTTTCATAAGTCAAAAATGCGAACTCTGTCCGACAAAAAACAAAACATCGAACTCTTGTGCGACGAAAATTCTCAAGAGAAATGCATTTCGTCGATCTCCGGTTGACGAAAGTTTTGCGAAAGAAATATATTTCGTCGAGCTCTGTTCGACGAAAAATACTTGAAACTAATCCGTCAATCTCCGTTCGAGGAAAGTTTCTAAAGGAAGGTTTGTCGATCTACGTTCGACGAACGATTAACGAAAAGAACATAGTTTGTCGAGCTCCGTTTGACAAAAGGTGTGCAATTCGTCGATCTCAGAAACAAAATCAAATAAATGATTCTCCATTTATCATGCCTAGCTGATTTAGGAAGAAAAGATGTTTCTTTTCATCTAAGGGTTTAGTGAAAATATCTGCCCTTTGTAAATCAGTAGAAATGAAGACATGATTAATTTTATTTTTGTCTACATTATCTCTAAGAAAATGATGTCTTATTTCTATATGTTTAGTCCTACTATGCAGAACTGGATTTTTTCCAATTGATATTGCACTGGTACTATCACAGAATAGAGTTGAATTATTTAAGTTGTATCCATAATCTAGAAGTTGATTTTAAATCCACAAAATCTGTGAATAACAACAACCAGCTGCAATGTATTCAGCTTCAGCAGTTGAAGTAGAAACAGATGTTGTCTTTTTGCAAAACCATGACACAAGCCTATCACCAAGAAATAGACAAGTTCCTGATGTGCTTTTTCTGTCAATTCTGCATCCAGCATAATCAGCATCTGAGAATCCAGTTAATTCAAATTCCGACTATATTGGATACCAGAGTCCTAGATTTCGGCAACCTTTTATATATCTTAAAATCTTTTTTTACTAAAATTAGGTGAGATTTTTTGGGATTTACTTGAAATCTAGCACAAATACATGTAGCAAACATTATGTCTGGTCTACTACCTATTAAGTATAATAAGGGCCCAATGATAGTCCTATATATTTTCTGATCAACAGATTTGCCCTGTTCAACATTATCAACAACAGCATTAGAGGGCATGAGTGTTTTCATAGCTGAGGCATCTGACATCTAAAATATTTTAATTAGCTCTTTAGCATATTTTGATTGAGATATAAAAATAGCATCAGGAGTTTGCTTCACTTGTAAACCAAGGAATTAGGATAGCTCACCCAAGCGACACATTTTTAAACTTTGAATGCATTAGGTCAGAAAACTTTTTGCAAAGTTTAGAATCAGTAAAACCAAATATTATGTCATCTACATATATTTGAACTAGTAAAATCTCAGATTTATGATATCTAAAGAACAATGTTCTATCTACTATGCCCCTACTAAATTTGTTTTCTAGAAGAAAACTAGTTAGGGTCTCAACCAAGCTCTTGGAGCTTGTTTAAGACCCTAAAGAACTTTGTTAAGTCTAAAAATATAATTAGAATGAGTTGGAGAGATAAAATCCGGTGGTTGTTATACAAAAACTTCATCTTTGAGCTCCCCATTTAAAAAAGCACTCTTCACATCCATCTGATATACCTTGAATCTCTTGAATGCTGCAAATGCAAGAAAAATCATGAAAGCCTCTAATCTTGCAACAAGAGAAAATGTCTGATCATAGTCTATGCCTTCCTCCTGTGAATATCCTTGAGCTACCAATCTTGCTTTATTTCTTACAATTATTCTTTGAGCATCCAACTTATTCCTAAAGATCCACTTGGTTCCAATGACTGGATAGTCTTTGGGTCTTGAAAATAAGTCTCAAACTCTACATCTCTCAAACTGATTGAGTTCCTCTTGCATATCAATGATCCAGTGAGGATCTTATTCTACATCTTTGATGGATTGAGGTTCAATCTGAGAAATAAAACAAGCATGCATCTGATCTTGATCCAATTGATGTCTTGTTTGAACACCAGCTGATATGTCTCCAATCACTTGAGATCTAGGGTGATCTCTAAGTGTGACAAAGTCAGTAGGTAGAGTTGGTTCTTCAACTATTTGTGGTGATAATTCCTCTAGTGAAATTTCATTAGCCATAATATTTTCAGCATAAATCTCATGATTTTCTTCATCGCTGTCATCATCAGCAATTTGTTGAGAAAGATGTATTGTATCCTCTTATGTTATGATTAATTCATCCATTTTCTCACACAAATTTGGTACCTGAAAAGATTTTATGGTAGAGATATTTCTCTCCTTATAAAACATATTAGTCTCATCAAAAGAAACATGCACAGATTCTTCCATTTTAAGTGCAAATTTATTAAACACTCTATAAGCCTTGCTGACTTGAGAATATCCAAGGAAAATTCCTTCTATAGCTTTGACTTCAAATTTTCTTAGATGTTTCTTATCATTATTGTGAATGTGACACTTACAACCAAAAACTTTAAAATAGTCAACTTTAGGTTTCTTAGATTTAAGTAATTCATAGGGAGTCTTACCCTTTAGTTTATGGATTAGACTTCTGTTAAAAACATAGTGTTGTGTTTACTGCCTCTGCCCAAAAGGATTGGGGCAAGTGAGCATCTATAAGTAATGTTCCAATAGATTCAATTAGGATTTTATTTTTTCTTTCAGCTACCCCATTTTGTTGAGGAGTTCTAGGAGCAGAAAAATAATGCATGATACCTTCCTTCTCACAGAATTCTTTCATCAGAAGAGATTCAAACTCAGTGATCAATGCAATTTGAGTAGAGTACTCAATCTTGATATTCCTAAGAAAGTATGTAAGAACTTTAAAGTTATCTGACTTGTTTCTAAGAAAGAACACCCAAGTGAATCTAGAGAAGTAATCTACAATAACTAAGGTATTTGACTTTCCTCCCAAACTTTGTACAACAATATGTCCAAAAAGGTCCATATGTAGTAAATACAAAATTCTAGATGAATCACTCTTAGAAATGAATTTAAAACTATTTTTGGTTTGTTTGTCAAATTGACAAGCCCTGCAGAGTCCTTCCTTCTTATAAGAACAAGAAGGTAGTCCTCTAACAAGGTTGTCCTTAGATAGTTTAACAATAGTCCTAAGGTTTACATGTCCTAACCTTTTATGTTATAATTCATTTGTTTTACTGAATTGATTAAACAATTAAATTTCTGAATTAGCCGAATTAAAATTAACTAAGTAAATATTACCTTGTCTAATTCTAGTTAAAATAATTTTGTTTTTTTAGCAAAAGTAATAAAACATGATGGCTTATTAAAAGATACCTGATAACCTTCATCACATAACTAAATTATGGAGATGAGGTTATGTTTGAGACCATTCACATAAGCTACCTTCCTGAAGGTAACTACTCCAACTTTGACATTATCATAGCCTTCTTTGTCCTCACCAAAAATGACTTTTGGTCCAAGCTTAGCTTTGAAGTCACTCTGGTTTGCTTTGCTTCCTGTCATATGTTTTGAACAACCATTATCCAAGTACGACTATTCCTTTATGATAGAATAGTTCCTTTCCTGTACAAACAAAATTAGATGTTCTTGACCCATGTTATCTTGGGTCCTAGCTTTCTTTCATAATGATAATTAGAAATGTAAGAATATTCTAGTTAATCCTTATAACCAAGTGGATGAAATCTCCTAGCAGGGATAATCCACTGAGTAAAAGGATTTTTAAATTCTTTTGTCTGATTATAATGTTGTAAAGAGTTAAAGTTTCTATTTTGAAAAAATGGGTTCGACGAATTATATTGAGTTCGTCAAGCTGAGTTCGACGAATGGGAGTGAGTTCGTCGAGCTCCATTCACAGAATGATAATATTCATTTTTTGTGCTCCACATTTGTCGATCGCAGTTCGACGAATCATATTGATTTCGTCGAATACCATTTGTTGAATAATTATACCCAAATTCTGCGTTCATAGTTCGTCGAGCTCTATTCGACGAATGATGATTATTTCGTCGAGCTCAGTTCGACGAATTATTTTGAACACAATTTTTCTTAAAATTTTTACTTTGATTTTGTCTATTCTTTTGTAAAATTTCTATGGCTTTATCTGTAATTTGCAATACTTCTTTTCCTTTGGCAAAAATAAATTTTACAGGTGTAGATAAAATATTTTTCTATAACATATGAGATTGACTTAATGAAGCTCCTAAGCTTAGTTTGTCATTTAGCCTGACATTAACTGTGCTTGTGATATTCATCAGTTTGATGCTCCTCCCATTAAGGGATTCTTCAAACTGCTTTGCCTCAGATAATTCATTTTCTAAAGATACTATTTGTTCAAAAGCAAATTTCAAATCATCTTTAAGTTTCATGTTTTTAAAAGATAGATTATCTAATTCAGCTAATTTTTCTCTGAGAAGTTTTATCACCTTCTCAGATTTTATCAAATCATTACATAGCAATTTAAAATCTATTTTAAATTATTCTGAAGTAAAGTCAAGGGTAGAGATTACCTGATCTTCTTCAGATTCCGATTCAACATCAGAATTACTACATGATGCATTGATTGCCATCAAGCAGACTTCCTTAGCTTTTGCTTCTTCTTTATCTTCATTTGAGCTGGATGAAGTTTCAGTTTCTGATTCACTCCAAGTTTCAGCAACAAATCATTTCTCCTTCTTTTTGTGTTTGTTGGAAGAAGGTTTGTTGGAAGAAGGTTTGTTGGAGTGTTTCTTAGAGTCTTTCTCTTTCTTATCCTTCTTCTGATTCTCAGGACATTCAGGAAGAATATGTCTTGGTTTCCTGCAACCATAACACATAATTTCTTTAGTGGGTGTTTTGTCATACCTTGGTTTGCCATTATTTTTGGAAAATCTTCTCCTGAAGTCTTTTCTTGCCATTTTATAGAATCTCTTGCCAAGAGACCTATAAGATCTTCATTCCTTGAAGATTTTTCTTCTTCTTCTTCTTCTGTTGCTTGGAAAACAATACTTTTCTCTTTGCTTACTAAGGGTGAAATCCTTTGTTCAGCTTCCCTTGTTCCGATGAGGTGCTCATAAGATTTGAGCTTGCCCAACAAGGTCTCTGTTCTAATCTCATTTAAGGTTCTGGCTTCTTTGATTGGTCAGATCCTTGAATCTCAGGTGCTAGGAAAACACATAAGGATCTTATCATTGTCTTCTGTCAATGTGATGTCTTTCTCTAAGGTTTCAGCTCATTGATAATGAGACTGAGTCTTGTGTACATCTTAGCAACTGATTCAGATTCTCCCTTCTTGAAATTCTCATATTGAGAGATCAAGTGGGATCTTCTGTCCTTTCTCTCATCAGTAGATCCAGTAACTATTGTGTTGAGGGAGTTCCAGATGTCCTTTAATGAAAAGCATTCAGCAACCTTCTGGAAAATTTTATCTGACATTGTTTGAGCTAAGATGTTCATAGCTTTGAAATCTGCAATCTTCAGCTTTTTCTATGCTTCTGTCCATTCTGGAGGTGGTACAACACTTGTACTTGTTGTTGCCACTGGTAGAGGTGGACCTGTCAAGATGGAGTTGTAGATATCTTTATTAAAAGATTTCATATAAAGTCTAATCATTGTCTTCCATAGTTCAAACTTTAGATTGCATACAGGAGGTCTAGTGCTTGAATATTCCTTATTTTGTGTCATGATAAATTTCTAGGTAAAAATAAAATCTATCAGATCTTATGGTTCAGGCGTTAGCCTGTAAAACCAAAGAACCAACCTCTGATACCAATTGAAAGTGAGGGATAGATCTACTTTGCACTAGAGGGGTGGTGAATAGTGAATATTAAAAACTTTAAATTATTTATATAACGGATTTAAAGTAAGTGATATATATATAAAGGAAAAATCACAGCACACAAATAAAATGAATAACAATCACAGACGACACAAGGAAATTTATAGTGGCTCCTCAATAAATCTGGATACGTCCACTCTTCTACCACCTTGGTAGGAATCTACTACAGGTTTTTGATCTGGTGCTCTGCCACCAGAAGATCTATTTTCTAAGGGAGATCTAACAACCCTTTGAGCTTTTGATCAGGTTCCCAAAAAACAATCTTAAGTCTTTTGATCAGGTGACTTAGGAACCAAAAGATCACTTTTGAAGGGAGTTAAAAACCCTGTACGTAGTTTAGAAAGAAAAACTGAAAGTAAAGATGTTGTCTTCTCTGTCAAGATTTTCTGAGAAGACTAGTGGATTGATGATGCAAAAAGCTCCCCCTGATTTGTGTAGAGATTATGATCAGGAGAGGAAGACTTTTCTTCAGGGTGTTGGCCTTCAAGAATGTTGTTTCTCAAGTAGAATTTTCAGACTGATGTGAAATTGATTGTCTCTTGGAGAGTCAGAAGCAAGTAATCCAAAATCTCCATGAGTGTCTCAGTCAGTAATCCAAATTCTATTTCTTGATGTATATGCAACAATTTTCTAAATGAATATATATTCTCTGAGAAAAATTCAACCATTTGAATTTTAAAAACATTCCTTTAATTCTCTAAAGAATCTCTGAGGATTTGTAACTACTAGATTCAAATATTTGGAATAAAATCATTTCTTAACTGCCCTAGTTATTGATTAGAATAATAACTCTATGAAAATCCCATATTTAATGTGCTAGAAATGGTTATATCCATTAAGAATATTTAGCATTAAATACCAGAGTATAACTAACTGAAATTAAGCCTGAAACCCCCCCTCTGAATAAAAATAACGGCACAAACACTGCAAAGAATTCGTCGAGCTCAGCAAACCTTTAGTCGACCTGAGTTTGGGATTTGTCGAGCTGAATATGTCATTCGTCGAGCCGAGCTTGCTATCGTCGACCTGAGCTGCAGATTTGAGATCAGAGTTCGTCGACCGGAACTTAGCTTTCGTCGAGCTAAACTCAGAGATAGAACTCTGAGTTCGTCGAGATGAGCTCGGCGATCGTCGAACTGCGCTCAGCTTTCGTCAACCTGAATACCGCATTCGTCTAACTAAATTTCTCTGGAATTCTTCTGAAGTAGCAACCTGGAAAGAATAACCTATGACCATAGACTATACATATTGGGTCAAACTAAACATCCTAAGTAAATGATAGTGATCCTAGCCCACATCAGTAAAAGGGTTCCAACAGTAATATATCAAATCAATTCGCAACGCAAATATGGACACATCTGCGGAGTTCGGTCATCGAGCTGAGCACACCATATATGGAAAGTCGTTGATTAGCCCCGAATAGGCCTAAAACACATCCACCGCTGCAGGTCCACGTCTTCTCTCCACATCATTCTCCCCGACTTGAAATAATTCATCTCCCGATGAAATGAGATCATAATTCTTTTGATGTTTGCCAGGTAAGACTCTATGAGGTTCACTAGAGGTCGTCCAAGTGTCGTCGATGGAAGAGTGTCCTCTCCAATCAACTCCCCTCGACTGAAATGCTGTCATCTCCTATGAGTGGAGACGGTCGTACTGAAGTCGGAGTCCAAGGGTGAATCGATCAAGATTTGTTGCAAGTACCCAGGTGTCATCAACGTTTGTAGTAGAAATGTACCGGCGGAGTTTGGTCTCCGTGATGCTCTCAATGCTCAACTCACGAGTGGTGGATCCCGGTGCGATCAGCGGCACCGTAGGTAGAACCAAAGAAGACAAGTCCCCAGGTGGGTGGGTGTCAGAAGTGGGTGAGTAGCTGTGGCCATCAGACATGGGTGGGCTATGAAGGTGGCAAGACAATGAAAGTGGAGGTGTGGGCGGTTGGAAGTCCCACCTACTTGGGTACACATACTCGCGAGGCTCAAAGTATTACATAATATCTTCAACATTAAATACCAGATGGATGCTTATATTTGCAGGACTATCAAGATCATAGGTATTTGCTTCGATCTGTCTCGTGATTATATAGGGATCCATTCGCCTGCTCTAGCTTTTAGCAAGCCTTGCACGGAGTCTCACAACGCAGATCCTCACCATCACCTGCTTGCCTTCATGAAGTACCTGTACTTGCCAGTGAACATCCGCATGTGATTTACAAAATTTATTATCATTATGGATTATCCGTCGGACCGACTCTTGACATACATTCAAACGATGGACAAATAACTCAACAGACACATGCAAATGACAAAGAAATGACTCAACAGACTCATGCAAATGATGCAAATGAAATATGACCGACACAACATGCTCTCTATGAGAGAATCTAATGATGACCCAAAAATCTATCAAAAGAGGTGGTCTATCAGGAGGCTCTCTTGGTGGGGTGTAGAAAAACTCATCCCGTGTACGATGAGTGCTCAGGTGACTGTGTGAGACATCTACAATCAAATACGAGTTCGTAAAGAGTGAAATATTTCTCATGTAACGTGACACACCGGGGGGCTCACCAAAAGGTGTGTAAGAAAAGTCATCGTGAATGCGACGACCACCTGTATGAAAATCGTGTACACCGACTAGAATACGTGGCTCTAGAGTGTGGTGAGTGTCCCTGAAAAGAAAGATCCCATCTGGTGGGTCAGCAGGTGGTGTGTCCTAAAACTCATTGAGGGTGTGGTGTATCACTAGATAGGACCCCAAAATATCAGGAGTATGCTCAAGTGTACCCAAGGGAGGCCCTACATACGTACTGCTCCACTCAAGGTCAATTTTCTGGGGAAAGACTAGAGATGATAACAAAAGTGATACTAGTAACTCAAAACTCATGGGTGACCGAAACACCTGAATCTCATCGTCACCAGGATGTGGTGGCTCATCAGGAGGCTCAATTGGGGGCTCGTCATAGAACTCTTCAATAGGGCCATGAACACCCAAATGAGTGCCAATATAAGGAGTAATGTCCCCATAGGTGGGTGAGATAACCACTACAAGATCAACACCAGACTCTGGGCTCTCGGTCGTGATATGACTCGAAGCAATGATAAGGGGAGAGCGACATAGACTTACACTCAAGAATGGGTTTATATGCGTTGTGTCAAGAATGGGTCTGTGTTTGGGGTGCTAACTAACCCAGTGCATGACAGAAGAAGAGGTGTGGGTGAGGGACACAATACTACATGCACAATAGGTCTCTCAGGCTCACTCTTGATCGGGGTCACTAGAGGAGAGTCAAAAAAAGGATAGTTCACTCACTAGGCTAAGCACCTCACTGGGGTGAGAGCAATCCATATCAGGTATCACTTCAGTTATATCTGTTGGGACAATGATGGGTAAAGTGGTGTCTTCAATGTGGGAGGAACTCGTACTACGGAGGCCAAGGTGAAGACAAACCAACCAGCTCTTGCGAATCTCAAAAAAACTGTTCATAACGAAGGGCAGACTGATACGTCTGCTCGAGAGACTTTGAACTATGATAAACCACCTTAGTATAAATGTCAGATCGAAGCCCAGATCGAAATCTGGGAGTGGTCATGGCTGTGTTCTCTCGGATATCGCTCCTTATAACCAGCTCATCAAAGAGATCCATGTACTCAACGACAGACATGGATCATTGCTGAATGGAAAATAATTGGTCGAGCATGCGACTCGGATACGCCAAAGACAGATACCTCTGGCACAATATACTCTTCATGTCCACCCAATTAGTGATGCGACAAAGACGGTCTCGCTCGCGGGTCCTCTCAATGCTAGATAATGTGCTCTCGCCTGATCTAAAAGTTTAAGTTTCACAAACTTGACGCGACGCTCATTAAATAACTCAAAATAATCGAGATAGTACTCCATATCCACGAGCCAATAACTGAAAGACTTGAGACTCGATGTACCGTCAAAGGAAGGGGCAACAGTACAAAACTCACTCTCAAGATCTCTCTCAAATCGACGATCCTCGTAATCGTCATTCCTAAGGTAATCTAGCTGTGTCGAAGGATCAACACGATCTGCTCGCGTGCAAGGATATGAACAACTACAATCATCATATTGATCGTCTCTAGTGTAGTGAGATCATGTTGGTGGGTCAACACGATCTCTAAATGTGGTGTGCTGTGACCGAGGATAATCATTGTAGTAACGTGAAGATCTACCTAGCGGGGCTCTGTGAGAGCGGGTGCAAGTGGACTCGAGACCTCCATGGTGAGAAGAGTAATAATTGTGACACCTTGACATAATGAAAAACTTATAGACTGTACGGCTGCATATTGAAAGAGCGTGTAACCTGACTATGATACAATTGACGCATGACGAATCTATAAGCGGTGGGTAAATCGGTGACCTAGCCCTCCATGTTATGCAAAGCCCGACAGATTAGCCACGGTTTAATAATAATTCAAACATCCCACGAAGATAATTCAAAACAAGACTAAATATTTTATTATGGAAAAAATCAAGATTAGACTTTCCTCAGCGCAGAGGGACAAAGTAGGAGCGCATGGCGAATTGACCCTGCAAATCCCAATAATAATCTCGAGCAAAATTCTCGATAATGTTTCTCCAAGCCAATATAAATGTCCAAGTCAATAAATAAATGTTGAAATTAATAAGTGCAATACAATGAAATCTCACCAAATAGTTGGTTGATCGAGGGGCTGAAGATTCCAGAACCGGATGCAGTTTGACAGTGATCCAATGTGAAACCGTTGGCGTGGAAATGGCGTAAGTGGCCGTCCTTGGTGGTGGGAGGTGGAATCGGACTGGGAATGGATAGATCCGACCATGTAGGTATAGATCCGAGCGGGGGAGGGTAGATCCGACAATATGAGGTCGGATCCGGGCTGAAAAATTCCAGATCTAGGCTGATCCGGAAGGGGGAGGGCTACTGGATGGTGTTTCCACACAAGGAAGGGCTGGGGGGTTGAAAATGGTGGAGAGGGGGGCTCAGGTATTGTAAGTGAAGTAGGGTGGTTGGCGGTGTTGCCGAGGTGTTGGAACCCTTGTTTGGATTTGTACTAGGTTCACTCTTAGGATGTCTTGACCCCCATGTATAGCCAGGGTCTTGGTCTAGTCTAAGTTAGGTCCTTTTAGGTTAGGTTTTTACAGACCAGCATTGTAGTGGACTCAGACTTAGACTCAAAAGGTTTGTGGATTTTCTATATTAGTTCGACTATAGTCAAACTCAGCTCGACGATCGTCGATCTCCCATCGACGATCTCAGAGTCCTGTACTCTGAACTGAGCTCGACGATCTACGAGCTCAGGTCAACGATTTGGTTTTCTCAGAAGTAATCTCTATTCTACGATAACTGTTCTCAGGTCGACGATCTCTTAACTCAGCTCGACGATCTCTGAACTAGGCTCTACGATTTTATGTTGATTTCAGTTATGAGTTTTTCATATCATTCATGAGTATTTTTTTGGTTAATGATCAATTTTTTAAAGGCAAATACATTCTGATAATTAATGATGTTATTCTCAAGGCTGATAGCCGTATTTCTTGAAGCATTAATTATGGTATTCACGGAATATTTCTTTAGCATATTTTATGAAGATAGATACGGAAGTGCATTTATGTTGTCAGCGTTTCTAGCCATTTGGGCTCCTAAAGTATTGCAGAATATTATGCACTGTCCAGGGAATTCAAATTCTTGTCGTTTTTTATTCTGACTGAATTTATAATTCAGAATATAATAAGGATATACAAGAGAACAATCAGACAGACAGTCAAAGGATATATATATATATACAGAAACTTTTCTTCAGGAAGACTGATTATCATTATTACTCTTACTCTCAAGGAATGTTGCTCTGTTGTAATAAGGAAGAAGGAGAACCTCAAAAATCTCTCTTGAGTCTTCTTCATTCCTCAGGCTTCAAGGATTTAAAAAGAGCTCAAATCTTTTTCAGTCTTCAGATCTAAGAAAGCTCTACTAATTTTTTGAAGACCTACACCCAGGGCCAAGTTTCCTCTTCCTGAATCAATTCTACATCTCAAGGGGAGCTTGGACATTCTCTTCAATCTATATAGTCTTCTCACTTGATTGAGAAAGAGAATATTTCTTTTAATTTTTCCTTTTACCTCCATCTGTACAGGGTTATCTCTCCCTTCAAAAGTGAACTCTTGGTGATAGGGCACCTGAACAAAAACCTATTGGAGTTTGGGCTCCTGATCAAAAGCTCAAAGGGTCTCTAGATCTACCTGAAATATATCTTGTGGTGGCAGGGCACCTGAACAAAAATCTGTAGGGGATTCCTACCTAGGTGGTAGAAGAGTGGATGTACCTAGATTTGGGGAACCACTATAAAAATTTTGTGTCGTTTGGATGCTTTGTGTTTTCTTTTTGTGTTGTGGTGTGTTGTGATAGTTTACTTGTCTTTCCCTCTATTATATAAGTATCATTAATTTAATTTCACAATAAAACTAAACAAATTTTTTTATACTCTATTCACCCCCCTAGAGTAAAGTCTATCTATCCCTCACTTTCAATTGGTATCAGAGGGTGTGTTTTTAAGGTTGTACAGGCTTACACCTGAACCTAAGATCTCTGATAGATATTCTTTTTTACTCTACCCTTTTTCTATTATACCATGGCACAGTACAAGAATTTTGCAAGCACCACACCTCCAGTTTGCAACTTGCAAAAGTTTGGAATCTGGAAGGCAAGAATCAGACTCTATATGAATTCCATTGATGAAGATATTTTTGCTTCTATCTTAACAAGAGTACCTCCACCAGCTGCCCCACTAAGTACATCCACAAACATGACTGCAGTACCTCCTCCAGACTATAATGATGCATACAAGAAAGCAAAGATTGCTGATGCAAAAGACATGAACATACTGGCACAAACAATGTCTGATGACAAATTTCAGATGGTAGCTGAATGTGAATCAGCTAAGGCTATCTGGGATTCCTTAAACCAAATGGTTGCAGGATCAGCAGATGAAAGGAAGGATAGGAGAGCTCATCTCATCTCCTAGTATGAGAATTTTAAAAAGGAAGAAACTGAACAAGTTTCTGATATGTACAACACACTCAGCATCATTGTTAATGAGCTGAAAACGCTTGACAAAGACATCTCAGTCACAGAATTAAATGACAAGATTCTCATGTGCTTTCCACCTTCATGGGACTCTAGAATCTGGCCTATCAGAGAGACCAGAAACACACATGAAATGACTACAGAATCAGTTCTAGGAAAGCTGAAATCATATGAACAGCTGCTAAAGACAAGAGAATCTGAACAGCAAAAGACTGCTACACCAACTAAGAAGGAGCAAAATATTGCTTTCAAAGCTTCAGAAGAATCAAAAACTTCTCCATCAAATGAAGAGCTGATAAGTCTCTTTGCAAAGAGATTCTTCAAGATGGGGAGAAAAGAATTCAGAAGGAAATCATCAAGAAGTGATGATAAACCAAGGTATGACAAAACCCCTTCTAAAGAGGTTATCTATTTTGATTGCAGGAAACCTGGACATATTCTTCCAGAGTGTCCAGAAAACAAGCACAAAGAAAGGAGAAAGACTCCAAGAAACACTCCAGCAAACCATCCTCTTACAAGCACAAGAAGAAGGAGAGAGGGTTTGTTGCAGAAACATGAAGTGACACTGAAGAATCATCTTCCTCCAGTTCTAGTGAAGATGAAGAAGAAGCAAAGGCCAAAGAAATTTGCTTGATGGCCATCAATGCTTCGGGACATGTTTCAGAAGAAGGAGAATCTGAAGAATGTTTAGATTGTGATCAGGTATTGGAAGACTTTGATTTTACTTCTGAAGAATTTAAACATGATTTTAAATCTGTGTAGTGATCTAATTAGATCTTAGAAGGAAATCAAATTTCTCAGAGATAAACAACTTAACTATGATAGCTTAGTATCAGAAAATCTCAAATTGAAAAATGAAATAGATCTGTGTAATGAACAAATCAATTTTCTGAAAATTGAATTGAGTAAAGCAAAACACCTAGAGGAATCACTGAACGGTAGAAGTAAACAACTAGTAGAAATTACCAGTACACTTAATGTTAAACTTAATGGAAGTAAGTTAGGATTAGATGCATCATCCAGTGAACCACCTATTATTCAGAAAAACATCTTTCACAACCTACAAAATTTATTTCAGATAAAGGAAAGAAAAATACAATACAAATTAAAACAGTAAACAAAATGTTAAAACAAGTTGAGATAAATAAAGAAAAACAAAAAGCTAAGTCAGAACAAAAATCGTCGAACCAAGATCGACGATCTCAGCATTATTCGTCGAACGACGATCGACGATCTCAGAACCCAGAGATTGAGTTTAAACACTCTACAAATGGGGATCGACGATATCATTATGTATCGTCGAACATAGATCGACGATTGTGGAACCCAGATAATAGCCATTATTATTCTGAGAACCAAGATCGACGATATCAATGTTGGTCGTCGAACGCAGATCGACGATCTCAACATAAATCGTCAAATCCAGAGCAATTTTATCAAAATTATAATTTCAACATAAATTTCTATAAGAACTCTAACTCCAAACCTTTCCATCCCTTAACTAACTGGATAATCCCACCTAGGATATTTCATCCCTTAGGCTATAAAAGTCAACCTGAATACTCTTATATTTCAAGCTTTAAGTATGAAAAGAAGCCAGGACCCAAGGTTACCTGGGTCCAAAATATATGAGTTGTTATTTTGCAGGTGAAGACCTATCCTTCCATATAGGATAAGTGGTATCTGGATAGTGGGTGCTCCAAGCACATGACAGGAAACAAGGCAAATCTGAGTAACTTCAAGGCAAAGCTAGGTCCAAAAGTTATATTTGGAGACTCAAGCTTTGGTCAGACAAAAGGATATGGAGAATTTATACTTGGAGCTGTCACATTCAGGAAAGTGGCATAGTAAGTGGCCTGAAACATAACTTGATATCCATAGGTCAGCTATATGATGCAGGTTATGAGGTATGTTTCACTGAATCAAAATGTAATATTTCTTTAGATAGCAATATTGTGTTATCAGGTATTAGGTTAGGCAATATTTACTTAGTTGATTTCAATTCTGCCTGTTCAGATATTTGCTTGTTCTACCAGGTTAGCAATAATAATACCTTGTGGCATAAAAGGCTAGGACATGTAAATCTTAGAAACATTGCTAGGTTATCTAGGGACAATCTTTTTAGAGGATTGCTCTCTTGCCCCTACAAGAAGGAAAACCTTTGCAAGGCTTGTCAAGAAGGCAAACAAACGAAAAATAGTTTTAAATCAGTTAATAAGAGTGATTCACCTAGGATTTTGTATCTGCTTCATTTGGACCTTTTTGGACCAATTGTTGTACAAAGCCTGGGAGGCAAGTTCTATACTTTAGTTGTTGTAGATGACTTCTCTAGGTTCTCTTGGGTTTTCTTCTCTATACGTCATTTCATCTCGAACTTCTAAGCTCCTTCTCTGTAGCAGTTTCGGCAGACGAAATAAGTTTGATAACTTCAAAGTTCTTACAGATTTTCTAAAATGCATAAAGATTGAGTACTCTACTCCAGTTGCATTGATCAGAAGTGATCATGGCACTGAGTTTGAATCTCTTCCTATGCAAGAATTTTGTGAGAAGGAAGGTATCAGACACTGCTTCTCTGCTCCCAGAACTCCTCAGCAAAATGGGATAGTTGAAAGGAAAAATAGAACACTCATTAAAATTGCAGGCACATTGCTTGCTGATGCGCACATGCCTCTATCCTATTGGGCAGAAGTTGTAAGCACAGCAAATTATGTCCTGAATAGAAGTTTGATACACAAACTTAAGGGCAAGACTCCTTATGAATTACTCAAAGGGAAGAAACCTAAAATAGATTACTTTAGAATTTTTGGTTATATCTATTACATACATAATAATAACAAAAATTATCTTAGAAAGTTTGAAGCCAAAGCTACACTGGGGATCTTTCTAGGATATTCCCAAGTTAGCAAGGCATATAAGATTTTCAATAAATCATCTATGAAAATTGAAGAATCAATACATGTTACATTTGATGAAGCTAATATGTTTTACAAGGAGAAGGAAGCTTCTACCGGTAATTATTTGCAGGTACCAAATCTATGTAAAAAGTTGGATGATCTAAATCTCACTCAGAAGGTGTTATCTCATCCATCTCCATAAATAGATGAAGACAGTGAAGAAGAATCTCTGGAAATTGCTGAAGCCTCTCCAACAGCAAACTTAAAGAGGAATTGATTCATAATGCTGATGGTGTTGAACAAACTCCACCTCCTGACTATGTTACACTTAGAGATCATCCCATATCTCAAGTGATAGGAGACATGTCGGTGCGTGTGCAGACAAGGCATCAACTTAACCAAGATGTGATGCATGCCTGCTTCCTATCTCAAATAGATCCCTCATCCATTAAAGATGCTAAGCAAGATTCTCACTGGATTATTGCAATGCAAGAGGATCTCAATCAGTTTGAGAGATGCAAAGTTTGGAACTTGGTTCCTAGACCCAAAGGACATCTAGTTATTGGAACTAAATGGGTCTTTAGGAATAAATTGGATACTCAAGGAATAGTTGTCAGGAACAAAGCAAGACTAGTGACACAAGGGTATAGGCAAGAAGAAGGTATTGATTATGATCAGACCTTTGCACATATTGCAAGGTTTGAAGCTATCAGAATTTTCTTGTCTTATGTTGCTCACAAGAAATTCAAGATATATCAAATGGATGTCAAAAATGTTTTTCTCAATGGGGAACTCAAGGAAGAAGTATATGTGGAACAGCCACCAGGTTTTATCTCTTCAACCCATCCCTCTTATGTTTTCAAACTGCATAAGGCTCTCTATGGTCTAAAGCAAGCTCCAAGAGCTTGGTATGAAACCCTAGCTAGCTTTCTTTTAGAACATAAATTTTCTAGAGGCATTGTAGATAGGACTTTATTTATAAGACATCATCATGATAAGATTCTACTATTTCAAGTATATGTTGATGATATTATATTTGGATTTACTGATTCTAAACTTTGTAAAAGGTTTTCTGACGTGATACACTCCAAGTTTGAAAAGAGTAGCATGGGTGAACTTTCTTACTTCCTTGGTCTTCAAGTGAAGCAAGCTCCTAATGGCATCTTCATATCTCAGTCCAAGTATGCTAAGGAATTAGTAAAAAGGTTTAGGATGGCTGATGCCTCAGCTATGAAGACACTCATGGCTTCCAATGCATTAATTGATTCTGATGAAAAGGGTAAATCTGTTGATCAAAAAAATTATAGGGCCATTGTTGGGTCCCTATTATATCTTACTGCAAGTAGACCTGATATAATGTTTGTAACATGTCTTTGTGCTAGATCTCAAGTCAACCCTAAAGAATCTCATTTAATTCTCCTCAAGAGAATTTTAAGATATTTAAAGAGCTGTCCTAATCTAGGACTTTGGTACCCTACAGAGTCAGAATTTGAATTATCTGGATATTCTGATGCTGACTATGATGGATGCAGAGTTGACAGAAAAAGCACTTCAGGAACTTGTCAGTTTCTGGGTGATAGGTTAGTATCCTGGTTTTGCAAGAAACAATTTTCTATGTCTACATCAACAGTAGAAGCTGAATATATAGCAGCCGGTAGTTGCTGCTCACAGATCATGTGGATTCAAAATCAGCTACTGGATTGTGGTTACTCTCTCAAAAATACCACCATATTGTGTGACAGTACCAGTGTCATATCAATTGCAAAAAATCCAGTCTTGTATTCTAGGACCAAGCATATAAAAATAAGGCATCATTTTCTTAGAGATTATGTAGACAAAAACAATATTAATCTCAAGTTTATCCCCACTGATTTTCAAAGAGGATATATTTTTACCAAACCTTTGGATGAGCAAAAACATCTATTCTTTTTGAATCAGCTTGGAATGATAAATGGAATGGATTAAAATTGGATTTTGTCTTTGTAAAGATTTGATCAACGATCGTCGAACAGAGATCGACGATCTTCGAACTCATCTTGAGCTCAATCGTCGACCTGAGCTCGACGACAGCTCTGTGTGAAGACAAAAACCGTCGACCAGAGTTCGACAACTTTACTTCAGTAAATTAATCTTCGACCTAAGCTCAACTATCAATTTACGCTACTGAAATCTGAGACCAACGATACTATTTATTTCCAAATTAATCGTTGACCTAAGATCGACGTTTGTGATTTTGTCGTCAGACAGAGATCGTCTTTTCATATTCCAAAAACCTATATATAGGTTTCTCTTCGATCTCTGTCCCGCGCTTTCATAATTTCCCTTTGCTCGTGATCTCTTCTCTCTTCAGTCTACAAGTTTTCCATGGCGATTTCTCCAGCAGTTCTTTCAGCGATGAAGTTCGACACTGGCTTCGATGTCGACTTCGAATCATTCAGTCACTGTGATCCTATTTTTCAAGAAATGATACAGTTATGTGATGATCAGGGCTTGAAGAAGTTCATGACTACAAGGATAAAGTTATCTGTCACAGAAATCAAAGAATGGGTTTTCTCTTCTTCAACTGAAGACGGCTCAATGATCGGATCCATCTCAGGACAGCAGGTGACTCTAAACCCTGCGATTCTTACTGACATTTTTGAGTTGAAAAATGGAACAGATGAGCTGGAACAGGATAGCTCTGAGTATAGCAAGATGTTATTAGAGATGGGTCATGTTGAGGGTATCCCATCTAAGCTTTTAAAGAAAAATTTATCAGTTGCTTTTAAGTTTCTTGTTGATTTAGTGGGCAAGGTGATGTTAGGTAAGCATTCAGCGCATGACAATATAAACAGGCAACAGTTTGCCATTATGTCTTCCTTAGTTAATAAAAAGTCCATAGACTGGGCTGGGTTGTTCTTTGATTTAATTAAGAGAAAGAACATTCAGAAGTAAGTCTGTTTAGGAAGGATTCTGGGAATCTTCCTTCATAAGAAAGCACCAGAGCTGTTGGTTTCTTCAACCATAGCCATCAATTCCAGCAAGAGGTTGGACTCCTCCTTGTTTGGGAAGTGGGAGAGGACAATTCAAAAGCCCTCCAAGGCTGGAACTTCCTCAAACTTATCTGAGGACACAAGGGCAGTAACAACCACTCCTCACCATAATGAAGAAGTTCCTCCTCCTCCTCCAGCTTCCCCAGTCATCCCCAGAGTCTCTTCTATCCCTACTACTGTGATTCAAACCTCTACTTCATCCCCAGCTATCATCTCTTCTCCTACTCAATCACCACTTCCCCTCCATCCTATTGAATCTCAAAACCTCCAGACCATATCTTTTCCAAATTTTGACCTACTCTGACCACACTCATCCCCTTCCCGTCAAAATAATTCACCCATCAACATTAAAGCCACTCCACCAAATTCTCCACTCAATTCCCCTCTAAACTCTCCCAGAAACTCACCTATTCAGGATGAAATCATGATTGATTTCACTCCTCCTCCCTCTCTTCATTCTGTCTCAACTCAGACTCCAACTGAGTTTCTTCAAGTTGATCCCTCTTTTCTTTCTCATCTTCTGGAGCTCATCACTCCAACTCTCAAAACCTTAATAGCAGAGGCTATTTCACCTCTTGCTCTTTCTATATCAACTCTATCTGCTTCCGTTGCTGCTTCCACTGTCCCTTCTTCATCTAGGGGCCTGGTTCTAGTTCTCACTGAAACCAGACAGGGGGAGATGTCCAATGAAGATGCAGCAGGTTCAGCCTCAGCAGAACTTCAAGATCAATCTCCTCCAGCAGTGCTGGAAGAAGAAACTTTTCAGAAATTCTGTGTAGATATAGTTTCATATTCAGACTTGCTGACTTCAGATGAGGACACTGATGTGTCATTACCTACCATCTCTAGTGGTGATTGTTTCATCAATCCCACCATTGATCTTCAAATTCTTTTGCATTCTTTTTCTATGCTTAAAATAGTTCTGCCTCCAGTTGATTTGTATACTTCCAAGACCATAGTCTGTTATACCAGACCAATAAGCCCCTCAGCTGTGGAACAGATCTTGCAGATCAAATCAGTTCTAGTGTGTATAGAAATTCAGACAGTTACAATGTGTACAGATATGCCATCTCCTATGGCTGTTGAGCCTATGTCTGTTATAGAAGATAAGGATGAGCTAGATGCTCTCTTAATTGTTGATGAACTGATTCATCTAGTGGCTGCCAGAAATTTGAGTTCAGCCCTAGAGACAAGTTTAATAAACTTTTGTGAGCCAACTACTCCTATTGCTGAAATTTCCTCTATGGATATTGATCCAGTTCCAAGTCCTATTGGACCCTCCTATTCAACAGATGATAGTCCTCTTCCCTCTTTAGATGATCTTATTGCACTTGATATCCAGGAAGAAGCAAAAGAGAAGGCTGCTAAAAAGATTGCTGACAAACAAACACAGGAAATAAATAAATTATATGACAATCCTCCTGATTCATCTGATGATGATGAGGATGATGATTCAGAGGATTCTGATTCCAAGAAAAAGAAAATATCAAAGAAAAGAAAGGCTGCTCCTAAGGTTGCACCAAGCTAGACAATACAAATGATACTCCTTATTAGATTTTGAAAGGAATCACACCATATCCAGGCATTAAAAGCTGGATGTGGTGATCTAAAAATGAGCAGAAAGCCAGGAAGAAGAGCAGGAGATATTCACCTCCTCCTCAGAAATTCAGAAGAGGTCCTCCTCCTCCTCCTCCTGCTGGTGCTTCTAGGGTTGCTCCTCAAGCTTCTGATGCATCTTCCAAGCCTTCCTCCTTCACTAGGACATATCAAAGACAGGATAGATCATCCAGATCTCAGTCCAAAGGAAACAGTCAACAGCAAAGAAATCAGAGTTCCACAAAATAAGTCAAAGAAGTTATCTATCAGAAACCCTCCTTCTCTCCTTCTCAACAACAGAAAGTTCTACCCAAAGTTCAAAAGATAGCCACCTATCAGTCCAGAAGACATGATGAGTCTCACAAGCCCAAGGGAAAGTATAGTGAGGTTGCTCCTCCAAGATCCCTTTATTCTCAGAGTGATGATCATCATAGTACAACAAGCTTTCAGGCTCAATCCACTCAGTTCAAAGCAGTTTCAGTGTTGCCACCTCAAGATGATCAGCCACCTATTGAACAGGAAGTTGATCCTAACTTTAGGATGGCCAGGTTTCAAGAATTGATTGGTCTTTCACAGATTAGAAAAGTTGTAGAAGAAGGAGAAGATCCATCTAGGTTTGCTACAATGTCCTCCTACAAAGAAAAAGAGCTGGATAAACTCCAAGTTAGCAAGAAGGTTTTCAATCCAGCTGATTATATGGCATTGCATCCAGAAGCAATTGTGCCCAGGACAAGCACTCAGACATCACTTGGTGGACAAGACCTGATGACTTCTAAGAAGGATGTACCAGATCCTTCCAGAAAGATAATCTTCTCTAAACCCTCCTCTGGTCCTTTTGATAAATTGTAGTTTGTACTTTGTTATGTTTTATTGCTTAAACTGATTATGTACAATGCATTGCTATAACATATCTGCTGGTGTTATTTCATCCCTACAGATATTTATAGTCTTTGTATTTCTATTGCTTTTCAGTTTTGTTTTTGAGTGACCTCACACAAATAGGGGGAGATTGTTGGAACCCTTATTTGGATTTGTGTTAGGTTCACTCTTAGGATGTCTTGACCCCCATGTATAGACAAGGTCTTGGTCTAGTCTAAGTTAGGTCCTTTTAGGTCAGGTTTGTGCAGACTAGCATTGCAGTGGACTCAGACTTAGACTCAGAAAATTTGTGGATTTTCAATATCAGTTCGACTATAGTCGAACTCAGCTCGATTATCATCGATCTCCCATCGACGATCTCAGAGTCTTGTACTCTGAACTGAGCTCGACGATCTACGAGCTCAAGTCGACGATTTGGTTTTCTCAGAAGTAATCTCTGTTTTACGATAGCTGTTCTCAGGTCGACGATCTCTTAACTCAGCTCGACGATCTCTGAATTGGGCTCTACGATTTTATGCTGCTTTCAGTTATGAGTTTTTCAGATCGGTCAGAAGTATTTTTTTGGTTAATGATCAATTTTTTAAAGGCAAATACATTCTGATAATTAATGTTGTTATTCCCAAGGCTGATAGCCGTATTTCTTGAAGCATTAATTATGGTATTCACAGAATATTTCTTTATCATATTTTATGAAGGTAGATATGGAAGTGCATTTATGTTGCCAGCGTTTCTAGCCGTTTGGGCTCCTAAAGTATTGTAGAATATTATGCACTGTCCAGGGAATTCAAATTATTGCCGTTTTTTATTCTGACTGAATTTATAATTCATAATATAATAAGGATATACAAGAGAACAATCAGGCAGACAGTCAAAGGATATATATATACAGAAACTTTTCTTCAGCAAGACTGATTATCATTATTACTCTTACTCTCAAGGATTGTTGCTCTGCTGTAATAAGGAAGGAGGAAAACTTTTTCAAAAATCTCTCTTGAGTCTTCTTCATTCCTCAGGCTTCAAGGATTTAAAAAGAGCTCAAATATTTTTCAATCTTCAGATCTAAGAAAGCTCTACTACAATTTTTGAAGACCTACACCCAGGGCCAAGTTTCCTCTTCCTGAATCAATTCTACATCTCAGGGGGAGCTTGGACATTCTCTTCAATCCACATAGTCTTCTCACTTGATTGAGAAAGAGAAGATTTCTTTTAATTTTTCCTTTTACCTCCATCTGTACAGGGTTATCTCTCCCTTCTAAAGTGAACTCTTGGTGATAGGGCACCTGAACAAAAACCTATTGGATTTTGGGCTCCTGATCAAAAGCTCAAAGGGTCTCTAGATTCACCTGAAAGAGATCTTGTGGTGGCAGGGCACCTGAACAAAAACCTGTAGTGGATTCCTACCTGGGTGGTAGAAGAGTGGATGTACCCAGATTTGGGGAACTACTATAAAATTTCTTGTGTCGTCTAAATGCTTTGTGTTTTCTTTTTGTGTTGTGGTGTGCTGTGATAGTTTATCTGTCTTTCCCTCTATTATATAAGTATCATTAATTTAATTCCGCAATAAAACTAAACAAATTTTTTTTATACTCTATTCACCACCCCCACCCCCCCCCCCCCGCTAGAGTAAAGTCTATCTATGCCTCACTTTCACGAGGGTCGGATGTGAGGCGACCGGGGGGAGGCAAGGGGACTTAGCGAAGGTGCTGCAGGGAGTCGGATGCGAGGCGGCTGGGAGAGGGAGTCAAGGGAGGGTTTGGCGACGGTGGATTTTCTGTAGTAGGCGTTCAGGCCGCCAACTTTACAGGTTTGAAACTATAGGAAATGAATAGTTCATTTCATTAAATCGTGAAGTGAAGATAAACAAGGGTTAATTCAGGGCAACAAGGGTGGGCTTGATTTGGGAGGCTGGGAGGTGGCTGCAAGGGGGTATTGGAGGGGGAAAGAGTGGCCTAGGATTACGACAAACCTTGGGGAGGGAGATACACACATAGGAGTCGTCACCTAGGGTTCCACGGAGTCGGCACCGTGGGGACCGGATTTCGTGATTTCTCTTCTCCAAAATATGCAATACCTCTAATCAGTACACTACCTATCTATTTATAATAAAATAAAGGCTAGGACATCCCACCTTCAACGATTATGATTGGTCGGAGGTGGGGTCACCCAAATACATCAAAATACAACACATAATGAAGTAATATATCAAATCGATTCGCAACGCGAATCCGGACACATCTGCGTAGTCTGATGATCGATCAGAGCATTCCATATATGCAAAGTAGCTAATTGGCCCTGAACGGGCCCAAAACTCATCCACCGCTGCAGGTTCACATCTCCGCTCCGCATCACCAAGTTTCTTGGATGGTTGGGAACTGAAGAAAGAAAGTGTCAAAGCTGGGTTGGTGTTCTAGGAAGGATTAACAACAATTGTTCCTCTTTTTGTACAGGAACCGGGCTTTTGGGAGGGAGTTCCACGGGGAACACGGACTATAGGAAGGAAAATGAGGTTTCGTGGGAGTGGGAGAGGTGCTAGCTAGCTGAGGGATAGGGAAATGGGGTTTAGCTGTTACATGGAGGGAGTTTTGGTGTATGTAGTGGGAATGTGTAGGAGAAGGGGTAATGGAAGGGTAAGAGTGCTTTTAGGAGAGGTGGGCCTATTTTTTAAGAGATCGAGATCATGAGGTAGCGTGGTAGTGGGAAAGTAGTTATGGTAGTTATGTTTGTGGTGGGGGTGGTGGCTGGCGGAGGTGGCCGCCGGAGGGGGTGGGGGTGTCCGGAGGTGGTTTTTTGTTGATGGTGGAGGCGACTGGATGTGGTTTCTAATGATCGCCAAAAAACTAAAATTGAAGAGGCTTTGATGGGTGGTGGTGGTGGCTTGACATGGTTGCTAGAGGTGGTTTTCTGCGATCGTCGAAAAATCAAAGTTGAGGGAAATGGGAGGGTGTTGGTGTTTCTTTGGAGGAGTATATGTGGAGGGGATTTTGAGGATGGACGCCTGGTGGATGTTGGGTATGGAGTGGTTGAGACGACTTGTTATTTTTGGGGAAGGAATGTAGAGGCTGGCTAGTGGCTAAGGGAAGAGGGAGTGGTCGGCTATGAGGAGGGGAGGGGATAACTACCAAGTTTTAGCACTTGGATTCCAACTTTGGCACCGAGTAATCGAAAGGAGGATTTTCTTCTTCACTCAAACTTTCAATCCCTCTAAATTTAACCCTTTATCCCATTTATAGACTACGGGGAAATCAAGGACGATCATTTTTCTCCGATCATGATTGTCCCAAAAGACATGAAAATAAAAGTAAAAAAACAAAAAAAATTTACTAAAATCTTGGATCGACGATCCACGAAAAATAAACGTCTTTGATCGTCATGTATGCCGATGTATGTGTCACGATCCCCATCAATTCCCCATTCTTTGAGAGCATTCATCTCCATGAATTAAGATGAGTGTGCTTTTTCTGAAGGCGAGGTGAATCCCTCTTACTCTGACGGTGCCCTGAACTCGTGGGCTGGGTTCAAGCCCAGGAAACAACGAACCTCCCGTAGAGAAGTGGGGTTCAGCTAATGGAGGACCGCAATATTCTTCACTTCATCTATAGCCACCTCCCCGAGCCGAGATGGGGTGACCCAAATAACTCACTTTCGCCACGCTAAATGAACATTTCTTCCGGTTGAGCTTGAGGTGATGGCACTGGATGATAGTCAAGGTGAGGTGGACTTGTTGAAGGTGATCGTGTCACGAGAATTGACCAAAATATCATAAAAAAAATTGGAACGTGTTTGCTAAGTAACGCCTTGAAAATGGCGTTCATCGTCACTTGGAAGGTGGCAGAAGCATTGGCCAGCCTGAATGACATGAACATGAACTTATAGTGTCCATCGTTAGTTTGGAACACGGTCCTGGCAACGTCCTCATAGTGGCCATCGTTAGTTTGGAACACGGTCTTGACGACGTCATGCTTCCTCACCCGGTTTTTATGGTAGCCTGCTAGAGGTTCAGCTTGGTGAATAAAACTGCCCCGCAGAGCTCGTCAAGCAGCTCCTGAATAATTGAAATTGGCTACTTGTCCGGTACCGTGACTTTGTTGAGCTTACAATAGTCCATGTAAAAGCGCCAACTGTCATCCTTTTTCTGGACTAGAAGGAACGGGCAAGAGAAAGGGCTCGCACTGGGACGGATTAGCCCCCCCCCCCCCCCCCCATCAGCATCTCCCACAGAAGATGCTCGATCTCATTCTTCTGCACATGAACATAATGGTATGGCCGCATCGAGACCGTCGCGGTCCCTAGCTGGAGGGAAATGGCGTGGCCAGTCAACCAGATCGGATGCAATTCTGTCAGAGGCTGGAAGGCGTCAACGAACACAATAAGAAGCTCTTGAAGATCCACCTAGTGAGTGGGAGACCGTCGCGGTGAAGTCGACCTCAATAGTCTGCTGGATCCTGCAGAAAGAGACCAGAGAGTGGAGTCGTC
Source organism: Platanthera zijinensis (assembly GCA_039513925.1). Taxonomy (NCBI): domain Eukaryota; kingdom Viridiplantae; phylum Streptophyta; class Magnoliopsida; order Asparagales; family Orchidaceae; genus Platanthera; species Platanthera zijinensis. The sequence goes on from CM077089.1 coordinate 3,788,914, forward strand.
GTGGATGCGACCCCCCCCCCACCACCACCACCACCACGCAAATGAATTGCTTGCATGATCACCCAATTGATGTGCATGTCATCAAGCTTGCGTAGCCAAACCACAATCAAATGGTGACGATGTCGTCGAGGTCAAACTCATAGAAGTTTGTTATCACAAAATAGGGCCTCACAAAAAGGGTCACGTAGGGGGAAATGACCTTGGATCGGCCAACATCCCCCATCTCCAAGGCAAACCATAAAGTCCGGGGAAGGGACAGAGGGAAATTAGAATTGTTGCACCAACTGCTTTGAGATTAAGTTGTGGCTCGCACCACTATCAACCATGACCTAATCAGAAGATCACAAAGCGTGTCAGAGAACTTCATGGTCTGAGGGCCAGAGATTCTGTCCACCGAAAAATAGGATATTTCCAATCGTTGGAACGTAGACGTGGCAAAGTCCAAGGAGTCGCCCCCTCGCAGAGCTCGAGGGCCTCAAAGTCGGCCAAAGTAACCTCAGGGTCGAATTCGTCAATGATGGCGTTGAACTCCTTCACTGAACATTTGTGGTTGGGGGAGTAAGTTTGGTGGCACCGTAAACACATTCCTTTGCTGCAGAGCTCATTGTAATCACTGTTCGAGAAGAGTTGAAAGGTCGGGGTGTGACCTTGGCGAAGTCCCTCATGCAGAGGTGCCAGGGAGGGAGGGCGAGGAGGGTTGCCCGCATGGAGGTGAGCAGTTGGTCGTATGCATCCATGCGGGTGGGTGAGGGCGTCATTAGGGTTGTCCACGACAGGATCCGGGTGCTGGTGGGCGGAGGAGGCTATGGATGAAGCAGGGAGGCCGCTAGCTAGAGCAACAAGAGTGACTGGAACGGTAGGTAGAAGGCGGAAGACGGTTGATGGGACGTGGGAGATTTGGATGGGCGTGAGTGGTGCTGTGATGGAACAGCTCACGGGAGTAGTGTAAGACCCCCCTTTTTCAATGCGGGTTGACTGAGGGATCTTATCGCTCACCTCTGGCGACACTTGACATCGAAGTTGTAAGTGTATATTCGGACGAATAACGGGCTCGGGGGCTTCGCGCGTATAAACCCTAGGTTTGGCTTTATATATACCTAGCTGGGGGCAACGGAGAGGAGGTTCCACCTGAACCTTCCTCTAGATGTTTCGAGCACCCTCATATAATCTCGAAACAAGTCCGTCGCCCCCCCCCCCCCCCCCCCCCGCGCTCATTCGTCGCGGATCTAGGTCAAGCAGCGCTTAATCGATCCCGTCGCTCGATCGCAACATCTCTCCCAGTCGATCGCAAGCAGCTAGGGTTTGCGGCTTCCTCCGTCGATCGGTCGCTCCTTTCCGTCGCAAGCTAGGGCGCGCCGTTTTTTTCTTCTTCCCGTTGCTCGATCGCCAAGTTCGGTCGTCGCAGGAGGTCACAAAGAAGAACTTCGATCGGATCGACTCTCCCGTCGCTGGCACCAGATTCATCATCGGGCCCCCACCTACAGTGAAGCCTTCGCCGATCGATCTACTGCTGCAGGAGTAGTTTCCAGTCGCAGCCTCTGGACTTGCTCCTCCCGCCGCCGATTTCTCTGTCCTGTGGAGCTGCCGATCACTCTTGCTGTGAAGTGGTGGGCTCTTGGTTTTCCTGCAGTCTATAGTGAAGTTGCATTCCAGTAGAGATCCTCTCCGCCTCCTTCCAAGTGAAGGTCCGTTCTTCTTTAGTGGAGGTGCAGCCCGGGTTTTCTTCCAAGATTAAGTGGAGATTGCAAAGTGTGTTCAAGAAATGAAAAACTCCACCATGTCCTCTCCAGTGCCCATGATCAAATTGGATAAGTTCACGGCCTCTGAGTTCAACGACTGGAAGTTGAACACGCAGTTCGGGATGAAGTACTTAAATGTCTTCTACACCGTCAAATCTGTTCGTGTTGATGTTGTTGGGATAGAAGACGAGGCGCAGTGGGTCGAAGACGAGGATTTCTACAGGGATTACCTGCTGAATTGCCTCTCCTCCAGCCTGGCCAAGAATTACATCAAGATGCAGTCTGTGAAGGAGATCTGAGAGGCACTGGAGGAGCACTTCAGGAAGGAGGAGGACCTCTCCAAAGCTCATCTGGTGGACAAGTTCCACTCCTTCAGCTTCGACGAGGAGAAAGTCATTCTCCCCCAGGTATCAGATTTTGAAAATTTAATTGATTTCCTGCATAGCGAGTCCATTAGCCTGCCCGAAAGTTTTGTTGCAGGCACAACTGTATATAAGCTGCCCTCCTCATGGTATAATTTCAAAACGAAAATGTACTGCAAGAAGATGCAAGTTGGTCTGAATGACCTCAAGCGTTTCATACGCATTGAGGATGAGAACAGGACGAAGCATGCTCTGGAAGATGTTGGCAAGCAGAAGGCTGCTGCCAACATGATTACAAGCTCCAAGCATGCTCCTCCCCCTCATAAGACCAAAACGTCTCGTAGTAGCCCCCAGGTTGCAGGACCGAGTAGACCCTCTAAAAAGTTTAAGGGTAAATTTTTTAACTACAACAAGTGGGGACACTGTGCATCTGACTGCAAGCTACCGAGAAAAGAAAGAACTAGAGCACCACAAGAAGGCAACCAGACTCATCTGGTTAGCCAAGCTGAGCTATCCGACTTTGTTGCTATGGTCGGACACGCGCAGGCCAGCACGGAGTGGTTCCTGGATTCTGGGGCAACGTGCCACGTTTGCAACAATGCTAATCTTTTGACAGAGCTGAAAGATGCAAAGGAATCAGTGACTGTAGCAGATGGCGGCACAGCTGGCGTACTGAAGGTGGGGAACGCAACTCTGATGCTCTCCTCAAGTAAGTCTTTAATTTTAAAGAACGTAAAATTTATTCCTTCTTTATCTGCTAACTTAGTGTCTATTAATTTATTGTGTGATGATTGTATGTCAATTAACATCTATAGCGGTAGAGTGACTCTGTCAGTTAACTCTCACTACTTTGGATGTGCTTACGTCCAGAATAGGATGTACCGTTTGAGTCTAAAAAATGAGGTAATGCAACAAGTTCAATTGAACTTAGTTAGCCCTAGGACTCTACATGAGAGACTAGGACACGTAAACTATAGGAAAATTTTCCAAGTAGCTAGAACTCATAAGATCACACTAGACACTAAGTCTCCACTTGGAAAACGTGAAGTGTGTGCTCATACTAAGATCACTAGGAAACCTTTTGGCACGATTACTAGAAGCACCACGCCTCTCGAGCTTATACATTCCGATATTTGTGACTTTAAGAGTTTTGTCACAAGAGGTGGGAGGAAGTATATGATCACGTTCATAGATGACTGCACACGATTTTGTCATACCTCATTACTTAAAACTAAAGATGAAGCGTTTGAAAAGTTTTGTTTTTCAAAACCAGGGTAGAAAACCAGTTAAGCATGAAAATTAAGAGGTTTAGAAGTAATAGAGGAGGAGAATATATGTCCAGTGAGTTCAGATGTTTCCTTGCTTCACATGGCATCATAGCAGAAATCAATCTAACGGCATAGCCGAGCGCAAGAATAGAACGTTAACAGAGATATTGAACTCTATGTTGCTCACTGCAGGCATGCCTTCCGCTTATTGGGGAGAAGCAGTCTTGAATGCGAATCATATTCTGAACAGAGTTCCCCATGCAAAGTTAGAGGTTACACCCTACGAGCTTTGGTTTAAGCGACCGCCGTCTTTAACTAGACTCAAGACCTGGGATTGTATAGCTTATGTCAGGGTTCCTGACCTTAGACGGTCTAAGGTTGGACCTAGGACCAATACGTGTGTCAACTTAGGTTGTGCTGAAGATAGTGCTGTAGATAGGTTTCTTGATATTTCTAATAATATCATATTAGAATCTAGGGATGCGGTGTTCTTCGAGTGCAAGTTCCTCAAAGATAAGAACTTAACGATCCCAGGTATGCAAGCAACTATTACTGAGGAAGATCCTAAATCAGTACCGAGCACCTCCTATTCCGTTTCGGTAGATAACTCTGGCCTAGAGTCTAGGAGGACTTCAGTGAGAGAGCGAACCCCTAAAACCTTCGGTAGTGATTTTGTCACTTGCCACGTCGAGGCTGATCCATCTAACTTTAAGGAAGTGATGAGATCAAGGGAATCCATACGCTGGAAAGAAGCCATTGAGGATGAGATGAACTCTCTCCTTCAGAATGACACCTGGACGTTAGTTGATAAGCCAATAGGGGCTAAAACTGTAGGGTACAAGTGGGTTCTGAAAAAGAAGTTAAATCTCGATGGTAGGGTAGCTAAGTATAAAGCACGTCTGGTGGCTAAAGGTTTCACATGTAACACCCCAAAATTGTCGTAGGAGCGACGGGGATCGATTTTGGCCAAGTCAAGTTTTTGGGGCAGGTGACACGGGCCCCGACACGGGCGTGTCGGAGGCCGTGTCGGGCGTGTCGAGCTCGAGCCATCGAACTGGCCGTGTCGTCGACCAGTGTAGGTCGACGATGGTCGTGTGGAGAGACACGGCCTAGGACACGGACGTGTCCCAGGCCGTGTCACTCAAGGGAATCGTCGAAGTGGTACACGACCCGTGACACGGGCACAGACACGGGCGTGTCAGATGTGACACGGGCGTGTCCGATGCCGTGTCGCAAGGCCGTGTACCTCTCTGACTGAAAATGTTTGCCAAACTGCACACGGGGGGCGTGACACAGGTCCCGACACGGGCGTGTCGCAGGCGACACGGGCGTGTCGGAGGCCGTGTCACATGCCGTGTGCTGGTTTTCAATTTGGGTCGAGGCGGCGAATGAGCTACACGGCCAGGCACACGGCCGTGTGCCAACCCGTGTTCGGCCCAGATTTTATAATTTGAGGCTAAATCGTGGCCGTTCGTTTCCTTGGCTTTGGATCCGACGGTGGGGGGCTGCTCCTGGGTGGTTTTAGCCGGGAATAGGGTTTTGAAACCCTTATTTCCCTTGGATAATCTCTCTCTAAGTTTTAGAGAGAGGGGAGAGCAAGTTTGGAGGAGGAGTCCAAGATCCGGCCGCCGGAAGAGCTTCGGAGCTCCGAATCGCGATCCGAGTCCAGATCCGCGGAGGCGACGCCGTTGCAGTGCTTTCCAACCGTATAGTTTTCGATGGCGCCGCGGAAGAATGCAAGGGTAACGATTTCTCATCCTTGGGCATGTGAAGCCCTCTTTTCCTTTGTATAGGAAGCCCGCTCTCGCGAGTGAGCGAAGAGTTGGAGCGTTCCTTGGGGTAGATATGTGAAGTCCCCCTTGTGTAGAGTCCGTAAATGAAAACGGACATAGGCATTGTGTGTGAAGCCTATCCGAACAAGTAGAGCCGGATCGGTGATGTTGCATTGCATATGAACCGGGGAAGATTCTGGGTGTTTGGGCGTTTTTCGGGTTTTCTACGTGGTAGATTGCATCAGGGAGCCTTGGAGATTAACTCCAAGGTGCACCCGGAAAACTGGGCAAAAGCGAGTTTTGCCAACACGATGGCCGGGGAGCCAACGTGAACATAACCGGGTTATGTGATTGTTGTGACGGAAACGGGACTCGGTGAGTCTTGACCTGCGCATATGGCTTAAATTGTCGTTGCGATATGAGTACGGGTCAGGCGGAACCATACCCGGTCTATGTCGTTCGGTAGGACCGTTGGCATGGATGAGGGTCTTCGGCGGTCTATGGCTTAAATTGCCGTGACCAAGGCCAGGAAGGCAAAATGCTCATATGGACGACCGTCCAAGAGGCGGTGGTGGATTGGGAACGTCTATGGCTTGAATTGACGTGACGTTGGCCGGTTCGCTGAGAATGTGCCCTGAGTGCACGGGGTGTGTGGCCGTGCGAGCCTACGCCTGTGTTGATGTGTGTTCACATTAATATATTGCCTATACTAATAAAGTGCAGGGAAAGGGAATCGCCGCCCCGATTTTGGGGGCGGGATCGTTATAATTTGGTTAGCCTAGCTGACCGTTGCTTTTGTTTGCCACCGGGCGGTGGTTTGTGCTTGCAGGTGCTGCGGAGCCGAGCGGAAAATAGCGTGCTAAAGCCCATGATGCGGTGCTGGCCCTCGAAGGCCTAACCCTTTCTATGCTTTCCGTTTATTTCATGTATGGCCGGCCTGCGAGCCGAAGTATGAAAATACTATTTTGTTAAGTGAACAATGTAAGGCCTTAATGCCAGTTCTCTTTTGTGTATGATTACATTCCTGAGTTGGTAGTGGACATTCATGCTTTGTAGCAGGGTTCTTATTTCTTTTGCAACTTAATAATTTGCTTCCGCTAGAATGACTCAGTGTAGGACGTTGGTGATTGGTTGTATGATTTCAACGCGTAACCAACCGGTCTGTCCGTAATATATGGCGTCGGGCCCCGGCCGGACCTACTGTTATATGCTATGCGACGGATAGGGGTGTTACAAATTGGTATCATACTACTGGTTTCGGTCAAGCTTAAATGAATTCGTGGACGAATTCACTTTAAGGGGTGGTGAGCACATGTGTGCGTCATCGTTATAACATGAAAAAAAACCCATGAATGTCCACTTAGGAATGAAAATATACATGTTTGAGGAACCTGCGTGTTCCTATAATTGCTGTTTGCAGTAATTTTTGGGTCGCTTATCGGTGTTTTGCACGATTATAGGTGACCAGAAGTGGTGCTGGGCCATCTGAACGGCCAGGTTCTGAGGCGAGCAGTGCGCCAAGCGATGCGCCTGCAACACCTCCGTCTGCCGAGACCATTAGGTTGGTGGCAGAAGCGGTCATGGCAATGATCAATGCGCAGCCTGCAAGGCAGGTGCAGTAGCCCGCTCCTGCTATGGAGCAAGTACCGCTTCAGACAGCAGAGCAAAGGAGGGTTGAGCAAGTAGTGTTGGAGCCAGAGTTGCCTCGGAGAGCAACGGAAAGACAACTGAAGCACGTGATGGGCTTTCACCCACCAGTATTCACGGGGGCAGAAACCCCGACCCAAGCAGAGGATTGGCTCTCAAGGGTCAACAGGGTGATGACTGCGACGGAAACGGAAGAGTGGCAGAATACCACTATAGCGACGTTCCTTTTGGATGGGGACGCAAGGTTATGGTGGGAAGGCCTAGAGCTACATCAGTTGCGGGGAAGGCCGTTGGCCGAAGTTTCGATAAAGGAGTTTGCGAGACTGTTCATGGCTCGATACCTCCCCTCGGCGCAGAGGATTGCGCTAGAAAGCGAATTTCAGAAGTTAGTGCAAGGGGATTGTACCGTTGATGAGTACCTCCACGAGTTTACTCGGTTGGGGAGATATGCCGGCGCTACCTTCGCAGACGAGGAGCGCAAGACGAGCCGCTTCTACGAAGGGCTAAGAGATGATCTAAGATTGGTACTGTCGGGGCCCAAGGCACAGGGTTTCATGACCCTGGTCAATTCGGCCCGGTCCTTGGAGAAGGACATGAAGAATGTCCAAGCAAAGAAGGAATCCGGTAGCAAGAAAGCGGAGTTCAAGGCACCGACTACGTCGAAGTCGGGCTACCGCAGGTTCTATAAGAAAGCCAAGACGTCGGGTCCAGCTGCTTCAGGTGCCTCGGGGGCAACTACCAATCGAACCCCGGGCGCTTGTTTCACGTGTGGAAAGCCGGGGCACTTTGCTCGTGATTGCTGGAGTGGACGCTCAAAGTCCGAAAGGAAACAAGGAGCTACCTACGAGGAGAAGGGCAAAGCGGTGGAGTCGACCGCGTCCCACTATGCTCCGACTCAGCCTAGAGTCTATAATTTGGGCCAGCAGGAGGCCATCAAGCAAGCGGATGTGGTGACAGGTATGAGTTACTTTATAGCAAGTTAGCTTTAATACCGTTAGCTATTGCTTGTTAGCCTAATATGGTTTGTATAGGCTTTGTTGTGATTAGTGATAGTCTGGCACGGGCACTGTTCGATACGGGAGCTTCACACTCATTCTTGTCCGAAAGCTTTATATCGCGCGTCGGAGTCCCTTCTTCGATGGCGAAGGACAAGTTGGACGTGCTGCTACCGAATGGGTGCTCGATGCGTGCGGACAGGGTGTGCGCCGTAAAGGTTCACATTGGGAGCCAAGAGTTCGACTTGCTAGCGTCATTGCTGCCGCTAGTAGAGTTCGACGTGATCTTTGGGATGGATTGGTTGTCAGAGCAGAAAGCTTGGATTGACTGTGACTGAAAGGAGGTCAATATGGGTGTAGGGCGGGAGACTACATTCGAGGGGCTAAAGGGGTCGAGCAAGACACTGATGTCTGCTCTTCAGGTGGTGAAGGCGGTTCGTGCTGGTGCGGAGTTGTTCTTCGCAATAGTGGGGGCTGTGGAGCCAAAGTCCACGTTGGATAGCATTCCCGTGGTGTGCGAATACCCCGATGTGTTCCCGGATAGTCTTCCCGGAGCCCCACCGCAGCGGGAGATCGATTTCACCATCGAACTCGTACCGGGGGCCAAACCGGTGTCACGTGCTCCGTATAGGTTAGCGCCTAAGGAGATGGCAGAGTTGAAAGTTCAGCTAGAGGAGCTGATGGAGCAAGGGTATGTGCGTCCAAGCTCGTCGCCTTGGAGCGCACCGGTCCTCTTCGTTAAGAAGAAGGATGGGAGTATGCGGCTGTGTATCGACTACAGAGAGTTGAACAAGCTAACGGAGAAGAATAAGTACCCGATCCCGAGGATTGATGATCTCTTTGATCAGTTAGTCGGATTGTCGGTATACTCCAAGTTGGACTAGAAGTCGGGGTACTATCAGCTGAGGATCAGGGAGTGTGATATCCCGAAGACGGCGTTCAGTACGAGGTATGGGCATTTCGAGTTCACGGTCATGCCGTTTGGACTAACGAATGCGCCATCGGTGTTTATGGATCTGATGAACAGGACGTTCAGAGATTTCCTGGATCGCTTTGTGATCGTCTTTATTGACGATATTTTGGTGTACTCGCAGTGCAAAGAAGACCACTTCAAGCATTTGCATTTGGTGTTGGAGACTTTGAAGAGGAATGAGCTTTACGCAAAATTCTCCAAGTGCGAGTTCTGGCTACCCTCGGTAGCGTTCCTTGGCCATATAGTGAGTGGGGAAGGTATAGTGGTGGATCCGGCGAAGATTGTTGCGATACGGGAGTGGCCTACGTTATCTTCTGTCGCGGAAGTCCATAGTTTTCTCGGGCTTGCCGGATATTACAGGCGCTTCGTAGAGAACTTCTCGCGGGTAGCGTTACCTTTCACGAAGTTGACAAGGAAGGATCAGAAATTCTTATGGACGCAAGAGTGCATGCAAGCTTTTGAGGAGCTGAAGAGGCGGTTGACCACGGCGCCAGTGCTTAGTTCGCCGAGTGGGACCGAGGGCTTTGAGGTGTATAGTGACGCTTCGGGTAGTGGCTTGGGCTGCGTGTTGTTGCTGCATGGAAGTGTGATTGCGTATGGATCGCGTCAGCTGAAAGTGCATGAAAGAAATTATCCGGTGCACGACTTGGAGTTGGCGCCCGTGATTTTTGCACTCAAGTTGTGGAGGCACTACCTATACGGCGTAAGGGTCGATATATACACCGATCACAAGAGCCTAAAATACTTGTTGGATCAAAAGGACCTTAATATGAGGCAGAGGAGGTGGATGGAGTTCCTGGGGGACTACACCTTCAAGATACATTATGTACCCGGGAAGGGCAACGCAGTTGCGGATGCGCTGAGCCGCAGGGCTCCCGCCCGAGCCAACTGGTTGTCGGTGCATGATGAGCGGCTAGTGCGGGAGTTGGAGGAGCTTAAGATCTGTTGCGTTGACAAGCAGACGAGCGCCAAAGCAATGTTAAACTGGACAGAGGTGCAGTATGACCTGGCTGACCGGGTTCGGCAGGCATTGGAATTAGATGACTCCATGAAGGAGCTTATGGAGGCCGCTCTGGATGGGTCAAATTCCCAGTTCTCGGTGGATGATGGTTTGTTAAGGAAGGATCATCGGTTGTGCGTCCCGAGTGGGGGTAACCTCCGGGCGGAGTTGATGTACGAGGCTCATCATACCAAGTACTCAATCCACCCAGGGAGCACGAAGATGTATCGTGATCTCAAGAAGCTGTTTTGGTGGTCGGGGCTTAAGAAAGATGTGGCGTTGTACGTGGTTAAATGCCAAACGTGCGCCTTGGTGAAGGCGGAGTGCCAAAAGCCAGGAGGATTTCTGAAGTCCTTGCCTATACCAGAGTGGAAATTCGACGATATATCTATGGACTTTGTGCACGGGTTGCCAAGGTCGCAGAAGGGGAACGACGCCATCTGGGTGATCGTAGATCGACTAACCAAGGTGTCGCATTTCATTCCGCATAGGAAGGATGATCCAGTGGAGAAATTGGCAAAGTTGTATGTCGACAATATTGTCAGATTGCATGGAGTGCCCCGTAGCATTGTGAGTGATCGCGATGGGCGGTTCACGTCAAATGATTGGAGGTTGGTGCAGCAGATGCTGGGAACAAAGTTAAAGTTCAGCACAGCTTTCCATCCGCAGACGGATGGGCAGACCGAGAGGGTCAATAGAACGATGGAGGACATGCTCCGCATGTGTGTTCTAGACTTCGGGAAACATTGGGAAGACCACCTTTATTTGGTGGAGTTCGCGTACAACAACAGCTACCAAGCGAGTATACAAATGGCGCCCTTCGAGGCCCTGTATGGTAGGAAGTGTCGCACGCCGTTATCGTGGCTTGAAATGGGTGAGGCAAGGTTGTACAAGAAGCAGGAGGTGGAGAGTGCTACCTCGTTAGTGCGGATCATTCAGGAGCGCTTGTTGATCGCTCAGGACCGGCAGGCGAAGTATTACAATGTCAAGCACCGGAACGTGGAGTTCGCGGTAGGCGATTGGGTATACCTGAAAGTGAAGCCGTTCAAGGGGGTTTCGCGGGTGAGACGCTTGAAAAAGCTGAGCCCAAGATACCTTGGACCTTTTGAGGTTCTGGAGCGAGTCGGCGAAGCGGCATACCATTTGAGGCTATCGGAGCAATTGAGTGGATTACATGATGTGTTCCACATTTCTGTGTTGCGGAAGGCGGTGCAAGAGCCTTCGCAGGTGATCGCGGTTGACCAAGTGCCGGTGGACGAAGGGTTGATGACTAGGGTCAAGACCATTCGTATCGAAGATGTTGAGGTCAAGAGGCTTCGTAACAAGGAGATCCGGATGGTTAAGGTCCGGTGGGATAACTGCGGGCGTGAGGAGCTCTCTTGGGAACGGGAGCAGACTATGCTCGAGGAGTACCCGGAATTATTCCGCTCAGGTACTGTTTTGCGTTAAGCCCTGTTTTTCCTTTATTAATTTCGTGGACGAAATTCTTTAAGGGGGGTAGAATTGTAACACCCCAAAATTATCGTAGGAGCGACGGGGATCGATTTTGGCCAAGTCAAGTTTTTGGGGCAGGTGACACGGGCCCCGACACGGGCGTGTCGGAGGCCGTGTCGGGCGTGTCGAGCTCGAGTCGTCGAACTGGTCGTGTCGTCGACCAGTGTAGGTCGACGATGGTCGTGTGGAGAGACACGGCCTAGGACACGGGCGTGTCCCAGGCCGTGTCACTCAAGGGAATCGTCGAAGTGGTACACGACCCGTGACACGGGCACAGACACGGGCGTGTCAGATGTGACACGGGCGTGTCCGATGCCGTGTCGCAAGGCCGTGTACCTCTCTGACTGAAAATGTTGGCCAAACTGCACACGGGGGGCGTGACACGGGTCCCGACACAGGCGTGTCGCAGGCGACACGGGCGTGTCGGAGGCCGTGTCACATGCCGTGTGCTGGTTTTCAATTTGGGTCGAGGCGGAAAATGAGCTACACGGCCAGGCACACGGCCGTGTGCCAACCCATGTTCGGCCCAGATTTTATAATTTGAGGCTAAATCGTGGCCGTTCGTTTCCTTGGCTTTGGATCCGACGGTGGGGGGCTGCTCCTGGGTGGTTTTAGCCGGGAATAGGGTTTTGAAACCCTTATTTCCCTTGGATAATCTCTCTCTAAGTTTTAGAGAGAGGGGAGAGCAAGTTTGGAGGAGGAGTCCAAGATCCGGCCGCCGGAAGAGCTTCGGAGCTCCGAATCGCGATCCGAGTCCAGATCCGCGGAGGCGACGCCGTTGCGGTGCTTTCCAACCGTATAGTTTTCGATGGTGCCGCGGAAGAATGCAAGGGTAACAATTTATCATCCTTGGGCATGTGAAGCCCTCTTTTCCTTTGCATAGGAAGCCCGCTCTCGCGAGTGAGCGAAGAGTTGGAGCGTTCCTTGGGGTAGATATGTGAAGTCCCCCTTATGTAGAGTCCGTAAACGAAAACGGACATAGGCATTGTGTGTGAAGCCTATCCGGATAAGTAGAGCCGGATCGGTGATGTTGCATTGCATATGAACCAGGGAAGACTCCGGGTGTTTGGGCGTTTTTCGGGTTTTCTACATGGTAGATTGCATCAGGGAGCCTTGGAGATTAACTCCAAGGTGCACCCGGAAAACTGGGCAAAAGCGAGTTTTGCCAACACGATGGCCGGGGAGCCAACGTGAACATAACCGGGTTATGTGATTGTTGTGGCGGAAACGGGACTCGGTGAGTCTTGGCCTGCGCATATGGCTTAAATTGCCGTTGCGATATGAGCACGGGTCAGGCGGAACCGTACCCGGTCTATGTCGTTCGGTAGGACCGTTGGCATGGATGAGGGTCTTCGGCGGTCTATGGCTTAAATTGTCGTGACCAAGGCCAGGAAGGCAAAATGCTCATATGGACGACCGTCCAAGAGGCGGTGGTGGATTAAGAACGTCTATGGCTTGAATTGACGTGACGTTGGCCGGTTCGCCGAGAATGTGCCCTGAGTGCACGGGGTGTGTGGCTGTGCGAGCCTACGCCTGTGTTGATGTGTGTTCACATTAATATATTGCCTATACTAATAAAGTGCAGGGAAAGGGCATCGCCGCCCCGATTTTGGGGGCGGGATCGTTATAATTTGGTCAGCCTAGCTGACCGTTGCTTTTGTTTGCCACCGGGCGGTAGTTTGTGCTTGCAGGTGCTGCGGAGCCGAGCAGAAAATAGCGGGCTAAAGCCCATGATGCGGTGCTGGCCCTCGAAGTCCTAACCCTTTCTATGCTTTCCGTTTATTTCATGTATGGCCGGCCTGCGAGCCGAAGTATGAAAACACTATTTTGTTAAGTGAACAATGTAAGGCCTTAAGGCCAGTTCTCTTTTGTGTAGGATTACATTCCTGAGTTGGTAGTGGACATTCATGCTTTGTAGTAGGGTTCTTATTTCTTTTGCAACTTAATAATTTGCTTCCGCTAGAATGACTCTGTGTAGGACGTTGGTGATTGGTTGTATGGTTTCAACGCATAACCAACCGGTCTGTCCGTAGTATATGGCGTCGGGCCCCGGCCGGACCTACTGTTATATGCTATGCGACGGATAGGGGTGTTACATCATACAAGTAAGCGGAGTAGACTATTTTGACGTATACTCACCCGTGTGTCACTTAGCAACCATTAGGGTTCTTCTTGCTATTTTGGCCATTGAAAACTTTGTTGTTCATCAAATGGATGTTAAGACTGCGTTCTTGAACGAAGATCTGACCGAAGAGATCTACATGAGTCAACCTGAAGGTTTCATTGTAGACGGTCACGAAAACAAGGTCTGTAAGCTTTTAAAGTCGCTATACGGATTGAAGCAGGCACCGAAATTATGGTATGAAAAGTTTGACTATATTTTAAAGAACATGGGATTCATGTCGAGTCTCTCGGATAAATGTCTTTACATACATCATAGATCAGACAAAGTCGCCATAATATGCTTGTATGTGGATGATATCTTATTCTTGGATCTGATCAATCTGAAATGGATAACGTAAAGTCAGGTCTAATTAAAGAATTTAGCGTGACAGACATAGGTGTAGCTGACACTATACTAGGTATGCAAGTGAGCTTTGGGAAACATGGCATTTCCCTAAGTCAAAGCCACTACATCCAGTCCTTGTTGGACACGTGGGGATACAGTGAACGTAAAGCGGTTGAGACACCATACGACTATTCTAACCGTTTAAAGCCCAATGAAGGGGTTGTGGTTCGACAGTTAGATTATTCTAAACTGCTTGGTAGCCTCATGTACGCTATGGTCTGTACGAGACCTGGCATAGCCTTTACGTCCGGCATGTTAAGTAGGTTCACTAGCAATCCTGGCCAAGACCACTGAGATGCCCTCGATAGGCTGATGCGTTACTTAAAGCACACCCGAAATATGTTTTATGTTATAGTAGTCATCCTCCAGTTCTGGAAGGATATTCTGATGCATCATGGTGCTCAGAAATAAATGACAACAAGTCCACTAGTGGATTCCTCTTTACACTATGAGAAGCAGCTGTAGCCTGGAAGTCCAAGAGACAGTCGTGCATTGCACTCTCATCTATGGAATCCGAACTCTATGTTGTAGCTTCGGCTGGTGAAGAAGCATAGTGGTTAAGAGATTTGGTGATGGACATTCCATTGTCGGGCCTTAAACTGAGTTCTGTTGCAGTTTACTGCGACAATCAGGCTACCAAAACGGTTGCCACAAACACTTTGTTCAATGGCAAAAGAAGGCAACTCAGGATGAAACAGGCCTGGTTGACCTCTCTCACAAGTCAAGGGATTATGACCCTGGTTGATGTGAGAACGAAAAATAATGTTACAGACGTCCTTACTAAAGGATTAAATAGAGCTCTCACAATCAAAACATCGGGAGAAATGGGATTAAAGTTCATAGAAATATGAAACTTTCCTCCAACGTTTATGTTTTGATATGCACGAGCCTATAGCTGCCAACATTCAATCATCTAATAAGTGACAGACTGAAAACCCCAAATAATTTCTTGATGAAAACTCAAGATGGTTGGATGCAGGTTATTCCACATTTGATAACCTAACGTCCTCCCATTGTAAGTTAATTCAAGAGTTATTCAACTGGGAATTGAAAGTCGTTGTAAATGTTAATCTAAACATTATTGGTCACATCACATTATTCCACATTTGATAATGTTGCACGTGGTGTGCCCACATGTGTTGGTGAGGCACATAGTGATCCGTAATGAGTAAGGTAACATGACTAGTCCTAATTAGACTGGATGAGATGCTGACAGAGTTACTTCACCGTTGCTAGAAGTGCAAAGCTCATTTAGTAAGAGCTAGTTTACTTTAAATGTTACTGCATATGTTTATGAATTCATAGAGTCTGACTCATGAAATTCCTTGCAGGCTACGATGGAGATTATGGAGGAGTTGTAGACCTGGACATGGATGATGATGATCTACTAGATGAGTAGAATCATCAAACGTTTAATTCATGTCTTTGTTTTGTTTTGTAATAATTATTCAGACTATGTTTGGGATAGCATCTGTGTGATGGTTTGTCGTTCAGACAAAACCTTTATTTTGATTTATTAGTATGTTCTGTCCTGATTGTTTTGCTTAGTTTGAACTATTATTTTGTCTACACTCCAGCACCCCGAAACATCACCGTTATTTGTCACGAATATAGGAGGAGATTATAAGTGTATATTCAGACGAATAACGGGCTCGGGGGCTTCGCGCGTATAAACCCTAGGTTTGGCTCTATATATACCTAGCTGGGGGCAACGGAGAGGAGGTTCCACCTTAACCTTCCTCCGGATGTTTCGAGCACCCTCTCACAGAAGTGACTAACGAGAGAGTGGAGGCACGACCATCTCCAACCCCTCCCGTTGGTCACCCTGATTCCACACATCACGGTGGTGCTAAGAGAATATTATCACGCGATAACAGAGTGAGGAAGCAGTTTTTATAGTGGAAGGCATAATCAATGGTGCTTAATAACAGATTAGCAGAAGGCATAATCATCCTAGCGGAAGTCCAGTTATCACAGAAACCCCAATATATGCACGGTATTGGTATTTGCATTTGCATGAGTACTAATTAGTAGTCAACAATTAAGGCAATATATCATGTTCAATCAATAATAAATTCATAAGGCGCGACTTAATTCAATTATACATGAATCGGTTAGTCCGGTGACTTTCACCTCTTATCATGCATTATCCCCAACCCGCACCTGTCATCCTCATATCTCAAACATAGTCACCATCTCGACATATCCACGCCGATCAATTGTACCTATCACCCGCGCTCATAACAAAGCCTTTAATAATTTAAATAACAATAAATATACCAAGGGTGACAAGTGTAGTAAAGTAAATGTAAGGGAGGTGATATGTGGACGTTTATTGGGTCATGACAGTCTTCCCACAACCACCACTTACGTACTCTGTATCAACCTGCATACGGCATTAGACTCGCGTAATTTTATTTATTTCACACGGGTTGCCCTTCCGGACCGTACAGCATGCAGGTTGCCTCGGAGTATACCTCTTCGGCCATCTGATATTCTCCCCAATGCACATTTAATTCCGGTAAGAATCATTTCTCGAAGGCACAATTTATTCCCTAGGAATCAATTCTCGAAGGCACTATTTATTCTCATAAGAATCATTTCGAGATTTCTCAAAGACAAATTTTATTCTCGTAAGAATTATTTCTCAAAGACACTAAAGATAGAAATCATGTCACTTTATAAAACTGTTGCGGTTCGCTCAATGCCTCGGTAGACCAGTTCCGAATCAGTCTGTCTTAGCCCCGGGCGATCGAGTACGCACACAGTCAAAGTAGAAACAGAGAAATTGTACACACACAACTTTAGCGTGGAAAACCTCGGAAAGGGGAAAAAACCACGTGGTCAGGTCTGTGCCAGCCAAACTCCACTATCTGCCTCTGTTACAGCGCTCTTGTAAAGAGAAAGCGAGGGTGACAGGCCGCGCCTCGTTACAAATACTGGGGGGTTGAGAGAGCTCTCCTTGGGTGACAGGCCGCCGCTTAGGAGTCAGTGCACTCTGACATCCGTCTTTCTTGAGCGCTTGCTCTTCTGGCTCGCGAGCCGCAGGATGCCTGCGCTCTATGCCTCGGACTGAGGAGGGTTGCCTCCACTGGCACTTCGTTTCCTTCCTTCTCTGGGCGGCGTTCGCAGGAGAACCTGCCAAGTTAGTGAGTGAAAGAGAAACGGAGGAGGAGAGAAGAGAGAGAAGCTCTGGGGAAAAGTAGGAATGAAGAGAGCGAAAGCGAGGGAGAGAATGAAGTCGGGTTCCCTGAAATGAACTATCAGGGGTGCTTATATAGGGTTTCTGAGGTGGTTATGGTGGTTAATCGCAGATCGGAGGGCCGTGATCGCTTGTGGTGATCGGAGGGTCGTGATCGCTTGCCACGATCGGACGGTGGAGAGAAGACCGGCCCACGATGGTGGTCTGAGGAGGCGCGTCGGCGGGCGGCCGCCCGAGGGAGGGGCGGCCTGCCAAGGCCGCCCGACCAGAGGGGGGCGGCCGGCCGCGAGGAGGCGGCTGGCCGCGGCCGCCAGCCGCAAGGGGGCGGCCGGCCCCGGGCGGCCAACCAGGGCCGCCGGCCGCAAAGGGGGGCGACCGACCGTGCCCGCCGGCCGCAACGGGGGGAGACCGGCCGCGGGAGGCCGGCCGCGGCCGCCGGCCATAAGGGGGGTGGCGGTCGGCCCGGGGTGGTCGGGCGCCAGCCGCCGGCCGCCCGTAACGGCGGCGGCGGTGGTTGCGACTTGGCGCGCGACAGTTGCGGGATCCAGCGCGCGGTGGTTACGTGATCTAGTGCACGGGAGTTGTGATCGGGTGCATGGGAGTTGCGATCCGGTGCGCGGGAGTTGCGATCCGATGTGTGGGAGTTGCGATCCGGTGTGTGGCAGTTGCGATCCGGTGCGCGAGAGTTGCGATCCGGTGTGCGGTAGTTAACATAATTTTCCATAAATTAGGGGGTACCCATCATTTTCCCCCCAAAATTCCGTCGTCTTGGAGCGAACGGAAAGCGCGGGAATTTTCTTCTTTGGTACGGGGCTTGGCGGCGATGGCCGGAACGGGTGCGCGCGGGTGCGCGCGAGGCTGCAGCCGCACGCGGGGCTGACCCCGCACGCTGGTGTGCACGGGTGCGCATGGGGCTGACCCCGTGCGTGGGTGCGTGGGGCTGAATCCGCGCGCAGGGCCCGCGCGGTGCGGCCGCTCTACTTACGAGTGGCTCGGCTGCAAGTGCGGGCTGGGCCTGCGCGCGCTTTGTGTGCGTGCATGGCTCGTATGTGTGGGCGCAACGTACTTTCGGACTCGCTTTTCTGACCTTACTTTTCTATTCTTTCAAGTTTCCAAGCGGGGTGTGCAGAGCCGTCCTATGCGGCTGCGCTCGAGTCTCTCCCTCGAGCATGCAGATATTTGGGGGAGGCGCTTCTACCTACCCCCGATTTGGAGGTGCGGATCCCTAGTCCTGCAGAGCGGGTGCAAAACCCTCCGCGAGACTGGATGACCCTGTGTGAGTCGTCTCTCCGGTGCGGCTTTCGCCTTCCGGCTTGCGAGGAAGTTGTCGAGAATCTGAAGTTCTGCGGTGTTCCTGTGTCGCAGTTTACCCCTCTTGGGATGACGCAGATCATAGGGTTGATCGCGTTTTTTCGCGAGCGCGGATCGAGGTTTTCCTTGGATATTTTTAAGGATTGGTGTGAGGTGCGTGCCGACGGTGGGGGTCGCGTGGATGTCTTCAGCAACAAGCGGTGGCTGGAGTTTGAGACCCGGGTAGATCGTTGCCAAGGAAATACCTTGTTCGGATATGTCAGGAACCCAGGTGGATTTCCAGAGGTGTGGAACGCGCTTCCGGACCGTTGCCGGCATTCTAGAGGACACAAGCGGGAGTTTACTCCCGTCCTTGGTTTTGTGGAGCCCCGGGAACTGGGGAATATCTTGTTCAACATTTCTACCTTCGTCGATGAGAAGTGCCTGCTGCTATGCAGGTTGTCTGTTGATTCAGGACGTGCTGCCGTTATTCCTCTCTCCCGTGACAGGAAGAGGAAGTTAGTGTTTGGAGGTCGTGGAGCTGAGGAGGCGGGTCCTAGCCTTCTGCCGCGACAGGATGTTCTTTCGGTGGGGGCTGCCCCTTGCGATTCTAGAGCGGGAGGTGAGCCGGATGATGCGGATCTTGAGGTCCTGGGGTCCTCTGCCCCCCAGGCTTCCCCAGCGCGGGCTGCGATGCGGCAAGTGGTGAAAGGAAAGAGGGTCTCCTCTTCTTTGAAGGCGATGAACCATGCGGTACGTACGATCCCAACCTTTGAGTAGTGACTTTTGAGGAAACCGCTTCTGACTTGTCCCTTTTCTTTTGCAGATGGAGATTTAGGCGAACATTGCGCTTACGTGGAATGACCACTACGTGAGCCTGAAGGACGGCTATATGGCCCTTCAGGGTGAGCTCGGGGAGGCGAAGAGTGCCCTTTCGGATCTGAAGGGGCGACGAGAGCACGATATTTTGCGACTTAAGCAGATTAGTTTCGAGCTGCGGTGCGAGCTGGAGGACGCCAGAGCTGCGCACAGTGCCGAGAAGGAGGCTGCTGAGGAGACTTTGCGTCTTCTAGATGAAGTTCGGGCAGAGCTGGAGCTATCCAGAGCAGAGGTGATGCGCCTTTCCTCCGCGGAGCGGGAGATTGAGCTGAAGGCGGCTGGTCTGGCAGAGTACCGGGTCTCTGCGGATTACATGCGAGACCGGTGTCTGATCTCGGAGGAGGTCCGCGAGGAGGTGTGGACTCAGGAGGTGGAGCCACAGATGGAGGACTTGCGGGAAGTCGCTTTCTGCCAGGTGATGGCGAATACCCTTCAGATGGTGTACTGGAAACGGGGATGCGACGTTGCCGTTCTTGGGCTTGAGGACTTGTCAGAGGAGGAGGGCTCCGATGCTGAGGCGAGCGAGGCCGCGGAGTGACAGCAATATCTCTTTTGTTGGAACACCCTTTTTATATTTGGGTCAGGATAACTATGCTAAGGATGCATGACCTCATTGTATAGCATAGGTCATTGAGTGTGAGTTTAGAACTTAGGATATTTGAGATTTTAGTTCTGCTCAGCTCGACGGATAGTCGACCCCAGCTCGACGTGTCGTCGTCCTCAGCTCGACGCGTAGTCGACCGCTGCTCGACGCATAGTCGATCGCAGCTCGACGCAGCGTCGTCCTCAGTTCGACGTAACGTCGACTTCAGCTCGACGTTTTGGCGTGTTTCTCTCTGCATCCTTAATCACTCTCTGATCGACGGATAGTTGAGCTCAGATCGACGATTTATGATGAATTCAATGTTTTGGGTTCTCCCGTCTGTTGACTTTTGAAATTCAAATTAAAGATCATCAAAGCAGTTATTGCAAGAGATCCCCTGGCCGTTTCAAGACTTAATTGGTCCATATCTCAAGGAATTTTCATTGGAAATCAATTAAGGCACTTCCTTCCAAGGCATGGACAGTTAAGGAATGCATTGAATGCCCTGCCAACGGCTATCTATCAGTCAGTAGTAATTCTATTACTCAGAGATTTTTCGAGAGAGACACACACAGTTATTCAGTTTTGTTACAGAGAACATTCTTCATCATCTCTCTCTCACAGAATCTGCTGCAGAGAATTCAAAGAGAAGAACATCACTCAGAGAAAGATCATCATCAATTCTCTCTGATTCTCTTCTGCTCTGCAATCAACTCTTCTACAGACTGCCTTCTACCTTCAGACATCAAACACTCAGTGTCTGAGTTATCTATTGCTGAAGAAGGACAAGCAGTGAAGAGCCTGTCACCCTTGTGCAAAGCTTCTTCTACCTGAACTCATCTACATCTCAGGGGGAGCTTTGACAACATCAAAGTCCACAAGCTTCTCTTTGATAGTTGACAGAGAAGCATACTCATCCTTTCTTTACCTTATTCCATCTGTACAGGGTTTTAACTCCCTTCAAAAGTTACCCTTTTGGTTAGCTGAGACCTTGTCAAAATCAGTAGTGGCAAGACACCTTATCAAAAAATCTGGTGGTGCCCAGGACACCTGATCAACCATCCTGCAGTGGATTCCTATCAAAGGGTGATAGAAGAGTGGACTACCCAAGTTTGGGGAACCACTATAATTTCCTTGTGTCTTCTGTGGTTTATGTTTACTTCTTGCTGTGTGCTGTGTGTTGTTTGCTTTATCATATATTTAACCATTGCATAACTCATTTTCTACACTAAGTAAATCAAAAAGTTTTAAATTCATCAATCTATTTGAACTTACTCTATTCACCCCCCCCCCCCTCTAGAGGTAGATAGATCTTATCACCTAACTTTCAATTGGTATCAGAGGCAGGTTGGTCTTTCCTTCAGGCTAACACCTGGACCACAAAGATCTTTGATAAGATCAAACTCTACAGAGGGTTTATTTTGTTTTGATAAAAATTGTTTTTATAAAAACTCATGGCACAAAATAAGGAGTATGCAAGCACAAGACCTCCAGTGTGCAATCTATCCAAGTTTGGACTCTGGAAGGCAAGGATAAAACTATATATGAACTCTTTTGATGAAGACATTTTTAACTGTGTCTTAACAGATTGTCCAAGGCCTCCTACTACAACAAGTACCTCAGCTGTTCCACCACCTGCAGGAACAGACACTGATATAAAGAAATGGAAAGTTGCTGATGCAAAGGCCATGAACATCTTGGCCCAAACAATGTCAGATGACATATTTCAGAAGGTTGCTGAATGCAACTCTGCCAAAGAAATCTGGGACAAACTAACTGAGATAGTCTCAGGTTCAGCCGATGAAAGAAAAGATAGAAGAGCTCAGCTGATAACACAGTATGAGAATTTCAAAATGGCTCAAGCTGAATCTGTGGCTGACATGTACAACAGATTTAGTCTGATTGTCAGTGAACTGAAAACTTTGGACAAGGATATATCTCTCACAGAGATAAATGATAAAATTCTCATGTGCCTACCTAGCTCTTGGGATTCAAGAATCTGGCCAATTAAAGATGGCAGAAGTCAAACTGAGACATCCACTGAAGCTCTCTTAGGCAAACTCAAGTCCTATGAGCTATTTGTCAAAAATAGAGAAGGGGAGCAAAACATAACTTCTTCTGCACCCAAAGTGGAGAAGACAATAGCTCTCAAAGCTTCAGAGGAAGTACCTAAAGAGAAGGAGATAGGCAATGAAGAACTGTTAAGCCTACTAGCCAAAAGATTCAACAAGATGGCTAGAAAGAACTTCAGAAAATGGTCTTCTAAAGACCAAGATAAGCCAAGGTATGACAGATCTAATAATAAAGATATTATATGCTATGGCTGCAGGAAACCAGGACACACTGCACCAAACTGTCCTGAAAATCAAGGCAAAGACAAGAAAGACAAGAAAGACAAGAGAGAAAGAAGAGACAAGAAAAGAGATAAAGACTCCAAGAAATACTATGATAAATCCTCCTCCAGCAACACCAAACATACAAGAAAAGGATTTGTTGCTGAAACATGGAGTGATACTGAAGAGTCTGAAGAATCATCCAGCACAAGTGATGATGAGGATGATGCCACTGAGAAAGGATTCTGCATGATGGCAATCAATGCATCACAAAGCAGCTCAGATTCAGAGCATGAATCTGAATATATGACTGATCAGGAATTAAGTGAAGATCAGGTACTTGACTCCTTTGATTTTTCTTCTGATGATTTCAAATTTAGATTTAAATCTATGTGCATAGACTTGCTGACTGCTGAGAAAACAATTGATTCTCTTAGAAGTCAGTTGTCTGATTACAGCACATTAAGTGCAAATAATCTCAAGCTTTCTGATGAGTTAGAATGCTGTAGGGAGGAGATAGCTTCACTAAAGAGTGAGCTATCCAAGGTTAAACAGCTTGAGGAAACTCTCAATGGGAGGAGTCTCAGGTTAATAGACATCACAAGCACAGTGAATTCAAGAATGAATGGTTCACTAGGTTTGGGTGCCTCTTCAAGCCAACCTATAGTGCTAACAACTCCCATAAAGTTTACCAGTAACAAGGGTAAAGAAATTATGGTGGTAGCCAGGAAAAATTCTGATCTACCTAAGCCATTTCAAGTACAACAGAAAACGTCGAACAGAGCTCGACGATCTTCGACCAGAGCTCGACGCCATTCTAACAAGAATCAGCAACACCATGCTGAAGCGTCGAACTCAGCTCGACACACGTCGAACTCAGGTCGACTGGCTGTTGTCCCTGAAGGTAGGCTTGTTCGAACGTCGAATGGAGCTCGACGTCCTGAAACATCAGCGTCGAACTTAGATCGACGATCGTCGAACAGAGCTCAGAGCCGTGTTTTATTTACACAGGATAAATCTAAATCAAATCATAAATATCCTACATCTCAGCCTAACCCTTATACTGAATGGGTGATTCCTCCTAGGAGATATCATCCTGAAGGCTATAAAAGTCAGCCTGAAATGTCCTTCATCTCTGATTTCATTGGTTATCAACCTCAACCCAAGGTGAACTGGGTGAAAAACAATTAAGCTGCTACATGTGCAGATGAAGAGCTATCCAGTAGTGAACCAGCATTGGTACCTGGATAGTGGTTGCTCCAAACATATGACAGGGACCAAAAGCAACCTTACTTCCTTCAAAGCAAAGCTTGGACCAAGAGTAATCTTTGGTGATTCCAACTTTGGACAAACCAAAGGATATGGTCAAGTCAAGATTGGATCAATCACCTTCAAGAAGGTAGCTTATGTGGAAGGACTAAAGCACAACTTAATCAGCATCAGTCAACTTTGTGATGCTGGTTATCAGGTTTGGTTCACTGATTTAGTTTGTAATATTGCTTTAGATAACAATATTGTGTTGATTGGAAATAGACAAGATAATATATATTTAGTTGATTTCAATTCTTCTAAAGTAGATATATGCCTTTTCAATTCTCTTAGTAAGTCAAATGAGCTTTGGCATAAAAGATTAGGTCATGTTAACCTTAGAACTATTGCTAGGCTGTCTAAACTCAACCTTGTTAGAGGACTACCTTCTGGTTCCTACAAGAAGGAAGGACTCTGCAAGGCTTGTCAACTAGGAAAGCAAACCAAAAACAGTTTCAAATCACTTAATAAGAGTGATTCACCTAGAATTTTGTATCTATTGCACATGGATCTTTTTGGACCCACTACAGTACAAAGCCTAGGGGGAAATCTTATGCCTTAGTGATTGTAGATGACTTCTCAAGATTCACTTGGGTGTTCTTCCTGAGAAAGAAGTCTGATAACTTCAAAATTTTGACAGATTTTCTCAAGAGCATACAGATTGAGTTCAATACTCATATAGCCCTGATCAGAAGTGATCATGGGACAGAGTTTGATTCTCTTCTTATGCAAGAGTTCTGTCAGAATGAAGGGATCAGGCACACTTTCTCAGCTCCTAGAACTCCTCAATAAAATGGGGTAGTTGAAAGGAAAAATAGAACCTTAATTGAATCTGCCACAACATTATTGACAGATGCTCATCTTCCTCTAACCTTTTGGGCAGAGGCTGTGAACACCTCCAATTATGTTTTGAATAGAAGCCTGATACATAAACTAAAGGATAAGACTCCCTATGAATTGCTCAAAGGGAAGAAACCTAAAGTTAGCATTTTCAAGATTTTTGGTTGCATTTGCTTCATTCATAATAATGACAAGAGATATTTAGCAAAATTTGAAGCTAAGGCTGATGAAGGAGTGTTTCTGGGATACTCTTTGAACAGCAAAGCTTATAGGGTTTATAACAAGTCATCCCATAAAATTAAAGAATTCATGCATATTACCTTTGATGAGTCTAATATGTCTTATAAGGAGAAGACTTCTTCTACCATAGACCATTTGCAGGTACAATCTCTAGCTGAAAATATAAATCAGTTAACCATCATGGATAATGGTTCTTTATCTTCCACTACACAACAAGAACCAAATGTTAGTAACAATGAAGACACTGATCAGTTTTTGGAAGGAAACAATGAAGAACTTGAAGAACCAGTTGTTGTTCCACAAGAGGAAACAACAACACAGGTTGGTGAACAATCAACACTCATTGTTGATTTAGTAACAATAAGAGATCACCCAATCTCTCAAGTGATTGGAGAAATCTCAGAAGGTGTGCAAACCAGAAATCAGATAAATCAACATCTGATGCACACTTGTTTTCTCTCCCAAATAGAGCCTCAAACAATACAAGATGCAGAGCAAGATCCAAACTGGATCATTGCAATGCAAGAGGAGCTAAACCAGTTTGAAAGAAACAAAGTATGGGAATTGGTTCCAAAACCAAGAAACCAGCAAATTGTTGGAACTAAATGGGTATTCAGGAATAAGTTAGATGATCAAGGGATCATTGTGAGAAACAAGGCAAGGCTTGTTGCTCAAGGCTATTGTCAAGAAGAAGGGATTGATTATGACCAAACCTTTGCACCAGTTGCAAGGTTGGAGGCCATAAGAATTTTCCTTGCTTATGCTGCACACAAGAAATTCAAGGTATTCCAAATGGATGTTAAAAGTGCATTTCTCAATGGAGACATCAAGGAAGAAGTCTATGTCAAGCAACCTCCAGGTTTTATCTCTCCAACCTTTCCTGAACATGTTTTCAAATTACATAAGGCTTTATATGGTCTCAAGCAAGCTCCAAGAGCATGGTATGAGACCTTAGCCTCCTTTCTGCTTGAAAATGATTTTAAAAGGGGTAGAGTTGACCAAACTCTGTTTATTAGAACCCATAAGTCCCATATCCTACTAGTACAAATATATGTAGATGACACAATTTTTGGGTCTACTGATTCAAGCTTGTGCAAAAAGTTCTCACAACTAATGCACTCAAAGTTTGAAATGAGTAGCATGGGTGAGCTTTCCTTTTTCTTGGGATTGCAAATCAAACAACATGCTGATGGCATATTTATTTCTCAAACCAAGTATGCAAAAGAATTGGTTAAGAAATTTGGTATGTCAGATGCATCTTCTATGAAAACACCCATGCCTACTAATGCTGTTTTAGATGCTGATGAATCTGGTAAACCAGTTGATCAGACTAACTATAGAGCAATCATTGGCTCTCTTTTATATCTTACAGCTAGCAGACCAGATATTATATTTGCTACATGTATAGGTGCTAGGTTCCAAGTGAGCCCTAGAGAGTCACACCTCACATTAGTTAAGAGAATTCTTAGGTATGTAAAAAGCTGTCCAAATCTAGGTCTCTGGTATCCACATGACTCAGGATTTGATCTCACTGGATTTTCAGATGCTGACTATGCTGGATGTAGAGTAGACAGGAAAAGCACCAGTGGAACTTGTCAATTCCTTGGTGATAGACTTGTCTCCTGGTTTTGCAAAAAGCAAACATCTGTGTCTACATCAACTGCTGAAGCTGAATACATGGCTGCAGGTAGTTGCTGCTCACAGATATTGTGAATCCAAAACCAGCTCCTAGACTATGGCTACAACTTAGAGAAGTCAAAAATTCTTTGTGATAATACTAGTGCAATTTGCATTGCTCAAAATCCAGTTCTCCATAGTAGGACAAAGCACATAGAGATCAGACATCACTTCTTAAGGGATAATGTAGAAAAGAATAAAATAGCACTAGAGTACATTTCTACTGATTTACAAAGGGGAGATATTTTCACCAAACCTTTGGATGAAAAGAAGCACTTCTTCTTCCTTAATCAGTTGGGAATGATAGATGGAGATAGCATAAGTTAATCTACAAGATTTTGAAACCATAAAAATGACAAGGTCTAGGCAAATGTATCTCTTTCTTAAGTGTCTAGAGGTTCTGTCTGACCTCTGCTCGACGCTCGACGTTTTTCATCTGAAAACGTCGACTGGAGATCGACTGATCGTCGACCGCTAAAAAGCGTCGACCGTCGACCTCATCTTTGCATCGACCAGAGATCGACTCTGTCTAGAGTCTGTTAAGTTTCTGTCTCGATCGACGACGTTAATTAACGTCGCCCAGAGCTCGGCGTTCAGCATCCCAATTAGCGTCGACCGTCGACCTTCAAAACGTCGAACGTCGATCTAAGCTGAACACCACCGAGTCTCTTCGTTTCCCCTAGAGCTTCTTAGCGTCGATCTAAGCTCGACGTTATTTCCTTTTCTGCGTCGAACCCTAATATAAAATCATCTTCTCGGCGTCGATTTCATTTGCGCTTTCATATTTTCTGCAAGTATTTTCTCCCTCCAAAGATTTTACACTTGTTTTCGAGAGGTATTCTACAGGAAATGGCGATTCCAGCAGCAATCTTGGCGGCGATGAAATTTGATTGCGGTTTCGACATTGATCTGGATTCCTTTGAAGGATCATCTCAAAATTTTCTGGAAATTCTGGAACTGTTCAAGGAACAGAAATTGGAGAAGTTCATGACAACCAGAATGCCAATAGCAGAAACAGAAATTAAAGAATGGATTTATACAGCAGTCACTCAAGATGAAAGCACCATTACTGGTTCAATCTCAGGGACTCAGGTATCCTTAACCTCTGCTATATTTACTGAGGTGTTTGAATTGGAGAATGACAATGACAGTATGGAGCTGTCCAATGAAGAATATGCTGCAATGTTAGACAGGATGGGTCATTCCTCTGAGAATGCCTCCAAACTGTTGAAAGTAGACCTTGCCATAGAATTCAGACTCCTAGCTGATGTGGTAGGCAAGGTTATCTGTGCTAAGAGAACAGCACATGATGCCATTTCCAGGCATCAATTCTGCATCATGGCTGCTCTCCTGGACAAAAAGCACTTGAATTGGGGAGAAATTCTGTTTGATTTAGTGAAGAAGAAGGTCAACAAGACTTATGTTCATTTTGGAAGAGTGTTGGGTTTACTGCTTCATCATATCTGCCCTCAGCTTCTGGTATCCTCTAAGCATATCAATGCTTCTAAGAGACTGACCTGTGCCCTCATTGGTAAGTGGGACAGGAAAATCACCAATCCCAGAGCTGCTGCAGCTATGAAAACTTCTACAGAAACAAGGACTGTTGTGGTCACTTCACCTCAGCCTTCTGATCTAGTAGAAGAAGCCATGCCATCCATCACCATTTCATCTTCCTTCTGCTTTCCAACCACCTTCTCTCCATCCACATCTCAATTTTCATCCCCTATGCCAACAACATCATCAATTGCTACAATTGCCTCATCCATTCCTCCATCCATTACCACATCTGAAGATTTTCATCCTCTTCACTTCTTCCCTCCAATGGATATTGAGATTATCAATCCAGATGATTCTTTCTTGGATGGTTCTCCTGATGACATATCTGAGACACCATCATTTTCTGACCTCATCATGTCATCCATCATTGAACCTACCATCCCCATTTCATCTATCCCAACATCATCTTCTGTTGCATCTGTTTCTCCTCCCTCTACCTCTGCTCATCATCCCTTTGAGCAAGTAAATTTGCTTCCCTTGGCCAACAAGCTCTATGAGCTCTTGGCTCCAAGGCTTTCTTCTCTATTGGATGCTTCCCTAGCTCCAATAATCCTCTCTTTGAACTCCATCTCATCTAAACTCTCTTCCCTTACTCCTATTGTGGCTGGCCCTTCTTCTAGGGGCCTAGAGTCAGTTCTAACTGATTCTAGGCAGGGGGAGATTTTTGTAGAAGAAGAGCTGCCTCCTTTTGATAGAGAAGAGATGTTAGTTTCACAAATTCAGCCTACAGATAGAGAGTTTGTTCAGCCTTCAGTTGAAGACTTTACAGTGGCAGTGCCAGCATGCTTTTTCCAAAGGTCTTTCAGCCCATACAGATTATTGCTTCCTGAAGATCTGTCCAGGGCTATTGTTCCCTTCTCTGCTGCTGCTACTGTTATTTTTGATAGAATGATCCTTGATGATGATGCAGTGGTAGCTGATGCTCCTGCAAATGAGCATCTTGATCATAGTGCTGTTGCCGCTCCTGCTTGTTCTAATGTTGATATTAGTACTGTTGATCATTCTGTTGATGATATCACTGTTGATGAGTTGCCCAACACTTCTGATGCAGTGGAAGCCCTTGCTCCTGAAATTGCTCCTGGTAGTTCTGTTGTTCCAGAGGCAGTGGTAGCTGTTGCTCCTGCCAGTTCTATTGTTTCTCAAGTGTCTGATGCAGTGGTAGCTTCTGCTCCTGCTAATAAGATCTATCCAGCCAGCTCAGTTGAGGCTGTAATATCTGAAGTTATCAGTGACTTAGCTGCTCCTATGTCTGTTGCACCTGAAGCCATCTCTTTTCCTGCAATGTTAGATACATCATCTACACTGACAGTTGCTTCTAGTCATGTTTCAGGAATTGCCTCCAAGAAGGATTTTTATGATCCTTATGATCATGTGCAAAGCAGCTCCTCTGATGAGTTTGCCACTAGCTCAGATGATTCATCTGCCACCATTGCTAAAAAGAGAAAAGCTAGAAGCAAAGCTCTAAAGAGAGTTCCAATGGAAAGGGCCGCTGACCATGATACTCCCTATCACATTCTTCACAACTGTGAGATTACAGAGCCCTGGATGCAATATTCCAAGAACCAACTCAAGGCTATGAAACAGAAGAAGAAGTATTTCAAAGGCCCCTGTAAATCTATTCTTCCTCCTCCTCCTCCATCTTCTCCAGGTGCAGGAGGCAGTGCTAACCCTGTCAGCAAACCTCCCACATCCTCCTTCCAAGGCAAGACATATCAATCCAGGAGAGGACAAAGAGGTAGCCAACCAAGAGGTTATCAACAAAGAGGATCTTCAAGAGGAAACCAATCAAGAGGTCAAGCTAGACACCAGCCATATCAAAGGGGAGGAAAGACTATTGCTTCAACCTCAGGTCCTTTTCCCTTCAAGCTCAATGATGGTGTAAGGCAAAAACCTCCTCCTTCAGATCAAAGCAACAAATATGAACCTCCTGTCCCTTATGATGATCCAGTCAACAATCCTACTGCTTGGAAAGCTAGAATGGCTGAGCTTGCTGCTCTAGACCTGATTAAGAAGAATAAAGAAAGAGGACTGGACACATCAAACATCAGTACTATGTCTGAGCAGAGAAGACAAGAATTGGACAAATACAATTCCAGCAAATTCTTTGAATTTGATAGGTACATGCAGTTGCATCCTGCTGCTGTTCCTCCCAGTGGAAAAAGCATAACTTCCTTGGGTACTTCTGAGGATTACAGATCCAGGAAAGATGTTGCCAATCCTCAGAGAGAAATCAAGTTCAAGAAAAGCCTTGAAGAAGAATCAAATAAGAAGTAATGTAAGATGGCTCCACCTCTTTACAACTGCCATAAACACTTTTGATATTTATATATCTGCTCCTGCTTCTATCTGTGGTTTATGGTTTTGTCTGTGTTTTAATCTTCTGTATGCTTTTTATTTCCTTATAATCATGTGAATAGTAATCCTAATCCAAATAGGGGGAGATTGTTGGAACACCCTTTTTATATTTGGGTCAGGATAACTATGTTAAGGATGCATGACCTCATTGTATAGCATAGGTCATTGAGTGTGAGTTTAGAACTTAGGATATTTGAGATTTTAGTTATGCTCAGCTCGACGGATAGTCGACCCCAGCTCGACGTGTCGTCGTCCTCAGCTCGACGCGTAGTCGACCGCTGCTCGACGCATAGTCGATCGCAGCTCGACGCAGCGTCGTCCTCAATTCGACGTAACGTCGACTTCAGCTCGACGTTTTGGCGTGTTTCTCTCTGCATCCTTAATCACTCTCTGATCGACGGATAGTTGAGCTCAGATCGACGATTTATGATGAATTCAATGTTTTGGGTTCTCCCGTCTGTTGACTTTTGAAATTCAAATTAAAGATCATCAAAGCAGTTATTGCAAGAGATCCCCTGGCCGTTTCAAGACTTAATTGGTCCATATCTCAAGGAATTTTCATTGGAAATCAATTAAGGCACTTCCTTCCAAGGCATGGACAGTTAAGGAATGCATTGAATGCCCTGCCAACGGCTATCTATCAGTCAGTAGTAATTCTATTACTCAGAGATTTTTCGAGAGAGACACACACAGTTATTCAGTTTTGTTACAGAGAACATTCTTCATCATCTCTCTCTCACAGAATCTGCTGCAGAGAATTCAAAGAGAAGAACATCACTCAGAGAAAGATCATCATCAATTCTCTCTGATTCTCTTCTGCTCTGCAATCAACTCTTCTACAGACTGCCTTCTACCTTCAGACATCAAACACTCAGTGTCTGAGTTATCTATTGCTGAAGAAGGACAAGCAGTGAAGAGCCTGTCACCCTTGTGCAAAGCTTCTTCTACCTGAACTCATCTACATCTCAGGGGGAGCTTTGACAACATCAAAGTCCACAAGCTTCTCTTTGATAGTTGACAGAGAAGCATACTCATCCTTTCTTTACCTTATTCCATCTGTACAGGGTTTTAACTCCCTTCAAAAGTTACCCTTTTGGTTAGCTGAGACCTTGTCAAAATCATTGGTGGCAAGACACCTTATCAAAAAATCTGGTGGTGCCCAGGACACCTGATCAACCATCCTGCAGTGGATTCCTATCAAAGGGTGATAGAAGAGTGGACTACCCAAGTTTGGGGAACCACTATAATTTCCTTGTGTCTTCTGTGGTTTATGTTTACTTCTTGCTGTGTGCTGTGTGTTGTTTGCTTTATCATATATTTAACCATTGCATAACTCACTTTCTACACTAAGTAAATCAAAAAGTTTTAAATTCATCAATCTATTTGAACTTACTCTATTCACCCCCCCCCCCTCTAGAGGTAGATAGATCTTATCACCTAACTTTCATCTTTGATGCTCTTTATTGATTTGTGTATATGTGCTTCTTGTATTTGTGGGTTTGTCCCCGTCGATTCGTACCTTTGGACTTCTTTAATTTGTTGATATGTTTGTTGAGTAGTTGTCATTGTCTTTGCTTCTGACTGTTGTGGCCAATTGTTGTCTTAGCCAAGCACCAATTGCGAGGGGCAAGCCCTGAGTGGTGGAAGAGTGTTTGTTCTGGACGGGGGTGAAGAGTTATGGGAGCTCCAGCCTATTGTCGGCGGGAGGCCATGTTCGTTCGAACCCCCTGCGAGTTGCGGTGATCCCGGTGGGAATGGAGGGGCGTGGCCCCGGAGACCCTGACGACGTCGCAACTTACTACGAGGCAAAGGGCGTCCCCTCGTGCCAGGGTAGAGAAGCTGAGACCATCGCGCTGCGTGATGCGCGTAACTGAGGGATCTGGCTCCCGATGATGTCGCGACCTGCTTCGTAGGAGAAGTGCGAGCCTTGCCACCATGAGAGCGAGGTCGAAGCCTCCGTGCTTATAATCTGCGGGGGACTCAACGTTTGGTCCCTTTGGAGACACCGCGACCTGTTGCTGGGCCGAGGATATCGAGCTGTTGGCAGCGCACAACTGGGGGAGCTGGTCCCCGACGATGTCGCAAACCGCTAGGCGGACAAAGGGTGCACCCCTGAACCGCACCAGAGAGAGTGAATCCATCGCGCCACAGTATGGTTGTGGTTGGTTAGATGTGGATTCAGCGGGGCCGGAACCCGATTTAGTTGGGATTATAGCTTAGTTAGGCACGAGGGTTGCTCGCGACTTAGTTTGCACGAGGGTTGCTCGCGGCTTAGGTTGCGCGAGGTTTTCTCGCTGCTTAGTTTTCACGAGGGTTGCTCGCGGCTTAGTTTGCATGAGGGTTGCTCGCGGCTTAGTTTGCACGAGGGTTGCTCGTGGCTTAGTTTGTGTGAGGGTTGCTTGCGGCTTAGTTGCACGATGGTTGCTCGCGGCTTAATTGGCTATGAGCCGAAGAGGCCAGAATCCCTTTTGCAAAGATCTGAACACTCTGTAACGAGCACGCTGCATTGAGGCAGTTGCTGTAAGGAGCGCGCTACATTGAGGCAGTTGCTGTAAGGAGTGCGCTGCATTGAGGCAGTTGTTGTAAGGAGCGCGCTGCCCGGAGGCAGTTGCTGTAAGGAGCGCGCTGCCCGGAGGCAGTTGCTGTAAGGAGCGCGCTGCCCGGAGGCAGTTGCTGTAAGGAGCGCGCTGCTCGGAGGCAGTTGCTGTAAGGAGCGCGCTGCCCGGAGGCAGTTGCTGTAAGGAGCGCGCTGCCCGGAGGCAGTTGCTGTAAGGAGCGCGCTGCCCGGAGGCAGTTGCTGTAAGGAGCACGTTGCCTGGAGGCAGTTATTGTACGGAGCGCGCTGTCCGGAGGCAGTTGCTGTGAGGAGCGCGCTGCCCGGAGGCAGTTGTTGTAAGGAGCGCGCTGCCCGGAGGTAGTTGCTGTAAGGAGCGCGCTGCCCGGAGGCAGTTGCTGTAAGGATGTAAATGGATGTCATCGCAGTTCTATTTCAAACTGTGTGGACGATGCTTGTCATCAATAGTCCTGAAATGAGAGAAGATGGGTAGAGCCCCGCTGATAGGCACGAAGCCCCCTCTTGGGTTGGTCGGCTTAGGGGTTGCCCCCCAGTTCGTCCTAGCGAGCATCTGGCTGATTTACTGTCAGCGGACTTGGTGCTTATCCCCGTAAGAATTTCCCCAGGAGGCCTTGTCCGACGAGACATTTGATTTCCTCGTCCCTGGTGGAACTCGCAGTACTTTATCTGGTTTCCAGTATTTTTAGCGAGGGGTCTGGGCTTGCAGAGCGCCTCGTTGCCTTGAATTGAATAAAATACATTTGTCCTGGAGGTTTTAAGGGGTGTGTAATCACGGGGCGGCTCATCTCTCTGAGGGTCACGCCGGCATTGCCCGTTCTGACGTTCTTCTTGGAATCTTCCTTCATGGTGTTGAGGGGTCGGCTCCTTCTCCCTTTTTCGCTTCTGGTTGTCGTCGAACTGTTGACGATGAGCTTCAATAGCCTCATCGGCTGCAATATGCGCCTCTATGCAGTGCATGAGGTCGGGGTAGCTAGCGACGGTTTCCCTCATTAATGCTGAATAGAAGCTGTCGGGACGAAGACCCCCAAGGAACACTCCTCTTAACAACTCTGGACCCACCCCTGGGATTTGGCGAGCTTCTGCGGAGAACCTGCGGAAGAAGTCCTTCAAAGACTCCCCTTCGTTCTGGCGGATACTTGATAAGTGGGAAGAGTCCCGAACGATCCTCCGATTTGCTATAAACTGATCTGTAAACTGTCTCGTTAGCTCTGTGAAGTTGGCGATAGAGCCCGCCCTCAAGGAGTGAAACCATGTGCGGGCCTGCCCCTTGAGAGTGGCTGGAAACACTTGACAGAGTAACTGATCAGGTGCGCTGTAGATCCTCATAATGGTAGTGAAGTGGTTGACATGTTCCAAGGGGTCGTCAGTTCCATCGAAAGTTTCGATATCGAGCAGTTTGAAACCATGAGGAATGGGATGAGCCAAGATTTGTGGTGCGAGGGGGGAGCCTTGACAGAGTGGCCGGCGAGTATGAATATCATGCTGGTTGTCTTGTCGATATTCTTCTGTGATCATCTCCTGAATTTCTTCCCGAGTAAACTTCTCGAGCGGGGGAAGTTGGGCCTCGTCTCCCCGGTTGCGGCGGTGTCGCCCAGTTTCAGCTTTGGCAGCCGGGTGAGTGGGGATATCGACGCAAAAGTATTCTTCGGGTGCCTTTTGTCTTGGAGCTTCTTGAACCCTGTCATGATTTGTCAGTAGCGAGTTGACTGGGGCTGGAGGGGGAGCAGGAGGCGTTCCCAGATTCCTGAGCAGAACAAGCATTTCAGTTTGCTGCTCCTCTATTTGTTGAACTCGCCCCCTCGAGGGCGGTGACAGGCGGGAAAGCGGTCTCTGCGATCAATGGTACGTCTACCAGAGAGTGGGAACGTGCTGGTTCAGTGTGTCCTTCTGGGAAAGATCCTTCTACAGCGCGGACGCTTCTTTTCGCCACTGAAGCGGAGCTTGGATGTTGTAAGGAGAGAGGTCTCGG
Source organism: Platanthera zijinensis (assembly GCA_039513925.1). NCBI lineage: Eukaryota > Viridiplantae > Streptophyta > Magnoliopsida > Asparagales > Orchidaceae > Platanthera > Platanthera zijinensis. The sequence continues at coordinate 3,823,541 of CM077089.1, forward strand.
CTTTTGAAGGATGTTGGCAATTGCGATTCCCACAGACGGCGCCAAACTGTTGCGGTTTGCTCAATGCCCTCAGTAGACCGGTTCCGGATCGGTCCGTCTTAGCCCCAGGCGATTGAGTACGCACACAGTCAAAGTAGAAACAGAGAAATTGTACACACACAACTTTAGCGTGGAAAACCCCGGAAAGGGGAAAAACCACATGGTCGGGTCTGTGCCAGCCAAACTCCACTATCTGCCCCTGTTGCAGCGCTCTTGTAAAGATAAACTGAGGGCGATAAGCCGCGCCTCGTTACAAATACTGGTGGGTTGAGAGAGCTCTCCTTGGGTGACAGGCCACTGCTTAGGAGTCCGTGCACTCTGACGTCCGTCTTTCTTGAGCGCTTGCTCTTATGGCTCGCGCGTCGCAGGATGCCTGCGCTCTATGCCTCGGACTGAGGAGGGCTGCCTCCACTGGGACTTCGTTTCCTTCATTCTCTGGGCGGCGTTCGCAGGAGAACCTGCCAAGTTAGTGACTGAAAGAGGAACGGAGGAGGAGAGAAGAGAGAGAAGCTCTGGGGAAAAGTAGGAACGAAGAGAGAGAAAGCGTGGGAGAGAATGAAGTCGGGTTCCCTGAAATGAACTATCAGGGGTGCTTATATAGGGTTTCCGAGGTGGTTAGGGTGGTTAATTGCAGATCGGAGGGTCGTGATCGCTAGTGGTGATCGGAGGGTCGTGATCGCTTGCCACGATCGGACGGTGGAGAGAAGACCGGCCCACGATGGCGGTCGGTGGAGGCGCGCCGGCAGGAGGCCGCCAGAGGGAGGGGGCGGCTGGCCGCTGGCGGCCGGTCTTGGGCTGCCGACAAAGGGCGCCCGACCGGAGGGCGGCGGCCGGCCGCGAGGAGGCGGCCGGCCGCGAGGAGGCCGCCGGCCGCGAGGAGGCCGCCGGCCGCGAGGAGGCGGCCGGCCGCGAGGAGGCTGCCGGCCGCGAGGAGGCCGCCGGCCACAAAGGGGGCGGCCGGCCCCGGGCGGCCGGCCCCGGGCGGCCGGCCAGGGCCGCCGGCCACAAAGGGGGTGACCGACCGCGGGAGGTCGACCGCGCCCGCCGGCCGCAAAGGGGAGCGACCGGCCGCGGCCGTCGGCCACAAGGGGGTGGAGGCCGGCCCAGGGTGGCCGGGCGCCGGCCGCCCGTAACGGCGGCGGCGGCGGTTGCGATTTGGCGCGCGACGGTTGCGGGATCCGATGCCCCGGTGCGCGGGAGTTGCGATCCGGTGCGCGGGAGTTGTGATCTGGTGTGTGGGAGTTGCGATCCGGTGTGTGGGACTTGCGATACGGTGTGTGGGAGTTGCGATTCAGTGCGCAGGAGTTCCGATTCGGTGTTCGGTAGTTAACATAATTTTCCATAAATTAGGGGGTACCCATCAAAAACCATTATATAAGCATAATGAAACCAAAATAAGATCTCAGAAATTGAGTCAAAGGCCGAAACCTCATCCTACCTATTGCGGTTCGCTCAATGCCCTCGGTAGACCGGTTCCAGATCGGTCTGTCTTAGCCCCGGGCGATTGAGTACGCACACAGTCAAAGTAGAAACAGAGAAATTGTACACACACAACTTTGACGTGGAAAACCCTGGAAAGGGGAAAAACCACGTGGTCGGGTCTGTGCCAACCAAACTCCACTATCTACCTCTGTTACAGCGCTCTTGTAAAGAGAAAGCAATGGGCGACAGGCCGCGCCTTGTTACAAATACTGGAGGGTTGAGAGAGCTCTCCTCGAGTGATAGGCCACCGCTTAGGAGATCGTGCACTTTGTCGTGCGTCTTTCTTGGGTGTTGGCTCTTCATACTGCGCTCCGCAGAGTGCCTGCACTTCGTATCTCGGACTGAGGAGGGCTGCCTTAGTCGGCACTTCACTCTTTCTTCTTTGGGCGGCGCTTAGAGGAGGACCTGCCAAGTTAGTGAGTGAAAGAGGAGGAGAGGAGGAGCGTAGAGAGAGAAGCTCTGGGGAGAGGTAGGAATGAAGAGAGAGAAAGCGAAGGAGAGAATGAAGCCGGATCCCCTGAAATGAACTATCAGGGGTGCTTATATAGGGTTTCCGAGGTGGTTAGGGTGGTTACGGTGGTTACGATTGTTAATCGCAGATCGGAGGGCCGCGATCGCTTGCGGCGATCGGAGGGCCGTGATGGCCCGCCATGATCGGACGGTGGAGAAAAGGCCGACCCACGATGGTCGGAGGAGGCGCGTCGGCCGATGCCCGCCCGAGGGGGGGAGCGGTCGGCCGCGAGGAGGCGGACGGCCACGGATGGTCGGCCACGGATGGTCAGCCGCGAGGAGGCGGCCGGCCACGGATGGTCGCCAGCGGACGCCGGCCGCAAGCGGGCGGCCGGCCACGGCCGGCCGGCCGCGGGCGGCCGGCCACGGCCGGCCGGCCGCGGCCGCCGGCCGTGAGGAGGCGGTCAGCCGAGGCCGCCGGCCGCAAAGGGGCGGCCGGTCCGGACGGCCATCCGCGGCCGCCGGCCGCAAGGAGGCGGCCGGCCACGGACTGCCGGCCGCCGGCCGCAAAGAGGCGGGCGGCCCCGGATGGCCGGCCACAAGGAGGTGGCCGGCCGGAAGGAGGCCGCCGGCCGCAAGGAGGCCGCCGGCCGCAAGGAGGCCGCCGGCCGCAAGGAGGCCGCCGGCCGCAAGGAGGCCGCCGGCCGCAAGGAGGCCGCCGGCCGCAAGGAGGCCGCCGGCCGCAAGGAGGCCGCCGGCCGCAAAGGGGGCGGTCGGCCGCATGGGGGCGGCCGGCCGTGGGAGGCCGACCACCAGTTGCCGCCCACCCGTAAAGATGGTTGCGGTGGCGGTTGCGATTTGGGGCGGGGGAGTTACGATCCGGTGTGTGGGAGTTATGATCCGGTGCGCGGGAGTTACGATCCAGTGCGCGGGAGTTACGATCTGGTGCGCGGGATTTACGATCCGGTGCGCGGGAGTTACGATCCGGTGCGCGGAAGTTATGATAATTATCTATAATTTAAGGGGTACCCATCATTTGCCCCCCAAAATTCCGTCGTCTTGGAGCGAACGACAAGCGCGGGAATTTTTTCTTTGCGACGGGGCTAGGCGGCGATGGCCGGAACGGGTGCTAACACCGAGATGGGCAGCGACGGCGACAGTGCTAAGGTAAGAATCCGACCGAAGAGAAGGTCCGGGTACCGGACGAAGCCGGAGGGGTGCACCCGCGTGCGGGGCTGACCCCCGCGGCGGGTGCGCGCGAGGCTACACCCGCGCGCGGGACTGCACCCGCGCGCGGGTGCACATGGGGCTGACCCCGCGCGTGGGCGCGCGTGGCTGAATCCGCGCGCAGGGCACGCGCGGTGTGGCCACTCTGCTTACGAGTGGCTCGGCTGCAAGTGCGGGCAGGGCCTGCGCGTGGTTTGTGTGCGTGCATGGCTCGTATGCATGGGCACAACGTGCGCTCGGACTCGCTTTTCTGACCTTACTTTTCTGTTCTTTTAGGTTTCCAAGCGGGGTGTGCAGAGCCGTCCTATGCGGCTGCGCTCGAGTCTCTCCCTCGAGCACATGGATATTTGGAAGAGGCGCTTCAACCTGCCCCCCCCCCCCCGATTTGGAGGTGTGGATCCCTAGTCCTGAAGAGCGGGTGCAAAACCCTCCGTGAGGCTGGATGATTCTTTGTGAGTCGTCACTTCGGTGCGGTTTTCCCCTTCCGGCTTGCGAGGAAGTTGTCGAGATTCTGAAGTTCTGCGGCGTTCCTTCGTCGCAGTTTACCCCTCTTGGGATGACGCGGATCATGGGGTTGATCGCATTCTTTCGCGAGCGTGGATCGAGGTTTTCCTTGGATATTTTCAAGGATTGGTGTGAGGTGCGCGCCGACGGCGGGGACCGCATGGACGTCCTCAGCAACAAGCGGTGGCTAAAGTTTGAGACCCGGGCGGATCGTCGCCACGGGAATACCTTGTTCGGATATGTCAGGAACCCAAGCGAATTGCCAGAGGTGTGGAACGCGCTTCCGAACCGTTGCCGGCGTTCTAGAGGACACGAGCGGGAGTTTACTCCCGTCCTTGGTTTTGCAGAGCCCCGAGAGCTGGGGAACATCTTGTTCATCATTTCTACTTTTGTTGATGAGAAGCGCCTGCTGCTATGCGGGCTGTCTGTTGATTTAAGACGTGCTGCCGTTATTCCTCTCTCCCGTGACAGGAAGAGGAAGTTAGTGTTTGGAGGCCGTGGAGCTGAGGAGGCGGTTCCTAGCCTTCTGCCGCGACAGGATGTTCTTTCGGTGGGGGCACCCCTTGCGATTCTAGAGCGGGAGGCGAGCCGGATGATGCGGATCTTGAGGTCCTGGGGTCCTCTGCCCCCCAGGCTTCCCCAGCACGGGCTGCGATGCGGCAAGTGGTGAAAGGAAAGAGGGTCCCCACTTTTTTGGAGGCGATGAACCATGCGGTATGTGCGATCTCAACTTTTGAGTAGCAGTTTTTGGGGGAAAGCTCTTCTGACTTGTCCCTTTTCTTTTGCAGATGGAGACTCAGGCAAACATTGCGCTTACGTGTAATGACCACTACGTGAGCCTGAAGGACGGCTACATGGCCCTTCAGGGTGAGCTCGGGACGGCGAAGAGTTCCCTTTCAGATCTGAAGGGGCGACGAGAGCGCGATATTTCGCGACTTAGGCAGATTGGGTCCGGGCTGCGGTGCGAACTAGAGGACGCCAAAGCTGCGCACAGGGCTGAGAAGACGGCTGCGGAGGAGACTTTGTGTCTTCTAGATGAAGCTCGGGCAGAGCTGGAGTTATCCAGGGCGGAGGTGATGCACCTTTCCTCCGCGGAGAGGGAGGTTGAGCTGAAGGCGGCTGGTCTGGCAGAGTACCGGGACTCTGTGAATTACATGCGAGACTGGTGCCTGATCTCGGAGGAGGTCCACGAGGAGGTGTGGACTCAGGAGGTGGAGCCACAGATGGAGGACTTGCGGGAAGTCTCTTTCTGCCAGGGGATGGCGAAGACCCTTCGGATGGTGTCCCGGAAGCGGGATGCGACGTTGCCGGCCTCGGCCTTGAGGATTTGTCAGAGGAGGAGGGCTTCGATGCTGAGGCGGGCGAGGCCGCTGAGTGACAGCTACATCTCTTTGATGCTCTTTGTTGATTTGTATACATGCACTTCTTTGTGTTGGTGGGCTTGTCTCTATCGATTTGTACCTTTGTACTTTTTCGGTTTGTACCTTTGTACTTGATATGTTTGTTGAGTGGTTGTCACTGCTTTTGCTTCTGATTGTTATGGCCAATTATTGTCTTAGCCAAGCACCAACTGCGAGGGGCAGGCCCTGAGCGGTGGAAGAGTGTTTGCTCTGGATGGGGGTGAAGAGTTATGGGAGCTCCGGCCTATTATCGGCGGGAGGCCATGTTCGTTCGAACCCCTGCGAGTTGCGGTGAACCCGATGGCATTGGAGGGGCGTGGCCCCGTAGACCCTGACGATGTCGCAACTTACTACGAGGCGAAGGGGCGTCCCCTTGTGCCAGGGCAGAGAAGCTGAGACCATCGCGCTGCGGGCTGTGAATAACTGAGGGAGATGGGTCCCGACGATGTCGCAACCTGCTTCGTAGGAGAAGGGCGAGCCTTGACACCATGAGAGCGAGGTCGAAGACGTCGTGCTACAGTCTGCGGGAGACTCAATGTTTAGTCCCTTTGGCAACACCGCAACCTGTTGTTAGGCCGAGGATATCGCGTTGTTGACAGCGCAAAACTGGGGGAGTTGGTCCCCAGTGATGTCGCAAACCGCTGGGCGGACGAAGAGTGCACCCCTGAACCGCGGCAGAGAGAGTGAAGCCATCGCGTCACAGTATGGCTATGGTTGATTAGGTGTGGATTCAGCGGGGCCGGAACCCGATTTAGTTACGATTTGTGGCTTAGTTTGCACGATGGTTGCTCGCGGCTTAGTTTGCGCGAGGGTTGCTGTTATAAGGAGCGCGCTGCCCGGAGGCAGTTGTTGTAAGGAGCGTGCTGCCCGGAGGCAGTTACTGTGAGGAGCGCGCTGCCCAGAGGCAGTTGCTGTGAGGAGGGCGCTGCTCGGAGGCAGTTGCTGTGAGGAGGGCGCTGCCCGGAGGCAGTTGCTGTGAGGAGGGGGCTGCCCGAAGGCAGTTGCTCTGAGGAGGGCGCTGCCCGGAGGCAGTTACTGTGAGGAGCGCGCTGCCCGGAGGAAGTTGCTGTGAGGAGCGCGCTGCCCGAAGGCAGTTGCTGTGAGGAGCGCGCTGCCCGGAGGCAGTTGCTGTGAGGAGCGCGCTGCCCGGAGGCAGTTGCTGTGAGGAGCACGCTGCCCGGAGGCAGTTGCTGTGAGGAGCGCGCTGCCCGGAGGCAGTTGCTGTGAGGAGCGCGCTGCCCGGAGGCAGTTGCTGTGAGGAGCGCGCTGCCCGGAGGCAGTTGCTGTGAGGAGCGCGCTGCCCGGAGGCAGTTGCTGTGAGGAGCGCGCTGCCCAGAGGCAGTTGCTGTGAGGAGCGCGCTGCCCGGAGGCAGTTGGTGTGAGGAGCGCGCTGCCCGGAGGCAGTTGTTGTAAGGAGCGCGCTGCCCGAAGGCAGTTTCTGTAAGGAGCGCGCTGCCCGGAGGCAGTTGCTGTAAGGAGCGCGCTGCCCGGAGGCAGTTGTTGTAAGGAGCGCACTGCCCGGAGGCAGTTGCTATAAGGATGTAAATGGACGTCATCGCAGTTGCATTTCAAACCGTGTGGACGATGCTTGTCATCAATAGCCCTGAAATGAGAAAAAATAGGTAGAGCCATGATGATAGGCACGAAGCCCCCTTATGGGTTGGTCGATTTAGGGGTTGCCCCCCAGTTCGTCCTAGCGAGCATCTGGCTGATTTACTGTCAGCGGACTTGGTGCTTATCCCCGTAAGAATTTCCCCAGGAGGCCTTGTCCGACGAGACACTCGATTTCCTCTTTAAACTTTGAGCAATCTTCTGTGTCATGTCCTCGTCCCTGGTGGAACTCGCAGTACTTCGTCTGGTTTCCCATATTTTTAGCGAGGGGTCTAGGCTTGCAGAGCGCCTCGTTGCCTTGAATTGCATAAAATACATTTGTCCTGGAGGTGCTGAGGGGTGTGTAATCCCGGGGCGGCTCATCTCTCTAAGGGTCACGTCGGCGTTGCCCGCTCTGACGCTCTTCTCGGAACCTTCCTTCAAGGTGTTGAGGGGTCGGCTCCTCCCTTTTTCGATTCTGGTTGTCGTCAAACTGTTGACGATGAGCTTCAATAGCCTCATCGGCTGCAATCTGCGCCTCTACGCGGTGTATGAGGTCGGGGTAGCTAGCGACAGTTTCCCTCATTAATGCTGAATAGAAGCTGTCAGGACGGAGACCCCCAAGGAACACTCCTCTTAGCAGCTCTGGGCCCACCCCTGGGATTTGGCGAGCTTCTGCGGAGAACCTGCGGAAGAATTCCTTCAAAGACTCTCATTCGCTCTGGCGGATACTTGACAAGTGGGAAGGGTCGCGGACGATCCTCCGATTTGCTATAAACTGATCTGTAAACTGTCTCGTTAGCTCCGTGAAGTTGGCGATAGAGCCCAACCTCAAGGAGTGAAACCATGCGCGGGCCTGCCCCTTGAGAGTGGCTGGAAACACTTGGCAGAGTAACTGATTAGGTGCATTGTAGATCCTCATAATGGTAGTGAAGTGGTTGACATGTTCCAAGGGGTCGTCAATTCCATCGAAAGTTTCGATATCGGACAGTTTGAAACCATGAGGAATGGGATGAGCCAAGATTTGTGGTGCGAGGGGGGAGCCTTGGCAGAGTGGCCGGCGAGTATGAATATCATGCTGGCTGGATTGTCGATATTCTTCTGCGATCATCTCCCGAATTTCTTCCCGAGTAAACTTCTTGAGCGGGGAAAGTTGGGCCTCGTCTCCCCGGTTGCGGCGGTGTCGCCCAGTTTCAGCTTTAGCAGCCGGGAGAGTGGGGATATCGGCGCCAAAGTATTCTTCGGGTGCCTCTTGTCTTGGAGCTTCTTACGCCCTATCATGATTTGTCAGTTGCGAGTTGACTGGGGTTGGAGGGGGAGCAGGAGGCGTTCCCAGATTCCTGAGAAGAAAAAGCATTTCAGTTTGTTGCTCCTCTATTTGTTGAACTCGCCCCTCAAGGGCGGTGACAGGCGGGAATGCGGCCTCTGCGGTCAATGGTATGTCTACCAGAGAGTGGGAACGTATTGGTTCAGTGTGTCCTTCTGGGACAGATCCTTCAGCAGCGTGGGCGCTTCTTTTCGCCATTGAAGCGGAGCTTGGGTGTCGTAAGGAGAGAGGTCTTGGCTTCTGAAGGATGTTGGGAATCGCCTTCCCACAGACGGCGCCAAACTGTTGCAGTTCGCTCAATGCCCTCGGTAGACTGGTTCCAGATCGGTCCGTCTTAGCCCCGGGCGATTGAGTACGCACACAGTCAAAGTAGAAACAGAGAAATTGTACACACACAACTTTGACGTGGAAAACCCCAGAAAGGGGAAAAAACCACGTGACCGGGTCTGTGCCAGCCAAACTCCACTATCTGCCTCTGTTACAGTGCTCTTGTAAAGAGAAAGCGAGGGTGGCAGGCCGCGCCTTGTTACAAATACTGGGGGTTGAGAGAGCTCTCCTCGGGTGACAGGCCACCGCTTAGGAGATCGTGCATTTTATCGTACGGCTTTCTTGGGTGTTGGCTCTTCAGTCTTGTGCTCCGCAGAGTGCCTGCACGTCGCGTCTCGGACTGAGGAGGGCTGCCTTAGTCGACACTTAACTCGTTCTTCTTTGGGCGGCGCTTAGAGGAGGACCTGCCAAGTTAGTGAGTGAAAGAGGAGAGGAGCGTAGAGAGAGAAGTTCTAGAGAGAGGTAGGAATGAAGAGAGAGAAAGTGAATGAGAGAATGAAGCCGGATCCCCTGAAATGAACTATCAGGGGTGCTTATATAGGGTTTCCGAGGTGGTTAGGGTGGTTACGGTGGTTACGATGGTTAATCGCAGATCGGAGGGCCGCGATCGCTTGGGCGATCGGAGGGTCGTGATGGCCCACCATGATCGGACGATGGAGAAAAGGCCGACCCACGACGGTGGTCGGAGGAGGCGCGCCGGCCGATGGCCGCCCGAGGGGGGCGGCCGTCCACGGATGGTCGACCGCAGGGGAGTTACAATCCGGTGCACGGGAGTTACGATCCGGTGCGCGAGAGTTATGATAATTATCTATAATTTAAGGGGTACCCATCACTACCCAACTAAGATCGTAACCCTCATTTAAACCATTACAACTTTGGCAAGCCCTAATCCTTGGCCCAGCTTAAAAGCTTCACGGACTCTTAGGCTCTGTTTGGGACAGCTTAGGATGATAAATAAGCCGCTAATTAAAAATTGATTGTTGAATAGAGATTTTATATAATCAATGATGAATAAGCAGTCGACTGTTTGGATAGTTTGTCCAAAAATGCTTATCTAAAATTTCATTCATTCATAAGGATTTGTTTGTTTGTACGCATTTTTTTTATCCGTGCACGATTTTTTTGCCTGGGGGCAATTTTTCGCTCAGACGTGTTTTTTCGCCGGTCACGATTTTTTTCGTCCAGTCAAGATTGTTTTCGCCCAAGCTGGTTTATTTTCGCCCGGGCGTGATTTTTTCGCCAGGTTGTGTTTTTCGCTCGATCGCGTTCTTTCGCCCGCTCGATTTTTTTCAACTAGGTGCATTTTTTTTTATGCGGGCGCAATTTTTTCGCCCGACCGCGGTTTTTTTCGCCCGGGCGCGTTTTTTTCGCTTGAGCGCGTTTTTTTCCGCCCGATCGCGGTTTTTTTCGCTCGCTCGCGGTTTTTTTGTCCGGGCGCATTTTTTTCGTCGAGGCGCATTTTTTTGTCGGGGCGCGTTTTTTTCGCCCGAGCGCGATTTTTTCAACCGACCGTGTTTTTTGTCCCGGGCGCAATTTTTTCTCACAGGTGTGATTTTTTCCCCATCAAAATTTTTTCAACCGGAAACACTTTTTTCGCCGGGAGAAAAACGAAAAAACGCGTCCGGATGAAAAAATCATGCCCGAGCGAAAAAAAGGCGCCCAGGCAAAAAAATACGCGTCCGAGCGAAAAAATCGCTTCTTAGCGCACCTGGGTGAAAAAATCATTTTTGTGCGAAAAAATCGCTTCCGGGCGAAAAATTCGCGTTCGGGCGAAAAAATCGCGTCCTTGCGAAAAATTCGCGCCCGGGCAAATTAATCGCGCCCGGGCGAAAAAATCGCGCATGGGCGAAAAAACGCGTTCGGGGGAAAAAATGCGTCCGGGCGAAAAAACGCGCCCGGGCGAAAAAAACGCGCCCGGGCGAAAAAAACGCGCCCGGGCGATAAATAACGCGCCCGGGCGAAAAAATAACGCGCCCGGGCGAAAAAAATAACGCGCCCGGACGAAAAAATAACGCGCTCGGATGAAAAAATAATGTGCCCGGGCGAAAAAATAACGCGCCCGGGCGAAAAAAATGCGCCCGGACGAAAAAATGCGCCCGGACGAAAAATTCGCGCCCGGGCAAAAAATTTGCGCCCGGGCGAAAAATTCGAGTCGGGGCGAAAAATTCGAGCCTGAGCGAAAATTTCGCGTCCGAACGAAAAAATCACATCCGGAGAAAAAATCACTCATATGACTTTTTTTTAAGAAATAAGCGCTTATGAGTAATCGTAAGCTGGACCCGGATAGCTTATAAAAAATCAACTTATAACCTGTTTTAAAATAAGTGATTTTATATAAGCTGCACAAACAAACAGCTATAAAACAACTTTTGAGTTTTAAGTAGAGATTATAGATCAACATAAGTTGTCTCAAACAGAGCCTTAGTTTTTGAACAGGTCTGCTCATACTATCACGCCATCAATTTACTAGAATGATTAACAAAAGAAATGAGCTCCATTTATCATTGCATGTGAAACAGAGGCTGTCATTACTCATATCTATTATTTCATCAATCCGAAAATAAAAAAATTCTAATCAGATTGTCATTAAGTAATTGAGTCCTGATTGAACTAAGACAATAAGGACAATGTCAAAATCCAAGTGAAGCCATGTCGAATTTGAGAATAGAAAGAGATGAAATTCCTTGCCGTAAAAACTCGTGGTAGACAAAACTCGTGTAATATAAATTCTTGGTTAAGTAACCCATAAAAATACAAATCTCCTGAGGTAAGGAACCAAACCCAAAAATTTCTTCCCGAGGTTCATTCGCTTGGAGTTAAATGGTGGGAGGTGTGAACATCATATAATAATGTTTTTATAACACCAAGGGTATAGGAAATAATTAGCAAAGACAAAATTCAACTCGATGATGACGCTCTTATGCACAGAGCTCTTCGTAACGGCTTGCATACCTCTCGTATTCCTAATCAAGAAATATAAGGAGCCAAGACATAAGGGAAGGGGAAGAGGGTGACAGCCTGAGGTGAATGAGATGAGAAATTGAGAATTCATAGCATCCAAAATTAGTCCAACCCAAGTTTGTAAAACATGTAAACATGCACACAGGTCTTATTCTAGTTTTCTTTAAAAACGGTTAGAAAAGCCCATTACATAGGCTCATTATGTATTTTTATGTTATTCTAGTTTTCCTTCTATGATGTTTGCTCGATCAAGCCATTCATGGCGCAACTGAGCTCAAGACTCCATCCAACCCGGTTAATCTGTCCCTGAATTAATTATCCCTGCATTGGATGATCAGGGAGAGAGAGAGGGAGAAAGAGAGAGATGAAGAAATGCTGCAAATTCTTGCCATCAACCCTTATTTGATGGAGCTTCGAAATGATGCTCATAAGAAGTACCCTCTTTGGCCTTTCTAGAAAAGTATGCTGATAGAGGGACTCAATTATTGTAAGAAATATGAAAATTCAAACTTGGATCAGTCACTATAACTTCTATATGGAAAAAGAAGGCCAAATCTGTTTGACAATAGAACCAAAGGTCCAAAACCAAAAGAGGAGGAGAATTGGGTTGCATTTAGAGCGTCCATACCGAGTCAGTCGCTCTGCCACTGCATCAGTTGCCTGAGGTCGCAGGCCATCCTCGCTGAGTCGAGTCCCCGCCCAGCTTGATTCCTCATCAAATCGGAGGAGGAAGGAACCGACGAAGATTGCTAGTTCGTAATTCGCTCCCACACACATCCATCCACCGTTCTAAATCCAAATCAATACTTAAACAAAATAGAAAATGTTTAGTGTTACCGTAACCAGAGGAAGATGTTCTCGATTAAGAGGCGCGAGAAGGAGTCGGAGTCCCGCTTATCGTGCCCCGATTTCTTGTCGTCGATCCTTATTCTGGCAGAGTTTTGAAGAGGAGGGCTCAGACTCTTTCCGTGAAGGTTGTCGGAAATCGGCCAATCGGGAGTTCCCTGCGAGGTCAATAACTCATAATATACCGGGCATCGTGGCATTCTACCCTTGGTTGTCCTATTGCCAACGAATCTCTCCATTTCTCCGTCCAGGGGAATGATCGTGGCCAAGGTGTGATTCCAGCGTCTGTGCTCGCGATTCCCTCCCTTCTCGCAATTCCGACCACCCCCGCCCCTGATTTGTCGCTCGCGATTCCCTCCCTTCTCGCAATTCCGACCGCCCCCACCCCTGATTTGTCGCTGGTTATAGTTTGGGATCAACCATAGTTTTATTTATAAAAATATATATAAGTTTTGATATATATAAGGTTATATATATATATATATATATATATATATATATATATATATATATATTTATATACTAATAATTTCTAAAATAAGCGCAAAAAATGCACGGAGGACGCCGTTGCGCTCATGTAAACCATACGAAGGTAACAAAACCTTCCAGAGTTGATTCCGAGTACATTTACTCATAATTACTTGATCGAGTTGGCACGTAGCTCAAAACAACTCATTTCGGCAAACTTTCATAAATTCATCGGATTTGAACGAAACAAATTGCATCGCGCTCGTGTCGATCATATGAGTCTGATGCAACTGACTGTAGTCAAATTAGAGTTTGTTCGCTCGTATTTACCTATTTGGATTGACTAGCAGTTCATATGTGACCTAAATGGTCAATTTTCTTGATTTACGAAGCATCGAATTCGTATCAGTCATACGAGTTCAACGCAATTGTCTGCGGTCTTTTGTTTTCTCAAAACGCGTTGGGGTCGTCGTGAAGCTCATTTCAGCCCAATTTAGCTAACTTCGCTTTTATACATCGAAATGAGGCGTAATCGGTGTAACTGAATTCACATTGTTCTTACAAGTGTACTGTCACCGACTGAGATCGATTCCGAGTTAATTTACTCGATTATCCATAACAACTCATCATAGTTTAAAAACCGATAATAGTATAAGACGGAGGTTGAGTCACGGTTCACTATCACCCCGACTAAACTCTGCGGTTTAATTGAACCGATTAGGCCCCTTATTAAAGTTGGGATGTTACACGTTGCACAGGAGCTGGCACGGATGCGGCGCGGCACGGGATTTGTTGTGGGTCGCACTCGCTGGACGCACATAATAGCTAGATCGGCAGATAGAGCAGGTGGTGAGGCAGGTCGACCAAATAGCACGATACCCGGGTGGTGAGGAAGGGAGATTGAGGAGAAGAGGGAAACAATTTAGATCAGCCCTAATCTTAGCATTCATATATGATAAACCCTAACAATGACATACAACTCTCCTTATAACAGCGAGGTGCGATTAACGAAAGTCCAGGTGTGTGAATAGTAGAAACACAAATAACATTCAAACAAGAATATTTAAATGGAAGTAGTTCCCGTGGTCTCCTTCGATGTCGATGGGCTATGTGTCGAAGCATTCCTACGTGTGCAGACCCTTCACGACGCAACGTCTTCATGTATGTCTGTAACAACCCAACTACTGGACATCGACAATGTTTGCCGGGAATGGATTCAGGACGCTTGGAAGCTAGATAGGAGGGTATGGAATCAACAAGCAGTTGCAGAAAATCACTTTCCTGGAATCCAGATAGCAACCTGGACTATGTTGGGCTGCTGTTTGGCTGCTGGCTGCATTTTCCTGAAGGTAGATGGCTGCAGGGGAAGTTCGAGAGGCTCGGCAGGAGGGATATTTGAATGTAGTTGGATGTTAAGGGGAGCGGGAGAGGCTCGACTGTATGAGAAAACTTGGATTGCTGAAACGGAAGTGAGCGGGGTTTAGTTTTGAAAGGAGAGTAGAGTGGGAGGTGGATCCACGCGGGGATGGAAGGGTTTTGGAAGGGAATGATAGGGTTGTATGGGGGAGGTAGTGGCTCACCTGGGCTGGGGGAGTGGAGAAGGCTGGCAGGGCTTTAGGAGGGTGTTTGGGGATGGATTTCTGTGGGAGAGGGGCTATAGAAAGGACTGGTGGATGTCAAACTGGAGGACGGATGGATAAGTCTAGGGAAGTGGCGGCATGGCTGGGGGGGAGGTAGAAGGCCGTGGGAATTAATAAAGAGGGCTGTCAGCGGACTAGAGGGATAAAGGAAAATGGGGACAACGTCTGGAGGAGTTGGAGACAGCTGGTGGGACGAAGAGCAATGGTGGAACCATGGAAGGTGGTGCCGGCGCACCACACCCTTGGAATTGGAACCGGTGGCGTCGACACTACGAGGATTCCTCAGCGTCGTACCGAGGAAGAAGATCGAGTTGGTTCTTTCCAAAACCTAATTTCTCGATACCCCCTTTCATGCGGGTGCTAATAGTATATAGGGGGGGAATTAGGTTAATATATTCGATGAACATGATTGCCTGACGGATAATTTAACCTAACTCTCTAAATGCAATTAAAAAATCATAAAAATATGAAAAATCGAGCTAATTGCATTCACGGTCTTGGATCATCTATCTGACGATCCGAAAAATATCAAACCCCCAAATATCTGAACATACGCGTACCCTATCTCCATCATATTGTATCTACCATACTTGGCTTATTGTTGATCTTGAGAGAGCATTTCCATGGACTTCTCAGTTATTTCTAGGAAGCATTGATATCCACTGTGTTGTTAAAGGCATGCTTTTGACCGCCTAAGGCTCAAGGCTCGCCAACCTCATCGGTTCTCATTTTAGCATAACAAATCCAGACGATCTCAACCAAGCGTACGCCTTATAATCTTAACACGTGACTTTTTTTCTCCTTTGGAGCATAAAAGGCCACCTAATTGAGGTTACTATTATGATCATTTTTTTCAAAGGAAAGAAAGAAATAGTGCAATATCTCAGTAATATTTGAATGAGTTAGTGTTTGTGAAATGTAATCAAGGATTGAAGTTTGATATGAAGCAAATTAACACATTGATCTAATTTCTTAACCGATATAGCTGTTAGTAAGGTATAGTTGATGGGTAGAATGAATGAAATATATGATCAAAAAGATGAATTGACGTTTGATGATGATTTTTTAAAATGAGATGTGGTTGTGCCCTGACTTCGTCAGGCACACGCCCGTTCCTTGTGCTTAGGCTTGAGAACCCTTTTGCTCCTTGGGCCTTAATGTGCCTTGGTCTTTAACAACTATAACGGTCTATGATTGGCATCAAATTAAAAAAGTACTGCATTCCACTCCCAAACAGATCACCAGACGAATATGGTTAACAAAATGATGGTACATGTACCAAGGGACTATGACATAGAGTGCCCTTAAATTTGAGATGACCACCTATAATACTTGCATTTTGCTTACAATGGAATTGTTCACTCTTCCACAACAAAGTCACACTTGAGGTATGTTTGGGCTGGTTGCCACATAGTACTTTTGAATTACACTTTGGCCCTATTTGGATGGACGGCGGGACTCCCTTTCCCACTGGAGCAATAGGAAAAGGAGGCGAGCCTAGCCTTACAGTCCCTCTTCCTCATTTAACCAATTGCAGGACCCTCCCCTTTCACCGTGTAATCCCCAACACCGGCCTCTGCCTAGTGCAAGCCACGGCCAGCCCTCCCAACACCTGTAATTAGGCTACCCAACCCCTTGTTAACTGCCAAAACATCCAGGAAACTCTTTACTGCTTTTCTGCCCCCTTCCTCCACCGATTCCCTACTTCAGCATCCTGAAACTTGTAAAATTCTTCTGCAGAGTTGTTGTCCAGCCCCCTTATCTTCAGTATTTCACCTCTCGAGATTCCTATTTGTTTTCGCGTATGTAGTTGATATTTCGCTTTGTTGATTATTTGGTGAAAACGTATAATTATTGATGTTGGATTGTATGTGTTTACCCATGATTTGTTCTACTTGAATGATTTTGTTATGGACATGCAAGCCGATGAGACGCCATTGCGACTATACACACGAAGACGATGGATAGTAAGCCCACCGGTCGTGGAAGAGACCGTCGATGCTCGATTTATTTGATATTTCCAATTTGACGATGTTTTGTTTTTACTATTCACAGATCATATTTTGTTATTCGCACACCCGCTGATATATATGGGTATGCTTGTATTAGAGTTTTTATCTTTGGATCTATGGAACTTTAGGGTTGTTCCCTAGTTTCTTTCTCAATCCCCTCTCCTTCTCCCTTCCTTCCCCGGCCCCTTGTGTTGGATTCCTCCCGAGTTCGTTTCATTTGGTCCGACCTGCCATCACCGCCCGCCTCTTGGCCGCCGGTGTTCCTGTGATCCAGCTTCCTCGTGCATCGCGCCGTCCTGCTCAGTCCCCTCCTGTATCACATAATCGATGTTCCAACCGTGCATCAGTACCTCCTGCATCGCATAACCGCCTCATGTCTGCATCACGTAACCCTGCATCGCGCTCCCCTGGCTCGCGCATGCACCTCCATACAGCTTCCTTGTACCGGATCCACTTACATCTCTCCGCCAGTTACGGCTGTTCCCAGCCCAAATCTGTCAACTGCACGACACTGGGCCTCTCCGTCTCTTTCCGTACGCTGCTGGTTCTAGCGGCATGTTGCCTTGCGATTTTCCGTAGCTTAAGGCGCTGATCCGCCTCCATTCCCATCACCTCCACCTATATGGCATCTAACACCTGGTCCTCTGGTGACCTCACCTTGGATGTCTCTGCCGACGCGTTGAGGCTCAAGATCAATTCATTGCTTCATGCATGCCTCACTCGCCTTCCACTCCAAGATCGACTCCCTCCAAGCGTTGGCCGTCGCCTTCGCCGCATCCATTTTTGGCTCTCTCGCTGACGGGGGCTCCCTCCTCGACGTCGTGCCTCCACGCCCTCCCCCCGAGACCGGTTATCCTCCCCTTCCGGTCCGGTCTGTCATCTCCCTTGGCATTCCCTCCTTTGCAGACGTTGACTGGATGGATTGGATCGCTTAAGTGGAGCAGTATTTCGACCTCAACTTCATGTCCGAACAGGACAAGGTGTCCACTGCTATGGTTGGCCTAGACGGCTCCGCACTCCACTGGGCCCGGTGGCTACCCCAATCCAACCAATTTCTCTCCTGGCCCGAGCTCAAGCAGGAGATGATTCGGCAGTATGACATTCGATACTCCGGCTCCTTTATCGAGCGTCTTTGCGGCATCCTCCAGACAACAAACCTAGACAACTATATTGTTGAGTTTGTTTCCTTGGTCACTCATGTTCTCAGCCTGTCGTCGGACCATTACTTGTGCTCTTCATACAGGGCCATCTTCCACATATCTGCTTTCATTTCCGCACGCACCACCCCCGGACGGTCTCTGACGCCCTGGACATGCTGCGCCTCATGGAGGCTGACCTCTTCCCTCGTACATCTGCGCCTGCGGCCATCCACTACTAGCCTCGGCCTCCTTGGTGGCTACCCGCCACTGCCCCTCCGCCGCACCGCCACCTGAGGGAAACCGGTCGAGCCGCACACTGGTCCCTCAGCGACTCTCTAACAATGACTACAACGAGCTCCACAACAAAGGCATGAGCTTCTGGTGTCGCTATCCTTACTCCCTCGCCCATGTGTGCTCCCTGAAGTTACACGCCATCATCGACGATTTTGACCCGCAGGTTACCCTGGCGGACTTTGAGGCTCTCAAACTCTCTGAGGGGAAGTCCCTTTGGACACTCCCACGACTACGTACCACCGCCTGGAGCTTCCCTATTTTTGGTGGGCGGGATCTCTGGGCCATGAAGCTTTCAGGCATGCTGTGTGATCGCCCTATCATCGTCGTGGTGGACAGCGGGGCGAGCCACAATTTCATTTCATTGTAGATGGTGCAGCAGTTCCGGTCTGCATTGGCGATGGGTGATGCAGCCGACTCTGGGATATTGCCCCATTGTTTCTCTTTTGGTGGGATCCTCTGCGGTGACCAAGGTTACAAATGTCAGATGTTGGACTCATGTCGGTTTGGGTTTCTTTTGTTGGATGTCAGATTGCGATGGATATATCGGGGACATTTCAAAATGTCGGATTATAATATTATAATTATATATATATATATATATATCATAATATTTTCATTTATTAATTAGATGATAAATATTTTATCTAATTAAGTATAAACTAAAATTCATATGAGAAAACTAACATTCAAATAAATTAGGGTGTTGTTACTAGCAAACCCAGTTTGGTTTCTAGCAAACCATTACTATTAGTAAACCCTCATTTTTCAAAATGGCTATTTGAAAACCATTTTGTTACTAGCAAACCAACATAATTTTTAAAAAAAAAATTATATTTTGTTTAAAACATTCAATCTTTCAAAATAACCCGCTGCATATAATGACATTACAAATGATTTCAAATGTATTCATTCAATCACTTATGTTAGCATTATAGATGAGTCAAAATGCTGCAAATGTTTAGTATGCCTAAAACTATTTTTTCAACAAAATATCATTATCTGCACCAAAATCTTTAAACAAAATATCGGTTGGTTTAGAAATATATTTGATTTCTAATTACTATAAGGATGTGTTCTATATAAGAGTTAAGTGTATATAAGATATATACGTCCTTTTGAACTGCGTCTTAAACGTACAATTTCATGAGAAGTGTTCAACATGAAAGTTGTAGATCTCGACGAGATCTACAATTTTCATGTTGAACACTTTTTGATTTGAAGCACTTTAGACCTCCGATTTGACCCCTGAAAAAAGTTACATCGTACATATGTACGGACGCCCGGGATCGGCGTGATTTTTTCGGGGGCCAAATCGGAGGCATAAACGGCTTCAAATCAAAAAGTGTTCAACATAAAAGTTGTAGATCTCTTTGAGATCTACAATTTTTATGTTGAACACTTTTTTATTTGAAGCACTTTAGACCCCCAATTTGGCCCCTTAAAAAAGTTACGTCGTACATATGTACGAACGCCCGGGATCGGCGTGATTTTTTCGGGGGCCAAATCGGGGGCATAAACGGCTTCAAATCAAAAAGTGTTCAACATGAAAGTTGTAGATCTCGTCGAGATGTACAACTTTCATGTTTAACAATTTTTGATTTAAAGTAGTTTAGACCCCCGATTTGGGTCCCGAAAAAAGTCACGCCGAAAATCTGTACGTTCCGTGCATGTCTTTTTTAGGGTCCAAATTGGAGGCTTAAACGACTTCAAATGAAAAAATGATCAACATAAAAGTTGTATATCTCGATGAGATCTACAACTTTCATGTTAATCACTTTTTCAAATAAGAAATATTTGGGGCTTAAAATTCAAAAATATAAAAATTACCAAAAAACAAGATTGGTTTGCTAGTAGTAATTTTTGGGAAGAGAAAAAAATGCAAAAAATGACAGAATCCGTTTTTTTCTGGTTTGCTAGAAACGAAAGTGGATTTGCTAATAACAGCACCCATGTTTAATTGTATCTTGTTATTGTTATTTGGAGTCGCCTTCTCACCAAATGCCAAACACGGATCTCGAGCTACTATGAAAGAAGCATTAGGAATCTTGTTAGAACCTTATGATGAATTCATTTTATACAAAAAAATTATAAAAATTTTGAACAAATTTTAAAAAACCGGCAATATTGGGCCGACATTAGCCGCAATTAGCCGCCATATTGGGCCGACATGTCCGACATGTCGGCCGCAATACTGGAAAACGCCAGATTCGACAAATGTGGCGGTAACATGGCGATTCCCCCTCGAAAATGACATGTCGGCTGAGGGCTGACATGTCGGTCGCAATCTACAAGCTTGACGGTGACCGCAGACTTCTACGCATTCGGCCTCGGCGGTATTGATGTCATCATGGGAGTGACTTGTCTCCGCACGCTGGGCGACATGCGGATCAACTAGGATACCATGACCATGTAATTTCTCCACTGGGGTTAGCAGTGCCATCTTGTTGGTGACTCTGCCCTATTTCGTTCTCCAGTCTCCTTCTGCGCGATCCAGTGGACCACCGACGTCGAATTCTCCGCTTGGCTATGGACCCTCGCAGGATCGGCCACGTAGACCACCATTATGGCCGCCCAACCTTCAGGGATTGCTCACAGAGTTCGCCAACATCTTCGAGGTCCCAACCGGCTTGCCCCCTGCCCGCCCGACCAACCATGCCACTCCCTCTATCCCGCAACCGCGGCGTTGTCAGTGCGGCCTTACCATTACGACCATGTGCAGAAGGACGATATAGAGTGTCTGGTCTGTGAGATGCTGATGGGACGCCTCATCCGCCCCAATGCCAGCCTGATCCTTTTGGTCCGGAAGAAGGACGACAACTGACGCTTCTGTGTGAACTATCAGGAGCTAAATATGGTCACATTCCCTGACTAGTACCCGATCCCAGTTATTCAGGAGCTCCTTGACAAGCTTCACGGGGATATCCTCTTTACTAAGTTGGATCTCAAGGCGCGTTATTATTAGATCTGGATGCGACCAGGGACGTTGCCCAGACTGCTTTTCGGACTCATGACGGTCACTACAAGTTCTTGGTCATGCCCTTCAGGCTCACCAATGCTCTGGCCACCTTTCAGACGACAATGAACGACATCTTCAGGGCAACACTTCGCAGACATATCTTTGTTTTTTTTATTATATTTTGGTCTACAACTCTTCCTAGCAGGACCACCTTAGGCACTTTCGCCTCACCTTAAACCACCATCCAGTGCCATTACCTCAAGCTCAATCCGAAGTACTCCTTTGGTGTGACGGAGGTGAGCTACCTTGGCCACACCATTAAAGCCCAAAGGGTTGCCATGGACGAGGACAAGATCGCGATGGTCATCCATTGACCAACTCCTACGACCCTGCGAGAGATATGGGGTTTCATCGGCTTGACTGGATACTACCACCGTTTCATCCAGGGTTATGGGGCTCTGGCTCTCCCCCTTACACAACTCATGAAAAAGGAGAAAGAGGGATGTTCTAGTGGTCGGCCGTCCCCACGGCCACCTTTTTCCGCCGTCCAGCTAGCCCTGGTGCACAGGCCAGTGCTAGGAATGTTAGAATTCTCCCCGCCGTTCCTCGTGGAGTGTGACGCATTGGGTTCCTGGGTGGGAGCTGTTCTTATGCAAGTCGGTCGGTCGGTGACGTACTTCAACCGCGCCTTCTCCAGTACCATCCGGAGCCTTTCCGCGTACGAGAATGAGCATATGGGCCTCTCTCTCGCCGTTCAACATTGGGGCCCCTACCTTTTGCACCGATCACCACAACCTCCGCAACCTTCTGCAGCAGAAGATCGCCACGCCCGCACAGCAAGTGTGGGTCACCATGTTCTTGGGCTAAGATTTCACCATTGAGTTTCGCCCAAGGAGGGCGAACCGGGCAGTCGATGCCCTCTCTCATCAGATTCAGTCCCTGGAGTTAGCGGTTATCTTTCGGTCGGTATGGGAGAACGTGACGACTATCCAACACGAAGTTGAGGCAAACCCCCATTTGAATGGGATCCGGACAACCCTCATCACCGACGCCACGTCTCGCTTGTAGGAGGCCTCCTGTTCTTCAAGGGCCGCCTCGCACTCGCGCCAACTTCGTCGAGCTTTCTCTTCCCCATCGCCGAGTTCCATGCCTTCCGCACTGACCGCCGCTTCGCGGCCTCTCTTTACTGGGCCCACATGTTCCGGCAAGTCAAGACCTCCGTGGCAGCCTTCCTTGTTTGCCAAAAGGCCAAGTACGAAGTCGCGTTTTCGGGTGGACTCCTTCAACCATTGCCTATTCCAGACCGCATTTGGGAGGACCTAGCTATGAACTTTGTTACCCGGCTCCTGTGCTCGCATGGGTTTGATTGCATCTTGGTCGAGGTGGACAGATTGCCCAAGTACTAAAATTTTATTCCCCTCCGCCATCCCTACACCGCTGCCACCGTCGTAGAGAGCTTCATCAACAGGGTCATGTGTGATGGGGATCGACCGTACGTTCGTGATCGGAGATCGGGCCACCACGCGGTGGGACCCGTTTTATCTGATTTGTCATTGATTCATTGATCTGATCGCCGATCTGAGACCGCTACTGCGTCCATCCGGAGCGTTCGTTTTCATTTTAGATGTATTTTTTTTATAATTTTTGGAGCTGCATTTATATTATTTTGGACATTGGGCGTAACGGACGATCGTAGTTGTTCACGCCGGGTGCCCAACCGCCCCCTCTCATTATAAATAGGGACGCATGTCCAGGTTTTCTTTTATTGCTGAGTTTGTGAGAGTAATCCAGAATTTGATGATCATTCGTGGTGCGACTCCGCGAGCTCAGGGTGCGACGTCCCGGTTTTACTATTTTATTTCAGTTATTTTGCTTTTCAATGCACTGTTCCGGCGAACCCCCCTCTCTAATCCCACGATTTGTGTAAATCTGCTACTATTCACCAAAGCATTCCACAATTTCTTCATCTCTGAAGGAGGAAATCGCCCTAACTCCTCATTCCCCACGATCCCCATCGAAATCAAAAAAGGAAACCGTCCACGCCCAACCCGATACATCTCCTCCCCTCTCTCAATGGAAACGACATCAGCTCCCAAATTTTTCGCCGCCGACCACATAAAACTCCTTTTGTCGCTCCATCGCTTATGCCTCTGTCGCGAATTTCATCGCCAAGACTGAGCGTCCATCGTACCGCTCCTACTCCACTGTGTTGCCTCGACCGGTCCCTGTCATGGTCGTTTCTCCTCCTGCAACAAAGGTCGAAACCCCAGCTTGCCTGTGGCTTTTTGGCACTTTGCACCCCCCCCCCCCAATTATCGGATTTTGGCACTTTGCACCCCCAAAGTTCAAAATTGGCAGATTGCGCCCCCGAATTCATAAATTCTGGCACTTTGCACCCCATGGAGAGTATTTATGTACTTTGACGTTATTAAAATTAGGATTTAGGGTTTTATTTCTCCCGACTTCACTCTCCGCTCCTTTACTCTCCGTTCAGCCCTCGACGCAGAAGCCAAGGATTGTCGACGAAGAACAAGAAGCCCCCATCTGTCGTCGACCTTCACGCAGAAGCGCCGCCTGGAAGAAATCTCTGGTGCGGTCGACGAAGAAGCCCCCCTCTATCGACGACGAAGAAGCAACTCTCTGTCGTCGACCTTCACGCTGAAGCCCCACCTGGAAGCCATCTCTGGTGCGGTTGACGAAGAATCTCCCTCCGGTGCGATCTCTGGTGCTAGTTTTAAGAGTTCTTCACGCCAGTTCAGATAGTCTCCAGATAAAATATGACTTTGATTAACATTAATTAGTCAAAATTTTATGTCTAGATCTTACTCTATATTATGTTCTATGTTGAGTCAAAAAATTTATGTTTAGATCTTACTCTATATTTTTCTTTTATGTTCAGGTAGTCTCCAGATCAACATTAATTAGTCAAGTTCACAGCCTCAATCTCTAGTATTGTTTATATTCACTTGTTTTTTTTTTCAGATTTCATATTTGTTAGGGTGTGCGTCAACTATAATTTTGTTTTTTAGGTGTAATTTGATTTTGATTAAGTAAATGACTCATCCCGAAGATGTGGAGTGGGGAAATATGTTGGTTGACAACATTTATTCTGAAGGGATGGGGGGTCCTCTTGGTAGTAGTGATGACTCGCAGAGCATGGACGAGAAATTTGATGATCAAAATTCATCATTTTTTGATGATGATTTGAATGATAGTGAATTTGAGGTAGAAGATTTGAATTTTGATGATAGTATAGATGAAGAAATCGAATTGATTGGTGAAAGAGTCGAATCAAATCAACATTTGAGTACGAATGTGGGAATACATTTAAGGGAGCATGGTAGTCAATCATCATCCAAGATACAAAAAGGAAAATGTCGTGAGGTCCAAGTATATCAAGGAGACACGAACGATTCCAACTTTGAGTTTGAGGACGGTTTGTGTTTTAATAGTGCTTTTGACTTTAGGGATGCGGTGAGGTTGTACTCTACCAAGCAAGGGAAACCACTCAAATTTGTTAAAAATTGCAGTGACAATATCAAAGTAAGGTGTAATTGTGGTTGGATTATGTATTCTTCTTTCATGTCAAAGAATGAAAAAACCTTTCAAATTAAAACAATTCAAGGGGAACACACATATTGTAGAGTTGCAAGTTCCCAACATTGTAACTCTAAGTTTCTTGCCCATAAATATGAACACAATATTGAAGCAATCCGCAGTTGCCCGCTAGTTCAATGCAGGAAATCATGCAAAAGGATAACAAAACTTCTCTCAGTATATGGAAGATGTATAGAGTTAAAAAACATGCTTCCAAATTAATTAGTGGCACGGAATATCAGCAGTATGCAAAGCTTTGGGATTACTTT
Source organism: Platanthera zijinensis (assembly GCA_039513925.1). NCBI lineage: Eukaryota > Viridiplantae > Streptophyta > Magnoliopsida > Asparagales > Orchidaceae > Platanthera > Platanthera zijinensis. Next base: position 3,848,069 of record CM077089.1, read on the forward strand.
GAAGAAATTTATAGGACTAATCCGGATACCACAATCAAGGTGAAATGCAAGCATGATGTAGCCTCCCAAACATGTTTTTTTAGAAGACTATATATGTTGGGGTGCGTTGAAGAAAGATTTCATGGTCGGATGTCATCCTATTATTGGTTTGGATGGGACTCATCTAAAAACATCAATTGGTGGAGTCTTGTTATGCGTTGTTGGGTTGATGGGAATAATAACATGTATCATATTGCTTACGCAGTTGTTTTAAAAGAAAATACTAAGACATGGAAATGGTTCGTTAGTCTTCTAATAGAAGACTTGTGCATTGAAAACACACGCACATGGTCGATAATATCATATAAACAAAAAGGGCTAATGAAAGCTATCGAGGAGCTACTACCCAATGCGGAGCATAGATTCTGTTTGCGACATATGTATAATAACTTCAAACAAAAACATAGAGGCCGGAACCTACAGGATATGTTATGGAAGGCTGCATCCACTACTAGGATTGTGGATTTCAATCTTGAAATGGAGAAGTTGAAAGCGTGTGATAAAAAAGCTTACGAATGGGTTAAAGAATGACATGAAAAACATTGGGCAAAGTCTCATTTTAGTACTTGGCCTAAATGTGACATGTTAAATAATTTTTATGAAGCTTTTAACAAAGTGATTCTAAAAACTAGAGATAAGCCTATAATAACAATGGTGGAGACTATAAGGGTGCTACATATGAAGAGGCTTCACATGCAAAGAGATAAGGTATTCAAATTTAATGGCAATATATGTCATTCTATACAAAAGATATTGGAAAACAACAACAAAATGCTCATAACTACATTTTAGTATGGAAAGGACACCACAAATTTGAGGTTGAAGGGTGGAGAGGAGATAAGTGGACGATTGATTTGGGTTGTAGGAGTTGCAGTTGCAGGCGTTGGGACATAACAGGTATTCCTTGTGTGCACGCAACATCATGTATATTCTATCGAAGAGAAAATGTTCAAGACTATGTTTCCAAGCTGAAGTATAATTAAGAACATATCCAAGACCAAGTCCTTTCCCCCCAGGTGTGCGTACCGCCCTGCTCAGCTAATGAGAGCCTGAGCAGCAAGTCTACCCTGGGCCGAGCAACACTCGGGGTATCTTATACCCCCACAGACGAGCCTTCGGACCTGTCAGCTAGTGAAAGTCTGCGCAGCGGGTCTACCTGAGGCCGAGCCAGGCTCGGGGTAGTGCAAAAGTTTCCAAGCTGAAGTATCATCAAGAACATATCCAAGAACAATTCCTTTCCCCCCAGGTGTGCCTACCGCCCTGCTCAGCTAATGAGAGCCTGAGCAGCGAGTCTACCCGGGGCCGAGCAGCACTCGGGGTATCCCTTACCCCCATAAGCGAGCCTTTGGACCTGCCAGCTAGTGAGAGCCTGCGCAGCGGGTCTACCTGGGGCCGAGCCAGGCTCGGGGTGGTGCAAAAGTTTTCATTCCATCAAAATTTCGCAATAGGTGAAACAAAAACAAGTTAGTGAATGTAGTATAATAACTTGACTTTGAATATACAATTTCACCTTCCCCCCCCCCCCCACCCCTCATGGGTAGAAGTGTTTTAAGTCGTCACCGCTCCAGGTGTGGCTCATGGACCTCCCCTCCACGTCCTGGAGGTGGTAACCTCCCGTTCTTAGGACCCTTTCAACAATGTAAGGCCCTTTCCAGTTTGAGTTGAGCTTGCCCACGGGGGCTGATCTCCCCGCAGCATCAACTTTCTTTAACACCAGATCTCCTTCCGCGAACTGTTTGAATCTGATATGCTTGTCAAAGTATTTTGTCATCCGCCGTTTGATCTCCTCTTGCCGGATAGCTGCGACATCGCGCAGCTCTTCCATCATATCCAATGAGAGGCGCAATTCCTCCTCATTCTCCAACCTCCAAACCTCCTTCTCCCGCGGCCGCAACCCGCGGGGATCGAATCTCGAACTCCACTGGCAGGACCGCCTCACACCCATAGGAAAGTTTGAAGGGGGTCTCGTCGGTGGTCGTATTTGTGGTTGTCCGCAAGGCCCACAATACCGAGGGGAGCTGTTCCACCCAATTCCCCCTCAAGTTCTCCACCTTCTTCTTGAGCAAGTTTACGATGATCTTGTTTGCCGCCTCCACCTGGTCGTTGCTCCTGGGGTGGTGGACGGAGGCAAACCTGAGGTCTATCCCCAGTTAGGTGCAAAAGCTGAAGAACTCCTCACTAGTGAACTAGGGGGCTATTGTCTGTCACTATCTCCTGGGGTAACCCGTGTCTGCATATGATCTCCCCCCAAACGAAGTTCCTGATGACTTGGGAGGTGACCTTGGCTAGTGTCTAGACTTGCAGCCACTTTGAGAAGTAGTTAATCATGACCAGAAGAAACTTTCTCTGCCCACTAGCCGGAGGGAAAGCCCCATAGATCCATCCCCCAGATGGCAAAAGGCCAAGGCGTCGTGATGCTTCGGAGCCTTTGAGCGGACAAGAGCTGGAGGGGGGAGTTCACTTGACACTTTCGACATCTCCTCGCAAATTCGGTCGCATCCTTCCTCAGGGTCTGCCAGAAATACCCTTGCCTGACCACCCTTGCTTCCAACGTCCTACCCCCTGAATGACTGTCGCATTCACCGGAGTGTACATCCTCAAGGATCCTTGGGATCTCTTCCTCTGTCACGCACCTTGCCAGGAGCCCTGACAACATCTTCTAATGCAACCCCCTTCAAGCATTAGGTAATGAGCCGCTTTGTGCCTGAAGATCTTCGCATCCTTGGTCCCTTCCGGGAGCTCACCAGTAGTTAGAAAGGTCACGAATGGATCCACCCACGAGGGTCGCTGATCCACTTCCATCAACTCCCCATCCTCGATTGTCGGTCGAAATAGCTCGGTCAAGGTTCCTCCCCCCCCCCCCCCCGAGGTCCAAACTTAGTCAACCAATCAGCTGCTACACTCTCTTCCCTGGGAACGTGTTGGATTGAGAACGTCCGGAACCCTCCGATGATCACCCTTACCTTGGATAAGTATTTCACCAGGGTGGTCTCCAGGGCTTCGAACTCTCCTCGGATCTGTGATGCCACCACCAACGAGTCCATAAAAGCCTCCACATCATGGATCTCAAGCTCCTTCGCCAGACGAAGGCTGGCTATCACGGCCTCGTACTCTGCTTGGTTATTAGTGATCGAGAAGTGTAAGGCCACAGCTTGTTCTATAGTGACCCCCTGAGCGCTTATCAACACTACTCCCCCCCCCCACAAGGGAATGTTTTCCCGAAGCCCCGTCAACCATCATCTTCCATGCCCCCTTTGGCTGCGGCTCCTCGGCGCCAATCTCAACGACATAGTCAACTAAGAAATCGGCCACCACTTGTGCCTTAATGGAGAGCTTTGGCACAAACGAGATATCAAACTCACTTAGTTCAATAGACCACTTGGCCAACCGTCCCGAGTGCTCCACTTCTTCAAAAGCTTGCAAAGGGGATGGTCCGTCACCACTCTGATCGAATGGGCTTGGAAGTACGGCCGAAGCTTCCTGGCTGAAATGATTAAAGCATACGCCAGATTTTCTAAAATGGGGGTAGCGGAGCTCTGCCTTCTTCAGGATCCTACTAACATAGTAGATAGGCAATTGTTTCTTCCCCTCTTCCCTAACCAGAACGGAGCTTACGGCCTCTGCTCCCACCCCAAGATACAAGGCTAGATCCTCCCCCTCTTTTGGGCTTTGAAGTAGTGGAGCCTGTGAGAGCTGCCTCTTCAGCCTTTGGAAAGCCTCTTCACACTCGGCGGTCCATTCGAATTTTTGATTACCCCGCAACACTTTGAAGAATGATGAGCATTTCTCTCCCGACCTGGGGAGGAACCTGCTTAGCCCGACTAGCTTGTCTGTCAAGCGCTGGACCTCTTTAGCGTTGCGTGGTGACTCCAGCTCTAGAATGGCCTTCACGGCTTCACCTTATCTGGGTTAGGTTCTACTCCTGCCGGGGTCAGAAGATGTCCAAGGAACTTCCCTCGACTTGCCCCGAAAACACACTTCAGGGGGTTCAGTCTCATCTTGAACTTCCGCAGGGTAGCGAACGTCTCCTCCAGGTCACGCAGGTGCGAGTCCACACCTTTGCTTTTGGCCATAAGAACGTCAACATAGACCTCCAGGTTCCTCACCCTTTGGCCATGGAAGACTCGGTCCATCATGCGCTGGTAGGTATCCCCTGCGTTCTTCAACCCAAAGGGCATCATTTTATAGCTGAAGCATCCCTCCCTCGTGATGAAGGAGACATCCTTGACATCGGGAGGATGCATCCGGATCTGGTGGTAACCTGAAAAAGCATCTGAAAAACTCATAATAGAAAAAACCAACGGCTGAATCAACCAGCGCGTCGATCCGAGGCAGGGGATAGCAATCCTTGGGGCATGATTTATTTAATAAAGAAAAGTCTATACATATGCGCCATTTTCCTCCCCCTTTCTTTACCATTACCACATTGGAGATCCAGCCTGGATACTGGATCTCTGAGATGAAGCCGGCCTCCAGAAGCTTCTTGACCTCCTCGCGGATGGGCTCCTCCAGTTTGGTAGCGATGGTCCTCATCTTCTGGCGAATGGGGCGCGTCCGGGGGTCCAGGTTCAGGCGGTGGCAGGCTACATCCGCATCGATGCCTGGCATGTCCGCCGCGCTCCAAGCAAAGATGTCGATGTTGCTCTGGATGCAAGCCCAGATCCGCTCCTGGTCCTCGGGACCTAAGCCCTCGTTGATTCGCACCCTTTGCACCTGGTCGGCGCTTGTGAAGACTTCCATCTCCACCACTTCCTCAGTCGCGACTGCTCCCAGCCAGCCCTCGCCTCCTCTTCCTGCCCAAACTCTTCCTCCCCTCCTGCTTCCTCAACTTCCATCGCCTCCCCCAGGCTCTCATGCTGCTCAACCTCTACGCCCCTTAGGGCCTCCATCTCAACTCCTCCTCGCCCTTCCTCTACTTCCTCTTGCGGCTCCGATTCCCCGTCCCTCTGGACCTCATGCACAACTCCTCTCTTCTCCTCCACCGTCTCCTCGCCTCCTCCAGGTTCACCTCCTCCTCTCCGACAACCTCTTTCTGCTCCGCCATCTCCCTCTCCAACTCCTCCGCCTCTGCCATCCAAGATATGTTGTTGACCGCCGTCACGTAACACTGCCTCGCCACCTTCGGGTCCCCCCTGATCCTAACCTGCACCCCTCCGTTGTTGAACTTGAGGCATTGGTGGAACGGGGAGGGGACGCAGCGAAAGGCTCTAATGAGGGGGCATCCAAAGATGGCGTTATAATTGTTCGGGGCGTCCATTATAACAAACATACAGTTCCGTGACACGCCCCCCAACTTCACATGCAGCCCTACTCCTCCTTCTACCTCCTTCCTCTCTCCTGAAAACTCAAACAATGGTCCGTCCGAAGCTAAGACCCTCTTGGCCTCGACCTTCATCTCGTCGAAGGCCTTCTTGAAGATCACATTCACGGAGCTCCCGTTGTCGACCAGGATCCTGGAGACCGTGAAGTTCTCTACTGCCGTCTGGATCACCACGGCGTCACAGAACGGGTCCTCGAAGTCTGGGCCGTCTGGCATGTCCGCCGATGAGAAAGTAATTTTCTCCTCCGGAGGGGGAGCCTGAGAGGTCGAGGCGACCCCCCTTCGGAACATGGTCTGAAGGCTCCCCTTACGGATTGTCTCAATCCCAACTCCGTCATGGATCACCCCGATCCCTCCCCGGGTTCCTACGTCCGCCCGGTCCTCATATCTGTCTTCCCCTTCTCCCTGTTGAACTTCCACGATCCTTATCGGTGGATCTTGCCTCCCCAGCCCCCTGGCCTCTCTCATCTCTAAGAACTCTAGACAGGTGGTCGTCGCGTGACCCTCCTCCTGGTGCAAGTCACAGAAAGGCAACGCCACCCTGCCCCCTCTTCCTTCTCCGCCTCCTCTTCTTCCAGCTCCTCCCCGAGCTCTTCTCCTTCCTCCTCTATCTCGGCCGACCTCCATCGCTTCTTGCTGCGGCGGGAAGTGACCCCTCTGCCCCTGCCTCCACGTCGGCTGATCAAACCTCCTTGGATCACGGAAGTTTTCTCTTCCTTGGAAGCCTCCACCCTATCCCTGGGGGCGACCCTCTTGGGGCCTCCAACCCAACTGGTTGTTTGGCTCCCGGGCCCCCAGCCTTGATGTTGCCCCTGCTGCCCTCGGGGCTCTTCTCTCCTTCTCTCTTCCCTCTGCTCTCTCTGTCTTCCTGCTCCCAGCTCCTTCACGTCATCCTCGCCAACCTGGCCAGCTTCCTGGCAAAAGCCAGATTGGCCCTTTCGAAGTCTATCTCCTTCGCCGCACTCTCCATGAGCTCCTCAAAAGAGAGGGGAGCATTCTCTTCAGCTTCATGCTAAAGAATCCTGGTCTCAGCCCCAGGGTGAAGGAGAGCATCAGTGCGTACCCTAGGACCTCCTGGACCGGGAGGATCTCCTCCTGAAACCGGTCAATGTAGTGACCCAATGTCTCATCCTGCTTTTGCCTCACTGCAAACAGGCACTCCGCCTCCTTCCGCTTCTTCGATGTCGAGAATCTTAACAGGAACCCTCGATGCAGATCCTCAAGGCTGTAGATCGAGCTTGCCGGCAACTGGTGGAACCAGTCCCGGGCCTTCTCCTTCAACGTGATGGCAAAGAGCCGACACTTGAAGGCGTCCGACATTTGCCTAATCGAAACAACGTCCTCAAACCACTGCACATGCTGCGCATGGTCATCCTTCCCTGAGTAGTAGGACATGTCAGGTTCCCGAAACCCCTCTGGAACCAGAGCCGAGATGATGTGCTCACTAAAAGGGCTCCCCCCCCCCCCCTGCGCCTGCCGAGAAGGCAGGTCTCGCGGCCTCGACGGGCTGGCTCGATCTGCGCTGTCTTGCCCGGGGAAGAGCTCTCCCGCAGCTACGTCCATGCTCACCGCACCAGAACTGTTGAAGCCAAAATTTGACCTCAACGAAAGTTCGAAATCAGGGGTGTATCCAACACCTACTTCTCCCAAGCTCCGACCTCTGACTGGCAGTAAAGGACCAGAAACCGACCCAAAGCCTCAGCTGGGAGGTCCCACCTCTAACCTGGAAGATCTCTGAGCGCTTCCCCTCCAAAGCCAAATGTTGGGCTAGGAGCTCCTCAGCAAGCACTAGAAGACCTTAAGAAAATATGAAAGCTTGCTTTCTGAGGAGCCCATGTGGGTCTATTTATAGCCTTTGCTGACCTGAAATTACTAAAATACTCCTGGCTGGTCTGCCAACAGCCAAACTCCGCAGTTCTGAGGAGCTAAATGCAGACCCTGGGGGTATATAGGTAATTTTACCTGAGGGCATCCAGGTAATTTCACCCAGGGTCCTACCCGGCGGGAACCTTCCTGCCGAAAACTAAAGGTGCTCACGCCTTGCCGAGAACTCTCTCGTCTTCACCTGGCGGGAGCTACAAGGATATTAAAGAATGTCATCGGTTATGCCTGCTCTCGCCCTCACGAGGAGCGAGCCTTCTCGCAGCCTCTAGGCGAGAATAGGCCTCGGCCGAATCCTGGTCTGTCTTGATGAGCGTCGAGCTCTGCTCGACGAACCGCTTACCTGAGCGCGAGCGCTCTCGCCTGCTCCTATGCGAGAGCCCTTCTGTTCCAAACCTGTTCAACGATCGTCGAGCTCCGCTCGACGAGACCTGAGCTAAGCTCGGCGAAATATGAATAGAGGCATTGAGTCGAGCTCCACCCTGATTGGGTGAGAGCAGTTTTTCTTCACCCGAGGCTAGCCCAAACCTGGCCCTTGGTGTTTCTGGATCCCACTCAGCGAATATGGGGTTGTACAAGGTGTGCTTGGATGTGGATTAAAACCTGTTGGAGAAGAAAGTGAATGGAACACTGCATGGTGAAAGAAGCCCTCCTGATATCGGATTGGAAGAAAATGAGAGCTGCTACGGGAAACAATATCGTTCTCAGGGAAACTATGGCTTCGTATGGTGTGGCTTATTTGTTCCGGTGTGTTTGGACAAAAATGACATTATCATAGAATGCATGTTTGGCATGACAAGAGTTATGACCGCTACCAAGACAAGAAGCTAGTTTTGAGCATAAAATGCATGAAATTCCTTAGGTGTGGTCAGGCGTTCACGAACGATTCATAACCACTACGTGCACGACCGCATCCACCGCGCCAAACGAAGCCTATGTAGAATACTTTTCCCCTTAATGAGTTATAGATTTCACTTGAATTGAATCCTCCAAAATGGAGAGTATTATGGTCTCACATGACTAATTATCTATTATTATTTATTACACATATTTAATTAGTGCCATTATTTAGCAATAGCATGTATCTATGTTAACAGTCTTTTATTAAGAGCCTTAACATATTTTAATTTTAGTCATTTAGAGTCCATGTTATGTGTCTGTATCAATTGAGTCTTTGTTTTGAGTCACACAAGTTCTTAGTGTTTTTTTATTGTTTTGAGCATTTCTCTTTATGTTGAGTATATTTACGTCCATGCCATTGTGCAATGTTATTTATAAATCATGCAGGTCATGAATGAAGGCATGCAATAAATAATTAAAGTTCTCTCATCCTCTCTAGTTCTTTCTTCCTCTCCTTCTTCTAGGGTTGGGCTGAGCAAAGCTCTCCCTCTTCCTTCTCTTTATCCTCTATCCCCCTTCAGGTTAGATTGCCTATCTACGATATATCCGGGCATCCATCCGGCAAACCACCTCCACGCTATGGAAGCACATAACAATGAATGTAATTGCCTAAAACTTTGTCTACTCGGTTCTCTGAAAAACCTTTTTTTTCTCTCCTACAGATCAAGTGCGAATGTCTCTTAAAATCATGAATTGAGTTTAATGGCAGGGATTGATATCTTAAACTGTATTTATTAGGAGAATGTGAACGGGTGGAATTGTAAAGGTGCCCAGCTCTTGTTGTAGGGTTTAGGGTTTAGGGAACGGGCTTTTGGTTTCATTCAGGATTTCATTTCCACCTTCTGAATTTTCCTTCCTTTAATCTTGTGATACTTTCTATTTTTATTTTCTCAATTGTTATCTTTAAATGATGTTGAAATAATTAGAGAAAAATAGAAGATGCATGTTATTCATCCTCGCAGGGATATATAAAGCGTTACAAAGGATTCTTAATCATAGACTCAAGGTGTGAGACAAAACTCACATAGATTACAACAACAACAACAACATTCAAGTCTTTATCACATAGGTTAAAAGACTTAAATAATAATATAAAACTAATATCTTCAACACTTCCCCTCAAGCTGGAGAGGAAACCTCCAGTTTGGAAACATCTAATAAAGGAAATGGAGGTATGCAATGTGGGGCAGAACATCTGGCTAGTCACCAGGGGAAATTCCAAATCAGGGAATCAAACCGAGGACAACCACATATGATGCAGACTCACATATGACACAGACCCACATACAACACAGAACTCAGACACGATGTGGACTCGTTGGAATCAGGCCAACCAACATCACCTATACACGCATGCGGAAGGGAACAAAAGATGTCAAGATAATCATAATGTGTGCAACTGAGGATAATCCGTCGAGGATAATCCGCACAAAGAGTGGTCTCATACGACACTGTCACGTACGACAGTCCCACGCGACACAGTCTGCTGAGATTGGAACAACCAACAACAATCGTGTCACAACACATGTACCAATCAAAAGAAAAAATGGGGAGACACAAACAACATATGACATAAGCCTTGAGGTCGTGTGAGACTAAGGAGAAAGTCCGAAAATACCATCTGAGTCGACTTCATCCCGAACACGCATCCTCACCTGAAACACACGTGAATATAGGTAGATGCAAACACAAACAAAGCAAACACTAAGAACAAAACAAAGACTCATAAAGAACGATTAAAAACTGCCACGACGCATCATCATCGACAAGAAATCAGCACCCAGGAAGGGGCGACAACAGCTAAAATAGATAGGAAGCCGAGAAGCAGTGTCTGGAGTTGTCCAAAATTAGTAGAAAAATGATGGCAACTGCTGGAAGCAGTTGGAGCAGGAGAAGCGGAGTGGCTGAGGCCATACGGGAGTAGTGACGGTGGGAGCAGAAATCCTTGATGTTGTCCATGATGTGAGAAGCCACCGACATCAGAAAAAGGAGTGTCAAACAGATTGATAGAGGCAGCATCTTCGCTGGATTGACGACGGGATCTGCCGAAGAAAGCAGGCTCCATCTTGGATCGATTGGAAATAGAAAGGGCCCGACGAGCCAGGAGCGATCGAAAGAGTCGACGTCCGTGGAAGATGTCGTCGAGTGAGATGGGAGCTGGGGGAGTGGCGTTAAGTAGGACACGGGAGAAGTAACACAAAAGGGACTGTCATGCGCGAGCTGGAAGAAGACGCACAAAGTTAATGGGATCCAGCTAGAAGCCGCGTCGACGAGAAATAGTCGAACCTTTGTCGACCCAAAACAAATTGGGAACTGCTGGAAGCAGTTGGAGCAGGAGAAGCGGAGTGGCTGAGGCCAGACGGTAGTAGTGATGGTGGGAGCAGAAATCCTTGATGTTGTCCATGATGTGAGAAGCCACCGACATCAGAAAAAGGAGTGTCAAACAGATCGATAGAGGCAGCAGCTTCGCTGGATTGACGACGGGATCTGCGGAAGAAATCAGGCTCCATCTTGGATCGATCGGAAATAGAAAAGGGCCCGACGAGCAAGGAGCGGTCGAAAGAGTCGACGTTCGTGGAAGATGTCGTCGAGTGAGATGGGAGCTGGGGGAGTGGCGTTAAGTAGGACACAGGAGAAGTAACACAAAAGGGATTGCCATGCGCGAGCTGGAAGAAGACGCACAGAGTTAATGGGATCCAGCTAGAAGTCGCGTCGACGAGAAATAGTCGAACCTTTGTCGACCCAAAACAAATTTTAGGTAGGATCGGGGTCGATGCTAAAAACAGTGGAAGAAGCATTAGATCGACGGAGGTAGCAACTCGACTGGATTGAGATATATCATGAGCTTAGCCTGTCGACATTGTGGGGATCAAGATACGCTCCCATAGATGGACTCAAAAGTCGATCTCGTCTATTGGAGCGATCTGAAGCTGTACTTGTCGACGAGATTTCTAACGGGAGAAAGAGGAGGAGATCAAAGAGGATTCCACAAAGAAAAATTTGGTCACCAACAATTAGGGAAACAAGAAAATCCAGTGAGGAGTCAATTATTGCTCTGATACCATGTTGAAATACAACAACATTCAAGCCTTTATCCCACTATAGTGGGGTCGGCTATGTGGATCCTTTGTCGCCACTGTGCCTTATCTTTTGTCATAATCTCACTAATGCCTAAGTACATCATGTCTTTCCTTATAGTTTCATTCCCAGTCTGTATTGGTCGACCCCTCCCTCGTTTAACATGTCTAGTGACTAGACTCTCATAACGCCTAACAGGTGCCTCTAATGTCTCTTTTGTATGTGTCCAAACCATCTTAGTTGAGCTTCTCACATCTTCTCTGCAATTGGTGCTACTCCTATCTTATCCCCGATACATTCATTCCTAATTTTATCCAGTCTTGTGTGTCCACACATCCACCTAAGCTTTCTCATCTCCGCAACTCCCATTTTTTTGCTCACACAATTCACTGTCGAACACTCAGAACCATAGAGCATCGCTGGTCTAATTGCAGTACGGTAAAACTTGCCCTTAAGTTTTAATGGTACTTTCTGATCACATAAGATCCCTGACCTGCGTTTCCACTTTAACCAACCCACTTGGATTTTGTGTCACATCTTTATCAATGCCTCCATTGTTTTGAACTATCGATCCAAGATATTTAAAATACTAATTACGGGAAATATCTTGATCACCCAACTTAATAACGAAGTCATCCGTCCTTCTTGCACTGCTAAATCTAAGCTTCATATACTCCGTCTTTGCTCTGCTCAACCTAAAACCCTTCTTTTCTAAAGTGTCTCGCCAAGATTTAAGTTTTGCTTTTACACCCTCGCGTGTCTCATCGACCAAAACGATATCATCCACAAACAATAAACACCAAGATACTGCTTGTTGGATATGTTCGGTGAGCTCATCTAAGATAAGGGTAAAGAGATAAGGGCGTAAAGCCGAACCTTGATGTAAACCAATAGTGATAGGGAATTCATGTGTTAATCCTCCAGATGTCCTCACCCTTATCACTGAATTTGTATACATATCTTTGATTATGTCAATGCATGATACATTTACACCTTTCTTTTCTAAGACTCTCCATACGATCTCTCTTGGAACTCTATCATAAGCCTTCTTAAGATCGATAAACATCATATGTAAATCTTGTTTTCTTTCTTGGTAGTTGTCAATGAGTCTCCTCAAGAGATGTATAACTTCAATGGTCGACCGTCCTGGCATGAATCCAAATTGATTCTGCGAGATGTTAGTCTCTTGTCTTACTTATCTTTCTATAACTAATTCTCATAGTTTCATGATATAACTCATTAATTTAATTTATCTGTAATTAACAAAATTTTGTATATCTCCTTTGTTCTTATATAAAGGTATCAAGATACTTTTTTCTCCATTGGTCTGACATTCTCTTTGACTTCAGTATCTTATTGAAAAAGCATGTGAGTCACAAAATTCCTTCATCCCCTAGACATTTCCATGCTTCGAAGGGCATATCGTCTGACCCAATCGCCTTTCCATTTTTCATCTTCTTTAGATCATCATTTACCTCCGATACTTGAATTTTACAATAAAATGTTATGTTCTTATACTCTTCCGATGTACTTAACTCTTTCAAGTTCAATTCATTATCTTTTGTTTCATTATAGAGTTGATAAAAGTATCTTTTACATCGCTCTTTAATATGCACATCATCCGTCAAAAATGATATCACTACAAGAAAACTGACATTTAGTGACAGAATATATTTCCTCACTAAAAACACTTCTTTTGTGAACAAATATAATTCGTCACTAAAAACATGCCTTTAGTGACGAAGTAAATGTTCGGTCACTTAAAGACATATTTTTAGTGACGAAATATAAATTCAGTCACAAAAAACAAAAAAATTAAAATATTTAGTGACTAAGAATAATTAAGTCACTAAATTATTTTTATAGCGACAAAAAAAATAGTCGCTACTTATCATAATTTTAAAATTACTTTCATAAAAATCATTGGTCTTAAATAAAAATTAATTTATAATTAAATAACATTAAACATAGAGCGTTGATAATTTTGTCTAGGTTAGAAAAATAAAACATAAATTCACTCAAAAAAAACTCTGCCGGCCTTTATCAAAACCCGCTGCTAGGTTAATGCTATGTTGTTAAAGGCGCGCCTCAGGCGCGCCTAAGGCTCCAGGCTCACCAGGCTCAGAGGTTTGCGCCTTCGTGCGCCTTTTTTGTGCCTTTGGACATTAAAGGCGCGCCTGAGCGTGATCTTTGTTGTAATTTTTTTTTTTTAAAAGTAATGAAAGAAAATGCAAAAACTCAATAATTTTTATATGATTTAGTATTTTTAAAACATAATTGATCATTGAGACTTAGATATGATGCAAACGACCATATTAGTTTTATTTTTTAAGAGATATAAATGATAGTAATGAATGATTAATGAGTAGAATATACGAAGAATTTGTTCACGAAGATGAATTGATGTTTGATGCTAATTATTTAAAATGAACGTGATTGCGCCTTGCCTTCTTCGGGCGCGCGCCTGCGCCTTGAGCCTTGCGCCTAGGCTCCAAGACCCCTTTGCGCCTTGGTGCGCCTTGCGCCTTTAATAACTAAGGGTTAATGCCACCCCCATTTTCCCGAAAACCCCGGTGCTCCTTGGCGGCATTCTCCCGTCCCTTCTCGGCGACAACCTCCAATCCCTCCTTGACGGAATACTCATGTCGCTCCTCGACATCGTCAATAGTTGGAGACTGCAAATTGAGGTCTTCTCCTAAAAGCACCATCGTCGACCCCTCTTGGTTGTCGCTAGGGAGTCAATTCCTTCTCCTGCCCTAACGGACGCAGTTAGGGTAACCTCGACACTTCTTCTCTCATCATAAGCATCCAACGTCAATTCCCAGGCGTGTTCGTCATCGATCGATCCATTCCTGTTGATCCCTACTAGCAGTCGATCTCCTTCCTCCATTTTTGCCAGGAAACTAACAAAAACCCTCTTCCATGGAGTTTCTCGTGAGATTTATGTTTTCCCCCTTTCTCATATGCTCTATTTCAGGAATCGGATTTCATTCAGAGACTGGATGGTTCCTTCGGCAGTCTCCAACTATTGTGGAAGAGGTAAAAACAAATTTTGTTCTTCCTTTTGTCATTGCAATCGACCAACAATGAAGTAGATATATCTTTCATATGTTCTTTACTCAGTCTGTGTTGCTTATGTGCATTGAGGTAAATATAACTAAGTATGGGGAATCAAAGTTGATTTAGAGATTGCTAGAGATTAATGGATCCGTTTGACATGGTGGTGGTAGTCATGAACATGGGGGGTTAAATTGTTATTCGTTAACACCCACCTAAGGAACATCATCCCTTTTTATGCTCAAAAAGATGATGTTTGTTAGACAATTCTTAACAAATGACGGTGATCTTAAACTAACATGTTATCATCCCTTTTTTTGAGTTTAATTTTCCATTTCATATGTTATTATCTGGTGATCTTAAACTAAGAGATGGTGATATCATATAGGATTAATCTACTATCTCCCGTTTTTCAAGTTTTTAAACTATCAGGATTTCATGTTTTGAAAATCTACATGCATTGACAAATTTGCTTTCCATCCAAATTAGATCCAATCATGACATCCTTCATCATGCGAAAACATACAGAAAGGTTGGCATTCACAAAAGCATCATTAAAGATGGTATAGAGTGCTTTTAGTTCTTCTCGTTACATAGCTCAATATGCATAGAAATGATTGTAATACTAACTGATTTATTTTTGTATATTTTTGTTAAAGCTTGAAAGAATAAATGAATTTGAGAATTTATTTTAAAGTGCCGCAAAGATTATTTGGAACAATATTGAGCATGAAGTGAGTTTTATTATGAGCAAGTAGATGATTTTTTCCCGCCAAAAAGGCTAATGAATACTTCATATTCAGGTCAATGTTTTTTTTAAAGCATGCAAGGAACATATATATTGATATCCTAAAGAATAGAATTCATGATGAGGAGAAGAATGAAAATGCAACAATATGGCTTCCCGTTCTTAGTGATGGTTTTTATGCAGATGAGATAGCTCACAAGCATGGTGTGGTATGACATACTCTGACTACACATTATTGTTTTATTTAAATTTATATACCTAGAAGCTATGGCAGAATAATAAAGATAGTTTATGGTAAATTGCACACAGGATCTTGAGGTCTATATCACACTTTATGTTGTTCATATTTTTAAACATTTCATTTAGGTCCCTCAAATTACTATCTACCTATGTGTAGGTACTTAGTTCATTTTCACTAGCACAGTCATGTGATCAGGCACAGGATGTTTATTCACTTTCATCTTATTTCTCACCCACTGCCTTTTCCCCTTCACTTTCTTTGCACTCTTCGCCTCAGCTATCCTTTGGTAAGTTTCACCGCCCCTTAATTCGCAGAGTTCAACACGCTTGTGCATGCATCTACTCCCTATCACCATATCCCTCTTAACTCGGCATGACCCTAACCCGTGCCACCGTCAATCACAATGACACCCCTTAATATCCTCAAATCCCATACCAACCACCTTGGCGGCCACCTGCTCCTCACTCTCCATGTCCTCTATGCTTGGATACCTAAACCTTGTTGTCAATCAAAAAGGAGGATAAAAAAGTAAAATGATAAATCAAAGAAAAAGTGAGTTGTGATACATTTTGATTGTTTATGCAGAGGTAACTAGGACATTCTGGCAAAAATTATTCCCCTGGTTGCACGAGGGCCTATGTGCAGTGCCCTAGAGGAATCAAAGCATGGTTTATATATTAATTACTTATGTGTAATTTATCCATTATTTTTAATAACATTCTGCCTTAAATGCAATTCCATTATGGAAGTTTGTCATTTTTTAATCCTCTCTAGTTTCCAATGCTTCGGGTTCTGATTTTAAGTGAATGGCTTCACTCAGTTACTGCAAAATTCGACCAACTTAAATCCGTTCGCTTTCACAGCACTATTAATAGAGTGATGCCAAGAAGAAAGTGATCCACCAAATCTTCACAAATGGCGAAATCTGGTTTTTCTGAGCTCGTAAGCCAAGAACGTCCTACATGGCCTGCTTTAGTGCATGGCCAGCTTCTAGTAGATGAAACGTGATTGCTTCATGTTATATCTTTGGCAAATCACTTTTAATTCCCTAATTAGGTCACTTTTCCCATTAAGTCCATATAATTTAAAGTCGTCATTATGCACAAAACTCAAATCACATAAGAGAAGCTGCCAATCTTCTTCCAAACACTCTTGGTGGTATTCGTCCATCAACTGTATGGATTTATCTAATATCATTAATATTCTTATCCCCTTTGTACTTTTGTCTTATCTCATAAATTGTATCGTTTTGGCTTGATCAGGAAATGTAGAACTTTTGGAAGAATTTATGAGTGTTGTTAAGCAAAACTGTGGAGAGAAAATGCTTATACAGGTTAGCAATTTGTTGGTGATCAATTGGAAATTGAATGAAAAATCCTAATAACTTGTACTGTGTTCATTTGCTCTCTGTTTGAAGATTTTTCCAGCCAAATAATGATTTCGGACTGCTAGAAAAGTACAACAAGAGGCATCATGTCTACAATGATGGTATTTAGGCAATATTTTATGCAAAAGTTGTTTTTACCTAAATAATTTGTGCTACATTTTCTCATTTTAAGTTCAAGTTTATAGGAATCTTTCTTCTGAACATGGGACTTCACCAAACACTTTAACAAGGAAAAACTTCGGTTGGTTATTGCAACACTAAATGTCGTTGGTGCTTGCTAAGGAGATCCCCATCATTAACTTAAAGTCAACCGTCCAGATTCAAAGGCTTGCTACTGGAATCAGGAAACCGACATTGGCAGGCATGTGAATGGCCTGCAAAAACATCCTTCATCTGAAGTGAAGCGACTTGTGAAACAGCTCTTCAGGTAAAACCCTTCTTTATCGGCGAAACTTCGAAGGATTCTTTCCATGATTTTGACAAAACTAGCTCAAGTTCTTACGCAGGAAGTGGAAGGAGACCGTGGACGAGTGGGTGAAACTTAATTCGGCAAATGATACTTCATCCCCGACGATCATTAGTGCATCAAAGATAGTGTTCTGAACTTGAAGATTGGGGAGCTTGGAGAGGATGTAGAAATCACAAAATATTTGTTCATCACTGTATATATATATATATTTTTGTGTTACATATAAAGAAAGAATTATCTAATCTTTGTTTATTATATGATTTTTTTATGTATTGAGTTTTGTAGAGTTAAAAGCTCTATTGGTCTGTACTAAAGGGTTAGGGCTATCTCCCACCTTTTTTCAATTAATAAATTTAAAAAAACATTATATTTTATTCATGAGATTTTTTTAGCCAATGAATATTTTATTTATTGCATTTAATGATGAAATAAATAATTTCAGTAACAAAAAATTATCATTGCATTGCACAAGCAGTGATTAAATAAATTCGGTCACTAAATATATTTAGTGACAAAAAATGTTATCACTAACAATGCACATAAAGTGACGAAAAATGATTGTCACTAATAAAATGCATTTAGTGACGGACCTAGTTGTCACTAAAAAATATAATTTTAGTGACGAAAACTAATGGTCACTGAAATTGTACATTTAGTGATGAAAATTAGTTGTCACTAAAAATATACATTTAGTGACAAAAAAATTTTTGGTTGCTAAATACATTTTGTGACGGGCCTTTTGCAACCACCTTGTGACAAATTAAATTTGGTTGCTAAATATCTTTAGTGACCAAACCGCAATATTTAGTGACCAAAATTTTCATCACAAAAGGTCAATTTTCTTGTAGTGTATGTTCATATATTGTTTTATCCTTTATGCATTTTACTTGACTAAAATCTCTTGTCTTCCTTTCTCTAGCTCGAGCAATTTTATATATGCCACATTCTCCATCTTTGGTATCTAGTCGTTTATAAAATTCTTCATAAGCTTGACTTCTTGCTTTACTTACTGCATGTTTAGCTTCTTTTTTGGTGACTTTATACCTAGCTAAGTTTTCATCATTCCTACAAGCGTAGAGTGATTTATAGTTGACCCTCTTTGTCATCACGTTGTTTTGCACTTCATCTTTCCACCACCAAAATTCTTTATCTGGGGACGCACGACTTTTTGATACTCCAAGTACGTTCTTTCCGCTTATTCTTAAATGTGAAACACTAGGATCAACACAAGATTCATCAATTAGTTCCATAACTCTTGTCTTGAAAGCAACCTGTTTTATCTTCAAGTTCCGCCACTGAATTTTAGGCAACATTTTTGTCATTGTCTTAAATTTATTATATTTAATTTGTACGTCTAATACTACTAACCTATGTTTGGTTGTCAAACTTTCTCCTGGTATGACTTTGCAATCCTTACAAATCATTTTATCCATTTTTGTGAGTCATAAAATAACAATTTGTGACTTACTTGGTCCGCCTTTAAACGTAATTAAATGTTCTTCCCTCTTTATAAAAAACGTATTTGTCATTATTAACTCATACGCTACTGCAATATCTAAAATGGTTCTTCTTTCATTTCTTTCTCCATATCCAAATCCTTCATGAACGACTGTATAATCTACATTTTCCTTCCATATATGTCCATTTAAGTCTCTTTTGATACCATGTTGAAATAATTAGAAAAATTGAAGGTGCATGTTATTCATCCTCATTGGGGTAACTTAAATGGCAACCTACACAGACGAAAAGACTTAAATAATAATAATATAAAACTAATATCATCAACAAATGGCAACTTAAATGTTGATATATTTTTTATATGCCTTCGTTGTTCTGCTGGATGCTCATTTTTAAATAGGTAATTGTTATTCGCGTGACACATTTGTGGTGTGGGGTAAATTACGTAGGTATATGATTAAAAATGCAATCCTAACGTGAAGTGCAGTAAGATAGTTCTATTCTCCTTGACTGCTACATGTAACATACATGCAAGATTATACAGTGAAATCAAACAAAGCAATAACAGATTAAATCACACGCAAATATTTTAAGCAAGGGAAAATAATTCTTTAAGCATGTGGGCTTAGACTTTCCTCTACGTAGACTTTCCAAAGCAAGAGCGCGCGACGAATTGTTCATACAAATCACAAAGTAATCTAGAAATATATTCCATAATATTATAGTTCTCAAAGAATATAAGCTTATAATACCATACTTTAATTTTGAAGACAAAGATCCATACAACAATAAAACCTTCACAGAGTAAGGGGATGTCGTAGGATAGAGATATGGAGTGTCGGGTTGGAGTAGATGTTGCCCATAGGTAGAGATGTGGCTAGAAGACGGGGTTGTTGCAGCTTTAGTAGGAGATCATGGCTACAATGACGACATCAACGATGCTCGTTAGATGCGAGATTGAGTCGTGAGAAAGGGTTGCGGTGGTTTTCGACTTGCAGTGTAGTGGCAGATCCAAAAATTTTGTAATGTGGGTGCATACTTTTTTTTTCCAAAATGAAATAGCAAGCTCATGTTAAATTGTTGACTTTATAATGTCGTATAAATTTTCATTTAATTGACTCAGTAGAAAAATAAAAAATTACAATTGTCCACGACGATTTCCCATTTTTTGAAAACGACTGATAACATCATCATTCCAAAAATGCGTTTCTCTTAATAAAAATAACCAGACAATTATTTAACATTTGATCGTTCATACTATTGCGTAACCTGTTCTTGACATAGTTTATGTCTGAGAATATTTTTTTACACTCACAGTAGCCACAAGAAGATTCAGTACAAACTTCAAAAACTTGTAAATTGGTTGATAAGCAACATGTTTATCGGTTTTAACAAGTTTCATAGAGAGGTGACCAAGATCTTTTAAATCAAAAAATCTCTAATCACTTCACACGTCAACAATAAAGTTATCGAGTTGAAAACCAAAACTAAACAACTGTAAACTTGAAAAGTCTTAGGATAAAACACAGCTACAACAATTAAAGAGGGAAGAATACAATCGATGCACGAAGACTCATCAAAGTTCCACAATCGGAATCGAGGGTTGTTAATCCTCGTCCGAGCTCGGGCTTCGGCTGTCGTCCGGGGTCCAGAAGAGATGTCACCTTTTTCCACATTACTCATCTTCTTTGTCAATAGTCTCTGGTTATGTTCTCCACCGGAGAACTCTCCGATTGCAGCGAGAAATCCTTCGATGCGGAGCTTGGAAGCTTGCGGATGATGGAGGAGGCCAGGAGGATTCCCCGGCTTAAGATTTACACGAAGAACGTGGCCGGAGCTCCTCCCGATGGTGGGCAGCGATGGAGCGGCGGAAGAGGGCGAAATGAAGTTGTGTGGATTGGGGTTGATAATCGGATCCAAATTAGGGTGACATCCTGTGACTTAAATAGTAGATGGTCAAAATTTAAGAGACGCGCGACCAAACACACTATCATGTGATTGACTGTGCGATAATAATAGCACAGGGTGCCCAGCCTGGGAAGACAAACAGCTAGTGCACTTTTGAACACGCACGAGCAAACTGCTCGTGCGTGAACAAATCACACGGAGCTAGACAGGACTCGATTTTCCAGACAACACAGGATGATCGTGCGTATTCCTTCACGCACAATTGAATCTAATCGTGTGTTAAGAAAAACGCACGATGGTTGCTCACCAAAATGTACATGTATCCATCGCACGACTGAAACAATCATGCGTTAAGGAAAACGCATGATCGTGCGATGTCTACATGCAACAATTTGAGCACTGAGGGAGCAGCCAACCTGCACTGCAAACCACAACTAGGGCACAAGCCTCCAACACACAAAAACAGTAGGAAAAATAATATAAAAGACATAGGGAGCACCATGTGCTTACTCCTAACAAAATAGTGCGCAATTGTACACCGCACCGGGCCAAATGTGCACTTTATGTGAGAATCGTGAACAAGTAAAATATAAGCAATAATGACTTGAAAGTGAAGTGCACGTGCGTGAAAATAAGCTCAGATGAGTCCGAAAAACCCGCTAGATACCGGACTTATCAGCCAACACGCAGCCAGATGTCCTCACCCTCGTAACCCTTGATGTAAGCCAACAATGATAGAGAAAATTAAACTTGAATTGTCTATAAATTTAGTTTTCTTACTCACTCATCTAGTATCTTACAGGTAAAGATATTTATCTTTCTCAAAATCATCATATCCATAACTTCCATTGTTTTACCCATTAGTGTACCTATATTCCAACTTCCAAATCTTAGTCGGTCATAAATCTTACGATATACATTCTTAGGATGTCTAATATGTGAGGATTTTTGCCTATTTAACATTACACCTAGAAAGCACCGGTACGAGTACGGGTACCGGATACGAAATGTACCCGGTACGGCGGTATGACAAAATTTAAAAAATAAGGCTACGGGTACATCATGATGCGTTATAACAAATATAATATATATTTATATATCACAAGTGCAATAAATATTTCTCAAAACATCGAAACATTAAACATAAATCATAACTTGAAGTACAAGTTCACAAATCAATGCAACATAATAAGAAGTTTTCAAACATTAAGCACTTGTAAATATTACAAAATTTAACATCTTATATGTTTAACCAAATAAGAAAATTAAACTTAAGTCTACTTATCAGTTTTTTTTTCTTCTTCATTATTGGATATCAACGTCATTGTTGGAGATCAACATCTTCAATCTCCGGTTAATTTAGAGACAAGATAGACGTTTGTTAATAACTTGCGTTGAATCAACACGTTCAATACATGTACTTGTAACAAAAACGTACCAATAGCAAAAACATATTCGGTACAGATACACAATTTAATTGGACGTACCAATCTTTGTTTATTCTAACGAAACATACTTCTATCACAATATGCAAAATGATGTGCTAAGTCCAAGTGTGTCCACATAGGTGTATCCATTGAGTATTGGGTACGTACCGGTACCGGATACGTATCTGGTACGGGTACGCTGCCTTCGGGGAAGTATTCGTGCTTCATAGCATTACACTCAAGTTCTCTTGGAGGTACATCGGTCCTTGACAAGACGTCGCATTAGGACCATACGACGAGACTCTTGCATATTTAACACTACTCTCAAGTCCTGGAGATGTAGTAAGCTTTACCAAGATGCCCCCATTCAGATAATTTGACGCATTACTTAGGGGGAACAACCTAGCTTTTGCACAATATCACCAATGATCTATATTCACAAGGGTGACGACATTTTAGTATGACCGTCTATCAAGCACAACCCTTACCATTTTTTCATCCGGGTCTGAGACCGGCATAAGTTGATTTGTGTGTTTATAACAATTTACCAAAAAAATTTGTGTGTGTGTGTGTGTGTGTGTGGGGGGGGGGGGGGGGCGCGTCACCCATATCTGGAGTGAACTAAATTGGATTGTTTACATTTAGGGGTTGTGTTTTTATTTGGAATGGATGTAGATTATGTATTTTCATTATCAATTTATGGTCTGACTATTTTCGCCAAGAAGGATGGTGAATGACTGCTTCAGGTTTAGTCACCCCTCGATGGTCAAGTTCACCTTGGTTTTGGTTCATACACGTACAGTTTAACTCAGATTGTGGGTTGCTTCTCTCGGATTTCAATGGCTTTGAACAATGTATCTGTTTGATTTCTGTTTGCTTCAAGATATATACATAACATGGAATTTGTGTAGATCTGTTATTACTATGCCCTTATCCTCTTCTTATCTACTTCTAGAAAGAAAAAAAGCCTTATAATTCACCAGCATACCCTTGAATGGGCTAAACTTTATGAATAAATTAAGACCTGAATTGGTTTTTTAAGTTTTTCATGTTTTTGTAAAACTGGTCTAGAAGTGCAAAAATTTGTGAAGAAAAAGTAGGCCCGAAAAAGGTTCTATGATAGATACCGGAATCCCTGAGGCTATGTTTGTTTGGGTGGAATTGTAGGGATGGAATTGAAAGTCATACCAAATTCCGTAGAATTAATTTTATGATATTGTAATTGACCGTAATTCTAACATCCAATTGAAATTTCGTTCAAACAAATGAGGCTCGGGAGTTAAAATTTGTCTATTCCTCAATTCCTTTTAGCTGACGGCTGATCAGGTCTCATATATTGCCAACTTGAATAATTACTGGTTTGCACATCCAAAGCAAGCGTGCAAATAAGGCCTGCTAGACCCAGGCCGGGCCCAAATCAAATCGAGCCCAGACCGGGCCGGGGCCCTTGCAAAATAAGGGAGCCTATTGAGCCCACAAAACCGGACCCAAGTAGACCCAAATGCAATGGCTAGCTGCCATTTGGCAGCTAACGAGCTGCCAAATGGTAGCTAGCTAATGCTAATAGCAAGCTGGGTGACAAGAAACTGGCCGCCCATCTTGTGTCTATCATGCACAAGCAATTTAATATTGGGGCGGTCCCAGCAGGAACAATATTAATCGAGCATTGGGCCTAGTAGGGCCTAGGCCTAGCACGGGCACTAGTGAGCCCCCTTAGGCCTGGCCTGGACCTATCCCAGGCCTAACCGGACCCAGGCCTAATCGGGCTCAGACCCGGGTCAGGGCAACCGGCTCGGGCTAAATTTGCACCTCTAATTTAAGGTGAGTAAATATTCTAAATTACAAATAAATTTAATGAGTTAAAGAAAATACTAAAGATTAATTATCAAAATATCGGTGGCGTGTTTGAGCTCAGAAAGAGAAAATCCCCATTCGCACATAAAGGGTAGTGATAAATGTCAACGGGTGCGTGCTTGAGCTCTGAAATGGGGTAGAATCGTCAAATTGAGCCTGGAATCTCGCCGACCCAGACTCTCGCCGCCGATCTGGAGCAAATTAGAAATGGCTGACCTGGAGAGAACTTCAGATCTCATCAAATGGATGTAGTCTGGAATCGAGTTCTAGATCGTGAGGTAAACGAGAATATGGGTGGTGGCAACGATATCGCAGCGAGTAGTCGGGCGGGTAGAGCGAGAGCGGATATCAGGATCGTGCGCAGATACCATTGATCATGTTTGTAAATACAATTATATATGTGGTTTATTATGGACTTACTAGTTGGTTCCTATGTTGTTAAAGGAGCGTCGACGGGCTCGGAGACATGCTCCTTACTAGCAAAGGTAAGTGATCTCATCCAGGCACACTCCTTATGACTTAGACCATACTTTTGTGTTTTGGAGCATAAAAACGCGTCTAGGTGAAATTTTGGCGCAAACCTCTTTTTTTCAAAAAAAAAATTGTAATAATATAATAGATCAACAATGTTCGAACGATTTAGTGTTTGTGAGATAAAATAAAGTGTCAAGGCTTCAATATGATGTAAGCAATCACATGTTATGTGCCTCTTTTTGTCTCTCCAGAGGTGGAGATGAGGGGTACAGATACAAGGAGGAAGATGGAGGTTGAGAGGAGATGAAGGGGATGAAAGGAGTTGAAGGATGCTTTGGGGGTAAGTTTGGATAGATGACTGCACTGGTGGGACCGTTAGAAGCTGGACTCCAAAGTAAACTCCGTTAAGGTTGGTGAGATGTGAAAACACGGTGATAAAGGACGTCAACATCTACAATAGCATAAAAGAGAGGGCGGCCTCATCGGCGACACTTAACTTAATGCCAAGCATAAATAGTTGTCCAATTAAGAATTAATTAATTAAATCAATTAATTAGAGGTCAAATTCCCCGACTTGGAGAAGGCCAGGCATGCTCGAGATGTTGTTGTATGGTGGGCTTGAGGAAGGAAAAAAATAGGGGGCTTGACATACTTAAATGACACACCACTTGTCTTGTGAAACAATTGACCCGTTGTTGTTTGGTGTGCTTGAGGAAGGGACGGCAGGAGTGTTGCCTGTGTCAATATGGAAATGAATTGCAGGGAGCTGCTTGACACCGAGAGTGCAGGCTCGCGATTCCGATGACTGGCTTTGACGGTGGAAGGGGCACTTTGAAAAAGCGCACAGGGATGACAATGCTTCAATGAGAAGCTCTGGATTTCACGACTTGGACGGAGGTGTGTCCACTTGGACGGAGCCTTTAATACCTATGCTTGATGCAATTGAACACCCAATGTATTGATTTGAAGTTTTTTGACAGTACGTACTAAAGGCTTGCAAAAAATAATCTTGAAGTTACTCAAATTTTGAACTCAGGATGGTCTGCTAAAAATTAGTTTGCTCAACTGAAAATAGAGTAACACATACTCAAAAATAGTTTGCTCACAATTTTTTCAAGCAATAATTTGCTAAACTAGTAATTTGAATTATGGTAATAAAAAAAAGGAAGATGTAACTTCCAAAAACGGTGCTTGACGGGGATCGGACGCATGATCATGATCAATGGAGGAGATCGGGCCTCCACTTGGCAGGACTTGCATATTTGCGGAGATGCGTTAATCGGATCGGCGATCCGAGACCGTGAGGGCATCCAAAGCGTCGTTTTACATTTTATATGTATTTTGTTTTATTGTTAGGGCTTGTATTTACTTCTCTCTCAACCGCGAGGCACATCAGCCTCCAGCTGCCCACTATACATTCATCATCTCCCCCGATTCTCGAAGCCACTACCGAACGGGATCTCATCTACAAGGTATCAAGGCCTCTCCACTCTCCTTCCTTCCCTCTCGTTCTCCCCTAGCTGATCGGAAGCCCTGCCCTAACTGTGTGCCAATCCCGAACCCTCGCCTGGTTTCTTCCGATCTCGAGCCACACCAAGACAAAGCTTCACATCTGCACAAGCCCATATAGCTTTCTGTTGTGAGCCCTCTATCATGAGGCCCAATTATGTTAGAAATCAGTTCTCCAATCTAATGTGCAAGGCCTAACTCGTCCAAGACCCATTCAGCGCCCTTGCCCTCCAGAACAGTTACTTGTCTTTGATCATAGTGACAGCATCCCCTCGCATGTGGCATTTCACGTTTGCTTGGAGTATTGCAATTGCTAGTGCTATTGTTTCGGTTCTTTTAGTTCTATAATATTTGTTCATGCAATTTGTGGTTGAAAATCTTCCATGTGGAGAATATAATTTGTATGCTTGAAATTATAGATTCACATTGTGTAAATGTGCCTAACATGTATAGTTGTATTTGCTAGCATTGGATTCCGACTAATATTTAAAAAAAATGCATGCATCATTTAGATTCGGTTTGATCACATTCATTCCACACATCCACGTAGATTTGCATTAACGTATTACGACAGTTTCAGATAGGCTCATCTTGCTTAGTGCTCCCACAAAGTTCTTAAAAATATGTGATCATGTTTTTCTAAGTGGGAGATCTTACATAGATCCTATCATATCTACTTATTCAACTCTCATACCCCCATTTTATTTGATCAAGGTGGCTTTTGTGAACTGCGTGAATACATAGTAAAATTGTCCTTTTTTCACTTCCAACATTATATACTTAATACAAAACTATGTACAAGGTCACACACACATTTGTTGCCAACAAGATTTTATTTGATCAAGGTCACACACATATCTGTTGTCTTATATACATATGTATATATACATATACATATGTATATATGTGTGCACATATTTGTACGTATGAATGTATATATATAGGATTTGGAATATATAAGCTAGAGTTTTTTTTAAGAAAAAAAGCTCAAGTATAAACCTTGTTTTAACACATTTTGCCAATAATTACCAGTCTTGAATGACAGGCGGAGTATAAACCTTGTTTTCTTAACAGATTCAAACAACAAATTAACATATGGTTCTCTAATACTGGGCTCATTAAAATCAATATTCATTTCAGCTTCAACAGCATCCGTACTTTCAGAATTTGATGAATCAAAAATCATTGTGAATGACATGAAGCTGTAAATAAAAAATAGTCAGCACTCTAGAATACCTAAGCTGCTAAGCAACAAGTTTCAATGCTAACTCAATTGATTCAAATGCTAAAATCTAATTCAAATACCCAAATTTGATTCAAATGATGAATCATAAACCATTATAAGCTAAGAATTTAGAGCTTACCAGAATTGGAAGAAGAAATACCGCAATAGTGCAATGAATCAAATGCTGCAATATTTCAATGAACCAAATGCTGCAATATTTCAATGAACCAAATGCTGCAATATTTCAATGTCTCCACGACCACGCCTCCACGCAAGAACGTACCAAAGAAGAGTGACTGAAATGAAATTATGAAAGCATAGCAAAAACCACTTCAGTGAAATTTGAAATGGGAAGAACTGAAGAAGAGTAACAATGAAAGCAAAGCTTCGCCGTCTGCTGCACTGAGAAGAAACCTCTCGATTGAAACCTCTGGCTGCACAGAGAAGAACTCCAATGGCTCGACGCGAGCGGAACTTGCGAGCAGCTGTGTGGCAAGAGCACTAGGTGAAACGCGTCAAGATCGACGCCGTCATACTTCTCCCAGGAAATCGCATTTCCAAAGCCAATCAAGAATGACACCAGTGCCGGCATACTTCTTTCCTGCGGTCAGTGTCGATTGCATTTCCAAACCCCATCAAGAAGAATCTTATAAAATGAACAACTAAGGTCCACTACCAAACTTTTAAGGAAAACCTGCCAGATCAAGAAGAATCTTATAAAATGAACAACCAGGTCCACTACCAAACTTTTAATGCAAACCTTCCAGCTTTACCGGAATGGGCTCATCAATCCAATAAGTGGCAACCTGGACGTTTAGGATAATGATCTAGTGATATTCTCATGCAAATCACAGGGGAGGTATCTAAGCGATTATAATAGCATTTCTACAACTATCAAGAATGCAACAAAATCAATGAGTATTACGGCTGCGACCAACATGCTCAATAAGTGATGATGGTACATAACTACATAAGCAAAACCTCAATTTATTAACTAATAGAGAAAACTAACTTATTTGGAAACTGAAAATTCTTAAATGAGTACATAAGATCGAAAAAAAGAACAAAAGAGGACCCAAAATCCTGTTAAAAGCTCAACCCAGATTGCCATGATATTCCACAGCTCTGACAATGTCCTGTTGGAAACAATTCCAAACAATTGGTTTTGAGTTCACATGCATATGATCACCTGTGATAATTATCATGGTAATTATCATGGCAATTGTTTGTAATAGCTGCCCTGCTTCTATTATCTTGTTTATATGTCAACACTAATAGTTAAAAGAAAATGAGAACTTCAGTGAAGGATAATGTGTAAATTATATGTTTTGACTACAACCTGATAAAATTGGGAAATCAAAGTGTTATAAGAGAACTATATTATATAAATTAATACATTCAACCAACTCAGTAAACACAGGTGATGTTATGCATGTGAATTCACAAATAATTTTTTGCAAGTGAAGGCCCCAAAATCTATATTTAAGTACATAAGATGGGGAAAAAAAAGAACAAAAAAGAGTACTCTAAATCTCACAGGTGATCTTATGCATCATGCATGTGAACTCAAAACCAATTGTTTGGAATTGTTTCCAACAGGACAATGCATAGCTGATACCTAAAGAGCATCCTGGTCATGTAATAGCTGCCCTGCTAAAGTGAGAGGAAGGTGAGCACAATGTAAAATATTTCCACAAATTACCAGGAACTTCTGCTGGGAGGACTCGGGAGGAGCACCGAGTGGAAGTTGCAAGGAGTTACGGGGGAGGAGCACCGGACGAAATTCGCGAACAGCTGTGTGGGAGGAGCACCGGGGGGAACTTGCGAGCAGCTGCATGGCAAGAGCAGCAGGTGTAAGGCTCGGGCCGCTGGTTTAGGGCGTTGCCTATTCTGCAGGACTAAGTGGCAATGCGGGAGCAAGAAAGGGACAGCAGATATGAGTGGCAAATCCAAGGCATCAAAATGAGTAGGAGATGCTCTGAGTTGCCTTGCCTCGTAAGGAGATGCACAGGATGGATGGAATGCGAGAAGTATAAATACATGTTACAAAGCTTTGAAAAATTGTGTAAGCACTAAATCTCTAAAATTGAAGAATTTATCACAGAAATGAAATTACATATTTGTAAACTTGATGGATATAAAATTGACTTAGAATGTCAAATATGTATAATTAACCTGATTGACAACTTCTGGAGCAAGTCTCCAATTACAGTATAGTGCAAACATGATAGCTTGACGTATAGCAATTACTATGAAGAGTGGTAATTTGACAGCCACAAAAAAAGCTGAAATCACCCACAAAAAAGAGCTCAAAATCAGGTGTCAAACAAAACAGGGTAAGAAAAGAATGTAGTAATTAATTCTATGAAACATGTGTTATGCAAAGGACAGAGGAGGGTTGCATTCAATTTTCCTTGTTCTTGGTGGCTAAGGCTTTGTTTGGTGCGGTGATGGTGTTTTGAACACGGTAGTTACGAATCACCATTCATAAAAACCTGATCTCAACAAAGGAACTACATCCACTTTTATGCTCAAAACTAGTCTTCTTTTTTGGGGTCACGGTTATAGCTTTGTCATGCCAAACAAGCATTCTATCACAGTGGCATTTTTGTCCATTTAAACTCACCGGAGCAGCAACGTCGCACCAAACAGAGCGTAAGAGTCTTGAAAAGATGGTGAATGTGGCAGAGCATCTCCTTCCTAACAACATAAAATACACAACTCCTACAACAACATAATTATTATCAACCTTCTTATAATTACAAATAATATTATGAACTTAGTGCACAATGAGTTTAACAAAACTGCTTAGGTGATCTCCATCGGCTTGCATAAAACTGCTCATCATGTGATCTTCGTTCAGGCGCCTTAGAGGGATTCTTGCAAACTCGCTCACGTGTGGCCGTCGAGTGATCTCCATCTGCTCACACAATGGTCCCCTATGTGTGCCCTAATTAATCTGCGGGTTGTCTGTTAATTTTTCTAAAAAAGACATTTTAAGCTCGTCCAATGAACTTCTTATAGACGTCTCGTATCACCTTTTGATTATCGCTCCATTGTTATTCGCTATCAAGGTGTGGTTGGTTGGGCGGATTTGCTCTGGTGCGGTTTGCTAAAAAATGTCGGTTTGATTTAACATTGTGTTTGGGTTCAAGATTTATGAAACGGTGGTTATTAATCTACGCCGTTTTTATACTACGTTCGATTAGCTGCGGATTCCTCCAATTGAACCATGATAATTCGCGTCTGACCTTGATCTCCCCACGCCCAAACCCTCGTGAGTCGCAACATCCGCCGACAAAATCGACGATAACGATTGTAAATCTTCCTTCATAGGTTCGGTTTCTGCATTATTGTCGCCTAGGGTTCTTCCCTACACCGATAGCTCGACCGATCTCCCTGATTCCAGTCCAGACTCCTTCCCCTCTTGCCTCTCATTACCGAGCCTTCTTTGATCATTTCTTTTAGTTGGCAACCAATCCAGCTTCTTCCGGCCTATGTTGCTTCTTCACCCACCCCCGCTCCCCGCCCCCCATTTTTTATCATTGTTTAGTGACAATACATTTATTGTGAGACCTATAATAAAAGAAGTAAACTATTATTAGCTTGGATAATTAAATAAATTGCCAATGAATACAATTATTTTTGTTGGTTATCATATTATGAAAACAAAATTCACCAAAAGCTTCATTTTGTACCTAAATAACTTTACTAAAACTCTGTTTTGCAAACTCTATTTTGGCCAAACAATTTTTAACAAAATTTGTTTTCCAGAAAGATCACTTTTCTCAAACTCTATTTTTTATCGGCAGCTTTCCATCAAAAACAACCCAACCAAACGCAGTCGAAGTCTATGCCACATATCATTATCTCCTACATCCCGGATGGCAATTTGGAACAAGCGCCGTATGAAAAAATCTCCATCACACCATTCCCTCTTTCATACCTCCGCTCACCTTCCATCCTTTCCACATTCTAAATGGAAGTTCGGCATTATCTTGAAATTAAGGTCAGACCTCATCTTGTTTGTAGAAATATTTGGAAGTTCAGTGGACCGACTCTAATTTTTATCAGATCTCATCTTGTATTGAATGCTTTTTACCACTCTAAATGTTTGATTTTGCGACCCTAAATCTCTGCTCTCATTAATCTGAAGTTCATGTGAAATGGAAAATATAATAACAATAATAATAACAAAGAAATATCAATTGTGATTTGAGGATAGCAAAAACATCAGCAAATAGAATTTTACAGTGGTTGGCTAAAATTTTAAGTAATTCCTGATCACTATTTCTCATTTTTCTCTTGCTCGTTGCCACAAATCTTTTTGGATTTGTATTTTTTCTTCTTTCATTGCTCAATTGCATTCCCCTATTGTTTTGATTTCCAACACAACATTAAAGATCATCAGCTATCATAGTTTTTCTTTCCATTGCTAGCTCCCTGCATTTTTTCCTTGTATTCCCTTACTGTTTTCACATTCGGTGAGAAAAGTAATTTGAGTTAATGGCGAGAGGCATGCAGTGCAAGTTAATGGCGAGAGGCATGCAGTGCAGGAGGTCACCCTGCAACGGTGATCGAATTCTAGTCAAAATTAAATCAAATAGAAGTCACCAATTATGTCAATCTAAGACAACTCATCCAACTCCAATGTAATTTTGACAACTTTAAATTTGAAGCTCATATCGGTGACATCATATAAAAGTTTTTCAAACTCAATTGATCAAAACATGCAGCGGTCATAAAAGTTTCTCTGAAAAATTCTCAGTCGCCTGAATTGCTCATAATCCTGAGAAGCTGTGAATTTAATGAAGAATAAATAAGAGTAAGAAGAATTAAGAGTTTTACAGTCAATACAACTTTACTTGCTTCTTGTACCTGTTAATCTCCTCAAATGTAATAGTCCAGCATTTTGAAGTAGTCAGATTGAATATAAATGAAATCCTCAGTTACTGCCTCATTGCCATAGTATGAACTTTTTTCTATTTGTTTAGTACCGCATAGCTTCATCCCCCAAAGTCCTAAACGTGCACATTTTGTACTGAACGCCCTACCACGTATTGCTCATTAGTCATAATCACTCTCATGAATCCGGGCCTCGGTTCCAAACAATACAGGTATCGTCCAGCCTCAACATCCCAAACTCCTCCATATATTTCATATTCCCACATAATAGCAAACCCCCTATTCATGCAACCCACTCCCCATTTCGAATGAAACTCACGTCTCTCCATCAAATTAAACACACCCACTTCCTCCAAATTTCTACCATCAAATACCAAAATCATAGCTTCAACATCATCCACCAACAGAATTCTGTCATTACTTGCACTCATTTGATACAATGGCTGCTTCGCAATTTCCATCTCCTCTCTCATCCATTACGGGCCCAACACTCATTACCCACATATGGTTACTGGTGCCCATCACCACCAATCCTTCCTCCACCACACAAATTTACGTTGTTATCCTTCCATCCAAATCAAACTCTAATGGGAAAGATGATTATGTTGTTCACGATAAAATCCCCGACATAGACCTCTTGCTCAATCTCTCTATCCCAAACCCGCCAAGAAAAACCCTCTAATTTGTCAAAGAGCACTACCCACCAACGTCCATCATCGATAAAATCAACAAGAGAACCATCCTCATCTATATCACCAGAACGGATAATGCAAACATGAGTTTGGATCTCGCAAACATTTATCTGAGTGATATAGATGTCCCTCTCTTCTGATGCAAATATGAGTCTATTGCTTGTCTGAACTAAACCAGTGATCTGGACGGTCAAGAAAGGTTTTACCTTTACCATGAGCTCGATAGAAGGGAGGTTGTAGACGTGAATTGCTCCTATAGTGGAGTTAACAGAAAGATAGTGACCTGATAGGGTGAGGCGATAGCTATGAAGGAAATCCCTTGAAGAAATTTTTGTGTGGGTGTATATATGGTCATGGAAGTTTTTGACCCTCCAGTGTAGAGAACTAAACTCTTCCCGCCATGAAGAGAAATGACGATTGTGGAGAGGAGCCCATGACTATATACGGTGTGTGAGGTCTTGCCACAAAGATTCAGATAAAGAGATTTTTCCCCAAGATAAGCAAACTTGCATGCATTGACATAGTTGAAAAATAATGCATTAGTTTTAAATATAAGGTACAAAGAATATACACATGACAAGCTAGGGAAAACATTAACTATAAAAAATGAAAGTGCGGTCGAATTCAAACTAGCATAATAGTGGAGACGTGGGACTTTCATAAAATATTATATGAAAATTTTAATAAGCCATTTTATCTAGTTGTTATATTGATTTCACTCTACAGGTGACAAATGATAACTCTACTTGAGTTATTTGAGTATGATATTGGGGGGATTGTTCCTTTTCAACTCTATTTTAGCCCAAAAATATTTTCACATTTATTTATCGTTAACGAAATGTCTTTTGAGCTTTTATCCACGACTCTCATTGATCTTCTATATGTTACTTCTTCCAATTTTATTGATCATGTTATTACATATGTTGCAATGCCCCAATCTAAATGTTGGTTTGTTTTATCGATGACAGTGACAAATGTAGTGTAAAAATGAAGTCGTGGAAATGGAGAAATTTATTTGCTAAATCAGCATTAAAAAGCTGAAACTTTTTATAGTCACTTTGATGTCAATCTCTCTAACTGACATCTAAATGCAATAACAATAATGAAACACACGACACTTGATAAGTATCACTAACATTTTAATAGTTATAAGAATCACAAAAAATCCAACAAGACTCTCACCTACTGCAAATTTGTGCTCCACTACCTGAAGATCTGAAAACAGAGACATGCTCATCAGGAAAATTTAAGATCTGAAAACGGAGACATGCTCATCAGGAAAATTTCAGATCTGAAAACAGACATGCTCATCAGGAAAATTTCAGATCTGCAGGCTTGGGGCAAAAAATGCAGATATGTGCTTCACAGAACCTTACTATCCACAAAATCCTAAATACCCAAATTTGTGCTTCACAGAATGGGGAAAGATAGTTACAGATCTGATGTCGGCTAGCTTCACCAACACCAAATTTGTGGCTTGCAACCCTTTTTGACGCATTCCAGAGAGCATCACCAGTACCGTCGTCGATGACATGCTCACTTTTGGTCGACAAAAAAACCAGACATGAAGAAGGGGAGTAATGAAGAAGTTACCGTTCAGGTCGCCGGTTGGAAGAAGCAGCTCGCCGGTTAGAAGAAACATGTCGCAGATTACTGGTGCGTATTGGGAGGGAAACAAGCAAAGAAATAGGGAACGCGGCGTTGGAAAAAAGCTCGAAACAGGAGTCGAGAAACGACGTTGGATTGACACTTAAAGCTCCGTTCGGGACGGAACGTGTGAATGAATTAAAAAAGGTGATGGTGAATAACATGAAGGAGGTAAATCGGCGACATGCTTCTTCCAACCGGCGACATGGACGATAACTTCTTCATTACTCCCCTTCTTCAGTCGGGTTTATTTGTCGGCCGAAAGAGAGCACGCCAACGACGACGGTACTGGTGAAGCTCTCTGGAATGTGTCAAGAAGGGTTGCAGAACACAAATTTGGTGCTAGTGAAGCTAGCCGACATCAAATCTGTATATAGTTTTCTTCATTCCGTGAAGCACATATTCGAGTATTAAGGGTTTTGTGGATAGTAGGGTTTTGTGAATCCCATATCTGCATTTTTTGCCCCAAGCCGCAGATCTGAAATTTTCTTAATGAACATGTCTTTGTTTTCAGATCAGCAGGTAGTATAGCACAAATCTACAACTGGTGAGACTCTTGTTGGATTTTTTATGATGCTTATAAGCTGTTAAAATGTTAGTGATACTTGTCAAGTGTCGCGTGTTTGGTCATTGTTATTGCATTTAGATGTCAATTAGATAGATTGACATCAAAGTGACTGTAAAAAAGATTCAGTTCTGAAAAGCTCTTTTAACACTGATTTAGCAAACGGATCTCTTCATTCCCACGACTTCATTTTTTCAATATGTGTCACTGTCATCGATAAAACAAACAGATATTTAGATTGGGTCATTGCAACATGTGTAATAATATGATCAATAAAATTGGAAGAAGTAATATATAGAAGATCAGCGAAGATCGTGGCTAAACGATTCAAAGATATTTCGTTAACGATAAACAAGTGTGCAGATATTTTGGGGCTAAAATAGAATTGAAAAAGAACAATCCTCCTATATCATACTCAAATAGCTCAAGTAGAGTTATTATTTGTCATCTATAGTATGAAATCAATATAGCAACTAGATAAAATGGCTCATTAAAATTTTGATATATTATTTCATGAAAGCCCCTCGTCTCCACTATTATGCTAGTTTGAATTTGACTGCACTTTCATTTTTATATGTAGTGTTTTCTCTAGCTTGTCATGTGTATATTCTGTGTACCTTATATTTAAACTAATGCGTTATTTTTCAACTTTGTCCATGCATACAGGTTTGCTCATCTTGGCGAAAAATCTCTTTATATGAATCTTTGTGTCAAGACCTCACACACCGTATATGGTCATGAACTCTCCACAATCGTCATTTCTTTTCATGGTGGGAGGAGTTCAGTTCTCTACATCGGAGGGCAAAAAACTTTCATGACCGTATATATACCCACACCAAAATTTCTTCAAGAGATTTTCTTCATAGCTATCGCCCCGCCCTATCAGATCACTATCTCGTTGTTAACTCCGCTAGAGGAGCATTTCATGTCTACAGCCTCCCTTCTGTCGAGCTCATGGTAAAGGTAAAGCGCTCCTTGACCGCCTAGATCACCAGTTTAGTTCTGACGGGCAATAGACTCATATTTGCATCAAAAGAGGGAGACATATATATCATTCAGAGAAATGTTTGCGAGAACCAAACTCATGTTTGCATTATCCGTTTTGGTGACATAGATGAGGACGGTTGTCTTGCTGATTTTATCGATGATGGACATTGGTGGGTAGGGCTTTATAGCAAATTGGAGGGTTTTTCTTGGCGGATTTGGGATGGGGAGCCTGAGCAAGAGGTCTATGTCGGGGCTTTTATTGTGAACAACAAGATCATCTTCCCATTAGAGTTTGATTTGGACGGAAGGATAGCAGCGCAAATTTGTGTGGAGGAAGGATTGATGGTGATGGGCACCAGTAACCATGTGTGGGTAATGAGGGTTGGGTCTGCAATGAATGTGATAGAGGAGATGAAAATTGTGAAGCAGACAATGTATCAAATGAGTACAAGTAATGGCAAAATTCTGTTGGTAGATGATGTTGAGGCTATGAATTCGGTGTTTGATGGTACAACTTTGGAGAAAGTAAGTGAGTTTAATTTGATGGAGAGACATGAATTTCATTCGAATTGGAGAGTGAGTTGCATGAATATGGGGTTTGTTATTATGTGGGAGGACGAAATATATGGAAGAGTTTGGGATGTTGAGGTTGGACGATGCTTGTATTGTTTGGAACCAAGTCCCTGATTCATGAGAGTGGATATGGCCAATGAGCGATACGTGGTAGGGCGTTCGATATAAAGTGTGCACGTTTGGGACTTTGGGGGATGAAGCTATGTGGGAATAAGTGAAGTGAAAAACGAGCATACTATAACAAAGAGGCAATAACTTAGGATTTCATTCATATTCAATCTGACTATTGGACTATTACATTTGAGGAGATTAACAGATACAAGAAGCAGGTAATGTTGCATTGACTATAAGATTCTTAGTTCTTATTCTTCTTACTCTTTGTTATTCTTCATTAAATTCACGGCTTCTCGGGATTATGAGCATTTCAGACGATTGAGAATTTTTCAAAGAAACTTTTGACCGTTGCATGTTTTGATCAATTGAGTTTGAAAAACATTTATATGATGTCACCGATATGAGCTTCAAATTTAAAATTATTAAAGTTGCATGGGAGTTGGATGGAATGTCTTAGATTGATGTAATAAGTAGATTCTATTTGATTTAATTTTGACTAGAGTTCGATCACCTTTGGTCCGTTGCAGGGTTCCAAATTGTCATCCGGATGTAAGAGATAATGACATATGTCATAGACTTCGACACCGTTAGGTTGGATTGTTGTTGATGGAAAGTTGCCGATAGAAAACGGAGTTTGAGAAAAGTGATCTTTCTGAAAAATAGAGTTTTGTTAAAAAAAAATTGGCCAAAATAAAATTTGCAAAACAGAGTTTTAGAAACGTTATTTAGGTACAAAATGAAGCTTTTGATGAACTCTTTATTCCTAATATGATAACCCACAAAAATAATGGTATTTATTGGAAATTTATTTAATCACTCAAACTAATAATAAAAATAGTTTACCTCTTTTATTATAGGTCTCGCCGGAAATTTGTTATCACCAAACAATGATAAAAAATGGAGAGGGGAGGGGGGAGGAGAAGCGGTATCGGACGGGAAGAAGCTTCATCGATCGACAACCGGAAGAAATGACAGGAGAAGGCTCACAAACGAGAGTCGAGAGGGGAATGAGTCTGGACTGGAATCAGGAGATCGGTTGACGTCGAGCATTCAGTGTAGGGAAGAACCCTAGCGATGACAATAATGCACACACCAAACCTCTGGAGGAAGATTTACAATCGTTGTCGTCGATTTTGCCGGCGAATGTTGCGACTCGTGAGGGTTTAAGCGTGGAGAGATCAAGAGACCAGACGCAAATTATCATGGTTCAACTGGAGGAATTTGCAGCTAATCGAGCGTAATATAAAAATGGTGTAGATTAATAACCACTGTTTCATAAATCTTGTACTCAAACACAACGTCTAATCAAACCATCATTTTCAACAAATCGCACCAGAGCAAATCCGCCCAACCAAACCATGTCTTGATAGCGAATAACAGCGGAGCGAGAATCCAAAGGTGATACGGGACGACCATAAGAAATTCATTGGACGAGCTTAAAATGTTGTTTTTTGAAAAATTAAATGACGACCAACAAATTATTTATGGAACGCACAGGGGACCATTGTGCGAGCAAATGGAGATCACTCAGTGGCCACACGTGAGCGAGTTTGCGGGGATCGCTCTAAGGTGCTCGTACGAAGATCACATGACGAGCAGTTTTGTGTGAGCCGATGGAGATCACCTGAGCAGTTTTGTTAAACTCATTGTGCTTTAAGTTCATAGTATTATTTATAATTATAAGAAGGTTGATCATAATTATGTTGTTGTAGGAATAGGGTATATTATATTGTTAGGAAGGAGATGCTCCTCTACCACATTCATCATCTTTTCAAGACTCTGAAGCTTCGTTTGGCGCGACGTTGCTGCTCCGGTGAGTTTAATTACAGAAAAACGTCACCGTGATAGAATGTATGTTTGGCATGAAAAAGCTATAACCGTCACACAAAAAAATAAAACTAGTTTTGAGCATAAAAGTAGATGAAGTTCCTTTGATGAGGTTAGGAGTTTATGAATGGTGATTCACAACTACCGTGTTCACGACTACCACCGCCGCGCAAAACGAAGCCTTAATCACCAAGAACAAGGAAAATTAAATGCAACCCTCCTCGATCTTTTATACAATGTTAGCAAGATCGATAAGCTAAAATTTTGAAACGTTTTGATGAGATGTAAATTAGTATTATTTTCCTTAACGCACGTGTTGACCGGGCTTAAAACTATGCATGAGCATATAAAAGACCTTAGCCAATGCACTCATTGAAAAGTTACAAATTACGTAACCTACTACCTTTGCATAGCAAAGGTTTCATAGAATAATTACTACAACTACATTCTGTTTTTACCCTGTTTTTTTACAACATGACATGAATCACAAAGCAATTGAAGAATGGAATATTGTTGGGATGGGAGATTCCGTGGTGGACCTATTAATGGATATATTGCAGATTGTTACGTAAACACGTTTTCAAAAATCCTTGAACTCGGAAGAAGACTAGAAACAATAACAACACAGAAGCCTTTATCCCACTATAGTGTGGTCGGCTATAAGGATATGTCGCCATTGTGCCCGATCTTTTGTCATAATCTCACTAATGCCTAAGTACATCATGTCTTTCCGTATAGTTTCATTCCAAGTCTTTATTGATCTACCCTCCCTCGTTTAACATGCCTACTGACCAGACTCTCACAACGCCTAGCATGTGCCTCTAATGGTCTCCTTTGTAAGTGTCCAAACCATCTTAGTCGAGCTTCTCGCACAGAGGGACGCACGCACGTTGGAGGAGAGTCACACGCAATGGGGAGGGCGCGCAAGAAGGAACGCGCGTACGGAGGGATGTGCGCATGTTGGAAGAGGAGAAGCGAGAGAGGGAGGAGCGTAGTAGAAAACCTGGGGAGGAGAGAAAAAATCATAGGATGATAGGAGAGGAGAGAGAAAATCGTAAGAGGAATTCCAGGGAGAAAAATGGTTGAAATGAAGAAGGATATACGCTTATTTATAGATTCCAAGAGGGACAACCCGATAAATTTACCTGATAACCACCAGACGGACGAATAGGAATGTTCAGTTTAGAGCACGCGGATCACCGATTTTATGAAAATGACGATACCACCCCCTGGTGGTTTTGGGTTCAACATAAAACCTACCACTCCTACCACAAGGGGAGGGGCGGCTGGCGAGGCCGGCAGCCGGGGAAGAGAGCCCCCGGCCAGGGTTGGCCTAGATAGCAGAGAGGCCGCCCAAACTGGGCGGCCAAGGGGCCGCCTAATTTGGGCGGCCATGCAGAGGTCAGGCAGCCAAATCGGCCACCCGACCTTGGTGAACGGGAGGTTGCCACTGTTAGGGGAGGCGATGGAGATCAGGAGGCCGCCCCTGTTAGGGGCGGCAATGGAGATCGGGGGGGGCAATTTAGCTGCTCGATCTGGGCTAACGTGAGGCTGCCACTATTAGGGGCGGCGGACGAGATCGGGCGGCCAATTTGGCCCCGATCAGGACGAACAGGAGGCCACCGCCGTTTGGGGCGGCGACCGAGATCGGGCGGCCAATTTGGCTGCCCGATCTGAGCGAACGGGAGGCCGCCCCCGTTAGGGGCGGAGACAGAGATTGGGCGGCCAATTTGGACGCCCGATTTGGGGGAGTAGCACCCCTATTGGGTGCGGCGGAAGAGGATGGGTGGTCACCCCTGTTAATGGAGGTGGCAAAGGTTGGACCGCCAAATGGACGCCCGTCTAGGGCGATCAGGGAACGCCAGCTGAGGCGGTTACGTCTTGACAGGCTCCTCGCTAGTGGGTGGTTACGCATTAGTGGGGAGTTCCTTCGATAATGGCACCCCATACATGGGGGTGTGGCCATCGTTTTACACGGACCTCATCAAGTCTAAAGAGTGATAAGACTCACATAGGATGTGGCTATTAAATAGGCAAGGAGCCTAGAATCGTGTTCACAGAGAAAGACCGCTTCACCTCTTCAGACGAAGCAAACATTTGGAAAAATAAATGAGCGAATGTTCAAAATATTAGAATTCAAAGCTTCTTTGAATTTATACAAGAAATAAAGTTCTCGTCATATGTGAGAATTACCCCAATGCACTATCATCAAAAAGTCCCTTCACGAGAGATTATTAAATTCAAGAGCTACATGATGACGATCAGTATTCATATTGACTGATTCTCTTAGGATCTATCATCAAAAAGTCCCTTCACGAGAGATTATTAAATTCAAGAGCTACATGATGACGATCAGTATTCATATTGACTGATTCTCTTAGGATTTTCGACATAATGTCGAAGAGTGAGTGAAGTTTTCAACGTAATGTCGAAGAGTGGGTGAATTGTTCATTGTAATGATGTCATCTCAAAAAGTTCTCTGGATGAGCAGGAATACATTTCAACGGATGCGTCGAGGTCTAATTTGGAGAGTTATGTTGGAACGCGTTTTCGTGGTTTCCATTACCCTTACTTTGAGAATAACAAATTCAATCTTGTATTTGATCGAGCTATGTTTTATGTCCAAGAAATGCAGATAAAATTAGGTACTCAAGTGGTGTGCTGATGTTGGCGACAAAAATAAAAAAAAAGACAACTACCGCCAACAATAACGTAGTATCGCGGGCATTAGTCATCGACATCATGACACCTGGATGAGCTCAAGACTGGAAATGCTAAAAAGGAAATAATGTGGTTCTACCGCATGCGATAGTAGCTAACACGGATGATGGCGTATCTCTAGAAAAGACAATATCTGTCAGGAGGGCAGATTTGGACAAAGCAGGAATCACGCAAAATCATGGAGCTACCGCGCAGCGATAACACTTTCGCGCCATGTTAACCTATTTTAGGCAACTGCAACTTTGGAAATCACGTGAGTCACGCTACACGAAATCAATAGAAAGAATCTGAGAGCGCGCCAAACTACCATGTCGTGATAGGTCGTGCTAAGAAGTTGCCAAGTTTATCGCTGGGTGTTGACAAAGAGGGATCTGTGTCAGGCCAAAATCCACTATATCATTGGAGATTACAGGAGTCGGGATAGTTCCTCTGAGGGTAACAGGTCACATCTCCATTACAAGTACAAAATATGAAAGCAACGGAAAGAAACTAAGTCCTTGGAGCCTTAGTGGGAGCACTCCGGTGGGAAAAAGCTAAGTCCACAGAGTCTCGATGGAAGTGCTCCCGCTTAGCCGGAGCCTGGATGAAAGTGCTCTGGAAGAGAAAATTATTAAGTCCTTGGAACAACCTTCAACCGCCTTCAGGCTAGAAAGTGAGCGGAGTGAATTTCAAGCGGAGGATCGATCTAAGTCCCATGACCTCCACGGAAAACCTCAGAGCTCTTTCTAGCCTCTGGAGTTGTTTGTCCTCAAATGAAGATCTGGGGGTATTTTTATAGTTTTCTGAAGAGATATGCTGGTAATTGCGTCGGAGCGGAATTTGTGTTGGCGAATGGTGTCACTTTGTTTCGATCACCTGGATCACCAATTTTAGCAAAAAAGACAAAAGTACCCCCAGGCAGACCGGGCACTAAAATTTCATATAATGACCGAATTATTTTGGTCACTAAAACTATTTGCTTTTAGTGACAGAATTCATTTGGTCACTAAAACCTCTTTTAGTTGCCGAATTAACACAGTCGCTAAATATGTACATTTACTGATGAAATTGGTTTGTCACTAAAGATATTTAGTGATGGAGTATTCTTCATCACTAAAGGTTCTTTTAGTGACTATTGTATTTTAGTCACTAGAACTTTTAGTGACCGAAATAATTTAGTCACTAAATATGCACATTTAGTGGTGAAATAATTTTGGTCACTGAAGACATTTAATGGCGGGACTTTTGTGACCACTTTGTGGCAGGCTGAATTTGATCACTAAATATCTTTAGTGGCCACAATTTAACATTTAGTGACGAAAAATCTCGTCACTAAAGGTCATTTTTCTAGTAAAGAATTTAGCAACTAAAGAAGTTCAACCAAAAAATCTCGAGGCTTAAAGTCCTAACACTTCGTACATATAAAAGGAGGTGAAAATTAAGGCTAATTACTTCCAGATATCAATTCTCACCGTCGGTTTAATTATGCACTAATCTGAATTACAGAAACTGAAATGAAGTGTTTTTGTACAATAACATCAAAATATGTGTTATATAATCCAATATATTTTCCATGAAAACTCTAAAAATGTATAGCCACAAACATGCACAACTTATATTTTTTAAGTCAGCACATATCAAAATGATTGTAAACTAATTTTGATTGCAAACTAACCAAATCATCCATTACAAAGTAGCAAACGTACCCCCCAAGCTATCTGAGAAAATTAAAATTCAATTTTGAGACTTAGATTATAGCTCAAAATCCAATGGTTAGTTCTGCATGTTTAAGAGAGAAAATATAGTGCTCACCTTGACATTGTTTGGTAAGATATTTACCTTATTTATCAACCCATCATCAACCACAACACTACTGATTTTTTAGTTTTGCTCATATAGTGCTTCGATCTCGCTAACACTACCTGCAAGGCAGAATAAAAAAGATCAATATCAGGGTCATAGTGTAGAGTAGTCATAACGGAAGAAGAAATGCCTATTTCTACTTCATGGTTTTCATGTTTACAGTTGAGAAATGAACATTTAAGATTGTATCCTAAGAGATTATTATACTATTGCAAGAAAACCTTTCAACAAATTGTAAAATTACTATTACCTGAGATTCAATCCTCTCCTCAATATAGTAACCAACTAACCATCAAAGTAATCATCAATAAAACTCATCAAGGTCCTAAATTGTAACAAAAGGATTAGTAGAACTGCTAGTAATGCAGTAAAGAATTTATTTTATGAGAACTACTGACTTAACAACATGAAACAAAATCAACTTCTATAGTAATTCATCAAAACAAACCTAAGCATCTCGTCTTCAATCCAAGAAAAAATGCGCAAAATTGGACGAATGCAGGCACATGCAAGTTCATACTATTCTGGCTTCATCCCATTCAATCTACAGTAAGGTATAAATTTGATTTTCATTATCAGCACATCACATCATTTCATTCCAAAATAACGGTGAAATTTATACAGTACCAAATAAAGCAATGCCATGGAAGCATACATCAGTTCCATAGCATCTCAAAAGGATGGAAATATAATTTCGTAGGAGTAACACGCATCCAAGATGCTGAATTATTTATTTGAACACGGGATATTAAGCTTCCATTTGCGAAAACTTGGCACTCTTCTTTCTCATTTTCA
Organism: Platanthera zijinensis; assembly: GCA_039513925.1. Lineage (NCBI taxonomy): Eukaryota > Viridiplantae > Streptophyta > Magnoliopsida > Asparagales > Orchidaceae > Platanthera > Platanthera zijinensis. The sequence continues at coordinate 3,891,712 of CM077089.1, forward strand.
GGGAATATATTTGAATCTGCTTTAGCCAACTAACAGAATATAGCAGCACGTGCCTACTATAAAAATACATACAACTTGAAAGGTTCGAATTGATATATAGGAGGAGAACAAACTGTGAAAGTTACGAATTCATATAAATTCAGAGGAGCAGTTTAAAAGGTTCTAATAAGTCCTAATAACATTTTTATATTAGCCAATTTATCTTGGAGGAGCAGTTTGAATAAATTAAAAGATATGAATTCATATAATTTCAGAGGAGCAGTTTGAATAACTGGCACAGACATGAAACTTGGAATGCAATTAATTAGTCAAATTTTCTTGGAAACCATTTTTATAAACTGTGCACTCCTGCTCTCTGCCACCAAACTCTGGAGTCTGGAGGATCATCGATTGAGCCCAGAAAAGTTTGATCTCACGCCAACACACTTATATATGCACTCCAGATTGTAGGTATGTCACCCTTGCACTCATCATATTATGCATCCAACTTTAGTTTATGTTCTACCTAATTTTTCTGACATTATAAAAATCCAGCGGCTCTTAGCAATGTTTTCATATAATCAGGAAATTAAATAAACAAAACTTTATATTTTACTTAATTACAGAGAATTCATGAGAAATTAAGTAGGAAAACACCAAATTTATCTGTTTTGTTGAATCAGGAAGATTGAAGCTTGAGATTGGCCCTTGGGAAATAAGTCACGATCATGAATCAGGAAATTAAATATCCAAAACATTACATGAGGAATTAAGTAGGAAAACACCAAATTTACCTATTTTGTTGAATCAGGAAGATTGAAACTTAAGATTTGCCCTCGGGAAAGAAGCCACGGACATTATATTTTACTTAATTAATTACTGAGAACTCATGAGAAATTAGGTAGGAAAATACCAAATTTACACATTTTGTTTAATCGGGAAGATAGATGGAGGAATTCACAGAAAATGCAGTACACAAACTGTGCCTATCACTGGAAAAATTCCCAGCCGGTGGGAACAGGGAGGAAGCCAGTCCGGGTCTTTTGAAGACCAAAATTTGGATGAATCAGAAGAGAATAAACCATTATATCACAAATAGCAGGATCTTGATGCCCTATAGGAAACGAAGAGTTAAGGTGATGGCCAGAGAAAGAAGAGCAAACCTTCAGTGCAGATAATAGCGATGTTCGGTGGGTTCAGTGAGTTTTTTTGTCGGCCTAGAGAAGAACTGGAAGGCGGGGCAGAGAAGTGAAGCTAGAGACGGTCGGGAAAACTTGAAGAAACCGATTAGGGTTTGCAGGATTACCTAGGCTCCTTCAGCATGGAGAATGTCACTTATGTATGAACGAAGGAGAAGACGTTGAGTATGGCCTGTCGAAGGCGGGGATTGCTTATTAAAATCCGGGGTTGTTTTCGCCGATTGTAGGAACGAAGGAGTGTGAAGGATGTGGCCTGGATGCTGCGATGGAGGAGCCCGGGAGGAGGGTTTGAGCAATGGAGCACGGAAATGATAAGAAACATTATGCAAGAGAAATGATATATGCGAAAATATCGTGCGGGAAATAAAAAAATTACCGCAATAATGCCCAAGTTTTCAAAAAATTTTGAATTTAGTATTGAAAAACATTTGGCATTAAATTTAAAACTGAGGGATATAATTGGCAATATGAATGTTGCATCAAATCAAATGGTACTTTTCCTTTTCCTTTATAGAATAGTATATATATATATATACGAGCATCTTCGCACGGGCTACGCCCGTGCTCGATGCTCTTCGCATAGACAGTACCCCAGCCGCAACCGTACCTCCGCCCAAACTCGGCCCCTCTACGACACTCGATCAATTGACAGGGCACAGGGAGCCCCCGTGCCCTATGCGACAGTACCCCGCCTCGACAATGTCCTGACGCGGCGGCGCTTCTGCAACTCGCAAACCCCCGTGCACACGACCTTTGTGCTTGGTGCTCTTCCCGTAGCTATTTTATTGTGTGCACGGGGGTTTGCGAGCTGCAGAAGCGCCGCCGCGTCGGGACACTGTCGAGGCGGGGTACTGTCGCGTAGGGCACGGGGGCTCCCTGTGCCCTGTTAATTGATCGAGTGTCGTAGAGGGGCCAAGTGTGGGCGGAAGTGCGGTCGCAGCTGGGGTACTGTCGATGCGAAGAGCATCGAGCACGGGCGTAGCCCGTGCGAAGATGCTCGTATACATGTAAACCTCATACCTTTTTTCCAATTATACTTACAAAGTAGCCTGTACATATTCCAGTAGACTCAAATAAGCATTGAGCATGTTTATAACTTCATGATATTATTAATTGTCTTGATGAGCAAATAGAGGTGAAATTATAGGAGCAATACCATACAAAACTGAATATCAACATCTACCTAGCGTAAAATCATGCGACACTTCTCCTATATTCATAGACGAACTAAAAACTTTCATGAACAATTTATACACATTATGAAATTATGATTTAATGAAAATCTAACAGCAATATAAAATACACAACAACAACACTCAAGACTTTATCCCACTATAGTGGGGTCGACTATAGTGCACTGCAGTGCAAACTGCAGTAAACTGCAATGCAATTTGCGGGTGTCGTATGCAGTGTATGTTCTGGTATGCCAATTCTAAATTTGCACAGACATTTCGTGTTCTCATGCAAAAAAAAATATTTCTCAGCATGTTATTCGCCCTAGCCTTCTCTAATTCCAGCATCCAACTAAGAATCAGTTGGTTTTAGATTATATTCATATAATCTAACATTTTATCAAAGCAGCGTAAACACAACTACTCGCCCTTACATGACCAAGTAACCAGAGATTTACTTCAATGAGAAGGAAGGAGAGATTTACGCAGAGCCACCGCACAGAATAAGAAGAAGAAGAAGAAGAGAGCTAAAGAGGCTGAAACACCGAGCAGTGTGTGCGGTGTGTCGTGTGCAGTCTGTGTTCTAGTTTGCCTAGGGTAAATTTGATTTACAGTTTAGATTCTCAACAATAAGTGCTTAGGCTTCCTTGTTTTTAACTTACCTGCTTCAAACGCATCTGAGTTCAAAGAAACATCAATATCATAGGTTCAGCATAGGTAAATCCCTTCTTTATTTATGTTTTTAGCAATGATTTCAGCCGTAATTACACTATTTATGTGTTTGACCAAACATTACAATTACGTATGATTCGAGCTAAAAGTTGAACAATTTATAAGTTGTTGAATGTCCATAACTGAACTACCGTTAAATTCAAGTATGAGAATATGAAAGTAAAAACTATGTGATTCTATACACTCTCCTTCCTCAATACACTCTATATTGTACATTCATACACACTATACACTCTCCTTCCTCAATACACTCTATATTATACATTCATACAGACTATCATGCATATGTAAATATGTGATTATTAATAAAAGTAACCATCAGCAACTATGACAATTGATGAATCAAAATGACCGTTTTCCAATGACCAAACATTACAATTACATATGATTCGAGGTAAAAGTTGAACAATTTATAAGTTGTTGAATATCAACAACGATTACGTATGATTACTTGACGAAACATTACGATTACTTAAGTTGGGAAAAAAATCTTGAAACCCTTACTTGACCAAACATTACGATTACGTATGATTCAAGCTAAAAGTTGAACAATTTATAAGTAAAAGTAATTCTAAAAACATTTATACATCCATAAAAACTGTTTACTCAATCTCAAGCAAATCATAAAAACTGTTTACTCAATCTGAAGCAAATCATTCAGTATAATCACAGCATAATCATTCAGTATACTCCAAATCATTTATCTGAAGCAGCATGCATAAAAAGGGAAATCATAAATATTATAAGAGTCAATTTTGTACCAAAAGACTGGTAGCATAACAGACAATGTGAGAAATTAAGTGAACCACTTACTGTGAAGTAGATGTCCTGCTGATGCTTTTCGGAGCCCTAGCTGAGGTAACGGTGGAAACCATTGCGGCGGCAGATGAAGTGCCGAGCAGAGGAGAAGCGACGGAGGATGAATACTGCTGCTAGCATAACAAAAAATGTGAGAAATCAAAGCAAATCAAAAACGAAATCCAACAAAAACGAAATACAACAAAATCAAAAAAAGAAATCAAAACCTCAACGGCAGATCAAAACAGAGAAGAAATTAAGTTTGAACTTACTGTGAAATAGAGGTGTTGTTGATGCTGTTCGGAGGCCTAGCTAAGGTAACGAAGGAAACGACTGTGCCGAGCACAGGAGAAGCGACGGAAGATGAATACCGCTCTCTAATATCGTCGGCAGCTACAGGAAACGCGGTGCAGAGCCTGGATGAAGAAGCAACGGTTTGGGATGAGAAGAAGACGACACGTGAGAGCTACAGGAAACGCGGTGCAGAGCCTGGATGAAGAAGCAACGGTTTGGGATGAGAAGAAGACGACACGCGAGCGAAGGTATATGCAGCGGCGTGAAGGTAGAAGGCGGAACGGCCACGTATCGCCAGGTGCGGCACGCGGCGGAATGAGCGAGGAACAGCGCACGAATTAACCCTAAAATCTCCGGTGTATGTGGGGCCTAAAGAACGAAGCGGTGGCGGGGCATTTTGGAGAAAGCAGCAAGGGTGACCGACATATCTTTAATGTAGCAAAAGGTGAATATCTTTATTAAATAAGAGCATCTTCGCACGAGCTACGCCCGTGCTCGATGCTCTCAGGCGGTCTTCGGCCGCAACAGGCGGGCTTCGACCGCCTGCGCACTTGCTTCGCCCGCGCTTGATGCTCCGGGCGACCTTCGGCCACATAGTCACCCGCTTCGACCCAATGCACCAGCTCGGCGTCGCACCCGCCACTCGCGGCCCCCGAAGCACTTTGGTGCGGGTTGTTTTTGTAATTTCCTGCCTCCCTCCGCCTCCCTCGACCTCCCTCGGCCTCCCTCCGCCTCCCTCCGCCTCTCTCCGCCTCCCTCCGCCTCCCTCCGCCTACCTCTTTCTATAAAAATATCCTCCCGACGGCCGCCAGCGACGCCAGGCCGTCGGACCACCGCCGGGAGGTGCGCCTGCCTCCGGCAAACCGGCTGGAGGCGATGGCGTGGAGGCTAGAACTGGAGCTTGGTGGAGGAGCTGGAGCTTGGTGGCGAACCGGCTGGAGGCTAGAGCTAGAGCTTTGGATTTATCGGAGAAGTGCCGCCCTCGGGAGAGAAGTGACCCTGGCCCAATGCCGTCGGAGAAGAGGCCCATCGGAGAAGAGCCGCGACCCCGGCTGTGCGGTCCGGTGAGGCAGCCACCGCCTCCGCCGGCAACTCCGGCCGAATTTTTTTATTATAAAATGGCGTGCTGGAGGCGGGGTAAAATAGGAATTCCAAAAGTAACCGGCGCTTTTGGCATTGTAGCAATCCAACGTTTCTTTATATATTAGTATAAGATAGATAGATATAGGATCAGTTTGTTTCGGCGGTGGCGGTGGCGGTGGCAAAATGAGCTGTGGGAATGGAGCCGTTGGAATGAAGCTGCTCAGAATAACAAAACAATTTCGTAAAACAGCGGTGACAGAGCTGTTCAAAATGGAGAAACAGTTTGGTAAAACAGCGGTGGCGTTTCTGTTATATTTAATTATTATTATTTATTTATTTTATATTCCTAATAATAATAACAATAATAATAATAATCGGGTAATCAATATCATAATCATAAATATAATAATTATAAATTTAATCATACTCCGCAAATTAATAATAATCGGTTAATCCTAATAATAACAATAATCATAATAATAATCGGCTAATTAATATTTATTATAATTATTATAAATTTAATCATAATCGGCTAATCATACTGTTCATCTTCTCATTTCAGAGGTCGGGCATGGCTGTTGCGCCTTCCCTCACCGGAGCACGGCTCCGGCTTCCCTCACGGGAGCACGGCTCCGCCTTCCCTCGCCGGAGCACGGCTCCGCGGATCCTTTCCGGAGCAAGGCTCTATGATGGACTTCCCTTAGGAAACACCAGAGAGGGAAGAAGAAGAAAACAGTCGGCGCCCGCAGCTCTTGTCGGAGCTTGCCTCCGCAGCCCCTTGCTGATGCACGGCTCCGCAGCCCCTCGCCGATGCACGGCGCCTGCAGCTCTTACTGATATTGCGATGGGAACGCTGGCATTGGACAGCTACTCCCAAAGGTTGTCGGAAAGCGTCGTTGGCAACGGAAAATGCCGGCTCTGTTGGCGATGGAACGCCAAAACAAAATGAGCGAAAAAAACAGTGTGGTCGAAACTCAACGAAGAGAAAACGCGGAAACAAACTAACCCATAGATTTCCTTTATTAATATCCTGAAGTCAATGAAACATCATAGCACAAACAAAACAGTGAACAAATAGAGAGATATACATATATCTAAATTGGTTGATCCACTATTATAGTCTTGGGCTGAGGAAAATGAGATAGGAATCGAAACATTTCTAATTAATCCTAAAACGATTTGTATACATCTCTGTTAATTAATTATATGATCAAATAGAATGGAAATGAAAGTAATTAATAATCAAATACCGCCACAATGAGATCTTGGAGTCTGTGATAGGGATTGCCACATTAGGGAAATGGCGGTGCAGATGGCCGACTTCTTCACCTCAACAGTAGAGGAAATGGCGTTGAGGCTAGGCGAGGCCTCAGTCGTCAATACTGGCCGGAAGAACACCTGCAAGTGAGGGTGGAGGTGCGTCCGGCGTGCATCGGCGTAGTGGATGTAGTTGTCCGGCAATCGAGGAAGGGCATCAGGCTAGGGACCAACGGGAAGAGGGAGCGGGTGAGGGAATTAGGGCAATCGAGGAAGGGCTCTCTTCCTTTTTTAAGAGCAGTGTTATAACCACATCAATATAGGTTATTAGCACACCAATTTTCACTTAAAACAATACAAAAATCCTAACCCTGCCCCTTTAAGCGCACACCGACACATTTCTATCTTCCACCAGTGTTGTTTCGCGATTCCAAGCCGCACACCCCGCTCTCTTCCACCGAGAGCCGTTCCGCAATTCTGGCGCCGCCCTTGGTGGAGATCGTCGGCGAGTTTCTCAGCAAGGAGCCATTTTAGTATGTCAATAACGATTTTAAAATCTAGTGTGATAATAACGCTTTGGTGTGAAAATAAAATATTTTGGTGTGTTAATATATAGTTCGGTTGTTAATAGTGAAATTTGATGTGCTTTTAACATTGCACTTTTTTAATAGCATCGGGGTGGTTTTTTTTTGTCTGAAAGAGGCGTAGGGCTCTTCGTGGGATGGAAGAGGAGGTTTTGGGGGGGGATTTTTTTATTTGCAGGTCAGATTATTTACATCCAACAGTTAGAATTTATTCAATGAATTTTAATTCATCACTATTGACAGACTTCTATTTCTTTTTACTATAGTGTATATATATATATACGAGCAACTCCGCACGGGCTTCGCCCGTGCTCACTAACTCTTAGCGGGCTGCGCCCGCCTTTGAGCACTTTTATTCAAAACATATATTTATGAGTACTTAAAATGAACGTAAAAAATATGTACCAATATTCCTATTTTTATTTTGTAAAAATATATAAATTTTCATCTAAAAAATCAATTTCTCTCTCTCTCTTCTTTCCCCCTCCCCCTCCTAAATCCTAAATGTAGGGTTAGGAGGGATATAAAGATTCCATCTCCCTCTCTCTTCTCTTCTTCTTTCTCTCTCTTTATTGGATGACTAAGATCAAAAGTTTGGCACAACTTACATGGCTAAGATTAATTCAACAACTCCAAACTACTTCTTTAATGTAGTTAAAGATATATATTGCGGCTAACTCTACGTTCCTGATAGATAAGAAATATTAATCAAGAGAGAAGAAATGAAAGAAAAAACTAAAAAATGAAAACAAAAGAAAAATTTAAGCTACAAAGAACATGTAATACAGAGAAAACAAACTTTTTTTTATTGATTCACAAATAAATCTTAGTAGTTCACTCTTCCACAGATGTGGAATAATAATGACTAATACAAATCCCATCGATAGTCTTTTTGCATGAATACTCAAGAACCTTGGACTCTTTTTCCTCGTGGAGATGCAAGGACCTGTCTTCTTGCTAGGAGTCACAAAAGCCTTCCCAAATCTTTTGACAAGAGATTTTGAAACCTCTACAGATCTTTTGAAGAGAGATGATGTAACACTTTACAGCGGGTGGGAGGAATGTGGAAGAACTATCACAAAGAAAGAAATTTCTCAAATTATTCTAGTTGTGTATCAAGAAAAAAACATAGTTTACCAAATGAGAAAGTTGTAGTTGAAAGGAGAGAGAGAGTTAGGGAGGAGTGACGTTGATCTGTATTCCATGCATTGATCATCAAGTTCGTCGTCTTTATAGCCTCTTTAAGTTCTCTATAATTTTTGTTCTTCTTAATAAGTTACGGTATGGCAGCAAACGACTTAGGTTGCGTTTGGCGAGGCTTATCGCTGCTTATTTGCTCCGGTGAGGTTGGACAAAACATCATTGTCATACCAAAATTTTATGCCCAAAACTAGTTTCTTTTTTTGGTAACGGTAGTAACATTTGTCATACCAAACATACATTCTATGACAATGACGTTTTTGTCCAACCTCACCAGAGCAAATAAGTCGCGATAAGCCGCGCCAAACGCAACCTTAATCTTTTTTGACTATGCATCAACTCTTTTTGAGTCCAGCCAAAATGACAATTCGATCGGCCTCAATCAGTGAACATAGAGCATCATTAATGCATAATTTTCCATCTACGAGTATTGATGAGGACCATGAGGTTGGGTAATCTGCTTCAACTCGGTCGACGAACAATGCTCGACAAACTACTACTCAGATCAATCTGGAACTGCTGCAGAAGAGTATGACAATTGACATTCTCTTCTCCCTCCAATCAACGATCAGGTACTCGGTCGACGAGTGAGACCCCGAATGACAAATACCTAATCAACAATCTCCAATTCCTTCAATCACAACATTCTTTGGCCACTTCTTCTGGACAACCTCCTCCAAGCTTCTTCTTTTCGCAATTTTCTACACTGAGTTATATTATACTTAAGTTGTATTTGTTGGGTTGGCTCCGCTCAAAGTATTCTATAGCCCCATCTGTTGGAAATTTCCCGTTATGTGGACTCGATTCATCGAGACATTTCGTTAGAGTTGTACGCGTATATTTAGTCTGTTCGGGCTCATGCGAGCGTGCGTTAATTTAGTCGCGTGAACGATCAAAGCTTGTGATAGGTGGGTCGGATCATCTCGTAAATTCAGTCGCGAGTTCGGTCTCACCATTGGCACATATTTTGGCATGGTTATGAATTTAATTAATTTTGGGGTTTTGACTCGGTCTAATTTTGGAGATTAATGGAGTTTATTGCATCCATTAATTTTGGTAACTCCAAATTGAGAGGCTTGCCCTATTAGAGCCTATTATATAAAACCCCAAAATCATTCCATGTTATCAATCAATGGTGAATAGGGCGTGAAAAATCTCGAGCTCTTCTCCAATTCGTGAAACTGCCGCCTCTTCTTCCATCGCTCTCCCTTCTGTTTCTCGGAAAAGCCACACAAAAAAAACCTCTGCTAAGGAGATCGCCTGTCTGTACCTTCTTAGTTGGTGTTGGAAGCGGACGGCTAAAGGAGTCTGTGCCTTGTTTTTCTCGATTTTTGGAGTAGATCTTCAGAACTGTTGTGGAGATCTGTCTTGAAGGACATACATCAACCTCTCACCTTCTTCAAGCTTTCATTGGCCATCAACTCAAGATCCACTCAGGATAAGCCTTGACCTCTGCCCATCTACAAAAGCTGATTGGAGATCAATCACCCGTCAAACAAATCCATTCTTCTGGTTTGATCTTTAACCTTGCCATACATACAATAAGATTTATGCACTTAAGTTTGATCACTTCTTCAATATCAGTTTTCTATGAGAAATCATAAATTTGATTTATATGTGTACATGCTCTTGTGCTAATCTTATTCATTGTAGAGATCAAGCTTTTAGAAACTCTTGTATGCTGACGGGATCTATTAATGCCGCAGACTTCACAAGAGAAATACTTCTCAACTTCTTAAAATTACAGTCATGATGAAGCACGAACAAGAATCCAGAACCGGTATACATTAAGTTTCCGCACTTCAATAATATTTCCATTAGATTCTAGTTTCGTCATGTGTTCGTAAGTTTAGAAAAATAAATTTAGTTTATACTCCAATTAGAGACTAGCAGTGTTTGGTTAAAACGATCCTTTGAACCTTCATTAGTCGTTGCATTCAGTGAAATTTCGATAATATTATTTCGCCATGACGACGCTTAGCCCTAAATTTTATAACACTATCAAGTTTGGAATAGGTATATATAATACCTCCAGCGTAAAGCCTAGCTCTAGAGCGACACGAACCCAATAACCTGTTCTGAGTCGAAAAAGACACGCGCGGACATAAAACCCAATATTTCTAACAGTATTATCGTATATGATTTTGTACTAAATCAACATTTGATTTTTCTAACTTGTATCTTTCCAATTTTATATACTACTCTTCATTAAATTTTTAAATGAGTGTTGTTGTGGTCCATTCAGGGCTTCCAGTAGATCGAGCTACTTCACCATCTTAGCTCGTCACGTCCGAATGTTAAATCAGATAATACGATAAAAATTAACTGAGGCACAGACTTTGATGACGTGGAAAACCCGCAATCGGGGTGAAAAACCATGCGGCTGGTGCGCTGTCGGCCTAACTTCCACTATCTTCAAGTTCTTTACAGAGAGCGCTCGTGAGAAGACGAGGGAGACAAGCCGCTCCTCGCTTACACTTAGGGATGAGAGAGAGAGAGAGATCTGCATCGACTGCCTCATCCCAAATGCCTGTCGCTTCTTTCCAATTGCCTGGTACTTCGTCCTGAGTGCCTGTCACTTCGACGAACTGCACTCCTTGTCAGTTTGCACTTATCGCCAGACAGTCCTGCGAGTGTGCGTGTAACATCCCTAGCCCTTCTAGACCCCCTTGATGGTATTAGGGTTTGAGTGGCGAGTTAGGGCAAAGAGACAACCCTAGAACTCCTTGAGCTAAGGAAAATTGTTATGTACACCCACATTGTGCACAAGTCAACCTAGGCTGATTTACACTCAAATGAACTCACCACCTTCAAGTAAGCTCCCTAACACCTCCCTAACCCTAAAGGGGAGGCAATTGACCAATGGACTCATGGTCAGGTCAACCAAGTTGGCCAAATTGACCAAAGTCAATCCTAGCTCAACATAGGTCAATTCAACCGGAATTGGCTCGATTAGACTTCTTATGACCAAATTGACCTCACATTTAGCCTTATAATATCATTAGGAGCCAAGTAGACCCAAAAGCCCCATCATGAGGGTGTTAATTTCTTCAATTTGATCAAAGTCAAATCTAGGCTAAGGCTTCATTTGGTAGAGCGGTTGCGGTTGTAAAAGCAGTTGTTGTAAAGGCAGGTTTGTAAAGGAGCTGTTGGAAACTGGATGTTGTATATGGAGATCTGTTTGGATAGTTTGTGTTTGTAGAGCTATTCAAAACAAAGAACCGTTTGGCAAAACAGCGGTTGCGTTTTTTTAAAAAAAAAATTAATTATTATATATTTTTATAATATATGTATATATATTGCTAAATGACACGTAAGAACACCAAATACTGCATAGTACTGCAAATATACTTATCTTCTGGTAGTGCTTGTGACCGTAAGGCCCAGTTCAAACATACATAGGAACTCCAAATACTCCATCGTACTGCATATACTCGATAGGCAACAAAATATCGAAAACTGAAATACAACATGTGACTACGCATATGCTGCAAACACGTTTCGACTAGCTCAATTATGCGTGATGTTTCGACTAGTTCATCTATACTCACACACATAGCAAATACATTGAACACACGCACATCAAATACACACACACACTCACATATTCAAACACAAACAACCAAAACATATTCCCCAAAAAATCTACACATACACCACACACACAGCACACACACTCACGTATTCACACATACTCGGCAAAAAATTCAACACATATAAAACACAAACATCACATGCATGGATGAGCAAAATAATCAGCAAATACTCACATATCTAAGCAAAAAAATCAGCAAAAACACACATAAATGGAATATCAAAATTTTGCCCAAATCACCCAAAAAATTGAAGGAACGATAGGAATACCTGCTTGTTGAGTGCTGCAGAATAGATGCAAGAAGATTACAAGGTAGTAGCTTGGAATTGGGGCTCACTGATACACAAAACAGGGATGAGAAGGGAGAGATGATGGGTTGTCTTGCAAAAGCACGTACAAGAAGAAACCCCTAGTAAACTGCTGGAAGTACCTTTGTTGAAGCAGACAAGCCCTTCCCCGCCGGTGAAGAGGTTGCCGTCGGAGATGAGAAGCAAACTGTCGGAAGATTCCCCTCACGACGCCGTCGCCGTCGCTGCCGCTCGAACTCTGCCGTCGGAGAAGAAGCAGGCAAGCCCAACGACGCAGGAAATCTAGCACGGGAAACGATCCAGAACCCGGATGCGGCCGGAGAAGAGAAGGCGGGATCGACTCAAGGCGGCGCCACAGGAGAAACAGCGCACTGCCCTAAAAACACGTTAAAGGAAGGTCAGGAGGTAAGTTTCGTCGGCCCTTGTTTTGAGGAGCGAGGAACGCCGTGGGATTCGAAATAAAGGCTCAAAAACAAATGGCAAGCCCGCTCAATAATGCGTTTTGATCAAACGTGAGCGGAAAACGAGTTAAACAATTGGAGCTTAATTTTGATCAAATCTATATCTTTTGGACAAATTGGCTCAATCGGGGTCTAACTTTGGCACAACTATCATAAGGAGGTGTCATTGTACTCAAGACTAACCCATGGGACCAGTCAACCCATTAGTTGATCAAGTCAACACCTCAAGTCAATCATGGTAAAAGTGAAGCCTAAATGAGAGCAATAAAAGCTCCAACCAATTTCCTAGGGGCAAAAGCTTGGACCAAGGCCCATCCTACAGCCCACTAAGCTTATTAATTTAATTATTTTCATTAGAGAATTAATTGAATTAATTATTAAAGAAAAATAAAGAAATTGTCATTTATTAATTGTGTAATGAAGGAAATTCATGGAGGGAGGTCATGGGGCACACCCTTCATCTCCCCTAAGCACTCATCCATCTCCCCAAATACTTGGGGACTGATTCCTCATTATTCCAGGTCAGACACCATCAAGGAGGGACTTTAATGGTCATGGCCAAAACCCGCATAGCTTGGATCTCCTATATATAGCCTCTCATAGGTCCATTCGACCCTTTCATCACTTTCAGAAACCCTCAAGCAATCAAAATTGACTTTTTGATCACTGCAATCGGTGGAGAATCAGATTCAGAAGGAGGATCGCCGGAAAACACATCCATCATGGTCACCCACCGGAGAAGTCGCCTCCAAGCCCGGAATCAGACATGTTTCTCCGCCTCTCCCCTTGTGCAAGTATCTTTGATTAATAGAAAACGGAATCGAGTCCAATTGGGCCAGTTGCCATTCTCAAAATCTCCCCAAAACTCAATTTTTTCTTCCCGTCCGATTCGTCGGAAACCGTCCCTCTGGCGGCCTAGCCGCCGCCCGGCGATAGCCACCACCTCAACAGAGGTGGTGGTGGCGGTGGCCGGCCGAGGAGGTGGGCTGATCGACAACAAACGGCCTTGGAAAACTTATAGTTCGGGTCTAACATGGTCATTGGCTCAAGGAGGAAGATGAAGGCTCTATTTGTTTGGGCGTTCGCTGCTCCGTTTTGGACAAACGCCGCCGGAAGGAGGGTAAACAAATGAATCTTCGGCGACGTTTGCTCCGTTTCCACCCGCCCGCCTTGAGAAATGGCCCAAAAAGCTCTGTTTGGAGCAGCCACCTCCCCCCTCCAATTCGAACACTCTGTTTCCACCCGCCAGATCGATCTGCCACCGTCGAACCAAATAAAGCCGAAATTAGGGCCCTTGATTTGGATATATGAATATTATTTAATAAAATATTTCATAAATTGTCACAAAATGTGATGTACATAGATTTGATTATTAAGAGTATTTAGAGGTAGATTCATGAAAAATGCAAAACATGAAAATGTTGTCCCTCTGTCTTAAATTTAATTAAAAACTTGAATCAGCCTATTTAGAGTATTGTAGCTCCTTGTATAGCAATTTTAGTGGGACTGATCCTTAGGAGGGGATAGCTCATATCTCTTGAATAACTTTTAAATAGTTGAAGTTATGGGGCTTAAATTTGGGTCATGTAAGAACATACCTTAGATACACCTACAGTCTAAAAATAGAAATTTTTGGACAATATTTTCCTATTGTTTTAGGTAAAATGTTATTTTTCATAAAAGTAAATATTTTGATGAAAAATAATTATATTGACCTTAAATTTTGGTGGGAGTCTCAATAGGACAATATAAAGGTCTGGTAAAAATTTCAAGTCATTTGGAGCTCTGCATGTGGGTGTATTCCAATGCATGAGGCTATGGTTTGTGATATGTGGTGTGCATTTAGCCAAAATGTGTATCTTGTGAATCTAGCAAGATTGGCTTGGTCAAATCCAGTGAAATTTTATACATGCACTTATTTAGTGAAATTACTCCTCCTCGTGAAATTTTAGAACATTTGGAGTTGATTTGCTTGACAAATGAATTAATTATTATTATATTATGCATATACATTAATAAAATTATAATGGCAAAAATAGTTACAAAAATTATGAAACTTTGCCAATAGCAATGATTTAGTATGATATACACTAGATAAATTAATTGGAATTTTTAGAAGCCAGAATCTTAGGATTACAGTTATAATTACCCTTTTTGCCTCTTCCATATCATTGAGATAATTGTGTTCAAATTGAGTTATAAAATTAAGAATTTCTAGAGAAAAAAAAGTATTTACCATTTGAAACCTCCTGTAATTTTTTTGAAATTATTTGATAAATATTTATAGTACTTCATGTGTAGCATGACCTAGTGGATCAGATTTTTATAATTAGAAATTAAATATCAAATATCAAATATTATTAGAATGATATGAAATTTAGTCCAGACTTTTTATTTATCATTGTGACTTTGTGGAAATTAATTAGTACTATTTGGACCCTTTGAAGTAATACTTCATGTTCAAATTTACTAGTGACTTACATTTTAGAAAAATTCAATTATGATCAATTTAATTTAGAAAATTATGAAACTTTGAAACTTTAACATAACTGAGTATTCAAATCACTGCAATTAATTGCATGTCATTTGGATAAAATATTTGATGGTTACAACTCTTAGACTCATATCAATCATTTGGGTTGCATATAGTAAAGTCAAGGGAGCGATGGTTAGATGTGATACAAATTGGTTCTGTTGGAGCATGCATTCCACGCTTCTTGGTTTACTAATAACAAATCGTGTTTGTATTTGATCATTGGGTATCTATGATGTGCAGATATCACAGGTCTAACTCTAATGGCATTTGGGTGTTGTTTCGGGTCAGAACGGATGAGCTTAGGAGATATCGCCAGGCGATATTGGGTATCGTCAACAGGCGATAGTGGAATGAGCAGTTAACTCACTATCTCCACACGGCTTGAAGTTTCTTCACTTTTGCCCGGCAATACCCAATATCGCTAGGCGTCAGACCACTATTGACATGACCAATCTGAGATGCGGAAATAAGGAATACATGGGACACGTGGCAGCCGGTAACGATATCGGCAGTTGACGATACCCAATGTCGTCAGGCAATATCGCTAAAATTTAAAAGTCATTCAATTTTCTGAGGAGATCACGAATTTTTATTACCTGCAGTATTCCTTCTTGTTCATCCAATGAGAGAGCTCCAACATCCTGAATTACTTCATACTCTCAAGAAGGTCAAAGCGCGAAAGATCAACGGCAAGTACACGAAGTTCAAAGCAACCTTGGCAAGGATTTGTCGACATCTTCAACGCATCGTTTAGAGGGAGTTTTTAATTCTGAAGTTTTCATTTTTTTATTCTTTATTCCTATTGTAATTGAGATAGAAATTCGCTGCCTTGTACGTGGCGTCTAAGTCCTTGCGTGGCTTAGGAGAGAATCGTCGTCTTGTGCGTGACGTCCAAGTTCTTGTGCGGCTTAGGAAGAAATCGATGTCTTGTGTGCAGCGTCTAGATCGTGGTTAGATCTATAAGAGGCTAGTAGCAAGATTTAGGGAGAGAAATATGTCACAACCCGCATTTTTCACCGCCAATAAAGGAGTATCAGAGTAAGAGAAAGATGTGCGTCATGATTCCACGTCAGCAGGGGATAATTGCGGACGCTCAGACAAACAACTACTTAAACAACAAGAAAGATCCTTCAAAAAAGATCGACCCAGAGGTAGTTCCGATCATTCGATCTCTGCAAGGTGGGGCACACGAGGATTATAATCTACACGATGGGATTTTACAATTCAAACATCGCATATTTGTTCCTGCTATCTGAGGAATTTGCAAGGAAATTCTGCAAGAAACCCGCCAGTCGTGATACTCTATTCATCCTAGTGTGGTCAAAATGTACGCCATTTATTGACCTGGAATAAAAAGAGACGTCACTAACTTCGTAGCGCAGTGTCAGACATGTCAGAAGGTTAAAGCCGAATGTTGCAGCCCAGGAGGCCTGTTACAGCCCCTGTCAATACCAGAATGGAAATTTGAAGATATCTCCATGGACTTCTTCTACGTCCTACCCCGAACCCGTGCCGGAAATGACTCTATTTGGGTAGTCATAGTTCGACTTACCAAGGTAGCGCGGTTCATTCCAAATCGACAGGGTGACGGAGTTGACATTCTGGCCTGAATGTTCCTAGAGCAGGTAGTTCGATTCCACGGAGTGCCAAAGTCTATTGTGATGGGCGTTTCACATCTAAGGAGTGGAGGCAGGTGCAGGCATACTTGGGGACCAAGTTGGCCTTTCGCACAGCCTTCCACCCGCAGACAGATGGACAGACGGAGAGAATGAACCGGACGATGGAGGATCTTCTTCGATTGTGCATAGTGGAACACAATGAGCCGTAAGAGCAGCTATTGCCACTAGTTGAGTTTTCTTACAATAATAACTACCAGGCTAGCATTAAGATGGCTCCGTACGAGGCATTGTATGGAAGGCGTTGTCGAACCCCGTTGACTTGGGCTCAGGAAGAGGATTCGGAAGCCTTGGGAGTGGCTTACATTGATGACAGTACGGCTAATCCAGGAACGAATGCGGGAGGCGCAGAGCTGGCAGACCAAATATTATGATGCGCGGTACTGACCGGTGGAGTTCAGCGTAAGAGAAATGGTGTTTTTGAAAATAAAGCCCATGCATGGTGTCTCCCGGTTGAGGAAGCAGAAAAAGCTAGATCCCCGCTACCTGGGACCCTATCCGGTGATAGAACATGTTGGCCCAGTCGCCTATCGTTTAGCCCTGCCCCTAGAATCAGGGAACCTCCGCGATGTGTTTCATGTCTCTTCTTTGAGACGAGTTCTCCGGCAACCAGAACATCACCTTTCTACACCGCCAGTGCAGCTGCAGTCAGAAAGATCCGTCCAGCCCGAGCCAGTCAGAATAGTGGATTACAAGATAAAGACATTGCACAATAAGATCATTCTGATGGTCAAGATATTGTGGTCAAACTGCGGACAAAAGGAGTTCACAGGGGAACCTGAAGGACTCGTCCGAGAAAAGCACTCAGAGCTCTTTCCCCAAGTATGTTACTCTTTTTCCCCTACTTCGAGCAAATTTTTCGGGGATGAAAATCCTTTTATTTTTATTGGATTATAACATTCTGACTTTTATTGAGCCACCAGAGCCCTCGTGGGCCCAATAAAAGTGACATGAATCCTACCCGTGACCCGGTAGAAGGTAACCCTAGGCGGGAAATAGTGCTAGAGAACTCCGATTTGAGTTTTTGTCAATTCTTGTGGCCTCGTATAATTGATACGAGCATGTCGGAACTCGTCCTGTTGGACCCCGAGGTCATATGGTGGATATGACCATTCTTCGTAAAACGTCACGAGAGCAAAATTTTGGATATCGGTCTAGAGAACTCCGATTTGAGTTCTGTCAGTTCATATGACCTCGCATAACCTATTCGAGTGCAACGAAACTTGTCGCGTCGCAATCCGAGATCTAACGACGGATATAAACATTTTAACTGTTTTAGCGCGATGCGACACACAGATTTTGGACTTTCGCCAAACGGACTCCGATTCGACCCCAGTCGGTGGCGTTGGACTCATATGGTCAATATGAAGTCAACGAAGTTGGTCCCGGTCAATTTCGATGACGGTTGGTCAAACTGTTGTCAAATCAAGCTCAGTTGTGCATCAAAAAGCGTGCGCGCACCAATTATGACACGACACCTCAACTTTGATCCAACCCGATGACTTGATCCTATTTTGACTTTGACCCCATGGGTTGACCCACCCGTGGTTGACTTTTGGTCAAGCCCTCCCTAAAAAGCCCATTTCTCTCTCCATCCCTCTCTCCTTAACAAGCTCACTATGAGCTCATTTTTTTTTGCCATAAATGGGCCATGATGGCTGCCTTGTTGGCCAATAAGAGCATCAAAGTCCAACGCCTTCTCTCTCCCTCCATACACTTATTCAATCCTAAGCAACTCATCTTTCCCCTAAGAAACACAATTCATGTGATGGCCTTTGATTGGCTAGCAAGTACACCCCTCATTTAGATGAGTGACAGTTGCTAACCATGGTTGGTGCAACCCAACCATGGTTCTCCTTGTTTTGGCCAAGAGGAAAGAAGGAGGGGCTCACCCCCTCCCTCTATATATTCATCCCCTCATACCAGAGGACTGAAACCCTCTCCCCAACCTCAAAACGACCCCAGCCACCACCTTGCTGGAGCTCTGCCTCACCGGAAACTGCCCACCCGAGCTCCACCACCTTCCACCACCTTCCACCGCCATTAATGACGGAACTCATCGGAGGCCGCCAAACCACCCAACCTCAGGTGGAAACCTTCCCTCTTCCTCCTCCATATATTTTGGACGATTTGCATGCGAGCTCCGGCGGCCGGAGCGTCGCCGCCGTCACCCCCTCCCCTCCCGTTCAAAAAAAAAAAAAACTCTGACGATGGCCGGCGGTGGCAGGCCGCCGGACCACTGCCGGAGGGAGCGCCCACCACCGGAGGGTTGGTTAGTGGAGGAGCTACGACCGAGCGGCAACAGAGAAGCCCCGTGAGGGCGGGTGTTCTGTACAGAGCGGGGGGGGGGGGGGGGGGAGAAGATTATTAATGTTTATATATATTATATTTATATATATTATAATATTATAATTAATAATGAATTTTTATTTTTTGAGGCTAAAAAATAGGGCTCATGAAAAAGTTTTGAACATAAAAATTATTCCCCTTGATAAGGGATTCCTCCACAAAAATTTTAAGAATTTTTGGAGTTGATTTGATATTTTTAAAAGCCCAAATAAATTCTATTTGACCAAATTAAATGTCCAAAATTGCCCGAAGATTTTTGGGAAAATTACTAGGCTCCTTTTAAGCCCTCTTAATGGTTGTATCAAAATTTGGGATCATGGTGATAAGATTTGAAATTTTTCCCAAATTATAGAAGCCTACGGTCGCGCTCAGTATTTATTACGCTTGTTTTCTCCGAAAATGAAAATTTGAGCACACGACTATCCTTTCTAGTTTGAATTATAAATTCAAATTATCTCATCGACGAGAGTGGTCGAGGTAAGTGATCAAGCTCCGTGTGCTCCGAGATTTCATGAAACCGGCGAGCGCCTCGACTCTCGGGTGATTTGGGCACGCTCGGAAGATGAGAGTACGAGTGGTGAGTTATGAATTATTCTTGATGAATAATAAGGGTGTACTCCTAACAAGCCCCTGATCTGATTAAGCCGTAATTAATATGGCTCAACCAAATTAATTAGGATCTTAAAAATAGGTGTAACCCAAAGAAGCCTTTTTAAAACTGAGATGGAACTGAATCTCTCCTGAAAATGGAGATGAAACTGAATCTCTCCTGAGAACTTAGATGTAACTGAATGTGCCTCCTAGAAGGAGATGGAACTGAAAAATCTCTCTTGAGAACGGAGATGGAACTGAAGCCTCCTGGATGGAGTGATTGGACTACTAACCATTTTCTTTATGATTATTCCAGTCTTGCATTGGTCCAGTTTCTTTATTCTTTTCAGTTCAGTACTTTCAATTCAGTACTACTCCAGTCTCGTACTGGTCAAGTCCTTTTCAATTCAGTACTACTCCAGTCTCGTACTGGTCAAGTTCATTTCAGTTAAGTACTTTCATTTCAGTAATACTCTAGTCTCGTACTGGTCAAGTTCATTTCAGTTCAATAATTTCATTTCAGTACTACTCCAGTCTCGCACTGGTCAAGCTTATTTCAGTACTTTCATTTCAGTACTACTCTAGTCTCGTACTGTTCAAGTTCAGTTCAGTACCACTCCAGTTTCGTACTAGTCACATTTCATTCCAGCACTTTAATTATGTAGCATTTATTATCAGCTGCTTTAATCACTGCCTTTTTCGTTACCACAATTTACCATTATAAACACGGGTCCTGCTCTGACGAGCAGTTGTCTATTAAGTTCGAGCCTTAGTAAGGGATAACCGGAGTTGAGATATTCCTCAAGAGTTAGTCTCAAATAATGTTCTCCCATGCTCCTTGTCGAAAGTTGAGCTGAGCTCCGCCGCCCAAAGTTTGAAGCCTAGTAGGGCAGGCCGACGTAGACCCGATGTGTATTGTGATTGCTGTCTGATTGATTGTTTGTATATTGCTTGCGATGAAATAGTGGCGGGTTAGTCCTTTCCGAAGACCGTTCTACCAATACGGGAAGGTCGACGGCTCACGGCGACAGGGAGATGGGAACCACGGGTGACTGGCCATTTTATTATTCCCGTCGGATTTTCCTCCACTGGTTGGCCAAAATGAATCACCGGATATTGCTCACATCCAAGAGTACACGGGGTTGTATGTTGGGGCCTGGGGATGTGTAGTACGACCGCCCCCAGAAGTGGCAGGACTGGCCACTATCACCGACGGACACATTGGTGAGGCCCGTGGGGCTCGCTACCCTGCTGGAACAGAAGCGGTCCATACTATATCGACATAGGGCTTATTTGCGCAGCTATGAATGTCTACGGTGTTTGTGCGGCTGTGAATGTCTGCGGTATGTGTGCGGCTATGAATGCTTGCGATGAGAATATAGATTATTATTACCTGATGCGCTGATGTGCTAGTGAAACCTTAAATATAATTGATATACTTTGCTGCTGTTATTCCAGTTATACTATGATGCGCTCTTTTATAGTTTCTCCTATCCATATATATGAAATGTTGTGCTAACTCTCTACTGCTTCGACTATTTACTTCTGTTGGGTGGGTGTGTGCTCGTCCCTAGGATATGGATCCGGGGAGGGGATTTGTTTCCACTTAGTTCTGTGACTAACGGTTATCTAAATAACTATTCACTGGAAATAGAGCACCGTAGTGACCCGCTGCCACAAGAGATTACGCCAGCAACTAGGATTACTCGAGCAGATGCACCCCGACATCTTTAGAGTTTAGAGACGTGAGTATCGACGAGCAGCATAGGGAGAGAATGTGAGGAGTTATATGTAGTAATTGTACAGTCCACGAGCTTATATAAACACTTAGGCTTCGGCCCTAGAACCTTTGTAATATTATATGATGTTATATAGATGTGGCAGTGGTTTCCAGTTAATGATTCCGCTATACTCTAATGGGTTGTGAATGTTATGATTCGAGCCGAGCAAGGTGGCCAACTAGTGTTTAGATAGGGAAGATCATTACCCCTAAGGAGCACTGGGTGTACGTCTTGGGCAGTAGTACCCCTCCGGCCCGACCCGGGCAAAGGTTGGGGGGGGTGCTACATCCTTGTACCAGTAGAGGGGGATGTTGGAGAATGGGGGAGCAGTCCCGTCTGGTGGCTGCAGAAGAGGTGGTGGAAATGGAAGTCCACACCCTTGGAGGCAAGGTGAAGAAGGTGCGCATCAGTGGGGGGCTGACCTCGGCGGACCAGGAGAGGATGTTGGAGTGCATCCAGAAGAACGTGGACATCTTCGCTTGGAGCGTATCAAAGATGCTAGGGATCGATGCAAACATCGCCTGCCACCGCCTCAACTTGGATCCTGAAGCCCACCCCATCCAGCAGAAGAAGAGGTCTACGATGGACAAGCTAGTCGAGCCCATCAGGGAGGAGGTTGCCAAGCTCCTGAAGGTCGGCTTCGTATCCAAAATCCAATACCCCGTCTGGGTCTCCAACGTTTGTGATGGTTAAAAAAGGAGACGGTCGGTGAAGAATGTTTGTTTATTTTTCTTTACTAAATAAATCATGTCCTAAGGATTGTTACCTCTTACCTCGAATCGACGCGCTGGTTGACGCAACCATCGGTTTTCCTGTAATGAGTTTTTTAGATGCATTTTCAGGTTATCACCAAATCAGGATGCACCCTCGTGACGTAAAGATGTCTCCTTCATCACAGGGGATGAGTGCTACTATTACAGGTTGATGTCCTTTGGGTTGAAAAATGCAGGGGCGACATACCAAAAGATAATAGATCGGGTCTTTCAGGAGCAAAAGGGAAGGAACCTGGAGGTGTACATGGATGATATGATGATTAAGAGTCGAGAGACAAACTCTCATCTCCGGGACCTAGAGGAGACCTTCGGCACCTTGCGCAAATACAAGATGAGGTTGAATCTCTTGAAGTATGTCTTTGGGGCTAGTAGGGGCAAGTTCCTGGGCCACCTTCTCACGCCCGCGGGGGTGGAGCCGAATCCTGACAAGGTCAAGGCAAACATGGAATTGGGGTTGCCACGGAATGCTAAGGAGGTCCAGCGGCTGACAGGAAGGTTGGTAGGGCTAAGTAGGTTCCTTTCCCGGGCTAGGGAGAAGTGCTCTCCCTTCTTCAAAGCGTTGAGGGGAGGCAAGAAGTTTGAATGGACTAAGGAATGCGAGGAGGCATTCCAGGCCTTAAAGAGACAGTTAACTCAGGCCTTCTTCTCCAAGGGCCCAAGGAAGGGGAAGATCTGTCCCTGTATCTTGGGGTTAGGGCAGAGGCCTTAAGCTCCATCCTAGTTCGGAAAGAGAGGAAGAAGCAGCTGCCCATATACTATTAAGCCGAGTCCTGAGGAAGGCAAAGCTCTGTTATCCCATCTTGGAGAAGCTGGCCTTTGCTCTGGTCATCTCGGTCCGGAGGCTCCAGCCTTAATTCCAAGCACACTCCATCCGAGTGGTGACGGACTACCCCCTCCGCAACATCTTCGAGGGGGTGGAGCATTCAGGCAGATTGGAAAAATGGTCGATAGAGTTGAGTGAGTTTGATATCTCCTTTGTCCTCTGCCTCTCGATCAAGGCCCATGCAATGACCGACTTTCTCGCAGATTATATAGTCGAGGTGGTGGAGGCAGAACTCACCCGCCCAGTTCCATGGAAGGTGATGGTAGATGGCGCCACGGGAAGGAATTCCTTGGGGGTAGGGGTAATCTTGGAGATCCCCCAGGGGACAAGGATCGAGGAAACGATAGTGGTGCACTTTCCCATCCAGCATGTGCCTAGGGAGGAAAATGAGCAGGTTGATCAGTTGGCCAAGCATGGTCCCTGAATGGGGGTACCATCACCGACCTATTCTGCCCGTCCATTGAAGAGGGAGAGTTGATGGAGGTGGATCAACACCCTTCATGGATGGATCCATTCACAACATTCCTATCCATAGGGGAGCTCTCAGAAGGGATGGATAAGAAGAAGTTTAAGCACAAGTCGACATATTATCTCATGCGTGATGGATAGTTGTATAGAAAGACTCTTTCGGGGATGTTGGCACGTTGTGTGGCCGAGAGGGAGGTCCAAAGAATTTTGGAGGAGTTCTATTCCGGGGAGTGTGAAAGCCACTCGGGGAGCATAACCCTGGAAGGAAGGATCATCCAGCAAGGATATTTTTGGCTGACCCTAGGTCGGGATGCCGCAGAGTTCACAAAGAAATGCCACAAGTGTCAGCTATTTGCCCCCCTCCAACTTTTGCTAGCTCAGTGGCTCAGGAGTATCACGGCTCCCTTGCCATTTGCCATTTGGGTAATGGATTTGGTAGGGTCTTTCCCCCAGGCCAACGGACAGAGGAGGTTCCTGTTGGTGATGATCAATTATTTTTCTAAGTGGTTGGAAGTGAAGGCACTGGCCAGGGTGACCTCCCAGATAATCAGGAACTTTGTATGAGGGGAGATCATCTGCCGGCATGGTTTGCCCTAGGCCATAGCCACTAACAATGGGCCTTAGTTTGTCAGCGCCGAGTTCATCAACTTCTATAGGCAGCTCGGGATCGATCTCAGGTTCACCTCGGTCCATCATCCCAGGAGCAACGAGCAGGTGGAAGCGGCGAATAGAATCATCGTCAACCTCCTCAAGAAGAAAGTGGAGAATTTGAGGGGTAGCTTGGTGGAGCAGTTTCCTTCAATTCTCTGGGCCCTGAGAACCACTCTCAACACAGTTATAAGGGAGACCCCATTCAAGCTCTCCCACGATTGTGAGACAGTACTTCCTATAAAGTTTGAGGTTCGGACACCGCGGGTGGTGGCAGCGGAAGAAGGAAGGGAAGAATGGCAGGCTGAGAATGAGGAGGAGCTACGGCTCTCCCTGAACATGGTGGAGGAGCTACATGACCTGTCTGTCATCTGGCATGAAGAGACCAAGCGAAGAATGGCTAAGTACTTTGACAAGCACGTCAAGGTCAAACACTTCGCGGAAGGGGACTTGGTCCTAAAGAAGGTGGATGCGGCATGAAGGTCAGCAGTAGTGAGGAAGCTCAAACCCATCTGAGAAGGCCCGTACATTGTCGGGGAGGCTTTAAGGTCAGGAGAGTACCGTCTCCAGAATGTGGAACGTGATACCCTAAGTCATACCTGGAGTGGAGATGACTTGAAACGTTTCTACCCGTGAAAGCAAATATGTACGCCCATTCCTTTAATGAATATGAAATCCTTTGATGCTCCAACTCTTTTGCAGATCAAGTTTATGGCGAGTCGTACTTATCAAGCTAAGTCCTGAAATGCTCCCATTTCCAGGCTTCCACCTAGCTGGCAGAGCCGGAGATTGGACAAAGTAAAGTATTCTCGCTTTGGCGTTAGGTCCCGAGATGCTCCCGCTGTCAGGATTCCACCTAGCTGGCAGGGCCGGGATCCTCGAGTGATGTCATTATGACCCTGGAGGGCTGAGCCTGGTTGATGCTCAACACTTCCGTCAGGCTACTACCTAGCTTATTGGGCCGGTGGTAGTGCCCGAAGGTTGGACAAAGGAAAGTATTCTCACTCTGGGGTTAGGTCCCGAGACGCTCCCGCAGCCAGGCTTCCATCTAGCTGGCAGGGCCGGGATCTTCGAGTGACGTCATGATGACTGTGTAGGGATGAGCCTGGTTGATGCTCAACACCTGCCGTCAGGCTCCTACCTAGCTGATTGGGCTGGTGGTAGCATCCAGAGATTGGATAAAGGAAAGTATTCTCGCTCTAGGGTTAGGTCTCGAGACGCTCCCGCTGCCAGGCTTCCACCTAGCTGGCAGGGGCCGGATCCTCGAGTGACATCGTTATGACCCTGGAGGGCTAAGCCTGGTTGATTCTCAACACCCGCCATCAGGCTCTCACCAAGCTGATTTGGCCGGTGATAGCGCCCGAAGGTTAGACAAAAGAAAGTATTCTCGCTCTGGGGTTAGGTCCTGAGATGCTCCCGCTGCCAGGCTTCCACGTAGCTAGCAGTGCTGGGATCCTCGAGTGACGTCATTATGACCCTAGAGGGCTGAGCCCGGTTGATACTCAACAATCGCCATTAGACTCTCACCTAGGTAATTGGGCCGGTGGTAGCGCCCGTAAATTGGACAAAGGAAAGTATTCTCGCACTAGGGTTAGGTCCCAAGATGCTCCCGCTGTCAGGCTTCCTCCTAGCTGGCAGGGACCGGATCCTCGAGTGATGTCATTATAACCCTGGAGGACTGAGCCCGGTTGATGCTTAGTACCCGCCATTGGGCTCTCACCTAGCCGATTGGGCCGATGGTAGCACCCGAAGGTTAACCAATGGAAAGTTTGTTCCCGATCTGGTGCTGTCCCAGATTGATTTGCCAATCAACACCAGGCATCTGAAGTCGCTTGGGGCAGAGGCAGGGAAAATATTGGATCTAGTAAAACCTCGAGGTGAGCTGGCAATGGTGAGCTAAGGCCTTGGCATATTTTACTTAGGAGATTTTCAGTTTTGGCAAAGTCTCGGGGAAGAAAAGCTCTTACAAGCGAGCTGGGTATTTACGAGCCCAGCTCGACAAACGATCTAGCCCAACTACCATGGGGTGAATGTCTAAAGGAAAAGTAAAGGGGATGGTGAGCTGAGGTCCCGACCCTACTTAGGTAGGCGAGAAGAGGCGGTCTTCGACGGTATATTTTCATCCTCTTAAGAATTTTACTTGGGAAATTCTGACAAACTCAGCCTGACATTGACGAGAAAGAGGAGTGCTCGCGAGCCTAACGCGGTGGGTAATCTACCTCTTGACTACCCGGGGGTGGCAAGCTCCCAAGGTCTCTTTGCGAGTACGAACCCTAACACAAATACATCCTAGCGGCCCGCTCCACTCTAGTGAGGTTGCTCTATGGATGAGGGCAGCTCAAAAGCGAGTACATCGCAACAAGTAAGTTCAAAAAAAGAAAAAAGACAAATTCAAGCCAAATCCTTGTTTCATTAATACATGTTGATTACAAAAAGGAGAACTCGCCTCGGCGAGGTTACAAGGGGGGGGGGGGAGAGTTACAACAGAATACGAAAATGAGGAGGCGCAAGACAGCTCTCGCCCTCCCCTCCGGAAAGGTGCTCCTCACTCTGCCCTCTAGATTGGCGGCTATCCTTGTAGCCCTTAACCCCCTTGAAGAGTGATTCAAAACTTTCGTCATTCTCGCTGGGAGGGGTAGCCAGCGGGAACAGGTTCGACACAAGGTCCCTCACCGCGATCTCCTCGCATCCCTCCACCAACACCTTCATATCCTTCATCATTTGCAGGGTGTAGTCTACGGTGCTGCTGGAGTTTACTCGCAGCCTCTCGGCAACCTCCGCCTTGCCGAAAATCTTTGGCCTCTTGGGAGGAATGCCCGGCTCGCCGCCGACCTGGGGAAAGAAGATATCCATCTAGCGGATGAGCTTGCTCTGGAGCCCCTTGTTCTTCGCCTTTAGTTTTTGATTCTCCTTCTCCAGCTCAGCGACGCGGACCTCCAGCTCGGCGACACGAGCTCGTATCTCGCTCGCGGCTTCGGCATCCTGGGAAGAAGGGCAAGGTGAGATTAATATGCGTAAAAAATCCTAAGTGAAAAAGGAAAGGGGTAGCATGTGCTTACCATCCCGTCGACCGCCTTCGCGAGTATCTCCTTGACAATGCTAATTCGCCTCTCCAAATCGGCAGCGTTATCCATGGTGAGGTCGCGGTCCTGCTCGGCCTTTAGCAAGAAGTTGTTAAGATTGAAGCTGTGGCGGACCACCATATGGTGCACCTCCAGGGCCCGCATTTGGGCTTGCAAGCCCTCATGGTCGAGCTGACACAGGGTCATTGTAACACCTCCCCTGTAAAGACCATATAATATGGGTCCGGTCGGGGCCCCACAACATACGGACGCCACAGCTTTAGTATTAAAAGATGATATGAAAACTACCCAATCTCAAAACTCCAGACAAACACAGCGGAAACAGAACAAACCGACAGAAGTTATCCACTAACGATAGAGTATCAAATGGCCTTAAGGCCTTACACAATAATAGTCCAAAAAAATATAAATGTGCCAAGCACTCCTAGGCTACCTCGGCATGCAAGCCGGACATAAACATAACAAGGGTAGCAAACACGAAAGGAAAAACCAAGCACAACAACACTTCATGAGGCTTAGGGCTTTTCGCCCGGCGCGCTAGCTCCTGCATGCGATTCTTGCCCTGTAAGGATTTGAAGTAACGTGGGTCAGCAAAGGCTGACCTCTACTGTGTAACAAACACATCTCCTCCCGGCCGTCCCTAACGGACCCCAGGGTACCACTCCACCTGCAAGTTAGCACTTCGTATACCAAAAGAGTATATATAATAAAGCGGTAAAACAGGCTTGGATGTCTCATACAGCATACATGTTCTCTATGTTTTGTACAAAGTGAAAGGGCCTACTATGCAGCATGAATGCAGCCCGGGTTTCACCCAAGGCACCCTAGTTCGTATGCATCTAGCACAACATCAAACACTGGGTACTTCCGTTTCCCCATTGGCTTAAAGCCGCAAACAAAAGGGAACCACCATGTCCCTAACGGCACACACGCCGTCATACGGAACCTTGCAAAGGCCCCACCCGCACAAGGGTCAAATGCCCCGGGGCTTGCCCGCACATTCTGACTTCGCACGTCAGGGTTCCGTCTCACACCGACCGATTCTAAGAAGTCTTGCTGGACCCCACCCGCTCATGGCCACATTGCCCGGGCTTGCCCTCCGCTCGACATTCTCGTCAGTCCACACAAGGGGCTAGTCTCGCCGGGACACTTCCCCCACATGACTTGCGCGTCACGGGATAGCCAGCCGACCACGGAGACATAGCCGCGCCTTTGCACAGCACAAACAAAGGTTTCCCCCCCAATCACCATTCACACCGTGTCTTTCCCGTGCTCCAAGGAAATCATCTACCGCACAACACGGAGCTAACCTTGTCCGGTTCTGACCACGAGTACTCACTCAAATATAAGAGGGAAAACGCATACACAACGGCGTAATGCCACAACGGATTTTTACCGAAACCTCACATCTCGCTATGCAACATCACCGGGTCGGACTAACGGTC
This sequence comes from Platanthera zijinensis, assembly GCA_039513925.1. Classification (NCBI taxonomy): domain Eukaryota; kingdom Viridiplantae; phylum Streptophyta; class Magnoliopsida; order Asparagales; family Orchidaceae; genus Platanthera; species Platanthera zijinensis. The sequence goes on from CM077089.1 coordinate 3,920,547, forward strand.
GCGACCACGGCTTCACCCACAATGCCTAATCCGCTAACGGAGCGGATCTCTAATGCAAAGCATGCCGGGATGAACATACTCAACCCGGAGGTTCCTCTTGAACCTAGGCTACACGAATTCCTCTCATTTGAGAGATTCGGTGCTCAAAATACGAAAGGAAGGGGATGCTATTCATGCATCCTAAATCCTAAAAACCGAGAGGAGAAGTATCATTACCTTCCGTCCCCTCTTCCTAGCCATGGAGAAGATTTGCTCGGTTGAAAACCACCGCAACGCTCCCACCTTCGCGGATCTGAACTCCGCTCGCGAAACGGACCTCCGAAGCTTCGCCGGCGGCCGGATCTTGGCCTCCTTCCTCCTCCTTGCTCTCCCTTCTCTCTAGAATCAAGAGAGATAAAGCCAAATGGAAAATGAGGGTTTGAAACCCTATTCCCGGCCTTAAACCACCCAGGGAGGCTCCCCACCGTTGGATCTTCCAAAGAAAAGAACGAACGGCCACGATCGGAACCCAAAATACAAAATCTGGGGCCGAACACGGGTTGCAATACGGCCGTGTGCCTGGCCGTGTCACCCATTCGCCGTCTCGATCGAGTCGAAAAACCAGCACACGGCCTTTGACACGGCCTCCGACACGCCCGTGTCACCTGCGACACGCCCGTGTCGGGACCCGTGTCACGCCCCCCGTGTGCAATCGACCAACATTTCGCAGTCAGAGAGGTACACGGCCTTGTGACACGGCATCAGACACGCCCGTGTCAAATTTGACACGCCCGTGTTTGTGCCCGTGTTACGGCCCGTGTACCACACTTGCAGAATCCCTGGAGTGACACGGCCTGGGACACGCCCGTGTCCTAGGCCATGTTCTACAACTCGACTAGCGTCGCCCGCCAAAGCGTCGACCGCACGACCCGAGGCCGAACACGCCTGTGTCACGCCCGTGTCACGCCCGTGACACGCCCGTGTCACGCCCGTGACACGCCCGTGACACGCCCGTGACACGCCCGTGACACGCCCGTGACACCTGCTCCAAAAACCAAACTGGGCTTAAAACATTACCCGTCCCTCTTTTGAGTTTCGGGGTGTTACAACTCTCTCCCCTTAAAAGAATTTCGTCCCGAAATTTAAAACATGGAAGGTAAACAAAACTAAACAGTACCTGAGGAGAAAAGCTCGGGGTACTCCTCCAGCATGGCCTGCTCTCGCTCTCATGAGAGCTCCTCGCAACCACAGTTGTCCCAACGGACCTTTACGAGTTTGACCTCCTTGTTCCGCAGTTGCCGAACCTCTGAGTCTTCGATCCCGATTGGACGAACTCGCGTCCTCAAGTCTTCCTCTACCGGCACCGCCGTCGGCTCAATCACCACGCTGGCTTCTAACAACGCTTTCCTCAGGACGAAGACGTGAAAAACGTCATGCAATCCACTTAGCTCTGTGGACAACGCCAACCGGTACGCTGTCTCTCTCACTCGCTCGATGACCTTGAATGGTCCCAAAAATCTCGGACTCAGCTTCTTGAGTCGGCGAATTCGCGAAACGCCTTTGAACGGTTTGATCTTAAGATACACCCAGTCGCCCACAGCGAATTCCACATGCATGTGGCGAGCATTGAAATACTTTGACTGCCGATCTTGAGCTACCTTCATGCGCTCTTGGATGGTCCGCACTAGCTCACTAGCGTCGGCTACCACTTCTTTCCCCAAAAGCTTGGTGTCTCCCGCCTCTGTCCAAGACATCGGTGTTCGACACCGCCTCCCATACAGAGTTTCGTATGGCGCCATCTTGATACTAGCTTGGTAACTATTGTTATACGCAAACTCCACCATGAAGAGGTGATCCTCCCACTTCTTGCCGAAGTCGAGAGTACACATCCTTAGCATATCTTCCAAAGTACGGTTCGTTCTCTCAGTTTGCCCATCGATTTGAGGATGAAAGGCCGTACTGAACTTGAGTTTGGTGCCCAAGCTCTTCTGCACCAACCGCCAATCCTTAGACGTGAAACGTCCATCCCGGTCGCTGACTATACTCTTCGGAATCCCATGGAGTCGTACAATATTGCGGACGTACAACTCCACCAACTTTTCCACACCGTCCTCCTTCCGGTTTGGGATGAAATGTGCCACTTTGGTCAAGCGGTCCACAATCACCCAAATGGCATCATTACCCTGCTGCGATCTAGGCAACCCATGCACAAAATCCATGGAGATGTCATCAAATTTCCATTCGGGGATTGGAAGAGGCTTCAAGAACCCGCCCGGCTTCTGACACCCGGCCTTCACCAAGGCACAAGTTTGGCACCGACTCACACACAAAGCTACGTCCCGCTTCATCCCAGGCCACCAATAGGACTTCTTCAAGTCCAAGTATATCTTTGTACTACCCGGGTGAATGGAGTACTTAGTGAAGTGGGCCTCAAATATCAACTCCTCGCGGAGCTTGCCGAACTGCGGTACACAAATCCTTCCGCCCTTCCTCAGAATCCCATCAACCATCTCCCAGGCGCTACCCTCGCCCTTTAGAGCTTCCTCCACAAAAGGTTGGAACTCCGCATCTACACGGGTCGCTTCCCGAATACGATCGCATAAGTCACTCTGCATCTCAATCCAATTTAGTCGAGCCACGCTAGACTCGCCTCTTGCCACACATTCCAAACCAAGGGACTCCCAGTCCCGCCTTAACCGCTCATCGTGAGCTTCAAGCCAATTTCCTTGCTCCGAGTATTTCCTACTCAAAGCATCTGCCACCACATTGGCTTTCCCTGGCGTGTACTGAATCGCCACCTCGTAGTCCCCAAGGAACTCGACCCACCTACGCTGCCGCATATTTAGGTCCTTCTGATCTAGGAGATACTTCAGACTCTTGTGGTCCGTGAAGATCTCCACCTTTGCACCATAAACGTAGTGCCTCCACAACTTCAAAGCAAAAATTACCGCCGCCAACTCCAAATCATGGATGGGGTAATTTCTCTCATGAGGCTTCAGCTGCCTCGACCCAAAAGCTATCACACTACCATGCTGCACCAACACGCACCCTAAATCGCATCCGGATGCGTCGCTGAAAATCTGGAACCCTTCGGTCCCCTTTAGTAGACTTAGGTTCGGCGCCGTCATTAGCCTTTCCTTCAGGGTTTCAAACGCCTCGTTGCACTCTTGAGTCCATACAAATTTCTGATCCTTGCGAGTTAGTGAAGTGAGGGGTAGAACTATCCGCGAAAAGTTTTCCACAAACCTTCGGTAGTACCCGGCTAGTCCAAGAAAACTTCGGACTTCCGCCACGGTCCTCAAAACTGGCCATTCTCTGATGGCTTCTACTTTCGTTGGATCCACCGCCACCCCATCCCCACTAATCACATGGCCTAGAAATGCCACTTTCTCCAACCAGAACTCGCACTTGGAGAACTTCGCATAAAGCTGGTTCTCTCTCAATACTTACAACACTGTCCGCAAGTGCGACTCGTGCTCCGCTTCCGACTTGGAATACACCAAAATGTCATCGATAAAGATGACTACGAACCAGTCCAAATATTCGCGAAACACTCGGTTCATCAAGTCCATGAACACGGACGGCGCGTTTGTCAGCCCGAACGGCATCACCGAGAACTCAAAATGACCATACCTCGTACCAAACACGGTCTTGGGTATGTCTTCGTCACGAATCCGCAACTGATAATATCCGGACTTCAGGTCCAACTTGGAGTACACCACCGATCCCACCAACTGGTCGAAGAGATCGTCTATCCGGGGAATCGGATACTTATTCTTGACAGTCAATTTGTTCAACTCTCGGTAATCTATGCACAGACGCATACTACCGTCCTTCTTCTTTACAAATAACACCGGCGCACTCCACGGTGAAGAGCTGGGCCTGATATACCCTTGCTCCAAAAGCTCCTGCAACTGAACTTTGAGCTCGGCCAACTCCTTTGGTGCCATCCTAAAGGGTGGTCGTGACACCGGCCTAGCCTCGGGCACTAACTCGATGGAGAAATCAATCTCCCGCCGAGGAGGTGCTCCCGGTAGCTCCTCAGGGAAAACATCTCCAAACTCTGCCACCACGGGCACTTCTCCAAGAGACAGCCTGGAAAGGCTAACCTCCAACAACGCTACTAGAGCTACACCCCCTGGTTAACAACTCGCACTAGATGAAGTGCCGAAACTAGGGAACAGGCCACTCCATGCAGGCCCTCAAACTTGACTTCTGCTTGCCCCACGCTCCTCAGGGTTACCACCTTGGACAAACAGTCGATACTGGCCCGCTGCTCCGCTAGCCAATCCATCACCAGAATCACATCAAACTCGGATAACGGCAAGATCGCCGCTACTAAAATGAAGTCGACTCCCTCAAGACTCCAACAAATCCGCCCTTTAGTCCTGGTTGTCATAGACGACCCATTGGGCATGCGCACTTTCAACTCTGAGTCCGTTGCAAAGGACTCAACTCCAATCCTCCGGGTGAAACTTTCCTCAAGGAAGGAGTGCGACGCTCCCGTATCACAAAGTACTCTAGCGGGGTACCCAGATACCACTACAAAGCCTACACACATGCAACAAACATAAAGGTTTGAAAGACAGGAATCTAAGGTGCAGGTTGAACTCTCGTACCTGTCACCACATCAGGTTGACGGATTGCTTCTTGTTGCCCAAGGTTGTAGGCCCTTGGCTGCACTGGTTGAAACCGAGAAGCACTCGACTCCGCCATTTTCCCCTTCTCTGCTGCACTGGGTCCGGAGCGTACGGTTTGCTCCTGCCTTGGCTCTTGCTCAGCGCCCCCTTGGGTACAAAATCTTGCTATGTGGCCTGGCTTGCCACAACTGTAACACGTCTGCGGTCCCTTAGAGCGTGACCCTCCGGACGTCCAATTACTTTTCTCGCCCGACTTATATGGGGAAGGCTTCTTCTTCCATCGGCTCCCTTCTGTCTTTCCATGGGACTGAGCAGGCTTCTTCGCCTCCACCAATTCGTTGAAACCTGCACGTTTCATCGATATGAGGGGTTGTCTTAGGTTCTCCCTCAGTCCATGATAGAAGAGATTGTCCCTCTCTTCATCGTCTGCCATGGTCGTCCCTGCATAACGACCCAAGCGAGTAAATTCCTGAACATACTCATCCACTAACTTGTCTCGCTGCACCAGATGTAGGAACTGCCTCTGGAGGGCTAACCTCGTTGAGGCGGGAATGTACTTCTTCAGGAAGGCATTCCCAAACTCCTCGATGGACGGTGTGCGTCCTAGAAACTGCCGGCCACTGTGGCTCACCCACCATAACTTGGCATCTCCCTCCAACATAAAGGCTGCGAACTCTGCCTTTTTCTCATCTGGCGCCTCTGCCGCCCTCAGAAGCTCCTGAATTCTAGCCCACCAATCCTCTGCATCGGTGGGCGTGCCGATTCCCTTGAAGGTTGGAGGGTGGAAACTCAGAAAGTACTTCATTTGCCGGTCCCCATGCCCGACAACCACTCTCTCAGCCTGCGGCTCCGCCCGCCTGGCCTCCTTAACCTGCATGGTCGCTGCCGTGACCGGGGTAGCAGGAGTTGCTACCTGAGCAACGGGAGCTGCTACCTGTGCTGTCGCTGCAGCTTGGGCCGCCACCATCGCTTCTGCAAGCATGCGGCAGAAGTCGGCCGGTGTGACCCCCATCCCTAGCGGACCTTGCGCAGTCGCACTACTTACCGAGAGCTCTTCTCTTGGCCTCGAGGTCCCGGACTCGTTGCTTGCACTCTAAACACAAGCAAGAAAACGCAAATCAGTCTCTAATTGCAAGACTCGAACACAAGGACACTCATGGTCCCGCGATACTCCTATGTGGATAACTTCTTATACGCGACTCGACTTATACTTTCGACCGCGAAACTTCTCATTGGAACGCGAACCTGGCTCTGATACCAAAATGTAACACCTCCCCTGTAAAGACCATATAATATGGGTCCGGCCGGGGCCCCACAACATACGGACGCCACAGCTTTAGTATTAAAAGATGATATGAAAACTACCCAATCTCAAAACTCCAGACAAACACAGCGGAAACAGAACAAACCGACAGAAGTTATCCACTAACGATAGAGTATCAAATGGCCTTAAGGCCTTACACAATAATAGTCCAAAAAAATATAAATGTGCCAAGCACTCCTAGGCTACCTCGGCATGTAAGTCGGACATAAACATAACAAGGGTAGCAAACACGAAAGGAAAAACCAAGCACAACAACACTTCATGAGGCTTAGGGCTTTTCGCCCGGCGCGCTAGCTCCTGCATGCGATCCTTGCCCTGTAAGGATTTGAAGTAACGTGGGTCAGCAAAGGCTGACCTCTACTGTGTAACAAACACATCTCCTCCCGGCCATCCCTAACGGACCCCGGGGTACCACTCCACCTGCAAGTTAGCACTTCGTATACCAAAAGAGTATATATAATAAAGCGGTAAAACAGGCTTGGATGTCTCATACAGCATACATGTTCTCTATGTTTTGTACAAAGTGAAAGGGCCTACTATACAGCATGAATGCAGCCCGGGTTTCACCCAAGGCACCCTAGTTCGTATGCATCTAGCACAACATCAAACACTGGGTACTTCCGTTTCCCCATTGGCTTAAAGCCGCAAACACAAGGGAACCACCATGTCCCTAACGGCACACACGCCGTCATACGGAACCTTGCAAGGCCCCACCCGCACAAGGGTCATATGCCCCGGGGCTTGCCCGCACATTCTGACTTCGCACGTCAAGGTTCTGTCTCACACCGACCGATTCTAAGAAGTCTTGCTGGACCCCACCCGCTCATGGCCACATTGCCCGGGCTTGCCCTCCGCTCGACATTCTCGTCAGTCCACACAAGGGGCTAGTCTCGCCGGGACACTTCCCCCACATAACTTGCGCGTCACGGGATAGCCAGCCGACCACGGAGACATAGCCGCGCCTTTGCACAACACAAACAAAGGTTCCCCCCCAATCACCATTCGCACCGTGTCTTTCCCGTGCTCCAAGGAAATCATCTACCGCACAACACGGAGCTAACCTTGTCTGGTTCCGACCACGAGTACTCACTCAAATATAAGAGGGAAAACGCATACACAACGGCGTAACGCCGCAACGGATTTCTACCGAAACCTCACATCTCGCTATGCAACATCACTGGGTCGGACTAACGGTCACGACCACGGCTTCACCCACAATGCCTAATCCGCTAACAGAGCGGATCTCTAATGCAAAGCATGCCGGGATGAACATACTCAACCCGGAGGTTCCTCTTGAACCTAGGCTACACGAATCCCTCTCATTTGAGAGATTCGGTGCTCAAAATACGAAAGGAAAGGGGATGCTATTCATGCATCCTAAATCCTAAAAACCGAGAGGAGAAGTATCGTTACCTTCCGTCCCCTCTTCCTAGCCATGGAGAAGATTTGCTCGGTTGAAAACCACTGCAACGCTCCCACCTTCGCGGATCTGAACTCCGCACGCGAAACGGACCTCCGAAGCTTCGCTAGCGGCCGGATCTTGGCCTCCTTCCTCCTCCTTGCTCTCCCTTCTCTCTAGAATCAAGAGAGATAAAGCCAAATGGAAAATGAGGGTTTGAAACCCTATTCCCGGCCTTAAACCACCCAGGGAGGCTCCCCACCGTTGGATCTTCCAAAGAAAAGAACGAACGGCCACGATCGGAACCAAAATACAAAATCTGGGGCCGAACACGGGTTGCAACACGGCCGTGTGCCTGTCCGTGTCACCCATTCGCCGTCTCGATCGAGTCGAAAAACCAGCACACGACCTTTGACACGGCCTCCGACACGCCCGTATCACCTGCGACACGCCCGTGTCAGGACCCGTGTCACGCCCCCCGTGTGCAATCGACCAACATTTCGCAGTCAGAGAGGTACACGGCCTTGTGACACGGCATCAGACACGCCCGTGTCAAATTTGACACGCCCGTGTTTGTGCCCGTGTCACGACCCGTGTACCACACTTGCAGAATCCCTGGAGTGACACGGCCTGGGACACGCCCGTGTCCTAGGCTGTGTTCTACAACTCGACTAGCGACGCCCGCCAAAGCGTCGACCACACGACCCGAGGCCGAACACGCCTGTGTCACGCCCGTGTCACGCCCGTGACACGCCCGTGTCATGCCCGTGACACGCCCGTGACACGCCCGTGACACCTGCTCCAAAAACCAAACTAGGCTTAAAACATTACCCGTCCCTCTTTTAAGTTTCGGGGTGTTACAGTCATGCCCTTGTAGGCCTCGGCATCCTCACGGCCATATAGGCCGAAGCCAAGCGCAAAGGCATGACCTGAGGGGGGTTGACGACTTGACCAGGAGGGATGGAGGGAGGAGATGGAGATCCTGTGGGTCTCCTCATCCCATCGGACCATCAGCTCGCCGGCCGGGTCCTTCTTCTTCACCCCAAGGCCGAAGAGAGGATGTCTCTTCGGCAAGCCCGGCTCGTAGGCCGTAAGGTTCTCGACAGGAGTAAGGAGGGGCTCGCCGCCCCCTGGGTTTTCTCTGCCGACTTCATGTGCGAGCTCTTTGGCGATTTCTCCGGCGTGGTCTCGGGGGAGCTCATGCACTTTAAAATTTGTTGTTGTTTTAGTCCCCCCGCAAGACCAATGTAGCCTTCTTCTTTCGCGGCGGGGAGCGACGAGATGAGTTGAACTTCGTCGGGTCGGGTCGCCTCTTACTGTAGGAGGGTTGGACGACCCTGGGCTTCGGCAGGCCGCCACAGCTGCTCGCTCTCGCGCGAGAAAATCGGGGTGAAGTCCCGAGTCCGCAAAAGGCGGGTGCTCGAGAAGTAGTCGCTCCCCTGTAAGAAATAACTTGTTAGAAATATGGCCACTTGTTTGGGCGAGCCCAATTGAGGAAGGAAAAGGAAAGGGTCGTACCTTCGACAGGCAGAACCGGGAGGAGCGAGTCTAGGCCCCTTCGAAGGAAGGCGACCACAAAATCCTTCCCCAGGAAGAACTTGTGTAGCTCGACATCATCGTCGGATAGCGTTGGGTGTCAGTATACCTCCTCGCTCTTCTGCTGGGGGCGAGAAGGGTATATTGCTGAGATTGCCCTTGATGAAGACGACCTTGGAGACCCAGTTGTGATTCTTGTTCGCGGTCTCACAAACCCTGATGTGCGAGCCCATCAGAAAGGCGACCCCGTCGTTGGTCACGCGGTAGGTGAAGAGTTTTCGGAAGACGGGCAGGTTAAATTCAATCCGCTCTCAGCGGAGGAAGCAGGCAAATGCGACCATCATGGCGATCGTATTCGAGTTCAGTTGCGCTGGCACTATGCCAAAGTACTTGAGGATCTGGCGGATTTCTGGCCATAGGGGTAAGCACAACCCCACCTCAAAGCGCAAGATGGGGAAGACGGGCTCCTCCTCGTAGAATGAAATAACGGCCTCGCCCTCTGCGGGCCGGCGTGCCTCATAACCAGGGGGCACGTAATAGGATTTGAAGTTGGCGAGCTCGTGCTTGGTGGTATTTCCCCACAAAGAAAAGGTACTCGACAAATTGCCGAGCACACTTGGACCTCCCGTCAGCGTCATGCCTTATCTTGCCCATATCCGCAAAGGGTTGGGGTGCGAGAGCGGGTTGAGAGAAGAACAGTAAAGGGGGTTATGAATGCAATAAGAGCGATGGCCCAGGGGGTTGGTGAGGGGGCCTATTGATAGAAAACTGAATTTATGGCCGAGCTGACTGGTTCGTCTACCTCTCTAGCCCCTACTCGACAGCCCCAACTCGCTGACCGATGACCTGGCCTATCCTAGTGCGAGCTGAACTTAGATGGCACACCATATTATTTCAAATAGCATATTGAGTTCTAAAAATTATTCAAGTTTTTACAGACAGGGACTTTCGCAACCCTGAAAAGAAGGATGTTCATGACAAGCAGAAGAAAGTTCAGTCAACTCGCACGAGCTGGGGTGCTAGGGGGCGAGGTCCGGTAGTCACAGCTGGGGAGCCATTTCCATCGGCCCCGGCCTCGCGCCCCCACCCCGGGAGGTCGGCGCAGGTTGAGGAACTCACGGACCAGGTCCAGGTCCCAACTAAAGGTCTGTAGGTTTTCACTCAGTCTCTCCATAACTGGGGTGGGGACATCATCTTGCTCGTCGAGCTGTGTTCCATCCTACCCGTGAGCAGCACATAGTCCTGCTCCAGCGCCTGCAGTCTCTGCTTGCTATATGTGTTGTCCACTCGAAGTTGCACGGGGTGGCGTCCTGCTTCTTCAGCACCTCTACTACTCCCCGCCTCAGCTCAGCAGGATCCAGCGAGTCATCCAAGAAGCTTTCCGTCATCCCGGGGTCTGGGGGTGGCGAGCGGCAAGCCTGTTCTGAAGATTCCTCAACTTCAGACGGAGTAGGTGTTGGGTTTCTCTTTGAGGATGGCACAACGCTTGTGCACGCAGCGGAAGGAATAAAACATCAAGACAACCCAAAAGAGATGGGATCGGGCCATGAAAATTGAATCAAGAAGTTAACAAACAACTAGGCAAAAATTACCTTAGCGGCGTTGAGTCACAACTCAACGGAGATGCTCCAAGCTTCGTGTCCTCGTCGGTGGCGAGTTCTACGTGGAATAACGTCCACGTCTCTGCAGAAATCCACACGAGCGGGAGAACCCCGAGCTTCGTCGCACGAAGGGTCGGGAAGAAGATCAACCGCACCTTTGCACTTCCCACGGACTGCTAGGTCCGCGGGAAGGAAAGCAAGACCGGCGACGGTCGCCGGAGATGAGGTCGACGATGGAGCGAACAGGCGTCGGCGGAACGTTTCCGTCCGGCGGGGTCGGGATTCGGCGGATCGGGAGATCGGCGGAACTCTTCCGTCGGCTACGATCCGGCTACAGGAAAATCCCGATGATTGTTATATTCCCAAAACCCTAAGTCCCCTATTTATACCAAAGGCATAAACAGTTTAAAGAACACCGCTATCCGCAAACCACCCAAGTTAGGGTTTCAGAGTCATTCAGCGAGAATCAGCACAGGTCCGGCGAGAATCAGATCCAGATTCGGCGAGAATTAGCAGACAGATTCGGCGAGAATCATCTGCTGATTCGTCGAGAATCAGGGATAGATTCGTCGAGTATCACCAATCGCGGGGAATCAAACACTTTTGATTCTCGACGAATTTGGTTAGAGTCGTCGAGTATCACTCGACGATTCTCGACGAATCATTCGCGATGAATGATTCTCGACAAACTCGTCGAGAGTCGTCGAGTCATACTCGACGATTCTCGACGAATCATTCTCGACGAACTCGTCGAGAGTCGTCGAGTCATACTCGACGATTCTCGACGAATTTTCCTTAGTCGTCGAGTCAAACTCGACGACTCTCGACGAAATTCCTTTGGCAACGTTTGCCCGACTCCACCCTGTGAGGTGATTGGTAACCCTTACCAACACAGTCAATCTACCAATTTCTCCACATGCTCTTATGTGCGACCCTGCATGCTCATATCGCGTTGGCAGTGAGATTACATGTTTGACCACTTCTAGATCACCATGGTAACTCCAACAGTCTCCCACTTGATCTTGAAAGTATCAAACAAAAAACCTCACAAACAATGAGCGGCATCTAAAAATGCATCATTGCTCCCCAAGCAATAAGAGTTCATAACTCATAAGCCTTTATGAACAATGTCCCAGTGTTGTCTTTGTCCCTTACATCCAGAAAGAACTAGAGGCATGGACCGTGTCACCCTCATAATAGCTCAATCCAAGTTTCTTGATCTAGAACAAACTTCAAGAGAATGGTGAGTCCAATATCACATATTGACTCAACCAAGCATGGCCATGCATTTCTCAGTCCAGTTCCATCAAGGGGCCCATGGATGCAACTCCTGTCATATAGGAGGACAAATCCCATATCTGTTCACACACAAACACCCAAATGATTCGTAATATGCCCAATAACCACCCTTATCATCAACCTTTCTCAAGGAAGACTTTAGATGGCATCAAAACACGCTCTTCCTCACTTGATGAATGCTGTGACTTCAGGTCAAAGGACCACAACACCATTGTCAATTGAGACCTACTCATGACACGATTAGATAACAATCCACAAAGTAGTCTCAGGTTGGGTCTGTCCAGTACAACTTGTTCATTAACAAGTACCCACGTGATGACTTGATATCACAATATCATGACCTGTGAGAACTGGTCATCAGTCAACGCACGTGCTAGTCTTAATGTATCATCATCACCCTTAGTTTCTATGATGATACAACGACCAGGGACCTTTTAAGAATGAAGCTTCAAATAAATCATAGGCTCTCACATTCAAGTCTCGTACTTGATATCCTATGGAAGCAAACATTCTAAGGGTATTTATTATGTTAACATTTAACTATCGCATAGAGAAACCATAATAAAAGAACTTGCCATTAATTGTAAAAGAAAAGCATTGGTACACAATTCATCATATGAATAAACAATAAACAGCCAACAGAATATATGTTTACATGCAACCCACAAGGCTCTCACTAGAGATGATCATTTAGGTATCGTATACCCATTGATCTAGTATGACCATCATGCTTTCTCTGCGCGAGAGGCTTTGTCAGTGGATCTGTAATATTCTCCTCAGTCGGCACTCTGCAAATGTTCACATCTCCTCGTTCGACAATCTCACGAATAAGATGGAACCGCCGAAGTATGTGCTTGGAGCGCTGATGGGATCTAGGTTCCTTAGATTATGCAATTGCACCATTGTTATCACAGTAGAGAACTACGGGACCAACAATGCTAGGAACTACATCAAGCTCGCCGATGAATTTCCTAATTCATACAGCCTCCTTCGCTGCGTTAGCTGCAGCGATATACTCGGCCTCTGTTGTAGAATCAACAACTGTCTCTTGCTTTGAACTCTTCCAGCTCACAGCTCCTCCATTAAGGCAAAACACAAAACCTGACTGAGACTTTGAGTCGTCCCTATCAGTTTGGAAGCTAGCATCCGTGTAACCACTTACAACGAGCTCTTCCTCTCCACCATACACCAAGAACACATTCTTTGTCCTTCTCAAGTACTTTAGGATATTTTTGACTGCAATCCAGTGACACTCACCGGGGTCTGACTGATACCTGCTAGTCATGCTCAAAGCAAAGGAGACATCGGGTCGAGTACACAACTGTTGGGTATTGTATCCACAATGTATCTGATTTGAAGAAGCCCCTGAACAAGCTAAGGTAAATAGACAATGCATTTGATGAAATCTTTTAAGTTGTGCTTGTAGTTATTCCACGCTAAGTACACACCAATGTCAGGGTGCAGTGGGTCAATATACATGGGTCTGCGCGACGTAATCCCTCGTTGAGCAGATCAGTGTGTTGGCCTACGTGTACTCTCTCTATTGGAGTGTACTTAATTTCAAGTACAGGGCTATGATAGAGCAAGAGCAGACAAAAGCAAGGATGGGCCAAATACCAGCTCTCGGAAAGAAAGAGGAAAAATTGTCTAAGTAAGAATCGACGAGAATCACTAAGTGATTCTCGCCGTTTCAGCGAGAATCACTAATGATTCTCGGCGAGTCGTCGAGAATCACTGGTTGATTCTCGCCGGTTGGAGCCGGCTGTCTCGACGCGCCAGAAATTTCTCTAAGGCAGAATCGTCGAGAATCAAGTGTGATTCCCGCCTATTCTCCCCCGCTTCTATATCAGTGCAGCCAGAATTCTGCTAAGTAGTATTCGGCGAGAATCGTAGGTAATTCTCGCCGATTCGTCGAGAATCACCTACGATTCTCGCCGATTTTGACTTGGGTAATTTTCCGATTCTATCTGGACCGGTCCATGTTACCTGCGGTATTTTGAACCGGTCTTAGGTCTTGTTGCTGGTGGGACCCACAACGGTCATGTGCTTGACCTAAGGTATATATACTTCCGTATGTATGAGCGGAAAGATACACGAAATACGCGAATTCAAAAGAACAGCCGCCGAAGTGACCTAAATCGCGATCTTACTCTGCCGACCGTCTCCGCCGTTCGTGCAATTGTCGCCGCTGTTGATCTCAAGTTCTTCCAGATCTCCGGCGATAGAAGCTTAGGCTAGCATAGCGTCTCACGCGTCTAACCATAGATCCCTTGTCTCTTGATTCGTTGATCGGGAAAAACCTTCCCCTTCCGAATCGATCGAGACGACCGATCCTAGTGTGACCGTTGGAAGACCTTGCTTCCTTTGCTATGAAGTTTGAATCCCCTAGCACTGCAGCAGCTCTCCGTAGCCGCCGCTTATTCCGAGAACCTTGCCGCCGCTCCAAGCCGCCGCCGGTTACGGGAAGATTCACTCCAAGAGAGATCTAGGGTTGTGGACTCTTCGTTGACTTCAAGAACACGTCGTCGAACGAAGAGGGACACCTTAGTCTCCATAAGTTGTTTGTATTTCTTATACAATCTATTTTCAATTTCTTTGTAAAGGACCGATTGGTCTCTAGTTGTAAGGGTTGGGTGCAACCCGTGTTGTGGGAGTGGTGACTCCTACGTGTGGAAGAGTTCCTTCCGTTAGTGCAAGGATTGGATTTCAATCCTGTTGGTGAAGTGACCGAGTCGTCCCTGGTTGGGAGATAGGTCGAAGGGGGAAAGTGGAGGTACCCAAATCGAGGAACCACTATAAATTGCTTGGGTATTTTCTGTGTTGTGTTGTTTGATTTACTTGTGTAGGTAAAACTTTAATTCCGTAAAAACGCTACAAGACACCTATTCCCCCCCCCATAGGTGAAGCTAGTTGGCACTAGGTAGACTTTCAAGTGGTATCAGAGCGAGGTTACTCATCAAAAAGGTTCACACCTTGAGTAGAATCCTGCCACCAGTGTCAAGAAGAAGACCGATATCTTCTATGGACGGACTCAAGTACTCCGGCAAAGTCCCAGTGTGCACCAGACTGAACTTTCCTATCTGGAAGGAAAGAATCAGATTCTACATGGAAGCAGTCGACCCCTGACTCTTCATGATCGTGGAGGAGGGACCTTACATTCCCACTAAGGCCTCCACCATTGATCCTACCAAGAAAGTGCCCAAGAAACTTTCAGAAATGGACAAGGACGAAATGGTGCTGTTCGGACTCGACAAGAAAGCTCAGAACATCCTGGTAAGCGCAGTTGACGACTCTATGATGCAGAACTTCTGCAACTGCAGGACAGCCAAGGATCTTTGGAGCTGCCTGATTGTATTAATGGAGGGCACATATGAAGTGAGGGACGATCGGAGATCCCTCCTCAACCAGAAATATGAGGCCTTCAGGCAAGGGCCCAAGGAGGAGATCAGAGTTACCTTCGAAAACTTCCTCAAGATCGTCAATGCACTCAAGGGATATGGAATAGTGTTCACTGACGGTGAGCTCAATGATAAGTTCCTTAGGTCCCTTACTAAGGAATGGGACACGAAGATCTGCGTCATCCGAGAGTTTGGCAGACTTGCGGAAACCGACCCTCAGATTCTGTTCGGGAAGCTCATGTCCTATGAGCTTCAATTGAACACAAGGAAGGCTGAAGAGGAAGCAGAGAAAGCTGCAGCCAAAGAAAAGACCGTGGTCCTAAAAGCCATTCATTCTAGAAAGGGTAAGGGTGCTGCTTATTCCCGTGCGTGGAAGAAGGATGAAGAGGAAGACTCTGTGCCAAGCTCCTCCGGCTCAGAATTGTCTGAGAAAGACTTCTCTCTTATCACACGGGAATTCAAGAAGTTCCTCAAGCTGAGGAATCAGAGAAAGAGAGACGGCTCCTCCTCAAGGGATCAGAAGAAGAACTATTCTTCTGACAGGTATGTTTCCAAACCGAACAAACACCGCTCATCTGACATTATTTGCTTTGGTTGCAACAAGCCAGGACACGTCGTGGCCGACTGCCATCAAGGCAAGAGGGAGAAGGGAAAGGGAGAGGAGCACAGGTCCTCAAAAGACAAGAAGAAGGAGAGGAGTTACATCGCGAAGAAGCCAAAGACGCTGAGTGAATCTGACACGTCAGACACCAGCGATGACGAGGAAGCCTACTTTGGGCTAATGGGTCGCTGTGACTCGGAAGGAGATTGCCCCCCATTTACTTGGAAGGTAAAAGCTCACACCCCTCTCTCCGACTCTGACTCTGATCCTGAGTCTCAGGATGATGACCCTAAGGATAGCCCTTCGGCCCGTGAAGCTGAGCTCCTCGATAAGTATGAGCTTCTGCTCAATACTTTCGAGGAATGTCGAAAGAGACTGAAGGCTGAGAAAAAGGAAGTTAAATTCCTTAAAGGTGAGAGTGTATCCCTGAGGGAAGAGATCACCAGTTTGATCTCCCTTCGACAGGAGCACTTGGAACTGACTTCAAAGCATTCAGAGTCCCTTAAGCTCCTCGATCTTAAGCAAGAGGAAATCGACAAGTTGGAAGAACAACTTGCGGCAGAAAAGAAGATCGTTAAGAGCTTCTCTATGCCTAAGACAGTTCTTCCACTAGTTGATACCTTCACTGCTCAGACCAAAGGAGCTGGTTTGGGGCACGTAGGGGCACCTCGTTCCTCTTCCAGGAGAAACAGGAACCAGAGGAAGAATAAGGCTGCTAAGAAGGCCTCTGCTGCTGAAAAGGGAAAGACCCCACTCAGCCCTGTTGTGTTCAGAAAGCCCAGCTTTCCCTGTAACCAACATGATTTTGAGTCAACATATGGCCATCACTTCAGGCCCTCGGTTGCAAAGCCAAAGAGCCGGTATGATGGTTGGACCTTTCCCCGCAACTTCAGTGAGAGTGTCTTCAAGGCACCTTTTGAGGAAATCCGCGTGGAAAATTATGGTCACTTCTCTAGCGGCCATAATCGGAAGCAGGCACCTAAGGCCAAGCCTGTCACACTGAATAGCCAAGAGGTGAAGAAATCATGTGACTGTGGTCATCTTGATGCCTCCACCTCCAGGTCCTCGGCCCCAGTTGAACCCTACATTCCAAGGGTGAAGCAGGGGCCTAAGAGGAGGTATAACAGGTTTGACTGCTGGTGCTGTGGCAAAGTTGGTCACTTTGCCATGGATTGCTGGTTTAATCCAATGAATAACGAGACTCCTCATGTTGGCAATGCGAGGCCGACCACTCGTAGGGTTAACCAATCGAGGGGGAGTATGCTAACGAGGAATCTAGGACCCAAGTTCGATTGGGTTCCTAAGGCAAATTAATTCTGTTTTGCAGGAATGTCCAAAGGCCAACAAAACTCACATTTGGTATTTGGACAGTGGATGCTCCCGTCATATGACTGGGACCAGAAGCCTGCTGCGGGAGTACTCTCCAGTCGAGAATGGACCCAAAGTTATATTTGGGGGATCTGATCGGGGAGTCACCAGAGGTTACGGTACGATTTCCAACGGTATACACTCTATCTCTAATGTAGCTTATGTTGAAGGGTTAAATCATAACCTGATCAGTGTAAGCCAGTTATGTGATAAAGGGTATGACGTTAAGTTCTGCAAGGATAAATGCCTGATAATATCATGTGCCTCATCGGAGACAGTATTAACTGGCATTAGGAGCAGAAATATTTTCTGCTTAGATTTTCTCAGTCTAGATTCTTCTACCCCAGTATGCCTCATTGCAAAAGGCAGTGCATCTCTTTGTGAACAATGACACAAGAGATTGACACATATTAATTATAAGACAATTAATATGCTGTTTTTCCAAAGACTTGGTAAGGGATGCGCCCATTATTAAGTGCATTAAAGATAGTCCCTGTCCTGCATGCCAGATGGGCAAGCAGACTCGGGCTACCTTTAAGGGCATCCCAGACAAAGACTCCTCCAGATGTCTTTATCTTCTGCACATGGACTTGTTTGGTCCAATGCAAGTTCATAGCTTAGGAGGGAAGTCTTATACGCTAGTGATTGTAGATGATAACTCTCGGTTTACTTGGGTGTTCTTTTTGAAACGCAAGTCTGATACGTTTGACATCTTCACCAGCTTTGTCAAGCAGATTCAGAACGAACTTAACTGCTCAGTGGTTAAAATCAGAAGTGACCATGGAACAGAGTTCGAGTCTGGTGCTATGACAGAGTTTTGTGAAGAACTTGGTATCTTTCATGAGCTTTCCTCCCCGCACACTCCTCAACAAAACGAAGTTGCGGAGAGGAGAAATAGAACACTCATTGAAGCCTGCACGACAATGTTGAATGACGCTTCACTCCCAGAATACTTCTGGGTCGAGGCTGTCAATACGACTTGTCATGTTCAAAATCGGGCGTTGATCAACAAAAGTCATCGTAAGACGCCCTACAAGCTACTGAAAGGCAGGAAACCAACCATGTCCTATTTGAGGATCTTTGGTTGCAGATGTTATGTACTGAATAATGGAAAGTACCCGCATACTAAGTTTGGTGAAAAATGCTTCGAAGGCATATTCATGGGCTATAGTAGCCATAGCCGGGCTTATAGAGTTTTCAACAAGAAAACCCTAGTGGTAAAGGAATCAATAAATGTTGTATTTGATGAAGGAAGTTTGCTTAATTACAAGTCTTCTAGTGGTCTTCTTGAAGATGCAGGTGCCAGACTCGAAAAGCTACACCTGGATGAGCCCGAGAAAGATGCAACTCCAAAATACGTCAAGGTCTCCACCTCAACGCCAATCGGAGAGGATGACAATCAGGATGGAGCAGTCCTCCCTGAAGAGGAAGGAGCCCCAAAAATCGCTAGAGCTCCTGATGCAAGACTTCTAGAGCTCTGACACGTGAGGGATCATCCTAGAGATCAGATCATCGGATATCCTCGCGATGGTATCAGAACTTGAAGAGGTACTATTAATGAGATTTTGCATCTTAGTTTCTTATCACAGGTTGAGCCAAAGAAGTTCGACGAGGCGAACAAAGATGCAGCATGGATATTGGCCATGCAAGATGAACTACATCAATTTGAAAGATGCAACGTCTGGACGCTGGTTCCCAGACTAAAGGGGCAGAACGTGATCAGCACCAAGTGAATCTTCAGAAACAAACTGGATGAACATGGTGTCATCATAAAGAATAAGGCCAGGCTGGTGGCTCAAGGATACCGACAGGAGGAGGGGATTGACTTCGACCAGACATTTGCGCCAGTTGCACGGCTCGAGGCAATCTGTCTGTTCCTAGCCTATGCCTCTCATAAAGGATTCACTGTCTATCAGATGGACGTGAAACCGGCATTCTTGAATGGAGACTTGAAAGAGGAAGTATACGTCGCTCAACCTCCAGGTTTTGTCAATCCTACTTATCCTAATCATGTCTACTTTCTCAATAAAGCTCTATATGGGTTAAAACAAGCTCCTCGAGCTTGGTATGAGACCTTGTCTAGTTTTCTTCTTGAGAACAAGTTCTCTAGAGGAAAAATAGACAAGACATTGTTTCTCAGGGAAGTCAAAGGCAAGATCTTGCTGGTGCAAATCTATGTCGATGACATTATATTCGGGTCAACGGACAACAATCTTTGCAAAAAGTTTTCTAAACTTATGCAAGGAAAGTTTGAAATGAGCAGTATGGGAGAGCTAAAGTATTTCTTGGGACTTCAAGTGAAACAGTCTGAGGAAGGAATTTTCATTTCTCAGACAAAGTTCACCAATGAACTCCTCAAGAAATTCGGAATGGAGAATGCAACCTCTATAAGGACTCCAATGGGATCCACCATGTCTCTAGATAAGGATGAGAAAGGGAAACCTTTTGATGAAACCAAATACAGAAGCATCATTGGGTCCCTGCTCTATCTTACTGCAAGTAGACCTGATATCATGTTCTCCACATGTGTTTGTGCCAGATATCAGGTGAACACTAAGGAATCTCATTATGTCGCTACAAAGCTAATTCTTAGATACCTTAAAGGTACCCCTAATCTTGGCTTGTGGTACCCGAGAAACAATGATGTCGAGCTAATAGGTTTTTCAGATGCTGATTTTGCAGGGAGTAGGGATGACAGGAAAAGCACTTCCGGGACGTGTCAATTCCTCGGAAGAAGGCTCATATCATGGAATAGCAAGAAGCAGAATTGTGTAGCAACCTCCACAACAGAGTCTGAGTACATCTCGGCTGGCAGCTGTTGCGCACAACTCCTATGGATCAGAAATCAGTTAGCAGACAATGACCTTCAGTTCAAGGAAGTACCAATGTACTGCGACTCCTCCAGTGCAATTGCAATTGCCAACAATCCGGTATCGCACAGCAGAACGAAGCATATTGAAGTGCGCTACCACTTCATTCGGGAGCACGTGAAGAACAAGGACATCTCTCTCTGTTATGTCCCCACGGACAAGCAGATTGCAGATATCTTCACAAAGCCTTTGGACGAGGCCAAGTTCAGTCTTTTCAAAACTGAATTGGGGATGCTAAACTATGAGGAATGAAGATCTCAGAAGCTCCAGGCTCGTGCATCTAGAGGGAGCCTCTGCCAGTAACTCAAGTGTGAGCACAAGTGCAAGAACTGAGGGGGAGCATGGGGTCAAATGCAACAGACCCAGATTTGTAGAAGCCGAAAAGGGGGAGATTACCCTCTCGGCTAAGGCTAAGGTGGCTCCAAGTTTGCTCTCAAGAAATTGATAATGAATATCTCTCTCAACTCAATTTTAAGTTTATGATTTTCATTCCCATACGCTCTATTCACCTTAGCTTGTAGGGTTTAGGCTTCTTCAAATAGGGGGAGATTGTTGGGTATTGTATCCACAATGTACCTGATTTGAAGAAGCCCCTGAACAATTTAAGGTAAATAGACAATGTATTTGATGAAATTTTTTAAGTTGTGCTTGTAGTTATTCCACGCTAAGTACACACCAATGTCAGGGTGCAGTGGGTCAATATACACGGGTCTGCGCGACGTAATCTCTCGTTGAGCAGATCAGTGTGTTGGCCTACGTGTACTCTCTCTATTGGAGTGTACTTAATTTCAAGTACAGGGCTATGATAGAGCAAGAGCAGACAAGGAGCAAGGATGAGCCAAAGACCAGCTCTCGGAAAGAAAGAGGAAAAATTGTCTAAGTAAGAATCAACGAGAATCACTAAGTGATTCTCGCCGTTTCGACGAGAATCACTAATGATTCTCGCCGAGTCGTCGAGAATCACTGGTTGATTCTCGCCAGTTGGAGCCGGCTGTCTCGACGCGCCAAAAATTTCTCTAAGGCAGAATCGTCGAGAATCAAGTGTGATTCCCGCCGATTCTCCCCCGCTTCTATATCAGTGCAGCCAGAATTCTGCTAAGTAGTATTCGGCGAGAATCGTAGATAATTCTCGCCGATTCGTCGAGAATCACCTACGATTCTCGCCGATTTTGACTTGGGTAATTTTCCGATTCTATCTGGACCGGTCCATGTTACCTGCGGTATTTCGAACCGGTCTTAGGTCTTGTTGCTAGTGGGACCCACAACGGTCATGTGCTTGACCTAAGGTATATATACCTCTGTATGTATGAGTGGAAAGATACATGAAATACGCGAATTCAAAAGAACAGCCACTGAAGTGACCTAAATCGCGATCTTGCTCCGCCGACCGTCTCCGCCGTTCGTGCAGTTGTCGCCGCTGTTGATCTCAAGTTCTTCCAGATCTCCGGCGACAGAAGCTTAGGCTAGCATAGCGTCTCACGCGTCTAACCAGAGATCCCTTGTCTCTTGATTCGTTGATCGGGAAAAACCTTCCCCTTCCGAATCGATCGAGACGACCGATCCTAGTGTGACCGTTGGAAGACCTTGCTTCCTTTGCTACGAAGTTTGAATCCCCTAGCACTGCAGCAACTCTCCGTAGCCGCCGCTTATTCCGAGAACCTTGCCGCCGCTCCAAGCCACCGCCGGTTACGGGAAGATTCACTCCAAGAGAGATCTAGGGTTGTGGACTCTTCGTTGACTTCAAGAACACGTCGTCGAACGAAGAAGGACACCTTAGTCTCCATAAGTTGTTTGTATTTCTTATACAATCTATTTTCAATTTCTTTGTAAAGGATCGATTGGTCTCTAGTTGTAAGGGTTGGGTGCAACCCGTGTTGTGGGAGTGGTGACTCCTACGTGTGGAAGGGTTCCTTCCGTTAGTGCAAGGATTGGATTTCAATCCTGTTGGTGAAGTGACCGAGTCGTCCCTGGTTGGGAGATAGGTCGAAGGGGGAAAGTGGACGTATCCAAATCGGGGAACCACTATAAATTGCTTGGGTATTTTCTGTGTTGTGTTGTTTGATTTACTTGTGCAGGTAAAACTTTAATTCCGCAAAAACGCTACAAGACACCTATTCCCCCCCCCATAGGTGAAGCTAGTTGGCACTAGGTGGTCTTTCAACAACATTGCATACATGATTGATCCAATTGCCGAAGCATATGGAATCAACTTCATGCGGTTCTTATCTTCACAAGATTTTGGACACTGGTCCTTAGAGAGATTCACACCATGAGATATGGGTAAAAATCCTTTCTTGGACTCAAGCATGTTGAACCGCTTCAACACCTTCTCAATGTATATACTCTGGGTCAAACCCAGCAACTTCTTCGATCTATCTCTATAGATCTTAATACCGAGTATGTAAGTCGCTTCACCCAAGTCCTTCATAGAAAAGCAGTTCCCTAGGTTGTTCTTAACAACTTTCAGGGTAGGAATGTCATTCCCAATCAATAGTATGTCATCTACATACAATATCAGGAAGACTACAATGCTCCAACTGATTCGCTTGTAAACACAAGGCTCATCTTCATTCTTGATGAAACCAAACTCTTTGATTTTCTCATCAAAACGAAGATTCCAACTTCGAGAGGCCTGCTTCAGTCCATAAATGGACCTGTTCAGCTTGCATATTTTAGTGGCTTCATTTGGGGATACAAAACCCTCGGGTTGTGTCATGTACACTTCCTCAAGGAGGTTTCCATTAAGGAAAACCGTTTTGACATCCATCTGCCAGATCTCGTAGTCATAATACGCAGCAATAGCAAGTAATATCCTTATGGACTTTACCATGACAATAGGGGAAAAGGTCTCATCATAGTCAATACCATGAATTTGCTTGAAACCCTTAGCCACCAGTCTCCCTTTGAATGTCTGTACATTCCCATCCATGTCGGTCTTCTTCTTGAAGACCCACTTGCACCCTATGGGTCGTGCCCCTTCAGGTGGTTCCACCAAGTTCCAAACTTGGTTTGCATACATGGAGTCCATTTCGGATTTCATAGCCTCAAGCCATTTGTCGAAGTCCGGTCCCTTCATAGCCTCTTGGTAGGTTGCTGGTTCATCATCATGATCCATAAGCAACACATTACCTATTTGAGACATGAGAAATCCATATCTCTCAGGCTCAAATCTTGGTCTACCAGATCTACGTAGGACTTTTGTTTCTTGAGCAGGTTCTCTAGCTACAACATCTTGTAGTCCTGTATCAGAATCCAATTCCGGTTCATTCACTACTTGTGGTTCTTGAACTTCTTTAAGTTCTACCTTTTCAGTCTTTCTTGATAAGAACTCTTTCTCCAAGAAGACGCCAGTCCTTGCGACAAACACTTTGTCCTCAGACGGTAGGTAAAAGTAATACCCTTTTGTTTCCTTAGAATATCCCACCAGATAACATTTATCCGATTTGGGTTCCAGCTTGTCAGGCATTTGACGTCGCACGTATGCCTCACAGTCCCAAATTTTAATGAATGACATACTATGACGCTTCCCAGTCCATATCTCATATGGTGTCTTCAGAACCGTTTTCGTTGGAGCGCGATTCAGTGTCATTGCAGCAGTCTCTAAAGCAAAACCCCAAAAGGAAACAGGTAAGTCTGCATGACTCATCATCGAACGTACCATGTCTAACATAGTACAATTTCTCCTCTCAGACACACCATTATGTTGTGGTGTTCTAGGTGGAGTGAGCTGTGATACAATACCACACTCTTTCAGATGATCACGGAACTCATGACTCAGGTATTCGCCACCTCGATCAGATCAGAGTGCTTTAACCCTTTTATCCAACTGGTTTTATACATCATTCTTGAACTCTTTGAACTTTTCAAAGGTCTCGGATTTGCACTTCATAAGATACACATATCCATATCTACTGAAATCATCAGTAAATGTAACGAAGTATAAATACCCACCTCTAGCCATAGAGCTCATGGGTCCGCATACATCACTATGTACAACACCCAAGAGATCCTCAGCCCTCTCAGTATAACCAGTGAAAGGGGCTTTAGTCATTTTGCCTAATAAACAAGATTCGCATCGCTCAAATGATTCATAATCAAATGAGTCCAAAATTCCATCTTTATGGAGCTTGGATATGCGCTTCTCGTTTATATGGCCCAAACGACAATGCCAGAGATATGTAGGGTTTGAGTCATTCGTTCTTAGTCTTTTATTATTTTCTACATTATAGATCTTGATGGTCCAAGTTCAAAACATAAAGACCATTCAACAATTGGGCTACAACATAACAAACATCATTCTTAAATATAGAACAACAGTTGTTCTTAATTATAAAAGAAAATCCAATCATGTCCAAGCATGAAATGGATATAATGTTTCTAGTTATGGCCGGAACAAAATAACAGTTATCTAGTTCTATTACAAGCCCACTGTGCAATGAAAGACGGTAAACCCCTACGGCTACAGCATCAATTTTTGCTCCATTGCCGACACGCAGCTCCACCTCCCCTTTACTCAGCAATCTTCTCCTTCCCAGTTCCTGCATATTTGTACAAATGTGTGAACCACATCCGGTATCCAATACCCAAGATGAAGGAGCAGAAAGGTTTATCTCTATAACGTAAATATTCGAAGCGGAAGTCATACCTCCCTTCATTTTCTGTAGACCCTCAATGTAAGAAGGACAGTTCCTCCTCCAATGACCAGCCTTGCCACAGTGGTGGCATTTCCCCCCTTCACCGTGCTCTTCTTTTTCATCAGTGCAGAAGACTTGGGATCGAGATATGACTTAGGTCCCACCTTCGTCTTCTTAGAGCCATTGGCCTTTCCCTTGCCCTTATGCACCATCAATATGGGGCTGGCAGGCTTGGCCTTCTTCATATTGATCTCGACAGTTCTCAACATGCCTAGGAGCTCGGGCAGTGTCTTGTCTATCTCATTCATGTTGTAGTTCAAGGCAAACTGATCATAACTGTCCGGCAACGATTGCAGGATCAGATCTGTGGCCAACTCTTGACCCAGAGAAAAACCCAGCCTTTCAAGGTTCTCTATATACCCAATCATCTTGAGTACGTGAGTCCCTACTGAGTCTCGAACTCCCATCTTGCACTGAAACAACGCTTTTGTGACGTCAAACCTCTCTTGACGAGCTTGCCCTTGAAACATTTTCTTGAGATGCTCGTCAATCTCCTTGCACCCCATGTTCTCATGTTACTTTTGAAGCTTAGAGTTCATGGTGGCAAGCATAAGGCATTCGACGTCCAAGGCGTCATCAGTATACTTCTTATAAGTATCTTTATCAGCACGGGAAGAATTCCCGGTCGGCACCTCGGGGGCTTCTTCTTCCAAGACATAGAGCTTTCGCACTTGCCTGAGAACAATTCTCAGGTTCCTGTACTAGTCCATGTAGTTAGTCCCACTGAGCTTATCCTTCTCAAGGATGGCTCTCAGAGTCAGAGTGGAGTGTGAACCACTTGCCATGGAATTCTACAAGAATTCATGCAGAATAATATCAGTACCAAAATTTCAAATACAATTTATTTTAATTTGGACTTCAATTAAAACTCCCACTATTTTATTCGAAATAATAGCCCTCACTATCAATTCGGAGAGTTCATGCAAGCTACTCTCTTAGTGGACAAGATCCGTATTTCACCAACACAATGAGTCAGCTTTGGCTTTCCTCTCACAATGCGGTTATTTAGGTAGGCAACGCTTGCCAATTGTATCCTCATGCAATTCTTGTATGGTTGGTGAATAACCTCTTATTCACATCCATCATATGGTGCATGCCAACCCTATGCCTCTAGGCACTCAACCTTTGAGGTCACAGAGTTAAGCTAGACCCGATGTCGACAGTGGGATATCACAATTATCCGCTCGCACCCTTACCAAGATAGATTAATGCACCTTGCTTTGACAAGCCCACACTTCATCGATCGAGGCAGGAAGAGTGTCATCCATCGGAAGGCATTCGAACACTTAATATTAGAGGAAGGGATTTTGATTATGGGTTAACAATTAACAATGATCAACATTTGATCAATGTGCACATCCACAGAAAAACAATTTCTAAAATTCACATGCATCCCTTATGTGCACAACCTGACACTATCAACACTTGATAGAAGGAAGGGCTAAATCTGAACATCCGGACTCTTCTAAATCTTCAGATTTACATGCATTGGACAAAGGCAAAGGCAACTCGACTTAAAGCAGTAGACAAGCTCGTCTCTCATTGTTGGATTCAAAATCCAAAACAATACACTGGTTCACTAACCATTCGAGGGACGGTTACTGCTAAGAGGACAACAATTTCTAACAATTAGAAATGACCACGAAATCCTAGACGTTCCTGGCCGGGTTCCAAGGTGCAGAGCCCCTCACCTGTGGGTTAAGAGCCTATCGATTTCCCTTGGAAAAACCATCAAAATTGATGTACCAGGAATAAATCTAGACATTTAGAACACTTCTAAATCCCTAGGTTAACATGTACTGGAATAAGCTAACTTCCAAAACAACAATCATGGCCGAAACCTCCCTCTAATACCACTGTTGGGTTTCTCTTTGAGGATGACACAACGCTTGTGCACGCAGCGGAAGGAATAAAACATCAAGACAACCCAAAAGAGATAGGATCGGGCCATGAAAATTGAATCAAAAAGTTAACAAACAACTAGGCAAAAATTATCTTAGCGGCGTTGAGTCACAACTCAACGGAGATGCTCCAAGCTTCGTGTCCTCGTCGGTGGCGAGTTCTACGTGAAATAACGTCCACGTCTCTGCAGAAATCCACACGAGCGGGAGAACCCCGAGCTTCGTCGCACGAAGGGTCGGGAAGAAGATCAACCGCACCTTTGCACTTCCCACGGACTGCTAGGTCCGCGCCAGGGAAAGCAAGACTGGCGACGGTCGCCAGAGATGAGGTTGATGGCGGAGCGAACAGGCGTCGGTGGAACGTTTCCGTCCGACGGGGTCGGGATTCGGCGGATCGGGAGATCGGCGGAACTTTTCCGTCGGCTACGATCCGGCTACAGGAAAATCCCGATGATTGTTATATTCCCAAAACCCTAAGTCCCCTATTTATACCAAAGACATAAACAGTCCAAAGAACACTGCTATCTGCAGGCCACCCAAGTTAGGGTTTTAGAGTCATTCGGCAAGAATCAGCACAGGTCCGGCGAGAATCAGATCCAGATTCGACGAGAATTAGCAGACAGATTCGACGAGAATCATCTGCTGATTCGTCGAGAATCGAGGATAGATTCGTCGAGTATCACCAATCGCAGGGAATCAAACACTTTTGATTCTCGACGAATTCGTTGAGAGTTGTCGAGTATCACTCGACGATTCTCGACGAATCATTTGCGATGAATGATTCTCGACGAACTCGTCGAGAGTCGTCGAGTCATACTCGACGAGTCTCGACGAACTCGTCGAGAGTCATCGAGTCATACTCGACGATTCTTGACGAATTTGCCTTAGTCGTCGAGTCAAACTCGACGACTCTCGACGAAATTACTTTGGCAACGTTTGCCCGACTCCACCCTGCGAGGTGATTGGTAACCCTTACCAACACAGTCAATCTACCAATTTCTCCACATGCTCTTATGTGCGACCCTGCAGGCTCATATCGCGTTGGCAGTGAGATTACATGTTTGACCACTTCTAGATCACCATGGTAACTCCAACAGTAGGGAGGCCTGCAAAAACAATCAACTCAGGTAGAAAGAGGGTGCGAGTGCAACAAAGATGCCTAGGCAAAATGTTCTCGAGAAAGTGGAGCTTACGGGATGAGACCAGCAGTCCTTGGGGGTGTGCAAATGGGGTAAGGCTAAGTTCTTTCCGCGACTTGGAGGATAGGCGTAACACCTCTCCACTACACCGAAGTGGACTATTAGCGAGCATGTTATCGGGCTGCAGCCCAAGCACCCAAACCCCTCTCTAGCCCACTGGCGGATTGTCAATGACCACATCCTCCCTTTGATGAGGCAAACCCGATAGTCAAGCGCGCACTACGTGGACTTCCTAGGAGGTCACCCATCCTAGTACTACTCTCGCTCAAGCACGTTTAACTATGGAGTTCTTTCAACTTCTCATCCCAGGAGGTCACCCATCCCATCACTACTCTCGCCCAAGCTCAATTGGTGATGAGAGGTTGAAAGAACTCCATAGTTAATAGTGCTTGGGCGAGAGTAGTACTGGGATGGGTGACCTTCTGGAAGTCTCCGTAGTGTGCGCTTGACTATCGAGTTTGCCTCATCAAAGAGAGGCTGTGGACAGCAACAACCCGCCAGTGGGCTGGAGATGGTTTGGGGTGCTTGTGCTGCTGCCCGGTAACATGCTCGCTAATAGTCCACTCCAGTGTAGTGGAGAGGTGTTACAATAAAAAGTGCACTTTTTATTATAACGCCCCCTTCCACCTTTCATGACTCAATCACTAGGCCTTAGGCTCACTGTTTCCGGGCTGCAACCCAAGCACCCCAACCCCTCTCCAGCCCACTGGAGGGTTGTTGGTTGTCACAACCTCCCTTTGATGAACGAAACTCTCCGGTTAAGCAGACAGCACGAGAACTTCCCAAAAGGTCACCCATCCCAGTACTAATCCAGCCCGAGCACGCTTAACTATGGAGTTTTCTAACTCCTCATCACCAACTGATCTATTGCTCAATTGGTGATGATAAGTGAAAGAACTCTTTTTATTGTAACACCTCTCCACTACACCAGAGCGGACTATTAACGAGCATGTTACCGGGCTGCAGCCCAAGCACCCCAACCCCTCTCCAGCACACATGCGGGTTGTTGGTGGCCACAACCTCCCTTTGATGAGCGAAACTCGATAGTTAAGGGCGCACCACAAGGACTTCCTAGGAGGTCACCCTTCCTGGTACTACTCCAGCCCGAGCACGCTTAACTATGGAGTTCTTTCAACTCTCATCACCAATTGAGCTGCAACTTAATTGGTGATGAGAGTTGAAAGAACTCCATAGTTTAGCGTGCTCGGGCTGGAGTAGTACCGAGAAGGGTGACCTCCTGGGAAGTCCCCGTACGACCCAACTTAACTATCGAGTTCGCTCATCAAAGAAAGGTTGTGGCCACCAACAACCCACCAGTGGGCTGGAGAGGGGTTGGGGTGCTTGGGCTGCAGCCCGGTAGCATCATCAAGAGTGGAGCCGTGTCATTATCACGTTGGATCGACTAGGGACGTTACAATAAAAAGTTCACAACCTCCTTTTGATGAGCGAAACTCTCCGGTTAAGCGCGCAGTACGGGGATTTCCCAGAAGGTCGCCCATCCCTATACTACTCCAGCCCGAGCACGCTTAACTATGAAGTTCATTCACTTCTCATAACAGCTCAATTGGTGATGAGAAGTGAAGGAACTCCATAGTTAAGCGTGCTCGGGCTAGAGTAGTACAGGGATGGGTGACCTCCTGGGAAGTCCCCGTGTTGCGCGGTTGACTATCGAGTTTGCCTCATCTAAGGGAAGATGTGGACACCAACAACCCGCCAGTGGATGGAGAGGGGTAGGGGTGCTTGGGCTGCAGCCCGGTAACGTCGCCTAGAGCGGAGCCGTGACTTTGTCCCGTTGGATCGGTTAGGGACGTTACAATAAAAAGTGCACTTTTATGTTACGACCCTATCCGATACAACGTGATGATGTCATGGCTTTGCTCTAGGCGACGCTACCGGGCTACAGCCCAAGCACCCTAACCCCTCTCCATCCACGAGCGGGTTGTTGGTGGTCACAACCTCCCTTTGATGAGGTAAACTCGATAGTTAAGTGCACATCACAGGGACTTACCAGGAGGTCACCCATCCCAGACTCCCAGTACTATTCCAGCCCGAGCATGCTTAACTATGGAGTTTTCCAACATCTCATCACTAATTGAGCTGTAGATCAAATGGTGATGAGAAGTTGGAAAACTCCATAGTTAAGAGTGCTCAGGCTGGAGTAGTACTGAGATGGGTGACCTCCTGGGAAGTCCATGTGATGCGCACTTGACTATTGAGTTTGCCTCATCAAAGGGAGGTTGTGTCCACCAACAATCCGCCCGTGGATGGAGAGGGGTTAGGGTGCTTGGGCTGCAGCCCGGTAGCGTTGCCTAGAGCGGAGCCGTGACATCGTTACGTTGTATCAGCTAGGGTCATTACAATAGGTTCTCGGGGAGATGAGGTTGAAGGTGGGGACCAGGATATTCCCGGTACCTCCGTCCGCAAATACAGGTGCGAAGGTGTGTTGCTGGGCAGGAGTGTGAGACGGTAACCTGAACTTCAGCGAGTCCAGCCCCGTGGTCCCAAAGGGAGGTGATTTGCTCTGCAGGCGAATGTCGGGTGGAGTCTGATGTGAGGCCCTTTTTTGACCCCACAGAACATTGGATTACAGTACTTTCGATACATTCCCAGGTTGACGTGAAGTAGGGCTAATGAATACAAAAATAAAAACAGATAATAAAACGTACCTCTTTCTTCGCTGTCATTACCAAGCCTTTACAATCTGCTTCACATCTCAATGTCGCTCCATAGACGTATCCCAAACCTGCGCTAGAAAGGCGACGACTTAGTCATAAAAGTATGACTAAGCAAGACAACTTCCTATTGTAACCTTACTGTATAAGCGTTTTCACGTAACGTAAGTAAAGTACGAACATACCCATTTCTGTCTTTGCTCGAATTGTAAAACAGTTGAATTGTAAAACATTATGTTAGTACTTAGGATCCAATAATAAGCAGTTATTGTACAGTGACTGTCCATATCTATAACATAATCAGTGGAACAAACCAAAAACTATATAACCGTGTACCAGTATGGCTGTCTAACACTTTGAGACCATAGTTAATGAACCTGTGTATTCACGTACTATTTGCAGAATATAAGTAGCAATGCAACAATAGAACAAGAAATGATAACGGTAAACATGGCTGATCACTATACTGTATCTATCTAATATTGTTTATTTTCAAACTATAAAACTGTATCCATATTTATGTAAAACTATCTCACTATAAAACTGTATAACTGTACCAATCCATGCATCTATATAGATAGCCGTATAAATGTACAACGTAGCCGTACAACTGTCCTCTTATATTCCCATTTCATTTCATCTGAGGTAATGTTAAGGGCAATTGAACCAGTATTCAGTATATCAGTCTTTGGGCTCGACCCCAACGGGGTCCTCAGTCTCCAAAACCAGTATGTACAACACACGTTTATGCCTTTCGGCTCGACTGGTTTGGTAATTCAGTACAGTATCATTCATATGCATGCACTTTCAATTTAACCCTTAATGTTACCACGTGTCGACACGTTATTATTTTCGTACATTTTACGTTAGTTAATTTATAATCCCCTCAAATAGCCAATCGCTTGTTTGCCTATTATCATGTCATATAGCGATAACAGTGTTAGTGAAATGCATTTATCATGCTAGCTCTTAAGCAGTAATAGCAGTACAAGAAAGTATGAAATTGTTCACACAAGTAAATCAAATAAAAGTTAATAATGTAGCTCTTACCATCAGTCATTTTCTTCCCCGTATACATCTCATATCATCGTTGCGTTCTATTTGGGAGGTGCCATCCTCGCGATATCTATATAGAAATCATTTCATTTATCGGGGTTACACCCCGCTATTGCATCCACATGCCATTCTATAATAGCATCATTTGGAAGCTACATAACTAACCAAACACCATGTTAGTTCATCATGCTTAATAGCCAATAATCCAAATGCATACTCAATAATTTAATAACAGTAGCCGGCCAAGAGGGAAAACCCACATAATATTCTTAGTTTGTTTTTCCCCCAACTGGACAGAAGAAGATATCAAGAAACGCCAATCTCTATCAGTTTTAGCCATTAAAATAAGCTCATGCTTTCAATTACCATACAAAATGGAGATAATCAGGGTTAACTCCACATTAATAACCAGATAACAGCCTCCCCACAATAAGCAAAAGAGCAACACCACTCAACTCAAGTACTTCACAATACTCAAACATGAACTTATTCCCAAATTGAGTTAGAAAGCCCTAATTAAACAAACCCGATTGATCACACATTTTCTGCAGCTTATAGAATTATAAACTGAAGTTAAGAAACTGTAAAGCTCACCGTGGAGGAGGAGGTGCAGCTACAATCTCCCGGCCAAAAACTAAGTTCCAGCCACCATAACAAGTAAAAGTCAACAATCGGTAAAATAAACTCATATAGATCTCAACATAGGCAAATCCTAAATGACCTTTATTATGCAATACACCCGGGATCCAGGGATACTAACGAAGAATAAACGGGAAAGAGATGGCTTTATAATACTCACAATAGAAAAGGAACAACAACCCCAGCCAACAGGAGAATAAATCCCATATAAACGCTAAAACTCCTTGGCTGACCATCACATAAAAACAAGATATAGAAACCAAACGAAAACCAATTATAAATAGAGATAGAAGGCTTACAGTGATATGAATAGGTCTAGGTCAAGGCACTGATTCATGACAACCTTGCCGATCAATCCAGTTCAAATGAAACCTTGCCGATCCTTGATCACAGCAACGATCACAGGAGCTCGTGCTTTCGTAGAGTTATAAGAGGTGAAGGAGGAAGAAGGTGAAAACCCCCATGAGCTCAGCATCGAGCCTAGCCGAGATTGCTCCATGAGGCGGAAAAGGAGGAAACGTATTGAGATAATGGCAAGCTCGGGCATAAATTTCACACCGCTATTGACAACCCCACCGCCTTTACTTGCAATTGCCCAAAATGCCTCATTAATCAAGGCCAAAATTACTTATTCTCAATAAAGGGCCGGTCCAGCAAGGTTCCTTAGAAACCAAATACATCCCCAAACCAACATATATGTGTATATTGACTGTACCAACTTTATATAAGATAAAAAAAGTAACGGCAATGATCAACATCAAAATTAATTATTTCATTTTCATAATAGGGGATCCTTATTATTGCATTTTATTATTCGTTTGAGTCACATTAAATTTTGGGTCGTTACATCTGAGGTCGCGAGTCATCGTGTGGGGTGAGGACTCATGGCATGGAGGTCTCGGCATCGATATGATGGTTCTCGGGGTCAGCTGGAATGTTGATGATCACTTTCCCCTTGAGATTGGCAGCTAGTTTGGAGGAGGCGAGCTCGGGAGTCAAGGGGGATTCCATGTCGCAGTAGACGGATTCATCGTCTTTTGGGATGGACTTTGCCTTCTTGGCAGGATTGGATTTCGCCGGCTCGCGTAGGACAGTGTTGGGAGACATGCCGACTAGCGCGACAGTGCGAGTGGCGTTGAGCTTACAGGCGTGACTAAGCTTCTCCTTAAGTTCTTTGGAGAGAGGCATCTCGTCAAGGCTCAAGTAAGGGGGAATGACGGAGGCCACCCAGATACGTGGGCATGTATTTATAACCGTTGGTGGAACCCACCCAAAGATTCTCTGGCCCCTACCGCACTCGCCTTATATTGCTGGGTTGGATGTTCATTTCCGAGCTTGGGCCAACCTCGCAAAGAGCGTGGATTGTGTACAACCCCATATCCGGCGAGTAGTGGTCGACAGGAGCTAGATCGGTCAGTCCAGCAGTCTGGGTCCTAGGCGAGCTGGAGGGAGGCGAGATCCCTAGGAGCCCCCTTTGCTTGCCCAAGTGGGGTGGATCGTTTGAGGGGCGAGTGGAGCAGGTCAACTCGCACTTGCCCCAGGGCTTTGACGAGCAACGGGCGAGTGGAGCAGGTCGGCTCCCGCTCACCCCAGGGGCTCGACGAGTGGCGGGAGAGCGGGGCAAGCCGAGCTCGCACTCGCCCAAGGCTGGGAAGAGGCGGCGAGTGCCAGCTCTATCGAGTACTCCCCGTCCTCGGCGAGTGGAGGTTCTAGAGGGCCACTCGCCCAGTTTTCCTGTGATGTATCTTTACTATTTGACCCCAGCTGGTCTATCTATAACCTTCTAGAACAGCAGAGTTACATTGTTGGCAGGCCTATTTGGACAGCGTATAACTACTTAGAACAACATAGGTTAGCTATTTGCAGGACCTTTTCAGAAATCTATAAATAGACCTAAGGGGGTACCTCAGAAGGCATGCTCACTTATGCCACGGTCTTCTTGCGCTTTCTGAGGTATCCTTAGCTCGATATTTGGCTAGGGAGGGGAAGCGCTCTAAGATCTTCCGAGTGTGTGGTGAGACCTCCATGTCGAGCCCTTGAGTCTGTCCCCTGTCATTTTTACTTAGTCATTTGGCTCGCAAAAGAGAAGTAAGTGTGTGATTGCCCCTTCCCCAAGGATGAACTCCACAGAGACCGAGTTTTCAGTTTTAATATATAGGGTGATGAAGTGCCCCAGGGTACACTAGGGATGGCCTGGAGGAGATGTTTTGGTTATACAATTGAGGTCAGTCTTTACTGACCCACGTTACAACAAATTTTTAAAGGGTAAGGATCACAAGCTGGAGCAAGCTCGCAGACCTAAAAGGACTAAGCCTCACGAAGTGTACCCCTTCCGTTATTTTCCTTTATGCGTGTTTGCTATGTTTCATTCATCGCATCCGGCTTGCAAGATGAGGTAGCCTAGGAGTGCTATGTCATATTGCTATATTTTAATGTTGATGTTGTTTTGAACATTCTGTGGTTGTAAGGCCTTAAGGCCATGTCAGTCTCCTAAGTTAGTTTGGACAACTTTTAGTCTCGTTGTTTTGTTTTTGCTATTTTGTTTTCTGAGTTTTGAGATGAGTAGTACTTTTATATCACTTTATAATGCTCAAGTTGTGACATCTATATGTTATGGGGCCCCGACCTGATCTATATTATATGGTCATTACAGGGGAGGTGTTATAATTTGATATCAGAGGTAGGTTTAGTGTCCAAGGTGAGGTTTAGTGGTCAATTTATTGTAATCAGATCGCGTAAGGAAGTTGTTTGCATAAGAGTACTGCGGGGCCATGAGTGCCCTTGTGTTCAAGTTTTGTGAATATAACTTGACTCTTAGTTTACCTTGTTTTGTTAAGAGTGAAAGCGACGAGGCGGGGACGTCACACTCCTTTATCGTGGATTGCTTTATACAGAGAATTGGGGCTGAGCCCTTTTTGGCGGATTCAGTGCTTAGGGTGTGCATGCATAATGGGTATTTCATGACTACCAGGAAGAAAGGGCACATAGATTGGAGTATGGGTGGAGTTAACTTCGTGTTGTTAGCGGCAATCCTACCACTAGCCGAGTTTGATGTAATCTTGGGGATGGACTGGCTTGCAGAGCAGCGGGCTAGTATCGAGAGCCTATTGAAGGTGGTGACCTTGAGGAGCGAGGGAAAAGAAGAGGTCAAGTTTGAGGGTTTTAGTGGAGTGGCTTGCTCCCTGATTTCAGCCATATTGCTGGCGCGCGCAGTAAACCAGGGAGGTGTAGCGTATTATGTGAACAATAAAAATGAACCAACAAAAATAGATAATAACATTTTTTATTTTCAAAAAATCTGAATATTACAAAGGTATAACCTCCTTTATATAAAATGGAGGAGAGAGAAGAGATTACAACTAACAATATGGGAATAAAACTATATACAAGGACTGAGCAGCTAGACAAGGAGAGACCGCAGAGGTCGCGCGGTTAGT
Organism: Platanthera zijinensis; assembly: GCA_039513925.1. Taxonomy (NCBI): domain Eukaryota; kingdom Viridiplantae; phylum Streptophyta; class Magnoliopsida; order Asparagales; family Orchidaceae; genus Platanthera; species Platanthera zijinensis. Next base: position 3,956,160 of record CM077089.1, read on the forward strand.
GATACACTAACCGCCCGACCACATCCACCAAGAGTAGGAAGGAGAGCAGACAGCCAGAGATAAAGTCGACATATGGAAACCGCCAGACTGCCCGATCACTAAACCGCTAGAGGGAAACCGCCAAGTCACCAACCTACTAGAGGGAAACCGCCGGACCGCCCAGATACTATACTTCAACACTCCCCCTCAAGCTGGAGCAAATATATCAATCATGCCTAGCTTGTCGCAAATGTTTGAAAAAGAAGTGGATACTAGCTTGGTAAAAATATCCGCCAATTCGTTGTCTGATGTGACGAAAAGAGTACAAATTTTTTTTCTTCATTATCTCTTCTTTGATAAAATGACAATCTACTTCGATGTGCTTTGTCCTCTCATAGAACACCAGATTCTTGGAGATGTATATAACGACTTTGTTATCATAGAACATTGACAGAGGATGGTTATATACTTTCCCTAAGTCAAGCATGAGAGCCCATAACCATTTCAATTCACACGTGGTTGACGCATACTTCGATATTCAGCTTCTACACTAGACCTGGAGATGACAGATTGTTTCTTGCTCTTCCAGCTCACTAGGTTCCCTCGACAAAGGTGCAAAAATCCGGCGTGGACTTGTGATCTTCTTTTTCTTTGGCATAGCTAGAATCCGAGTAGGCTTCAATTTTTAAATGACCATTCTTCCGAAACAATTGTCCATTTCCTAGCTCTTGCTTTAATATACTCTAATATCCTCAGAGCAGACTGTAGATGACACTCCCTCGGAGCTTGCATGAACTGTCTAACTTTGACTACAATGTAGGAGATGTCTGGTCTTATTACCGTAAGATAGATGAGTTTGCCAACCACACGCCTGTACCTTGTAATATTTGACAGAGGAAGCAAGTCGTCTCTCCAAGTTTTATCTTCTCTAGTGACAATGGGGCATCGAGCAGGTTTAGCCCCAGTAAACTCTGTCTCCTTTAGAAGGTCAATATCATACTTGCATTGTGAGAAGACCAAAGAGTTAAGCTTTTGAGAAATTTTGATTCCTGAAAAGTATTTTGGAGAGACCATATCTTTCGTGACTAAGTGTTGATAGAGATGTTTCTTTGTTAATGCTATTCCAGTATGGTCATCACTAGTGAGGAGAATATCATCAACATAGACGGCAAGAACCACTAGAACCTGAGTGATTTTGCAAATGAACAACGAGTGATCTGCAAAGCTTCTTGTAAAGCCAACAACTTCCACAATGCCGCTGAACTTATTAAACCATGTCCGAGGGCTTTGTTTGAGGCCATAACTGGCTTTCCTCAACTTGGATACCCATGTCACCCCCTGAGCAACAAACCCAGGAGGTTGCTCCATGTAGACATCTTCGTGAAGATCACCATAGAGAAAGACATTTTTGATGTCCAGTTGGGATATAAGCCAATCTTTGTTGATGTCAACGGAGAAAAGAACCCAGATTGTGCTGAGACGAGCTACGAAGAAAAGGTGTCAAAATAATCAATGCCATACGTCTGAGTGAAGCCTTTAGCATCGATGCATGCTTTGTAACGATCCACACTGCCATCGGGATGGAACTTCACAACGAAGACCAACCCTAAACCAACAACATCTGTGCCCATAGGAGGAACATGGGTCCATATACCCCTCTCAGTGAGGGTGGCAATTTCCTCATCCATGACAATCTTCCAATATGGAATGGTAAGAGCTTCCTTGTAAGAGCGGGGAGTTGCAGTGGCAGAGATAGCCAATGCAAAGTTCCCGTGAGAAGGGTTAAGACAAGCATAGAAAACAACATCATTAAGTGAATGCTTTGTACATGTTCACACCCCTTTGTGAAGAGCTATGTGAAGATAAAGGTCGGCTTATCCATCAACATCTGGTGCATTTGTTGTGGAGAGTACTGGCCTGAGATCAGAGAGTGACGACCGCGGAGAAGAGGGAGATGGTGGAGTCAGAGAGAGTAGAGGTGAAGATGGTGGACACTATGGAAGTGGTGGAGTCTCGGATTGAGTAAACGGTAAGGAGAGGACAGGAGGAGAGACAGGAACATCAGGAAGAGGAAGCGAGGAATCAGTATAGAAATAAGACGTACTTTCGAAGATAGTAACATTTGCAGAGACGAATTGTTTGCGAAGAACGGGGTCAAAACAACAATAACCTTTCTGAGTAGAAGAGTAACCCAGAAAGACACATTTGGTGGCACGTGGAGAGAGCTTGTCGCTAGTAGAAAAAGGACCGTGAACAAATGTTGTATACCAAAAAACACGCGGTGTAAGAGGGAAGGCATCCTTGCCCAGATGGAGAATTAAGAACAAAGTTTGGCCATGAAGAACAATGGAGGTAATGCGGTTGATGAGATGGCAGGAGATGAGGACTGCATATCCCCAATACAAGCGGGGAACCTGCATTTGAGACATAAGCATACGAGCGACATCAAGGAGGTGACAATTCTTGCGTTCTGCCACACCATTTTGCTGAGAAGTATAGACACAACTTGTTTGATGAACAATACCATTTTGTATATAGAAATTAGAGAAATCACGACTGAGATATTCTTGAGCATTATCAGAACGAAAAATTTTAATTGACGTATCAAATTGCGTTTTGATCATAAAATAAAACGATTTCCATGTAGAGAATAATTTCGAGCGATCTTTTAACAGATACACCCACGTACAATGAGATAAGTCATCAATAAAGGTTACAAAATATGAAGTACCCATTCTAATGGTGGGGGTAGGAGCAGGACCCCAGATGTCGGAGTGAACAAGATCAAAAAGATGGGTAGACCCACGACATTGCTTCGACGAGAATGAGGAGCAATGATGCTTGCTAATCTGACACGCATCACAGTTGAGAGGAGGACCTTGCGGAGGAAGGTGAGGTAGAAGTTGACGAAGAAGCCATGGAGGAGGATGATCAAGGCGAAGATGTCATTGCAGAAGATCAGTAGAAGACGAAAAGAAGTTGGCAGAGCTGATACGTTGTCCAAGAAGTAGATACCGCCACACTCAGTCTTAGTAGCAATCGTCTGATTGGAGCACGAATCCTATAAAGAACAAGAAGTAGGAGTGAATGTGACAGAGCATTGTAATTGCTTGCATAGATAAGTAATAGATAATAAGTTACACGGAAACTTGGGCATATAGAGAGTGTCCCCCAGGCGAAGAGATGGGGTGACTTGGACCACACCCATCCCATTTACCGGTGATGGAGATCCATCCACAATAAAGATCGGGGGCAACCAATCATATTTTTCTATGATTGAAAAAAACTGAGGATTGTCGGTCATATGATTTGTAGCTCTAGAGTTAATCAGCCATTTACCTTAAGTAGCCACATTGGCACTACCTGAGGTCGTGACCACTGAGGCGTACAGCTTATAAGAGGAGGCAGAAGAGTCACTGGTGGGGCGAAGATACGGATGTTTCGACCAACAATGATCAACAGAATGGCCGGTGTGACCAAATCGAGAGCAAAGATGGCAGGAAGAACCACATCCGCCGGATTGGTGGTTGCGTCCACCGGGGCCACTTCTCTGTGTTTGATAAGCATAATTGTCAGGTGAGGCGGGGAGGATAATATCAGGCGTTGAAGAAGGTTGGTAACAACGGTGATGCAGCCAGTAGTGGCATACAGGGTGGGAGAATCCACCTCTCCAAGAATTTGTTGATGGATCATGTCACAGGAATCCAGAAGACGCAGAAGATAACACACCACCAGAAGTTCCTGGAAGTGTTTGTGTTGTTCAGCCAGATCAGCAAAGAAGATTCAATTTTGTAGAATTTCAGCCCTGAGGGCTTGAACTTAGTGGTAGACAACGACATGAGACATGGAGGGACGGGAAAAGAGGTCCGCATATAAAGTATAAATGCGAGACATTTGAGGCTCTTTAGAGTAAAGAGCAGCAAGGTGGAGTCAAGCAGCCTTGACTATTTCATCATGGTCGATGATAGACAAGCATTCATCAGAGAGTCTATTAGCGAGCCAGGTGCAAACAAGGGCATCACTAGCATCCCAATCATCAAAGTGAGTGGATTCGCGAAGAGGCGGGTCATTAGTTAGATGATGATGCTTGTGTTGAGAGCGAAGAAGAAAAGTGAAGGAGACTCCAATCAGGGTAGTTGGGACCGATAAGCTTGAAAACGGTGCCAAGATTGCCTGAAGGAGTGGGAGAAGCAGGGTGGGCAAGAACAAGAGGTATGGGGGTGGTAGTAGTAGAGGAGAGCGCAATAGAAAGTAGGAGAACTTCCCAAAGAAGAGACCGCGCGAGCAGAAAGCAGTAGACCGCGCGAGTAGAGAGAGGTCGCACGGATAGAAGTAAACAGCATGAGAATATGGAGGTCGCCAAGAAGAGAGAGGTCGCACAAATAGAAGTAGACTATGCGAGAAGAAGAAGAGAGAGGTCGCACGAATAAAGAAGAGAAGAAACACAGATAGTTGCAACCAGAGAGACCGCGCGAGCAAGGAGAGGAAAACCGTGCGAACAGGGTGCACAAACAGGATTAAACTGAGATAATTGAGTCCTCTGATACCATGTGCAAATAATAGAAAAGAACCCGCATAAAATGGATAATAATAGTTTTTATTTCCAAGAATCTGAATATTACAAAGGTATGACCTCCTTTATATAGAATGGAGGAGAGAAAAAATATTACAACTAACAATGTGGGACTAAAACTATATACAAGTACTGAGCGGCTAGACAAGGAGAGACTGCAGAGGTCGCGCGGTTAGTGATACACTAACCGCCCGTCCACATCCACCAAGAGTAGGCAGGAGAGCAGACAACCAGAGATGAAGTCGCCATTTGGAAACCGCCAGACTGCCCAATCACCAAACCACCAGACTGCGCAGTCACCAACCCACCAGAGGGAAATCGCCAGACCGCCCTGGTGGCACCGTCCCGCCAAGGAATGAAGATATCTGCTGCTACAACCTCCTCTCGCGGCCACATCATCACAACAATCAACAGAACAAAGATGTTTGCCGCTACGACCTCCGTGCATGACCGCGTGCAACCACATAACTCTTGGGCTCAACATTTAGTGTTTAAGTCTTATTTTAAACTTATCTTTTAGTTTACTGTTTAGTATAAGTTTATTGGTAGTTTAATTTGCTGTATGTTAAGAATAGATTAGGTTAAGCTTAATTCTATTCTTATTGTAAGACTATTTATATGGGTCTCTTGGTAATGAAAGGATATGAAGATTTAGACAAAAAAAGAGAAAACCCGTGCTGTTGTTTTCTCTCCCCTAGGGTTCGGCCTCCGCGACCTTGCTGTCGCGCCGTCCGTCCAGGAGTAGCTCCCGGACCCCGTCGGTGTGGCTTCGGGGACCTTCCCTCGGTGGTGTGACACCACCCCTCCCCGCATGCTAAGTGGGGGCGTCTCTTGCTTGTTCTTCTACCGCCCATCCGATCCAGTAACCGCTGCCATTCGGCTCAAAAATCTGGCCGACCCTCTTGGTGTCGTATGCCACGCCGCCACTGGGAGCTCCGTAAGGCGACATTGTTGAAGCGTTAGAGAAACTCAACAGCTCGATGTGCCTCCGGTGGAGTCGTAGTAGAGCAATTCGCCTCGTGACAACTTCCTCGAGCGTGGGTAACGAGTTTTCTTTCCTCCTCTCGTGTGTGATTCATTCCTATTATTTCTTGTGAAGGAAACGGTGGCGTTATTTTCGAAGCCTAGATTGCATCGTGGTTTTTTCTCCGGATTATGTGTTGTTGAAACTCTTGATTTATTTGGCGTTCTAAGGATTTGATTTTTTATCATTTTTCTTTTATTGGGAGAGATCAACCATCTTGTGCATCGATTTATTTTTGGTGGATCTCTTTTGGTACAACACAACCGTTCGGATCGTGTAGGTCTATTTTGCTTGAGCAAATATTGACATATAACCCTTATTTAATATCTAGAGGGTTGGAGATCCTTTGAGTTAGCGTGCGATTGATAATAACGCAATTCAGTGTGGATATGTCTTAGTTGCATGAGAGAGTGAGTTTTGAGTTTTCTGTTCATTTAAGTCCTTTCGGTGGGACTAGCCTGCATCAAATTTTTTGTATCAGAGGGAGTTTGGCTAATTTCTTAACTTGGCCCCGGTCCGCACCATTTCACGCTAGGTCTCACTTGTGCACCAAAAATTTACTTTCCTACAAAAAAATTTATTTTCTCACTCATCGTATGCCCACTAGATCCGATCACGAGTACCACACCAACTCCGGTCACGAGTATCACACATCGTCGTCGAGTATGGCCGAGGAACGACACCCAATTCAAAACCCCACTCCGGTTGATGAACTTCGCTTTGAGATGAATCAACAATTGGGGGAACTCTGGGGAATGATGGCCAAACTTTTGGCCAACCGAACCCCCTCACCACCCAGAGGTAATAGACAACCCAACCGTCACATCCACCACGAGGACGACGACCACGGTGATTTGTCTCCACATGCTCGTCCATAATATCGTCGCCCTGAGCGAGATGTCTACCTTACCCGCACCATTAAAATTAATGCCCCCACCTACGACGGTTTAGGCGAGCAGCAAATTTTTCTGAATTGGATTATGGATATGGAGTGCTATTTTGAATGACATCTCCTAGTGGACCCACAGACAATTCAAGTGGCTAGGATGAAATTAACGGGAAGAGCCAAAGTATTTTGGTTAAATGTGGAGCGACATTTCAGAGCTGAGAATGGTGTTCCACCTATCAGTTGGCATGTTATGAAAAATCTCCTAAAGGATCAATATGTTCCCGCCTATCATCGCACCCAAATGTTCAATGAGTTAGCCACTCTTCGGCAAGACGATAGGCCCGTAGCCGACTTTATGGGAGATCTTAAGGATAAGATGGTCTGATGTGAGGTTCAAGAGATGTCGGAAGTTACACTATCTAGGTTCTGTAAGGGCCTTAGGCTTTGTTTGGGAGGACTTATTTTCACCAGTCAAGCGATTACGACCGCATGAACCGGTCCTTAATTATGGTCTGGTTCATGCGGTCATAACCGCTTGACTAGTGAAAATAAGTCCCCCCAAATGGAGCCTTAGTTACGATATCCAAAAGAAGCTATTATGCTACGGTCACACCGATTTGAGCACCACCTTCAACGCCGCCCTAGATATTGAAAAACATTTAGCTTCTAAGTCCAAACCTAAGCACAATTCCTATAAAGGTAAATCTACGTTTACCTCTTCCGCCTCTACCTCTAAGGATAAGGGAAAATTTAAGACTAAGGATTCTTCTAACATCGTTATTACGGCTATGGACGCTAAGAACTCCCTATGGGAGCGCATTCCCGTAGGCAAGATTAGTAAGACTAATCCCACTTGTTATGCTTGCGGGGTAACCGGTCATTACACCGTAGAATGCCCAACTAAGACAAATACCTTGGTCGTAGTCGAGACTACTAGTGAAACACCAGAATTTATCTACGAGGCTACAGATGAGTCGGAGCCCGACGGATTCCCTAGTAATATGGAAGAGGACAATAACCTGATGGTGATGCATTGTATCTTGTCTATCCCACGTGTCACGGATGATTGGCACCGCACCAACATCTTCTCGTTGATTTTTAAGAGCAGTGAGAAACTGTGCAAGTTGATTATAGACAATGGTAGTTGTATGAATGCCATTTCGGAGAATGAGGTTACACGTATGCCATTATCCGCCGAACCGCACCCACATCCCTATCACGTCGCGTGGGTTAACAAAACCTCCCTTCTGATCACTAAGCGTTGCCTAGTTCCTATTACCATCAAGGCTTATTCAGAACAAGTTTGGTGTGACGTTATCCCAATGGATGCTTGCCACGTGTTGTTGGGTCGTCCATGTCTTTTTGATCACGATGTTACACACTATAGACATGCCAGCATCTATGAATTTACATTTAACGGGAAAAAGATCACTCTTAAGCCCACCCCACCTAAGGACCCCACTGTTCCTTCCAAAGATATGGTTATCCCGGTAGAGAAGAAGACATTGAGTTTGATCAGCAAGAAAGAGTTTGCTAGAGATTCCTTTATGAGTGGAATATTATATGCATTGGTTTATTTGCAAACTAAGGATGAAGTCTCTACTTTTGACGAGTTACCCGTAGCATTGAGGAAACTTTTAGAAGATTTCAAAGATGTCTATCCGGATGAATTACCTTCCATGTTACCTCTCATGCACGATATCCAACATGCGATAGATTTCATCCCGGGTTCCTCTTTTCCCAATCTTCCTCACTATAGGTTGAACCCATCCACACATCAGGAATTACAAATACAAATTTCAGACTTATTATCTAAGGGATTCATTCGACATAGCAAGAGCTTGTGTATCGTTCCCGCCCTGTTAGCCCCAAAGAAGGACGGAACGCGGAAGACGTGCGTAGATAATAGAGCTATAAACAAGATCACCGTTAAATATAGGTTTCCCATCCCTCGTTTGGATGACTTACTTGACATGTTAGCGGGGGCCACAATTTTATCCAAGCTAGATTTTAGGAGTGGCTATCACCAAATCTGAATTAGAGAGGGGGATGAATGGAAGACGGCTTTTAAATCCAATGATGGGCTGTATGAATGGCTAGTAATGTCGTTTGGACTATCTAATGCTCCAAGCACTTTCTAAGGACAATGACTCATGTGCTACAACCCTTCATGGGCAAATTTATTGTGGTCTATTTTGATGACATCTTGGTTTTTAGCACTTCTCAGCATGATCATGAATCTCACTTAAGCCTACTGCTTATGAGGTTAAGGGCGAAAAAATTATTCGTTAACATAAAAAATGTACGTCTTCGGTAAGTTCCATACAGTTTCTTGGGTATATAGTGAGTTCGAAGGGTATTCTTATTGATCCAAAGAAGGTTCAAGTCATTAAAGATTGGCCCGAACCCACCGCCTGTAACATCCCGACTTTTATTGGGCCACCAGAGCCCTAGTGGGCCCAATAAAAGTGACCTGAATCCTACCCGTGACCCGGTAGAAGGTAACACTAGATGGGAAATAGAGCTAGAGAACTCCGATTTGAGTTCTGTCAGTTCCTGTGGCTTCATATAATCGATACGAGCATGTCGAAACTCGTCCCGTTGGACCCCGAGGTCATATGGTGGATATAACCATTCCTCGTAAAACGTTACGAGAACAAAATTTTGGATATCGGTCTAGAGAACTCCGATTTGAGTTCTGTCAGTTCCTGTGGCCTCGCATGACCTATACGAGTGAAACGGAACTCGTCGCGCCGCAATCCGTGATCTAATGACAAATATAAACATTTTGACCGTTTTAGCGCGATGCGACGCGCAGATTTTGGACTTTCGCCAAACAGACTCCGATTCGACTCCAGTCGGTGGCATTGGACTCGTATGGTCAATACAAACTCAATGAAAGTCATCCCGGTCAATTAAGACAATAATTTGTCAACATGTGGTCAAATCAAGCACAACCGTGCACCGAAAAGTGTGTATACACCAATTGTGACACGACACCCGAACTTTGACCCGATCCCGATGACTTGGACTCACTTTGACTTTGACCCACATGGGGGATCCACCCCATGGTTGACTTGGTCAAACCTCCCTAAAAATTGAATTTTCATGAAAAATTATAATTTTCAAGATACCCCCACTTGAGGCCACCACTCTAAGCTATTTATTGGACTCTTATGGGCCCTGATTTTCCTGAAGTCAGCCAAGTTTGATGGATTTTAGGCCAAAGCAAGGGACAAGGCCCACCCCCTCTCTTTCTCCCTCTCTTTCCTTTCCTCCACATGGTCTATGACCTAGCTAGGCTTATAGGGTGTGCAACCCTCCATTAGGAGGCTACCAGCTGTCCTAAACCAGCAAGCCTTATAAGGTTTGGGAGTCAAAGCAAGGAGGAAGGCCAATCAATGGCCTCCACCTCTCCCATTCTTCCCCAAGCCTAGGTTCAAACCATAGGATTCACCCAAGTGGTTGTACTACCTCCTTGGATGATGGACATCTGTCTAGGTACAGCTGGAGGAGTGCCAGCTGCCAACCATGGTTGGTGCAACCCAACCTTGGTTCCCCTTTTCTTGGCCGAGAAGGAAGAAGGAGGGACTCACCCCCTCCCTCTATATATTCAGCCCCTCCACACCAGAGGATTGCAATCCTCTTCCCCATCTCAAAACGGCCCAAGACATGCCCCTGTCGGAGCTCCACCTCGTCGGAAAATGAGACGCCGAGCTCCGCCACCTTCCACCACCTCTCATGGCAACTTCGCCGAGAGCTCCCGGAGACCCCCAAATAAGATGGAAACCTTCTCCTCTCCTGACTCTCGATCTTTTGGACGACTTGAATGCGAGCTCTGGCGATCGGAGCGCCGCTGCCGTCAATCCCCACCCATCCGATCAAAAAAGAAAAAAAAAATCTCCGACGACGACAGGCCGCCGGACCACCGCTGGAGGGAGCGCCCGACCCCGAGTAGTTGGTTGGAGGAGGAGTCACAGCCGGCGGCCGGCCGGCGGTGGGGAAAGCCCATAAGGGGCGGTTGGTACAGGTGCTCGGGGAAGAAGATGATTTTTTATAAAATATATATATATATATATATATATATATATATAAATTATATTTATTATAATATTTACAAATATTATAATATTATAATAAATAATGGGTTTTAATTTTTCAGAGACTAAAGCAGGCTCCTAGGAAAAAAGTGTTGAACATAATAATTGTTCCTCTTGTCGAGGGATTCCTTCACAAAATTTTTGAGAATTTTCGGAGTTGATTTGGTATTTTTAAAAGCCCAAATAAAATTTGTTTGACCAAATTAAAGGTCCAAAACTCTTTGAAAAATTATGAAATTTTTATAGGCTCACTTTAATCCCTCTTAGAAGTTGTGGCAAAAATTTGGGATCATGGTGATAAGATTTGAAATTTTTCCCAAATTATGGAAGCCTACGATCGCGCTCGGTATTTAATACGCTCGTTTTCTCCGAAAATGTAAAATTTGAGCACACGATTATCCTTTCTAATTTGAATTATAAATTCAAATTGTCTCATCAATGAGAGTGGTCGAGGCAAGTGACCAAACTCCGTGTGCTCCGAGATTTCATGAAACCGACGAGCGCCTCGACTCTCGGGTGATTTGGGCACGCTCGGAAGATGAGAGTACGAGTGGTGAGTTATGAATTATTCTTGATGAATAATAAGGGTGTACACCTAACAAGCCTATGATCTGATTAAGCCGTAATTAATATGGCGCAACCAAATTAATTGGATCTTAAAAATGGGTGTAACCCAAAGAAGCCTTTTAAAAACTGAGATGAAACTGAATCTCTCCTAAGAATGGAGATGGAACCGAATCTCTCCTGAGAATGGAGATGGAACTGAATGTGCCTCCTAGATGGAGATGGAACTAAAAAATCTCTCCTCAGAACGGAGATGGAACTGAAGCCTCCTAGATGGAGTGATTGGACTACTAACCATTTTCTTTATGATTATTCTAGTCTTGTACTGGTCCAGTTCCTTTATTCTTTTCAGTTTAGTACTTTCAATTCAATACTACTCCAATCTCGTACTGGTCAAGTTCTTTTCAATTAAGTACTACTCCAGTCTTGTACTGGTCAAATTCATTTCAGTTCAGTAATTTCATTTCAGTACTACTCCAGTCTCGCAATGGTCAAGCTTATTTCAGTACTTTCATTGCAGTACTACTCTAGTTCTGCACTGATCAAGCTTATTTCAGTACTTTCAATTCAGTACAAATCCAGTCTCGTACTGGTCAAGTTCTTTTTCAATTAAGTACTACTCCAGTCTCGTTCTGGTCAAGTTCATTTCAGTTCAGTAATTTCATTTCAGTACTACTCTTGTCTCGCACTGGTCAAGCTTATTTCAGTACTTTCGTTTCAGTACTACTCCAGTCTCGTACTGGTCAAGCTCAGTTCAGTACCACTCCAGTTTCGTACTAGTCACATTTCATTCCAGCACTTTAATTATACAACATTTATTATCAGCTGCTTTAATCACCGCCTTTTTCGTTACCGCAATTTACTATTATAAACACGAGTCCTGCTCTAACGAGCAGTTATCTATTAAGTTTGAGCCTTAGCTGGGGATAACTGGAGTTGAGATATTCCTCCATGTTTAACCTCAAATAATGTGCTCCCACACTCATTGTCTAAAGTTGAGCTGAGCACCGTCGCCCAAAGTTTGAAGCCTAGAAGCGTAGGCCAACGTAGACCCGGTATGTATTGTTATTACTGTCTGATTGATTGTTGTATATTGCTTGCGATGAAATAGTAACGGGTTAGTCCCTTCCACAGACCGTTTGTACTGGCGCGAGAAGGTCGATGACTCACGACGATAGGGAGATGGGAACCACGGGTGACCAACCGTTTTATTATTCCCCGCCGGGTTTTCCTCCGTTGGTCTGTCAAAATGAATCGTCGGATGTTGCTCACATCAAAGAGTACACGAGGTTGTACGTTGTGGTCTGGGGCTGTGCAGTACGACCACCCCCAGAAGTGGCAGGACTGTCCACTATCACCGATGGCCACATCAGTGAGGCCTGCGGGGCTCTCTACCCTGCTGCAACAGAAGCAGTCCATTCTATGTCGACATAGGACTTGTTTGCGCGGCTATGAATGCCTGCGGTGTTTGCGCGGCTGTGAATGCCTGCTGTGTGCGCGTGGCTATGAAAGCCTGCAGTTTGTGCGCAACTGTGAATGCCTGCGGTATGGGCGCGTCTATGAATGCTTGCGATGAGAATATAGGTTATGATTACCTGATGTGCTGATGTGCTAGTGGAGCCTTAAATATAATTGCTATACGTTGTTTCTGTTATTCCAGTTATACTATGTTGCGCTCTTTTATAATTGCTCCTAGCCATATATATGAAATGTTGTGCTAACTCTCTACTGCTTCGGCTATTTACTTCTGTTGGGTGTGTGTGCTCGTCCCCATGATATGGATCCGGGGAGAGGATTTGTTTCCACTTAGTTCTGTGACTAACGGTTATCTAAATAACCATTCACAGGAAATGGATCACCGTAGTGACCCGCTGCCATAGGAGATTACGCCAGCAGCTAGGACTACTCGAGCAGATGCACCCCCGACATCTTCGGTGGTTAGAGACGTGAGTACCGACAAGCAGCATAGGGAGAGAATATGAGGAGTTATATGTAGTACTTGTACAACCCACGAGCTTATATAAACATTTAGGCTTCGACCCTAGAACCTCTGTAATATTATATGATGTTATATATATATGGCAGTGGTTTCCAGTTAATGATTCCGCTATACTCTGATGGGTTATGAATGTTATGATTCGAGCCGAGCAAGGCGTCTAACTAGTGCTTAGATAGAGAAGGTCATTATCCATAAGGGGCATTGGGTGGACGTCTTGGGCAGTAGTACCCCTCCATCCCGACCCGGGAAAAGGTTGGGGGGTGCTACACCACCCTACGAGAAGTGAGAAGTTTTCATGGTCTTGCCACTTTTTACCGTCGCTTCATCCGTGACTTTAGTAGTATTATGTCTCCAATCACAGAGTGCTTAAAGAAGGGTGATTTTAAATGGACTGCTTCGGCCACTAAGGCATTTCAAACTATCAAGACCCGAATGTCGGAAGCACCTATTTTACGATTGCCTTATTTTGGCAAGGTTTTTGAGTTGTGCTCCTTCTGGGGTAGGCATTGGTGGTGTGTTGAATTAAGAGAGCCACCCAGTTGGGTATTTTAGTGAGAAGCTTGTTGGCCATAAATTAAACTATTCAAATTATGATAGAGAATTTTGCGCAGTAATTCGATGCCTCCAACATTGGCAACACTATCTCCTTCCCAAGGAGTTTATTCTCCTTTCGGACCATGACGCCTTAAGATTTGTTAACTCACAAAGTAAAATTAGTCCACGTCATGCTAAATGGATTTCCTATCTACAAGAATATACTTTTATCATTAACATCTTAAGGGGACCCTAAACCGCATAGATGACGCCCTTAGCCGTGTATCCTTACTATTGTCTACGTTACAAGTGAAGGTTATCGGGTTTGAGAGAATCAAGGATGAGTAGGTTCAATGTCCTGATTTTAAAGATATCAATTTATCCGCTCAAAACGATTCACCAACCACTATTTCAGCATATTATATTAGGGGCGATAATCTGTTTAAGCATGCGAAGTTGTGCATCCCACGCTCTTCTTTGCGACACCTTATTGGTGGGAGTTGCATGGTGGTGGACTTGGAGGTCACTTCGATCATGACAAACTATCTCACTGGTTGAGGACAAGTTTTATTGGCCCGGTCTCAAGTCATTGGTTAGTAAAATCGTTAGTAGCTGTCGTGTTTGGCAATCGGCCAAGGGGAATAAGACTAATGCATGTCTATACACATCTCACCTGATTCCGTCCATCCCGTGGGAGGATGTTAGTATGGATTTTATTTTGGGACTGCCGATCACTTTTCGACGTAATGATTCCATCCTGGTGGTGGTATATCGTTTTCAAAAATGGCCTATTTTATTCCGTGCGATAAAACTAGTGATGCGTCTCATATCGCTAAGTTGTATTTTAAAGAGGTTGTCAAACATCGTGGTATTCCTAAAACTATAGTTACTGATAGGGACGTTAAATTTACTAATTATTTTTGGAAAACTTTATGGAAGTTAATGGGCACCAAGCTTTTGTTTTCTTCGACCTATCATCCACAAACGGATGGGCAAACGGAAACGGTAAATAAAAGTTTGGGAAACTTATTGAGGTGTCTTGTGGGTGACCACAAGGGCACTTGAGATTTACTTCTCCCCCACGCCCAACTAGCTTATAACAACACCAAAAATAGATTTACCGGTTTATCCCCCAATGAAATCATGCATGGTTATAAAACTCCCGTGACACTTGACTTGATTCCCTTACCACCATCGTATAAGTCAAGTTAATTTGCACATGAGTTTGCTCAACATGTTCGCGACTTGCACAAACATATTTAAGAGACGTTGGCCACTATATATGCATCTTATCAAGCACACACAAATTTGCATCGGAGAGCAACTCACTTCAACATTGATGACTTGGTTTTGGTTCGTCTCATCCCTGAACGGTTGCCTTCGGGCTCTATAAAAAAGTTAGCTAATCGGAGAGTCGGTCCTTTTCGAATTACAAAGAAATTAGGAGACAACACTTATCTTCTGGATTTACCCACTGATTGGGGTATATCCCCTATTTTCAACATTTCAGATTTAATGTCATATGTTTCTCCGCCACTTGAAATATCTTCCCCTTCATTCATGTCCTTTTCCACTTCTACTCCTAGGTTGGGGGGGGGGGGAGATTATTCCCGGATAGCTCTCTACTGCGGCTTCTACCGAAGGTATGCTAGATGTTGATTTTGTTAACGCTTTTCCAAGGTTTCCCAAAACCTCCTTTATGCCTGACAGGATTATAGACAATGAAGTTGTTACCTCCGCAGGCGGTGGTCTCCACTGCTATCTTGTTCGTTGGCGTGACTGCCCTGGTTCAGATGATTCTTGGCTTCCCGAGGCTGATTTGGAGCGCTTGGATGCTGCACTCCTCCAACACTATCGACGTGACCACTCACCGGTGATGAGTGCTTTTGACCGGGGAAGGATTGGTGGCGTCGTCCCACCAAGGAATGAAGATATCTGCCCCTACAACCTCCGCTCGCGGACACTTTGTCACAACAATCAATAGAATAAAGATGTCCGCCGCTATGACCTTCGTGCACGACCGCGTGCAACCACATAACTCTTGGGCTCAAAATTTAGTGTTTAAGTCCTATTTTAAACTTATCTTTTAGTTTACTGTTTAGTATAAGTTTATTGGTAGTTTAATTTGCTATATGTTAAGAATAGATTAGGTTAAGCTTAATTCTATTCTTATTGTAAGACCATTTATATGGGTCTCTTGGTAATGAAAGGATATGAAGATTTAGACAAAAAAAGAGAAAACTCGTGCTGTTGTTTTCTCCCCCTAGGGTTCGGCCTCGGCGACCTTGCTGTCGCGCCGCCCGTCCAGGAATAGCTCCCGGACCCCGTCAGTGTGACTCCGGCGACCTACCCTCGGTGGTTTGAATCCACCCCTCCCCACGTGCGAAGCGGGGGCGTCTCTTGCTTGTTCTTCTGCCGCCCATTCGATCTGGTAACCGCTGCCGTTCGGCTCAAAACTTCGGCCGACCCTCTTGGTGTCGTGTGTCGTGCCGCCACTGGGAGCTCCGTAAGGCGACATTGTTGAAGCGTTGGAGAAACTCAACTGCTCGGTGTGCCTCCGGTGGAGTCATAGTAGAGCGATTCGCCTCGTAACAACCTCCTCGAGCGTGGGTAACGAGTTTCCTTCCTCCTCTCGTGTGTGATTCATTCCTATTATTTCTTGTGAAGGTAACCGTGGTGCTATTTTTGAAGCTTAGATTGCATCGTGGTTTTTCTCCGGATTATGTGTTGTTGAAACTCTTGATTTATTTGGCGTTCTAAGGATTTGATTTTCCGTCCCTTTTCTTTTGTTGGGAGAGATCAACCACCTTGTGCATCAATTTATTTTTGGTGGATCTCTTTTGGTACAACACAACCATTCAGATCGTGTAGGTCCATTTCGCCTGAGCAAATATTGGCATATAACCCTTATTTAATCTCTAGAGGGTTGGCGATCCTTCGAGTTAGCGTGTGATTGATAATAATGCAATTCAGTGTGGATACGTCTTAGTTGCGTGAGAGAGTGAGTTTTGAGTTTTCCGTTCATCTAAGTCGTGTCGGTGGGACTAGCCTGCATCACGCCCGGACACCATACTTCAACACATATATAGCCTTGTTGGAGGTTCACTCCCCAAAGTTATCAATTGGAGAATTGCACGCGGTGGCAGAGTTTGAGGACGTCTTCCCCGAAGAACTTCCTGGATCACCTCCTCAGCGTGAGATTGGCTTCACGATCAATTTGGTGCCATGAGATAGGCCGGTGTCGCGTCCTTCTTTTAGTATGGCACCAAAGGAGCTAGATAAGCTAAAGGTGCAGTTATAGGAGCTGCTAGAGCAAGGGTACATTAGGTGTAACTCTTCATCGTGAAGCGTACTGGTATTATTTGTAATAAATAAAGATGGCAGTATGCGGTTGTGCATAGAATACCGTGAACTGAATAAGCTGACCATCAAGAATAAGTATCTGATTTCGCGGATCAATGACTTATTCAACCAGTTGGTGGGGTCGGTGGTATACTCCAAGATGGACTTGAAGTCGGGGCATTACCAGTTGCACATTCGGGATGAGGACATACCAAAGACAGCATTTGGGATGAGGTATGCTCACTTCAAGTTCTTAGTGATGTCGTTGGGTTTAACGAATGTGCCATAGTGTTCATGGATTTGATGAACCGAGTGTTTCGGCAGTACTTGAATTTATTCATGGTGGTGTTCATTGATAATATCCTAGTGTATTCCAAGACGGAGGCGGAGTATGAGACTCACTTGAGAGTGGTTTTGCAGACCTAGAGGGAGAACCCGCTTTACGCTAAGTTCTCAAAGTGCGAGTTTTGGTTGGAGAGGGTGGCATTCTTGGGCCATGTGATTAGTGGGGGAGGGGTGGTAGTGGATTCGACGAATGTTGAAGCCATTAGAGATTGACATGTTCTGAGAACGGTGGCGGAGGTCAGAAGTTTCCTTGGACTAGTCGGTTACTATAGGAGGTTCATTAAGAACTTTTCACTAGTTTCATTGCCCCTCACCTCTCTTACTCACAAGGATCAGAAGTTCGTGTGGACACCAAAGTGTGCTTGAGCATTTGAGACCTTGAAGGAAAGGTTAGTGTCTGCTCCAATCCTAAGTCTCCCTGGTAGGACTGAGGGATTTCAGATTTTCAATGATACGTCAGGATGCGGTTTAGGTTGCGTTCTTGTGCAGTATGACAACGCGATAACTTATAGGTCTAGAGAATTGAAGCCTGATGAGAGGAACTACCCTGTCCATGATTTGGAGTTGACGACAGTAATTTTTACGTTGAAGTTGTGGAGGCACTACGTTTATTGCGCATAGACGGAAGTTTTCACGGATCACAAAAGCCTAAAGTATCTCCCGAATCAGAAAGATTTAAATATGCGGCATCGTAGGTGGTTTGAGTTCCTTGGGTACTATGATGTGACATTTTAGTATATGCCCGATAAGGCCAATGTGGTGGCTGAAGCATTGAATTTGAAGTATTCTAGGCAAGGGAATTGAATTGAAGCGCATGACGTGCGGTTGGTGAGTCCAGCGAGACTTTGAGTCTCTCGACATTGTTTGTGTGGCTAGAGGTGAGTCCAGCACGACACAGTTAAATTTGATAGATATGCAATGTAATATAGTTGATCAAATTCGAGAGGCCACCAGTGGGGATGAAGAGTTCCAATGGTTGGTATTGGAGGCTCAACAAAGCGAAGGTAATGCATTTTGAGATGGTCGGTGGAATCTTAAAATGGAATGTAAGGGTGTGTGTTCTGCGCTTTGGCAGGCTCTGTGAGGAGGTAATATTTGAGTCTCACTTTATAAAGTACTCCATTCATCCAGGAAGTATAAAGATGTACTTAGATTTGAAAAAATCCTTTTGGTGGCATGGGATGAAGCGAGATGTAGCCTTGTACGTGAGTTAGTGTCAGACTTGTGCCTTAATGAAAGTTGAGTGACAAAGGCCGGACGGGTTCTTGAAACCTCTTCCTACACCCGAATGGAAATTTGACGACATCTCCATGAACTTTGTGCATGGTTTTCCTTGGTCACAGCAGGGTAACGATGTGATTTGGGTGGTTGTGGATCGCCTGACTAAGGCGACTCACTTCATTCCGAATCGAAAGGAGGACAACGTGGAGAAGCTTGTGGAACTGTATGTTCGTAATGTTGTGCGATTGCACGGGATTCTAAAGAGCATCGTTAGTGATCACGATGGGCGATTCATGTCTAAGGGTTGGAGGCTAGTGCAGAAGAGTCTGGCATAAAGCTCAAGTTAAGTACGATGTTCCACCCTCAAACTGATGGTCAGACAGAGAGGATGAACCGTACTTTGGAGGATATGCTGATAATGTGTACACTTAATTTTGGGTAGAAGTTGGAAGACCACCTTTTCATGGTGGAATTTGCTTGTATCAAGATGGAGTCATACGAGGCTTTGTATGGAAAGCTGTGTCAAACGTCGATGTCATGGCTAGAGGTGGGGGACATAAAATTCTTGAGAAAAGAAATGGTGATCGATGCGTGTGAGTTGGTGCGAACAATTCAAGAACGCATGAAAGTTGCTCAGGATCAGCAGATAAAATATTTCAATGCGCGCCACAGAAATGTGGAGTTCGCAGTGGACGATATGGTCTATTTAAGGATTAAGCCGTTCAAAGGCGTCTCGCGTATTTGGCGACTCAAGAAGTTGAGTCTGAGGTATTTGGGGCCGTTCAAAGTTACGGAGTGCATCGGAGAAGTAGCCTATAGATTGGTGTTGTTCACAGAGCTTAGTGGATTACACGGTGTCTTTCATGTCTCAGTGTTGAGGAAAGCTTTGGTGGAGGCAAGTACTGTGGTTGAGCCGACAGTGGTG
Organism: Platanthera zijinensis; assembly: GCA_039513925.1. Classification (NCBI taxonomy): domain Eukaryota; kingdom Viridiplantae; phylum Streptophyta; class Magnoliopsida; order Asparagales; family Orchidaceae; genus Platanthera; species Platanthera zijinensis. The sequence goes on from CM077089.1 coordinate 3,975,655, forward strand.
TCGATAGAAGAGGACTTGGGGATGAGAGTTCTTTCGGTTTGCGTAGAGGATTAAGAAATTTGGCAGTGGCAGAATAACGAGGTTAAGCTCGTAAAGGTGCATTGGAATCTTCGAGCGAGACGAATTCTCTTGGGGGAGCGAGTAATCAATGAGGGATGACATCCCGGAACTATTTACATCAGGTATACTTGTCATTTTGATAACATGTTAGATTTTGAGAATGAAATCCTTTTAAGGGGGGTGGAGTTATAACACCCCATTTTTCTTATTTAAGGAATGTGGGATCTCTGTGCGTTACCGCGACGCGGTTGGTAGCTATCTCCTAGCGGTAGCCTCTTAGTAGGGTTCCATCGAGAGAAGCGCGATGGCTAACGCCTGGCGATAGCGCTACCGCTGGCGATAACACGATGAAATAAATTGACTAGCCACTCTGTGAGCTACCGCAACGTAGTATGTAGCCATCGCACGACGGTAGAAGATGGGATTGGTTCCGTAGATTGTGATTTTTGGTCGTTCGATCTTCTTAAAACTTGATCGGATGGCCCAGAGATGCTTGTTTGTGAATCCTAAATAAGGCTAATGGCTTTTTCCCTTTCCATTATTCTCATTTGTGAGTTGGGAGGTTAGGGTTGGGAGAGAACTTGGAGGAGGAAGAAGGAGCCTCTTCCACCCTTGAAGAAGCTTCGGAGCTCCGTTTGTCGATCTGAGGCCGGATTCATGGAGAGGGCTTGAAGGCGCAAACTTTCATCTGTGCAAATCAAGATCTCCATGGCTAGGAAGAGAACTTGGAAGGTAACGACACTTATCCTCTCGGTTTAAAGATGCGTGCATGACATCCATTTTTGTTTATGGCTTTATCCAAACATTTAGACACCAGATCTCTTAAATGAAAGGGGTTCGGGTTGCCATGGTTCAAGAGAAATCACCGGGTCGATTGATTCCGTTGATGCGTCGAACGATAAGTGTACCGGTCGCACAAGTAATATAAATTGGGCGAATTTCCCCAAGTATCGATCTCAAGGAACACAGTAAGGTGGAGTTAATTTCGAGGAGGACTTGAGATTGAAGTCCTTAGGTCGGAGTTAATGAAGGGGGGTTTTGATTGTTGCGAAAAAATAAAGTAAAATACTAACAACTACTCCTATGCAATGCCGCTATGCAATGCTTCGCCTGGCAGGATGGAAGAATACACGTGCCGCTGTGCACTGAATCGCTAGGCATATGGACGCGTAGGCTTGCGGATGAGGTGGTGAGAACGGCAGAATGAGGTTCGAGAGCACCTCTTCACTACACACGCCTCTAGCAATCGCTAGAGCGGCAAAACCGAATGTGGTGGTGGATGGAAATAAAGACGCTCCTCAAGCAACTAAAGAAGTAAAACAATACAGAATCACTTAGACATGAATCTAATAAAGCATACAACTAAAGAGAAACAACATCTACAAATGAAGATTTAACACACATATACAACAAGAAAGCAAGAACAAGTCAAGAGATCGACCGAATCCGAAGTCTTGCTGAGGATTCATGGAAGGAATCACCGGGTTGTCAATCCGCGTCCTAGCTCGGTCTTCAACTGCGTCCGGGGTAGAGGAGGCTGTCACTACCTCCTAATGGACCCGTCTTATTCGTGTCACGATGCAGAAGAAGGTTGCAAGCTTCCCTTTGTTTGTTGTATACAACGTCAAAACCTTTCTTGAAGCTCAAGGATGAAGGAGGAGACCGAGAGGAAGCTCCGGCTTAGATTTGGCGATGAAAGCTTGCCCGGAGCACCTCCCTATGGTGGAAGATGAAAGGGAACGGCGAAACGCTTCCTCGGAGACGAAAACGACAGAGAAAATGTGCGGGATCCCAAATTAGGGCCGAACCTGCGAATTTATAGACAACAGAAATAACAATGTGCACGATCACAGGCGCACGACAAGTGGTCGTGCGCACTATGTCCAGTGATCGTGCGTATTCGCATGGCAGAACTCCAGGAAAAATGGAATCAATGCACACGATCAGTGGCACATAACCGGTGGTCATGCACACTATGTCTAATGGTCGTGCGAATACCCCAGACAGAACTCCAGGAAAAATGGAATCAATACACACGATCAGTGGCGCACGACCGGTGGTCGTGCGCACTGTGTCCAGTGGTCGTGCGTTTGCCCTAGACAGAACTTGGAAAAAAGAAGACTGGTGCACACGATTAGTGGCGCACGACCAGTAGTCATACGCAATATATCTGATGATCGTGCGCAGTATTCATGTTTCCAAACAATCCCGGAACACGCACATGACCCCTGTACCAATAGGAAAAATAAATCACTAATATGTGCAGATATTCCATGCAATCACAATAAAGAGTACAATCTATAAAAGTAACAAAAATACACAACCACGAGCCTAAGTGTGCACTTTCTATGAAAATAAAGATAAGATGAAATATATACAATAACTAACTAAAAGTGAAGTGCATTCAAAAGAATACTAGCTCAGACGAGTCCTAAAATCACTATATAAATAAGACTCATCACACCCCAGACTTACCTGTTTGCGCATCCCGAGCAAATAAAATCTATGCAGACAGAAAAAATGACTTAGCTAACATAGAAATTATAATATGGAGTACCATGCGAAGTCGCATGCTTGTACGCGTAAAAATATAAATAGAGGAAATTTCTAAGTATACAAAATAGTTTATACTTATCACAATGCGTATCAAAATTGTATTACTACTCAAAAATGGAATCACGGTGAATCTTCCGGTCATGCGTAGAAGAAAGTAGGCAGGCCACTAAGGTGAGCTTTGCCAAAGACACGGGCTTAGGATCACTTCCAAAGGAATCCATCAATGTCAGGGACCATACGCTTGTCGGTTCACACTCTCTCCACGATACTAGTTCGACTCAAGCATGAATCCGTAGGACTTTAGGATAAGAGATGAGGCTTGGGTTACGGTGAGGTAAACAAAGATAAACAAGAAGGCTATGCACCTAACCCAAATGAGCTAGTATAGAAAAAGAGAATCCATCCGCTAATCCAAAATACATGCGGGTACACCACACCCCCAGACTTAACTTTTAACATATGAGTGTGTGAACCGCCTACTCCAAATACAACCATATCTCTAATAGGATTTTCAATTATACTTTTTCTTTTCAGTTTTTGACAGATATTTTTTTATCACCTTTTTATTTCCACTGTTTCAGCAAATATAAACCTTGGAGCACATCCACATATTCACAATGAATACCACCACATCACACCCCAAAATGAAAATGTAAAACACTAAAGCTCAACTTGGTTGTGCGACTAGGATCGGCTATGAGACTTTGGTGAAATAATGGTGGAGCTGAATTAAAAGAAGGGGTAGGCACAACGGGGCTAGCGAGGATAAGACGATAGGAATGGTACAAAGCTCAACCGGGCCAAAATGATGGCCTACATCACACTCACGCTTGACTAACCAGACACCAATGCTTCGAGAGTAGCTTGAGGCAAGTTCTTAGCCACTAGAAAGATGATCCTTCCTCCCGACTCAAGCAAAACGAGTCTAGTGACGGCTACACACATCCCTATATTACCGTTCGATTCACACTGGATTCATCAATTTTTGAGTAGAATAAAAAGTCTTTACGCAAATAGAAAAATATAAAACTATAAGCATACAAAAAAAATTAAATGTACTCAAATTTCTACACGAGATGAGAGCACTCGACTAGGAGCACTACAAGAGTCAACATTTTACTCTGTCTCACAATCCTGTGCCAGCATAATAATTTTCCCAAATCATACAAAAGAAACGAGTTTAACTCGCAGCACGCTAACAACTAAGCACACACTCATATGAGTATAGTGGTATGCGATGCAATGAACTAATCAAAATAATACAATAAAAGCTTCTAGTATGCAAATGAAATGTGCGCGTGCAAAAGGTAACAAATACTAGCTCTCTCCCAAACTTAAACTAAGCTACACAACATATGATATTGAAATTAAAATCAGATAGAGACAAAGGAAGAGTTTACCCAATGCACAGCTAGTGAGCATACAAAAAGACGCGTGAAAAATAGAGGCAAGTCCGCCAAACGAAGAATCACAATCCTGCCAATACGAAGTTGTCAAGAATACTTGTAGGGGTGAGCTCCGCAAAAACAAAAGAAAAAGAGACAAAATACAAAGAAATACTAAAACTAAAATAGACATGAAAAATAAAAATGCAGAAAATGTAAGATAACTACTGGGGTTATTGTCATCCCAACACGACTTATTAAATTCTATACATTTCTAGCTAATGGGCCTATGAAAAGAAAAGTGCACAGGTAACTGGCATAATATCCGTTGCGGTAACGAGTACCGATACAGAGATAGAGCAGTTACCCCTCTACCTACATAATAATACCTGCTCAACACAGGTAGAGGAAATAGGAAATAAGAGGAGGAGGAGCACTGGTCCTCGCTCATCTTATCACAAAAGAAATCCTTGCCCAACAAGGTATCGTCTACAAGGAGACGGCAGGAGGAGAAAGCAATGAATGGAGCTTCCTCAACTGAGGAGGAATCAACCTCCTCGCAAAAGAGGATGCTATCATCCATCACTCGAGCTGAAAGCTCTAATTCCTCCTGAAGCACCTGCGAAGACTCAACCTGCACGGGCTCAGATACAAAAAGGAGATCAAAAAATAAAGGGGATGAAAAACTAAAATAATCAACAATAATGGGAGTGGTCCCGGTCTTACTCCCAGCAGGATCCAAGAATAGATCATCATCAGTATCATCAACTGACTCACTAAAACAAGGAGTAATTCTTGCAGAGAAAGCGGAGGAACAACAACATCAGAGAAAAGATGAGCGGGTTCCTTTGGGGGTGAATCCAAAAGAGGGGAAGAAAGCATGGGGAGAGACGGCACCACAATGTCGTCACACCGATCGACAGAAAGTCTGATGGGTATATCCGTAGTAGTCCCCCATAGACAAGGTGGTACTACGAATATATCATCAGAATCAGAAGGGGAAGCCAATTGAGAGGTGGATGAAACGAATCGGATACCCGGTTCATCATCCTCCTCCAACTAGCGCTGAAATTCTGCGCAATCTTTCAACACATGCTCGATGCTACAACAACACAAACACCATTTTCCATTACTCCTCGGTCCAGATGGGACCGGAGAGGAATAAGAAAAAGGTGAAGGCGTAGAAGAGAAGTGACCATAAGACTTGTGTAGGGTATATGAAGTACCATAAGAGGACGGTGCTCCATGCACTGAATCACGAGAATTATGCTCCCTATCTTCAGTTGGGCACTCATCACTACCATGTCTATAATCCCTGCACCATCTACAACGAATATTCAAATAATAAAATATGGTGCAACAAGAATGAATTCACCACAAGAAATATTCTAAGCAAAAATTAACTACACACTAGCAGATAAATAAAAAGGAATGTCTGCTGCTGAAAAATTAAAACTAGAAAAGGGAAAAAGAAAAATAAGCAACAAAATTTAAAAATTAAAGCAAAGAATAAACATGATATGAACAAATGGAAAAAGGACTTCTATCTCCTATCTCCCTCTCCAAAAACTCACACGACTGTGTTCCCCGGCAACGGCGCCAAAAATTTGATGCATTGAACGACAAGTGTACTGGTCGCACAAGTAATATAAATTGGGCGAATTTCCCCAAGTATCGATCTCTCAAGGAACACAGTAAGGTGGAGTTAATTTGGAGGAGGACTTGATATTGAAGTCCTTAGGTCGGAGTTAACAAAGTGGGGTTTTGATTGTTGCGAAAAAAAATAAAGTAAAATACTAACAACTACTCCTATGAATGCTGTTATGCAATGCTTTGCCAAGCTGGAGGGAAGACTACACGGGCCGCTATGTACCGAATCGCTAGGCATATGGACGTGTAGGCTTGCGGATGAGGTGGTGAGAATGACGGAATAAGGGTCGAGAGCACCTCTTCACTACGCACGCCTCTAGAAATCGCTAGAGCGGAAAAACCGGATGTGGTGGTGGATGGAAATAAAGGCGCTCCTCAAGCAACTAAAGAAATAAAGCAATACAGAATCACATAGACATGAATCTAATAAAGCATACAACTAAATGACAACAACATATACAAATGAAGTTTTAATACACATATACAACAAGAAAGCAAGAACAAGTCAAGAGATCGACCGAATCCGAAGTCTTGCTGAGGATTCACGGAATGAATCGTTGGGTTGTCAATCTGCGTCCTAGCTCGGTCCTCAACTGCATCTGGGGTAGAGGAGGCTGTCACTACCTCCCAATGGACCCGTCATCTTCGTGTCATGATGCGGAATAAGGTTGCAAGCTTCCCTTTGCTTGTTGGATATAGCGTCAAAACCTTTCTTGAAGCTCAAGGATGAAGGAGGAGGCCGAGAGGAAGCCCCGACTTAGATTTGGCAGTGAAAGCTTGCCCGGAGAACCTCCCTACGGTTGAAGATGAAAGGGAACGGCGGAACCCTTCCTCGGAGACGAAAATAGAGGATAAAATGTGCGGGATCCCGAATTAGGGCGGAACCTGCGAATTTATAGATAGCAGAAATAATAATGCGCACGATCACAGGCGCACGACCAGTGTTCGTGCGCACTATGTCCAGTGATCGTGCATATTATCATGACAGAACTCAAGAAAAACTGGGATAACGCGCACGAGTAGTGGCGCACGACCGGTGGTCGTGCGCACTATGTCTAATGGTCGTGAGAATACCCCAAACAGAACTCCAGGAAAAATGGAATCAATGCACACAATCAGTGGCGCACGACCGGTGGTCGTGCGCACTGTGTCCAGTGGTCGTGCGTTTGCCCCAGGCAGAACTTGAAAAAATGAAGACTAGTGCGCACGATCAGTGGCGCACGACCAGTGGTCGTGCGCAATAGATCCGATGATCGTGCGCAGTATTTCTGTTTCCAAACAATCTCGAAACACGCACACGACTCATGTACCAATAGTAAAAACAAATCATTGATATGTGCAGATATTCCAGGCAATCACAATAAGGAGTACAATCTATAAAAGTAACAAAATACACAACCACGGGCCTAAGTGTGCACTTCCTATGAAAATAGAGATAAGATGAAATATATACGATAACGAACTAAAAGTGAAATGCATTCGGAAGAAAACTATCCCAGATGAGTCCGAAATCACTATATAAATAGGACTCATCATCTGTTCCCTACATATTGTTGCATTAGAGATCCGCTCTGTTAGTGAATTAGGCATTGTGGGTGAAGCCGAAATCTCAACCGATAGACAAATTCGGTGATGTTTCTTGATATATATTTTAGGGATTTTTGCTAGAAATTTGTTTGCGGTGAAGACACTGTTCGCGATGCCCTCAATTTCATATGGGAATGAATGATGGTTTAGGGCGGGAAGTAATGTGTATGTTGAATGTTAAGAAAAGGCGTGGTTCTATCTTTGTGAATGGCTGGCTATCCTGTAATGTTGCAAGTCACGTGCAGAGAGTGTCCCGGCAAGACAAGCCCCTTTCTATGAAAACTGATGAAAACGACAAGTTTTTGGACAAGCTCGGGCGATGTAGCCCACGAGCGGGCAGGGTCAAGCAAGGATTCTTAGCACAGTTTGTTTGTTGTGATGGAACTGATGTGAGAGTCAGAGCTTGCAGGAAAACCCGGGTATTGAGACCTATGAGCTGGTAGGGTCTACGCAAGAGTTCCATTTTGCATCTTGAAAGCAGATAAGGGAAATTGAAGTACCCACATGATTGATGTGATTATGCGTGATGATGCGTTAGAATCATACGTGATTTAGAGTGCCTTGGGTGAAACCCAAGTTTGCATACATGTTATATTATAGGCCCCCTTTATTTATATGCTCAACATAAAAACGTGTTTGATGTTTGAGACACCAAAACTTATTGTTTCTATGGTAGTTCATATTTATTTGCATATACATACGAAGTGTTGACCTGCAAGATGATGAAGTGCCTCGGGGTCCGCTAGGGACGGCCGAGAGGAGGGGTGTTGGTTATGCAGTCGAGGTCAGCTTTTGCTGACCCACGTTACAACAAATTTTTACAGGACAAAGATCACAAGCTGGAGCAAGCTCGCAGACCAAAAAGTCCTAAGCCTCATGAAGTGTACCTCCTTCCATTATTTTCTTTTATATGTGTATGCTATGTTTCATTCATCGTATCCGGCTTTCAAACCGAGGTAGCCTAAGAGTGCTATGTCACATTGCTATATTTTAATGTTGTTGTTTTGGACATTCTATGGTTGTAAGGCCTTAAGCTCATATTAGACTCCTATGTTAGTGTGGACAACTTCTAGTCTCGTTGTTTTGTTTCTGCTGTTTTGTTTTCTGAGTTTTGAGATAGGTAGTACTTTTATATCACTTTATAATGCTTAAGCTGTGACGTCTATATGTTATGGGGTCCTGACCGGACCCATATTATATGATCATTATAGGGGAGGTGTTATACCAAGAGTTTTCACACTTGGTAGAATAATGCTCGCGAGTACACTTGGCATGATTCACTAGTCCACTGAATGAGAAGGGCATAGTCAACTTAAAAATTCTTTGAAGTTTCAATTGGAAATCTTACTACAGTTTGGAAAAAGATTGACAACATGATTAATTTAATTACAACACACGGAAATCAAACGAATGTTTGGACAAAGTAAGATGCAAGTTTTCCCAAATTTCAAAACTTTATTTTACTCGGAGCTACTTGGTAATGTTTTTATTGCTGCATTTGAGATAATTAAAAAGGAAGAAGTTACAATAAAATCATGGTATGCTTCCCAAGAATAATGTACACATAAGAACAGATATACGCTTGAATTGTCTTGTGCACATGAGCTTGTAACATACATTAAAGAGAGTAATACAATTCCTTTATGGATGGTTCACAAACAGTGGAAACAATTAACATTACTTGACAAGGCCTAGTTCAAAGTGAAGAAAGAATAAAATGAGTGTGTAGATATATAGAATAGCGTGGATGGTTCACAAACTTTGAAAACAATTAACATTACTAAAAATATATAGTGATCACCAAAAAAGGAAATAAAAAAAATTGCGTGAACTAGTCAATGCGGAATCAAGTCAGACAAAGGAACCTACATTGCCCATGAAATTAAAAGGCCGGCCAAAGGAAAGTTTGAAAAATATAGCTATTTCATTTCTCAAGCCAATAATCCTTCACATTTCTAACACTACATTCAGCTCTGTCAGATATTAAACGGGTCATTTATATCAGATATATAAATGACAACACTTCATTGAATTGCGGATGAAAGAAGATTATCCACAACCACTGATATTTCTAGTGTGGACAAGATATCATGAACATGTGACAAAACAATGAGATATTCCATATATTACATGCATATTTTGACCATAGGTATGTAAATATTGTATATTATTTTAAATATCTTAAAATTTTGGCAATTTCTTAATCAAATATTATTGTTATTTTGCATAGTCACATTCAAAATACTAATGTTATTTCATCATTTTGGATATTCAAATATACCACCACAATTTATTAAGTAAAAACAATACAACAAATTTATATCGTAGTTGTTTTAATTATTCTATTAATTTATTAATTTGAAGCGATTTTTTTGCAGGGATAACATATTTTGACCGGAAACTTACGGATGATGATTGAATTTTTGAGAAAAAAATATGTTTTTTGCCTAATAACTTTATGTAACAATATATTTTGAGAACGATGTAGTTATTGTTTTTTCAATTGTTCTTTTAATGTTAGTTTTTAAATTTTTAAAATTAGGGTATAAATAGCCTCTTTGGATACAAATATAATTTTAGAGTGTACGAATAATCATGAGTTATAAGTAGTCATTTATGATGTACAAATATCAACACCCTTTTTTATCAAACTAGCGAGTTTATTTATTTACTCAAAAATCTCTATCAGAGAAGACTAACTATTATACGCACACATAAAAACTTAAATCAATAGAATGATTTCTATAAGAACACGTTGTGAGTTTGCCAGAACCAATAGTATGGGCAACTTGCAACAAAAAAGTAATTAAAGTTGGTCATGACTTTTTATTCTTTGAATTATTGGTTAGATAGTTGGTTTGTAGATATATGATCTTTAATTCAAATAAATGATTAGTGCTTTTATTTGTAAATAGAAAACTTTGTTCTAGTCTTTTGTTGGAACCAGTGGCAAACCCAAGTTGAGGCATGCCCGGTCACATTTTCGGGTTGAAATTTTGGATAAATCCCGCTCCTTTTGTCGCCTTCGCGACCTATTACCACGACCAAACACTGACCAACGAACCCTCTGCATCCCTCCTCCGACGGCTTGTCCCCACCATCAAAAATCCTAATCCTAGCTGAAGCATGACAGTTTTCCATTTGGAAAGGCTCTTCGACTCCTCAACTTATTCGACATCTCTAGATTTCTCCCTGCCGCTCGACTTTAACTCAGCGGGCAGGTTGGTCCCCGATTTCACCTAGCCGGACGCTTAGACGGCGCGACATCTTTGAGTTAGAATTGTGACTAAGGATCATAGGCGCCAATAGAGGAGGGACTTGTGGGTCGCCGTTCTCCGGCGGATCCAGTAGCTGAAGGTCACCCATCAGAACTTAGATGATTTTCTGCAAAGTGAGTGTTCCATTTCCAATCTGTTGGAGTTTTTCGAGTTCCAATAATCCAATCTATTCAAGTTTTCAAGTATATGCCCCAGTCTTCAAGTATTCTTAGGTTTTGTTTGGTGCCCAATAACTTTCAGGTGTAGGAGATAAAATTATCTCAAAAGTTTCGTAGAAGTCCTCCTTTACAAAGTAGATAAATTGATTCTCATGGCTGGTTTTCCCATCGTTCTGAGTCACAGAGTCAAGAATTATTTTACTATTTTATATTGTTGATAAATTTTTAGAGTCCCTGTAAGAGGTGGATTCATTGGTTGATGAAAAGAATATTTGCAACTGATTATTGCAGATCATGTTCGTGAAATAAAAAATCTGAAGAGTTTTACTGAATGTCTCACCACTGAATTTCAGGATCTAAAGTCAAATAAATGACAGAGCAACAATGAAAGATTACACAAAAGTTAGCATAACATTATTGTTTTGAGTTTTGAAGATCCGAAACCTGTTGCTGCAATAAGGGTTAATACAAGTTCTAGAAAGGCTCATGAAAGCCGAGATTCAGCAACCGAATATGAAATAAAGCATTGTTTATGAATCCTCATCAGCAACAATGAGGCCAAAGATTAATAAAATTGTAGAGGTATTGAAATCATTTTTTATCAGTCCCTTATTTAAATGCTTACTTTATAATTTATAGATTCCCGCATTTCATAAGGAGCACTGAAACCTCCCCGATCAATGAGATAAAATGAAATCGACTTCAGTTTGATATTAGATGCACATTTAAATTGTGTTTCTTTCCATTGATTTGAAAGAACTAGTGCTTAATCACTTAACGATGCCAAGAAAATAATTATTGAAAGCGATGCACATCTAAATTGTGTTTTTTTGTTACTTGCAATAATAAATTTTTAAAATTACAAAAATTATAAAAAAACTAAATTTTTTCCCTGGTGTCCAGATGGAACAAAATTCCTGGATCCGCTACTACTTGAAGCATACAATGATATTTTTGGAACTCACAAATGCAATCTTTTAACATGAATTATGAATCTAGATTGGCTTGTCTCAATATTTTACTAAAATTTTGCGACAATTCCAAGTCTATTCGAGTGGCCTTTTGGAGAGGGAGGGGCCAGATCTAAATACCCTTCAAAAATTGACTTTGAAGTGCAATTTGTCAAAAACTTTGCTTAAAGATTACTTTTTACTGGAAAATCGGTCTTTAAGCAATAACCATAATATCAACATGATCTATAACAAATGTAGATGACTTGTAAAATCAAAGAAGAAGAAGAAGAAGAACGAGATCCACATTGAAGACTCAGTGGACGAAAACGACATGGATGAGGTTGAGCCAAAGAGCAAGAAGAGGAAGGAGAAAACATCCGCGATAGATATTATTGCTGATGTTGTTTCTACAATAGCAAGGAACATGGAGCATGATAGCAGCGTGACTTCTCAGCCACCACCGCCACCGCCGCCGATCTCAAGGGCAGACAGGATATATGCCGCCATTGCAGCTATTACGGATTTGACTGAGGCTGTTGTCATACAGGCTATCGATATGCTGAGTGATGACGACAAGAAGGCCGACGTGTTCATGGCATTATCGATGCCAATTAGGAGGACCTGGCTCCGCTTACATCTACGCGATTAATTAGATTATATTAAGAACTTTTGGTTTCATGTGCGGACTATTATAATGCTGCAGACTATTTTGAACTTTTTTTGAATATTCGGTGCGTGGACTCTTAATTTTTATTCAGTTGAAATATAATTTTTAATTAGCTATTTCAATTCAGTTTATAATAAAAATTACAAATTTGAATTCTGTACTTTGAATTCCAGGATACAACCGAACATCGGAATTGCTAATTCCAATTCCTGTGACAGAATTCCTGCATTCAGCCGAACAACAGAATTGGAATTGGAATTAATTCCCGATTCCTGCGGGAATGAGAATTGAATTCAATTCCAATTCCAATTCCTGTTGCTCCATTTCTGGGAAACTAACGGACCGTAAAATTTGGAGAGCCATTTTCAGTCCGATCGAAAGCCCCGAAACCAGGGAAGCCGAGGCCCTAAAACTTCGCCTCCTCGAATTCGATTAGCAATTTGCCGTCCGCCGGCGGGGAGAAAGAGATGCATGGACGGCCACGTAAACCCCAGCGCGCGGCGGACGCCACAGCTTCCACCGCCAAGGCCTCCAAGCTTAAGGACCTTCAATCCCAACTCATCCACAACCACCACCTCCGCCTGTATGCTTTTCCAACGTCTTCCGCCTCTCCTCTCTCTCTCTCTATCCCTTCAGTCTTAGAATTTGATCTTTTATTGTGGGATTTTGATAGGTATACCGACGAGGCGATTTCCGTCAGCTCGAAACTACTGCAAATAAATCCAGAAATAAATACCGCCTGGAACTACCGGAAATTCGCATTTCAGCAGAAGAATCTCCATGAAGCAACCAATTCGGAGCACATCAAATCCTTGGTTGACGGCGAGCTGAGAGTTGTGAGTTTTATCCCTTGTTGTGGAAGTATATCAGATCTATTGGATAGATCTGATATTGAATACCCTTTATTCTTCTTCTTCTTCTTAAGGTAGAGATGGCATTGAGAGAGAACCCTAAATCCTACTGGGCATGGTACCATCGGAAATGGATTCTCAGTCAAGGGCTTGCAGATGTAGATTTTGACCGGGAATTTCTCCTTCTGGATCAATTGCTCAAGGATGATTCCCGCAACTTCCATGGTTGGAATTATCGTAGGTGATAATACTTTCTTCCTTGATGTAGTTTTTTCTTTTCCCGCATTGGAATTTAAGTGATTAAGGTTTAGGGTTTACTTTGGTGTTTAGGTTTGTTTCAAAACTGAAGGATGTGCCTGAGCTGAAAGAGTTGGAGTACTCAGAGCATATGGTTATGAACAATTTTAGTAATTACTCCGTCTGGCACAATCGAAGGTATTGGCATTACTTTTTTTTTTCATTCTCAATCTACTTGTTTCATCTGCTCTGTGCTATATGAAACCATTTTGACTTTAAATATTTATGTTATTTGTTATTGTATTTGTCATTGAATGAGTAGGCATATGTTGACATGATTAAATTTTGTTTATATTTTCTTCACAGGAAAAATAAACATAGTGAATGGATCCATTGGTCAAAACTTGATTATTTTATTAGCATTTTAACACAGCATGAATTAACATCTATTATGAATTGCAATAAAACCCTTAATCGAGGATGGTAGATTCCATTTTATGTAGTTGCATTCAAGTTGGGGATACTAAAATGGGTTTTATTCAAAGAGATGCATCATTCCCTATTTTATTTTATTTTATTCAAGGGGACATCGAGTGAACACCAATCACTGCGGGAACGACGATCGATGGGGGTACTATCGTTGCGGGCACGAGAGAACCTCATGCACTATCAATCCTATACAAAGAGCAAATAAACAAATTTTAAGGTAGTTATATATAATAGTTGTATTAAAAAATCACGAAAATAGCCTTTCCTAATGAAATAACAAAGGAGCTGAACCTCCGGATTACTATCATTGTGTGCTCACCACAGACACACATGTACATATGGAGAGCATTATCATCATGTTCAGCTTGTTTTTTCTAAGTGCTATAAAGTAGAAAAATCCCAAAAAAGTGATAATATCGAATGGAGGTTGCTTATGTGCAGAATGAAGCCGGAATCTTACTTGAAGAACAAACTATGTTACTTTTCCGGAGAGGAATCCGGCAAGGGGAGGTCCGGCGGTGAAAGGGAGAGAGGAAGAGAACGAGAAGAGGGGAAGAGGGAGTTAGGGTTAGAGGGAAATAGAAAATTCCAACATTCATCACAAAATCCATCATCTTCTTTGACGACCATTATAACGATGACCATTTTCTTTGCCTACTTTTCTATCGCTATCGCGTTACTTCCTACCACACTAACTCCAATTTTGTAACAAAAAATCTCCCTCCAAGAACAGTCATCACATAGTTTTGAGATCAAATGATGCCTACATAATACCATTTATAAATTAAAAATGAGTTTTATATGTTTCTCTTCTAACTATTTCTCAGAAACTTATGCACAATATATGAGAAAATTCATACTAAAAAGGTGTAATTAAAGTAATTAATTAATATGACAAAAGTGGTGGAGACAGGGAATAGTTATGAGTAAAATAATGCTGAAATAAAAGCACTTGGAATAGCTGACTAGGAGTGATGTAGGCCCATGGTTTAGAAGAGAGATTTTCTTGAAAACGTCCAACAGTTATATGGGGAGGAGGTGTGGTTGTTGTTCGGTTTTGTTCTTGGAGGAAGGGGGCAAGTGGCGGTTTGAATGGAGCTAGGGTGGCCGGCGGTTTGTAGGGAAGGGAGGAGGGGCTGAGAGAAATAGAGAGGGAGGGAGAGAAGAGAGGCCGGCGGCCAAGGAGAGGAGGCAAAGGGAGGGAGAAGAAAACCAAGAAAGGGGAGAGGGAGGAGAAGGCCGAATATTGCCTAGGGGGAGGAAAGAGAGGAGGTGGCCGAGAGAGATTAAAGAGGGAGAGGAGGTGGCGGCTTTGAACTTGGCCGAGCCCTAAGGGGGTGGTGGTGGTGAAGGTGAGGGAGAATATTGAGGAGGAGGAGGAGAAGGGAGAAAAGAGGTAGCCGAGATTGAGAAGAAAGGGGAGGGGGTGGCCGGCGGCCAAGGTAGAGAGAGGGAGAGAGGGTTTGGCCGAAATTTGCCAAAGAGGGGGGGGGGGGAGGAAAATTCTCTCAAGAATCTCTAGGTTTTTTTTTCAATTTTTCATTCTTTTCAATACTTAATCAAACAAAACATGGCTATATATAGCCTTACACCACTCAATCTCCTCCATACATATTTAGAACAAAATAAAAACAATTCCAAAATTAAAATGCATGAAAATGGAAGCAAATATATGATGGTTATAAGTATCAATCATAATTACAAGAATAAAAATATAATAATAAGATTGCTTAGATTAAAACATTGCTTAAATAGAAATTGCCATAAATGGAAATTGCATAAAATGATAAAAGATAAATAATAAAATATATAATTATAATTTTAATTTATAATTATATATTTTATTTAAAATGGTGCAGGCAGACGTCGTGCAAAATATGAAGCGGCGTTGGCGAAGGAGCGTCACGGCATTGACGAAGAAGCGTCGCGGCATTGGCGAAGAGCGTCGTCATCAATTCTCCCACACTTAAAATCACTCATCTTCGATGAGTGGCCCGTGAGGGGGGAACAATCAGAAGAAAGCAGCAACATTGGGGCAAGTCTGGCCATAAAAGTTGGAGGGTGCCAATTAGAAAATTGACATGAACCTCCCTCTGATACCAAATTGAAATAAATTGATGCAGGTCACCCCTACGCGATGCTAGAATTGAAAAATAACAAAAGGGAATTCCTATAGAGAATTTATGCGAACACCTAACGGGCATTTAAAACAACCTAGGAGGCATTTCTACGAACACGTTGTGCGCGTGCGGAATTGGAAATTTTGGCGGAGCTTTGTCTGTAACGGCGCGATCTCACAAGTGGGTTTCTCCCAACCAAACCTACACGAACATCCATATACATATTGCATAGCCCAACACAACACCTAAACATTCATTTCCAAGCATTTCTATATCAATATGGAGGGAGTTCCGGACTCAAGCAACGATCCGAAAATAGTCCGGATTCGGCCCTCAAAACAAATCGACGAGGATATACCAAACTCTCTTGAATCGTCCGAAATCAAAGGGCTAAACAAACCCCGATTTGCAAGACGCCCAAGGGGACCTATCCTTACGAAAAATCTTCGTGAAATCGGATAGGAAAGCAATATAACTTCAGATTTTCATATGCAAGCTTAAATCAATAGTTAGGATAAATTTTTGAAACCCAAATCTCCACTACTCTCACAAATACAAGATGAAATCACACAATATTTAGGGGATAGGAAATCGTTACCCAAATCTGAATTTAGAGGGGAGGAGAGGAGGAGGAGCAAGAGAACGTTGGAAGAGTCACACTTCCAAAGGGAGTCACCGGAGTCGCACCGGATGAGGAAGAACCGAGCCGCCTTCTTCGGAGTCACACCGGAGGAGGTAGGAGTCGCCGGAGCCGCAAGGAATAGCCCAAAGGGGGGGGGGGGGCGGCAGCAGCTGGGCGGCGGGCTTCTGGGCGTCGGGTTCGGCCAGGCCGAATAGGACGGGAGGGGGGGGGGGGGGGGGGCGACTGAGAGCCGAATACCACTTAGGTCTTTTTTTTTTCTTGTCCCATTCATCATATTCTCCCACTCCACATATATATATGGTTACACCACTCCATCCAACCCTTCTTCAAAATCAAAACTAAATCCTAGCCATTCAAATGTTTATCAAAAATTAAAATAACATCACACATAAAAATATAAGCTTATAAATTTATAAAATGAAAATATAATATTATTTCAAAGATGAAATAACATTATATTCATAACGAAGAGACGAAATGCCGCGGCGGCGGCGACGACGACGGTGGAGGCAACGACCATCAAAGTCCTTGAACATGTAGCGGCGACGATCAAACGAGAGGTCCAAGTAGTCCATGTCGGCACGAGCAAATGGCGGAGCATCCTCGCCATCAATCCTCCCCCGCTCAAAATCACTCATCACCGATGAGTGGTCAGGGAGAGAATAGCTGGAGGCAGCAACATCCACAAGTAGCATAGCAAGATCGGACATCCACGGGGAAGGACAAGCATTGCGGGCGTCAGCAATAGAACAGAACCTGTCATGAGCAAGTACAGCAGAAAACCTCATAGATGTGTCAGCATAAAGAAAAACAGCGCAGTTCTTACCATCCAATGCGAGAACCAGGAAACCCAAATGGAAGAGCGACACGAAAAAAATCTCACCTCTCAACCCACGAGAATTTGAAGTGGAAGAGAGAAACGTCGGAGAAAGCCGCTCATATGGAGACCAGATTTGCAAAATTAAATCCGAAAAATTGAAATGCGGTGAAAAACCGATTGCATCGTAAAAATCCAAAGAAATTGCATTAAATCCAAAATTCTTGAAAATCATGAAAGGATCGGCGCTCCAATGTAAAAATTTTGTTTCGGAACCTGAAGGTATCCACTCGAGGGCCGACAAGACTAAACTCCGATCAATCACTCCGTAGTCAGAGGCTCTCCAGTATGTATAGTCGTGCAAGTGAAGCAAAGCAAAGGCACAGGTATAAGGCGGTGCCCTGTATACATGAAGTTCTTGTCGGGGCGAATGAAAATAATGTGCAAGGTGACTTGATGGGTGACAATATCGTAAAGACACCAAATCAAAATGCACAAGTCTAGGGAGATCACGCATAGTCACCAACAAAACACTATCCGTCGAGAGATATCTCGTGAAGTGATCCGTCTCGTATGAAGCATGAGCAGGATAAAGTGGAGCAGTGACAAGATCAATGATTATTAAGATCAGCTCGTGAACATCTAAACGAGGGGCCAACGCTAGTGTAGGGGATATCCAAGTAGGTATATCATAAAAGCGTAGACTATGACTAACGGATCCACGTCCTAAAATGATATCAAATGTTGGCACAAAAGCAAGAGGGAGGGTCGGTAAAATCGAGCCCGGGACTAAATCCAAATCCAAATGAATCTCACACAACGGTGACTCAATCAAGGGACACTCATCCGGGAAACTCACGTCCGGGCAAACATCAGAATAATCGTCCAAGGATACCCTACCCTCAGGAGGAAACTCATCCAAAATAATAATTGAGAAATCCTCAATCTCTGGCTCCACAGATAGCTCAGATTTAATTTCAGAAAAATCAGATCGAGGCTCACTCGACATAGGGATCATAGACTCGAGAGGGTACTCAATAGTAGGGTGAACTGAAATATCACTAACAAGACATGTAGTGGCTAAAGGGGTACTCTCACAAGTCAAGGCCTCATCAACATCCCAAAAATCATCATCCAAGTCGCTAGGATATCCCGTCTCCTCATCGTTAGAAAAATCGGCAGAATCATCGGGCACTATCGAACATGCCATGATACTCTCATCTAACTGGACATCCTCAACAAAATCAGGAGGTACCACACCAACGTCCAGATCAGGATCAGCAGCAATCTCAAAAGTAGTCTGGGGTGGCTCCGAAGTGGAGACTAACATAGCTGAAGCCCTAGGTTTTGTGGGGCATGCCACGGCGTAGTGGCCAGTCACACCACAAGCATAACATAAGGCCATCTCCTTGGCAACCTTAACTGGCTTCCTATGCCTAACCTTCGACTGGATAACATCCCTAGTCGAGATAACAACAGATGGTGGAACAGGGGACCTAAGATGCTCTGGTTCCCGCACGACAGGTGTAGGTGTGCTCAAGATGGTAGGATCCTTTTGGGGCAAGGATCTAACGCGAGGCCGATCATCACTCCTATAATCAGAAAGCGGTCTAGTGTCCTGGCGGGGAGAAATAAAATTATGAGACGTCCTAGTACGAGAGTACGGGGGAACGTGCTTGTTCGATATAGGCAAAATTTTAGGCGACGCTTCACTCAGGTAATCAGATGACTGAGGACGGCAGTATGTAGGGTAATACTCATCTGTTAACAAATTCTTCATAAGTTGCCAACCTACAAGTGAGCCAACGAAGGACGGTCCAAAACGTCTCTCCTCATTGACCCAGAAGGTCAGGGCTCGACCAGATAATTGCAATCTCGCAACGGGAATCCTGTGGGGATCCACAAGACGATATTGCTCAAAATAAACTTCCATATCACTTACCCAACGTAAGAAAACTCGCGGTTCACCTAACCCATCGTAAGTCGGAGCAGGAATTCTAACAGGCCTAGAGGTGCGCGATGGTGGTGTCGTAATCGCTTGACTAACCGTACTGGAAGGAACATTGGTCCTAAGCCGTTGCCTAGGGGCCTCAAGATGCGGTGTCGGAAGCCGACCTCCAAGTTGTGCTAACATATCTCTTATGTCATCACATTGTCGGTTCATTTCCTTGCGAATGGCACCAACCGAGGAACATGGGGGAAGGGGACTCCCAACGCGTGCCATGACAGACTAACGGAAAAAAAAAGGATTCAAATTAGGAAAGCACTTAAAATTTTTTGTTTTTTTTGTTTTTATATAACTAAAAATAAAAATTTTAAAACGAACGAAACGTACCTAAGTGCAAGTGGGGGTAGCTCGGTTCGAGCGGATCATTGTCAAGTTGAGAAATTGACAAACCTCCCTCTGATACCAAATTGATGCAGGCCACCCCTACGCGATGCTAGAATTGAAAAATAACAAAAGGGAATTCCTATGGAGAATTTATGCGAACACCTAACGGGCATTTAAAACAACCTAGGAGGCATTTCTACGAACACGTTGTGCGCGTGCGGAATTGGAAATTTCGGCGGAGCTTTGTCTGTAACGGCGCGATCTCACAAGTGGGTTTCTCCCAACCAAACCTACACGAACATCCATATACATATTGCATAGCCTAACACAACACCTAAGCATTCATTTCCAAGCATTTCTATATCAATATGGAGGGAGTTCCGGACTCAAGCAACGATCCGAAAATAGTCCGGATTCGGCCCTCAAAACAAATCGACGAGGATATACCAAACCCTCTTGAATCGTCCGAAATCAAAGGGCTAAACAAACCCTGATTTGCAAGACGCCCAAGGGGACCTATCCTTACGGAAAATCTTCGCGAAATCGGATAGGAAAGCAATATAACTTTAGATTTTCATATGCAAGCTTAAATCAATAGTTAGGATAAATTTTTGAAACCCAAATCTCCACTACTCTCACAAATACAAGATGAAATCACACAATATTTAGGGGATAGGAAATCGTTACCCAAATCTGAATTTAGAGGGGAGGAGAGGAGGAGGAGCAAGAGAACGTTTGAAGAGTCACACTTCCAAAGGGAGTCACCGGAGTCGCACCGGATGAGGAAGAACCGAGCCGCCTTCTTCGGAGTCACACCGGAGGAGGTAGGAGTTGCCGGAGCCGCAAGGAATAGCCCAAAGGGGGGGCGGCAGCAGCTGGGCGGCGGGCTTCTGGGCGTCGGGTTCGGCCAGGCCGAATAGGACGGGAGGGGGGGGGGGGGCGGCTGAGAGCCGAATACCACTTAGGTCTTTTTTTTTCTTGTCCCATTCATCATATTCTCCCACTCCACATATATATATGGTTACACCACTCCATCCAACCCTTCTTCAAAATCAAAACTAAATCCTAGCCATTCAAATGTTTATCAAAAATTAAAATAACATCACACATAAAAATATAAGCTTATAAATTTATAAAATGAAAATATAATATTATTTCAAAGATGAAATAACATTATATTCATAACGAAGAGACGAAATGCCGCGGCGGTGGCGGCGGCGGCGGCGGCGACTATGACGGTGGAGGCAACGACCATCAAAGTCCTTGAACATGTAGCGGCGACGATCAAACGAGAGGTCCAAGTAGTCCATGTCGGCACGAGCAAATGACGGAGCATCCTCGCCATCAAGGAGTCTCCTGCCTCGCGCTGAGTTAGTAAAAGGAAAATACAATTAAATAGTAGATATGATCTTCTTAATCTTTCAGATCTTCAATGACCTGGACACTTCCCACTTTAATGCATTAATGGAATGGACAAAATATTATCTTATGTTGCACGAAGCACAAATCAGGTACAAGCAAATTTAATGCTCTTTGCAAACATCAGGTAAAATCAAATTGAATGCTCTTTGCAAACATCAGGTAAAAGCAAATTGTTGCGCAAAGGACACAATATTATCTTATGTTGCACGAAACATACATGTGTGATGGACATTCCAATCATAAATCTGGGCAAACATTAGGTAAAAAAATGATCAACAATAGTCCTTTACTTCTCAATCTCCATCCAATGCCTCCTATTCTAGTCATAAATCAGCACACATCAAGGAAAAGAAAACTATTAACAATCATCCTCAACGTCTAAATTTCCATCCAATGCCTCCACCGGATTAACCCTTGATGAATTTAGCATTTGGTATAATTTAATGTTAAATTGCAAGTAAGAAAGCTCTCCTCCATTATTGATAACATTTGCAATCCTATAGGATTTGTTTGCACCCATTTTGCATGCTTTGAGCTCACAAAAACTTAGCTTTGTATAGCATATGCATAGTTCTATTATAATTTGAAAATTTTCTTGCAAAGCCACTGATTCTCTTTAATCTTAATTGATATATAATAAATACTTGGGTGCATTTGACATGCTCTCCAAGCAGCCAGATAGAATGATATCGCTAATAAACAATTGAATTCTCTTTGCTGCTATAATCAAAAATGAAAAGGCAATTTTTATTACATCAATTTTTTTAAATCAAGCCACTTCAAGGAGGAAAAAAAGAAACTGTGGCGGGGACTCTTCATTTCATAAGAACAAATTTTGTTAATAGTTGTACATACAATTATATTTGGTATTCCAACACCTAATGCAGCTTGCATTAATAAAAAAACTAACCAATACCTGTAGTTTGACAATAGAATTGGTCATATTTATATAAAAAACACAAAATATCTCAGTTTATGTTAATGCCACCTAAAATTTAAATGGTTCAACAATTCTATCATGTATCTCAAATAAAAAAAAATTCTAATAGATGCATGATTTTTGCCCATCTGTTTAAATCATCATCTTGAGCTTTAAAATTGATACATAACACTACTGTTCTTTCGCTACTCATCTCACACAAAAATTGAGGAAAACGAATTTGAGGATTACGATCAGACTACTCAATTGGAGAAGAGAAATGTAGGCAAATTGAGGAAAACCAAGTAGAAGCTCAGTTAAAAAAACCATGGCAGGTGTAAAATTGGTATCAAATATCACACAATGGTTGACACAATATAACTGTAGTTTAAATAGTATATATATAGTCATAGTATTTAGGTCAACATAACTCCCTTCACTACTCAAGTACTCATGTACTCCATATTTTTTATATTAGTATAGAATGAGAAAAACATGAAAAATAACACAGGTATTTTATAACACAAACAGTAAAGTAAAGCAAATAAATAATTTTAAAAGCACCAACAAAAGAAAGCTTACAATAATGCGCGTTCAAAAAACTTGCAAAAGATTGGGATATGCTCAATTCAAACATTTTGTCACATGCACAAAATTAATTTTGTTTAAAGAATATGGAGTTAATATATTATCGCAAGAAATATTAACTTTTGTGGGCTAGCTATCCATTTTATGCTTAACCAAATCCTTGCAATCCAAGTTCTCCTTTGGAAACGAATTATTGGATTAGCTTGAGAATCATAAAAATTCATCGTAACAATACATTATCACACAACTGCCACTATCGATGGCGAGTTTGCAGGGGCCGCCCGCACTCTGAAAATATGTGTAAAATAACGAGGTGCGGCGCTAATCCTCCTCGGTACGTGGGGTGTGAAGGAGGGGACTCCCAACCCTAATGATCTCTCAGCGTCACTCTCCCAACCGTTCTCAACCTCTGCAGTAATCTCCTCCACTACCGTGTCATCTACCTCAGTACTCACCTCGCCCTCATCCCCAATCAGCAGGTTCTTGTGGGGAACTGAGCAACATTGTGTCCTCTGCCCGAGCATCGATAACACTGGCCAGACCCGAGTCTAGGGTCTCCCGGGACAATAGCTTTGCCCTTTGCATCTGATGGAATGCGGGGAGGGACGTTAGATCGATGCGTAGTCTGCCTCAGTTCTACGATGCACAGGTAGTTGTTATTACTCAAGTGCAAGTTGGAACGCATGCTCGACCGTCTCTATGCGGCGAGGAATAAGCTTTCTCCGTATATCAGCCTTAAGTCCAACTCTAAATTTGGAAGCGATCGCGATAGACTCCTCCAAGATGTCACTCCTCACTACCAACTCATCGAATCGTGTCATATACTCGACAACGGAAAGTGACCCCTGCCGCAACGCATAGAGTTGGTCGAGGAGCTGATCTCGATATGACGCGGGGAGGTATTTGTCCCTCAATCACTCTTCATTTCTTCCCAACGGGTGACGGGATAGTACCCATCTCTCTCCAACGATCTCTCCACGCTAATCCAAAACATCTTCGTCTGACCCAACAACTTCATCTTGGCGAACCTAACTCGTCGCTCTTCGTTCATTTTGTACCAATCGAAAAAGTGATCCATATCCATGAGCCAGTCGCTAAAAGCCTTCGGGTCCAGATGACCGTCGAAGGATGGCGCATCAATACGAAGGCACCAAATATGGTCGTCCTCAGCCAGGGTGTTTTCACGACAGGGGCCAAATAATCATCGTAGGGCTCATCAGGATCGTACTCGCGCCGCGCCGGGGGGCCACGACCTCTGCGGGCTGGTGGTAGTTGTGGCTCATAAGGAGGACGAGGGTTACCCATCGGAGTGGGGTCACATCGATAATCATACGCAGGCTCAGGAGTCCCTCTACAAGGAGCGGGGTCCCGACGTGGTAGCTCTCTTGCTCGTCTATCAAGCAGAGGTGGGACATCCCGTGGATCGTCCACAGGCTCCTCATAACGAGGTGCTAGGACCGGACCTCTAAGGGCTCCTAATTGGTTGACTCTAGTGTTGACCCTAGGGATGCCATTCTTAATTGTTGCAAATTGCTCGAGGACTAAGCACTGAAACTCCGCGAGCATCATGTCCAAATTCAAACTGGCGGTTCGATCGTCGGTGACGTTCTAATCATACATCAATGTTCGAAACAACTGACCACTACGTTGCATAAAACGTGACTCGAACCTTCCTCTGATACCAAATAATGCAGGGGTAGGCTGATGTTACGGATCTGTTAGGGATCCTATACGTCAAGTACTTAGTTTATTATTATTATTATTGAGTCCAATATTATATTGAGTTAAATGTATTAGACGAGTCTTTTCGTTTATTAGTCGGGTCCAGTCTTTTATGTTTATGCTTTCGGGCTAATTACGCGCATGCCATTGAAACTCTTATATAAGTCCATGGAGTCATGTAATGAAGGTATCAATGAAATGAAGTTCTAGTTCTTGCCCCTTATTGTGAGATCTTGGTGGCTCTCTCCTCCAACGAGCAACCCCGCCTGGGAAACCGCGGTTCCGACCCCACGGTATCCTCCACCATTGCCATATTCTCCACCTTTGATCACTATTTCGGGTGAGTTACCGTTGTTATGGAAGTAGACCCGTAACATATTGGTATCAGAGCCACTCTTTCCTCAACTCAAAGACTTCCACTGCTCGACTATTTCATTGCCCTCACAGTTTCCGCAGCCTCTGCTTCCTGCCAGCATCGACACCTTCCTTTCCTCTCTCCAGCTGCACGTCGTCTTCCTCTCCTATAGCTACAATTTTCTTCCGACAGACAACGGCTCCACCTCAGATCGTCAGCTTCCGCCACCAACTTCACATCCGTAACAACTTCTGATCGACAACTTCTTCTCCTCCGTAACAACTTCTGATCGTCGCCTCCGTCTCCGCCCGCTTCGATGTCTCATGTCTCCACCTCCGACCTCTCCTCCGGCGACATTCCAAGACCCTCACGTCTCCATCTGCGCCCGTTGTTCCTGCTCCTGCGCTGTGCTGCGCCCGCTTCGTCGGGCCCTCTATCGACTTTTTCTGTCTTCTGCTCCGCCGACTCATACCCCGCAGCGCTGCTTTTCGTTTCCCTCGAGCCCCGTTATCCTCGAGCCGTGCGCGCCGTATTTTTCATCAAGCCCTGCTCCTTTTCTTTTTCTCTCGAGCCCACCACACCGCAAACCTCCGTATATTTTATTAATAACCTGCCAGCCGATCCCAGCAAACCCACGCCTAATTAAACGCCACACTACAACCATCCCTAATTTAAAGCTCGTGTGGAGCCCACATCCAATTCTCTTTTATTTTCTTATTCTCAGCAGCTGTCCGCCACTCCTCATTTCCCAACTGTTATATTTCTCACACTTCTTTTTATCAAGCCCTGTGCTCTAGGCTTTCATTTATGACTTTAGGTTTTAATCCATTAATTATTTATTGATTAATTAATCATTTTCTTGATTAATTAAATCATTAATTAATTATCATGAACTGCAAGCTTAGTGTCGCGGAGATTCTCGCTCTCCGCTCGATCGAGGAAATGATAATCTCATTGGACACACACCTTTGAGATGCCGAAGCACGTCGTCGGGACACCATGACCACGCTCCGCCACAAATTTGATAATTTTATAGCTGCTCTGCAGCCCAAGCGTTTACCGTCGCGGCTGCGGCTGCCTCTCCTCTTGCACTCGCCATCTTTGCCGGCCGCTGACGCGCTTTTCGCGGCGATTGTTCCTCTGGCCTCGCTGACGCTTTTTCTGTCAACAAGTGTTCCGCCAACCCTGACTCCAGTTGCCCCGCCGCATCGTCGCCTTCGCTGTCGGCTCTTGCTCCGCCAACACTTGCTCCGTCGGCCCCTGCCCCGCCAACCTCGACGGACCCGTTCCTGCCTCCGACCATCTCGTCACCTCCTCTACCGGCCCTTGCTCAGTTGGCACTTGTTCCCCTGACTCCACTGGATCTGTTTTTGCTGGCGATCGTCATCCCTTTGGCTTCCTTGTTGCTACTGCTCACTACCGCTTTGACAGCTCCATCAGACACAGTCCAGTCGCTGTTTGTTGTTCCGACGACACCACAACTCCTTGTTGAAGCTCCCGACGACGCGTCACACTACCAAACGCTATTTTGGAGAGAGATCAAGATACCAGATGAAGCGGTCATCCACGTGAAGCTCGAGCTTGAGGGCAAGCTCGGTTTTGAGGATGGATGGGATGTTAGCTAGGGATATGTTAAGGTCCTTAAGGATCCTATACGTCAAGTACCTAGTTTTATTATTATTATTATTGAGTCCAATATTATATTGAGTCAAATGTATTAGACGAGTGTTTATTAGTCGGGTCTAGTCTTTTATGTTTATGTTTTCGGGTTAATTACGCTCATGCCATTGAGACTCTTATATAAGCCCATAGAGTCATGTGATGAAGGTATCAATGAAATGAAGTTCTAGTTTTTGCCCCTTGTTGTGAGATCTCGGTGGCTCTCTCCTCCAACGAGCAACCCATCCCGCCTAGGAAGCCATGGTTCCGGCTCCACGGTATCCTCCACCACTACTATCTTCTCCACCTCCGATCACTATTCCGAGTGAGTTACCGCTGTTACGAAGTAAGCCCGTAACAACTGACAAACATAACAACTGACAAACATAACAACTAACGGTGCAACCTACATACAGTGTGTGCAATCATGAAACAACAATCCGACACATGATCTTCAACAAGTAATTAAAATTTATGAAGCTCTAGAGACAACTTGCACATTCAGATAACAAATTAAGATGAGATAATTTTTTTTTTACCATCGAGATGAGGTGCAAATACATTCAAGTGCACCGAATACTTCCCGGAAATTAAACTAAAAAATTAGTAGCAATTGCATAAGAGAGTCATCAATCCCGATACAATAGATCAAAACCAAAGCATCCAAAAGCGAGAATTAAAACATCAATACCTAGACTTACTCAGCCATGTGGCGGCGCAGCTTTGGGATGAGGAAGGCGTCGGTGTGGTTGTCCTTGGCACGGGATTTGTTCCACGAGAGGGCTGGGCGGAGGTGTATGTAGTGGATCAGGAGGGCTTGCTGGGGGGGGGGGGGCTTGTGGGTTGCAGGTGTGGGACGGGAATGGTGTTGCGGTTTTGAGGAAGGGGGCGGCTGGGTGAGGAAGGCCGGACGGGCTTGGGATGGCAGGATGGGTGGTGGAAGGTTGGGGTCCGTGCTGGAGGTGTTGGATCTGATGACCGGAGGTTGGGTTAGGGTTGAAAGTAGAGGCTGAGGGCGTCAACGTGCTGGCAGGAGTTTGTCGGGGCTGGGACAACTGGGAAGCGAGCGGAGGGATGTGCAGAAGGGAGCGGGAGAGGAGAAAGTGGGCTGGAGATGTGGTAGGGGAGGGGAGAAAGCCGCAGGAAGCCGTGCACACAATGATCGCTCAGAATCCACCGAGGGAGGACCGTCAGTTGCTAGAGGCAACTTCCGATCCCTATAACAGTCACACGTGCATGAATATATAGGGGGGAAGAGGGGAAATAAGAACTAGGGCACCCCGATCGGACGGCTAGTAATGTTCGGTCAGATCGGGGGCTAAATACAACATGAAATAAATAACATAATATATCAAACCGACTCAAAACGACCATCCGGATGCATCCGCAGACTCGGATCTCCCAGATGGGTCGCAGATCACCGACTCCTGCGGGAATAAACGCGTGTGTGTCGTCGATCTTCATCAGAAGGTCTCATCATAATCGAGGTCTTGTTGCTGAGTAAACCCGCGAACCACAAGACGAGCCTTGAGACCACTAACTGTCCCGTCTGGTGCATGTTTGATCGCGAATACCCATTTACATCCAACACAAGTCTTCCCCGAAGGAAGAGAGACCAGATCCCTGGTCTGATTAGCCCAGAGAGCAGTCATTTCCTCTTCCATGGCCGCACACCACCCAGGATGTCCGAGAGCCTCCTGCACAGAGTTAGGTATAGAAATGTTAAAAAATACCAGAATACAGAGAAATAAATTATAATTTTTATTAATTTCTCAATTTTGTCTACATACATGTATTTGTACATTAATATAGGAAGAGAGAAAGGTAAAATAATCCTAATCTAAGATGTGAGACAAACATATGAATGAAGAGGGCCCTAGATGGGTCTAGCATTGGGCCTTTACTAATCTTTCTTCTAACATTATATATTCCTCATTTTCTTAGTACCAAATTTATAATAATCAAAATATGTAGTTTTTGCTTCACTCATTATATTTTTTAGCCAGATTTCTTAGATGTCTTATCATCAATATAAGGATCGATTTTATTCAATTCTTGAACAGTTTGAAGTAACATTTCTTTTCCTTGGTATTTTTTTGTACCTGACTCTACAATAGATCTTTTTTATAAATGAACTACTACTCATTTTCCTTGATAATTTCTTGATATGCATTGATATTTTTCTCATAAGTAACCTGTCGTTTATTAATGCAGTGTGCTTTTATCCGGCTTACTGAATAACAAGGCTGAGGGATTTATTGAAAGGGAAGGGATTCTGACAAAGGAATATGGGCTTGTACATGATGCTCTTGCCGCTGGATCAAAAGTTCAAAGTGGATGGCTCTATCATCTTTGTCTTCTTCATCAGACCATCACACCAAATGAAATTTCACTGATCTCCTCCTGGCCTCCTCATGAATCAGCTCTGGTCTTATCAGCTAACAGAGACACAGGATACTTTTTCGTGAATACTCAAAAACTCCCTATAGTTCTATACTTTAACCAAACTGTGAAAGGCGTAAATCCATCCAGTGTGATTGTGAATTCAATGCTATTCAAGAACGAAGGTCTTGTTTGGAAGCCGCTTCCACCAACCAAATCCGAAAAAGCAGCTTGCTGGGTTACTTACTTGCAATTTCCTGATATGGAGAGTTGGGAGGCAAAAATTTATGTTATTGAGGTTAAAATTGATCATTCTGAAGCTATAATATCATCATGTAGCGGTTCTCAATCCATGCATCCTTTGAATTTCAGATTTACTTTGAGCTTGAACTGTGATAATTTGGAGTTTGCAGAATCAGTAGATGAGCTGTTAGATTGGACTGATGTTGGAAGTCTTGGTGTGGAAAGTAATGATCTTGTAAGATTCTTGGTGAAATAGGATATGACTTTTTTTTTCTTTCTGAAATACATACAAATAGGTCGTGAAATTTAACAAAAACATCCACTATTCGTTGTGGCCAAGGAAAGAGAAAAACATGTTCGACAATATGTGATCAAATCAAGAGTAATAACTCCCTAAACAGAGTTTTTGGCGTCGGAGCGTGGCGAGGCACGTTTGGAAGCCGTCTAGAAGTTTCAAGGAGGTGGAGAATGCTTTGAAGTCGAAGCGTGAATGCTGAAGATGATCTTCGAGCGGTCTTCTAAGTTGGATACACATATCAAATGAGATCTCTGAGGAATCAATCTTCAAAGGAAGACTTGGGAGCTCTCTTGGATGTCGAATGTAGCGTGTCCTCCTCAAATGAGAGCTCAGGTCCCTTTTTATAACTTTTGAGGGCGGCGTTCTAGTAATTGCGCCCCTTTGACTTCTAGACGGACAAATATGAACTCTCGATCTGTGGCACTTTGAACCCCCAACACACATTGGACATCACATGCATGCCCACAAATCAAGATTCAATCCAAGCGCTTAAATTTAAATTTATGGATAAGAGCATGGGAGGATGTAAGGCTAAACAAGGTATATGCATCAACACAAACATGTAATTAGCTCAATGTAGCAGTGGTGCACATCAAAACTTTTTATACAACTTTCTGGCTGTATCTTTTGCTACATTAGTATAGCCATCCATTGATATATGGAATAAAATTGTAGTTTATGCTTCAGGATTATGCCCCTTTGACTTTGCGACGGTACCTCTGTCCCTGCTTGCTCGTCTGCTCTGGACTCTGCAGCGTGATATTAATACGCGTGCACGCATGCACGCCGTGCTCGATGCTCTCGGGTGAGCTTTGTCCGCATCCAGGCGGGCTCCATCCGCAAAAAGTTAGTGCCCGCCCGCTTTCCTTGCTCTCGGGTGCGACCATACACAGTCACGTAAATTCTTCGGCCCGACGTCGCTTCCGCCACTCGCGGCCCCTTGAGCACGGTACCATAGAGTTTAGGGTTACATGCTTTGTGAGCCGCGAGTGACGGGATCGAGCGACATCGGGCCGGGAAATTGTCGCGACTGTGTGCCGTCGCACCCAAGAGCAGGGTGTGCGCGGGCAAAGCCCACCATAATGCAGGCAGAGCTTGTTCAAGAGCATCGAGCACGAGCGGAACTCGTGCATAGATGCTTCTATATATAATGTGTGCCAATACTCAGTTAACGTATAGTGAACCCGCAACGGACTCGAATTATTATATAGACAATAAAATATCTCATAATTAAAACTCAAATAGGACATAAATTCAAATAAAAATAAATTATTATCATCATTTCTTAAAATAAAATGGCTGGAGATGTGGATTGTATTTAATTTGGCAGTGATTCTCGTATCACATGCTTTCCAAGAGGTAGTCCATTTTTTTAAAAAAATGATACTTGGTTTTATTTATTATTGCAAATCATTTATTTATTGTTACATATTCTTGTGATTTTTATAATTATTTTATGTATTTATTTATATACATTCCCATTATTTTTGAAAAAAAAATGATCGAGTCTCTGAGCGGAAAAATTCAATCAAATTTTTAATCAGATCATAAAAATATTATGAGTGCAGCCCGGAGGCCTGCACTCGCCCCGAGCTCTGGACGAGTTGCGAGTACTCTGTATCACCGGGTACTCGCCTCCCTCAAGCAAGCATGCCTCCAGTAGCGTGTGCTCACCCCTCAAGGGGGTAACCCTTTTTCTCAAGTAATTTCATGTTGACACATGGTTAGTAATACCAAACAGTGAGATTCCGCTATTAGTATGTCAATTTGGGTTGCGGTTAGTAATACAAAATGACAGGATTTCGCTATCCGCGGACCCCTTTGAGAAAAATATACCAAGGGCACCTTTGTAGAGAGGTTGGTTCTAGTCTGCGAGAGCTCATGTACTCCGTTAACTCAAGTTTCTGGGTTCAACATTCTGATGCTCTCCAGTGCCAATCAGGGTGCCCAGCTCAGCTTTGATTTGAGAGGGGGAGATCTTCTTGATCTTCCGGGTTTGTGTGGGGTCCTTTTAGCTGCAGCTCGCGGGGTCTATCCGAAGTTAATTACCATTGTGAGTGATACTCCTCGCTCCGAGCGCCCGTCACTATGCTTACACTCGGAGAAGTAAGCGCTTGCTACACCCTATTGGTTCGAACTCTGTTGAACCATAGTTTTCAAGTTCAACAACATGCCAACCATATGCCTCTAGACACTCAACCGTTGAGGTCACCTAATTAAGTTAGACTCAATGTCGACAATAGGATATCATAATTATTGACTCGCACCATTACAAGATAGATTGAAGCACCTTGCTTTGACAATCCTACATTTCATCGATCAAGGAAGAAAGAGTGTCATTCATCGGAAGACATCCAAACACTTAATATTCTTATAAGGATTTTTTTATAAAAATTATTTAACTTTTAATCGTTTAAATGTTTAAACATTTTTAAACAAAATAGATTATTAACATTTAATCATACTTTTATCTAAATCATTTAAATATTGTGTATTGTTCGTTTAAATCATTTAAACAAGACAATAAAAATTTACACCATTTACATTTCAGATATACACATAATTACATCAAAATATAAGGCGCTCCTGGTGGGGTTCCAAAGGACCGCGCACTTGGCAGCTTCTTAGGGGTAGAGCCTCTAATGGGGTCCAAGGGGCAGCGCCCATAAAGATAGTCTCATAGAAAATTAATGAGCATTTGATGTTCCAGGACTATATCTAGGGCTACGAGTGATTCGGTTTGGGTCGGTTTGGACCGAAACCGAACCGACATGCCTCGGTTTTTGGTCTGTCTAAACCGACCCGAATCGAACCTAGACGGTTCGGTTCATAGTCGGTTCGGTTTTTAGTCGGATTTTTGCGGTTCGGTGTCGGTTTTTTGCGACAACACTATAGAGAAATAGTTTGCAAGCTCGTTCGGTGTAGTTTCTACTATAAGATCATATGATATTATGTGATATATACACATGAAGATATAAAAATATTTTTGTAATGATCAAAATTAATGTCTATTAAAATTTGTGAATATAAAATGTTACCGAAAGACTGCTCACTTGAAGAAATTTGTGAAGATATATACACAGGTTCGGTGTCCACCATTGAAGACTGCTCACTTAAAAAATTTGTGATGATCAAAATTAACGTCTATTAAACACATTTATGGGCAAAGTTGCTTATTGGCATAATTCAAGAACAAGAAAATTCAAATAATGATTAAGATATTTGAATGAGGTCACATTGGAAGATAAAGTTACCAGAAAAGTTGGTGTACAACAAGCCCCCAATAGAGTTCAATTTTTAAGGCTTTTTAATTCAATCATCAAGTAGCTAATTCGCTATAGATAAGCAAGTCGTAGCCCGTAAGTGGGATTATTTCATTTATTTAGGAGGGCTCTCGTGACTCTGACTGAATCATAAAATTTAAGTGGCCTTGAACTTGACTTGAACTCAAGTTCATATAGGTCCTTTACAGCCTTTATAATTATTATAAAATAGAACTTAATATATACATAATTTATAATTATTATAATATCAATTACTAATGTCGGTTCGGTTTGGTCGGTTTTTACAACCTGAAAACCGACCCGAACCGATACGGCTTCAGTTTTCAAAAGTTCCAGACCGAACCGACACCGAGCCGGGCGGCTCGGTTTCAAAATCGGTGCGGTTTGGTCGGTTCGGTTGGTTTTGTCGGTTTTTGGTTTTCGCTCCTCACCCCTAACTATATCGGGTGATTTAGAACCATTCTAAAACATCAATCTATGCACATATATATATATATATATATATATATATATATATATATATATATATATATTTACTCAAACCTCCCCTGTAAATTAGCATAATTAGTGAGAGCATCTTATTTTCGAAATTACAAAAAACTCCCCTTAAGTTTTTATTTCATTATCAAAACCTCTGGTCTTTTCATTTCATTGCATTCATGAAGAAAAATGGACACTGTACTGTTTTTGTGCATGGATGTTATGAAATTAAAACTCCAGAGGATAATTAAATGAAAACTTAAGGGAAAGTTTTTGTATTTCGAAAATAAGACTGTCAGTAATTTAGCAAAGTTAGCCGGGTAAATGGCCCTATATATATATATATATATATATATTTCATATCCATCTTCTCTTAGATAGTTGGAATGCTCTTCTATCTATATATATAGAGACAGACGGTTACTGCAAAAAGGACGGAAATGTTTTCTAAAAAAATGAATCGCATCCTCCTCTGATATCACTGTTGGGTTTTATAGGCATCAAATGCGCAGCGGAAATACTGTAAACCCTCAACAGGATCCAAGCAAAACACAGTAAATTAAGAAAGAAGTTTATACTGCATCAAAATCATATTTCAAGAAATATGTCTGGCGTTTAAGTCCAAACACAAAATAGTATTTGCGTCTCCAAATGTATCCACATGAACGCCAGAAACACCACACAGTTCGTCCAACGAACTCGGGCTGGAAGATGATCTATTTTCTCTCCTTCGAAATGCAAGTTCTGATTTGGTAGACATCTGTTTCTGGTGGTTTTATAGTATGAATAACTCTGAGAACGACTTTTGTTCTTCAGAATAAGTTGTCTTATTTATAGGCATGAACCCATATGTGAAGTTTGGGGTGCACACGCCCTTGGCACACAGACGTATGCCTTGTGTGTGTGTCCCAAAAGTTATGTCGGTTCATATAAATACGACTCCTCGTGACTCCAGAACGAAAACACCGCACACAAGCCCTTCGCACATGGTCATGTTTCGCGAGCATGTGCCTTCTAAAGTTATGCATATTGGTATAGAACTGCTACCAACTGTTATCCCGCCCGCCAAAATGAGCACACATGCCCTTGGCACACGAGCATGTACCTCAGACCATGTACCTTGAATCTCGTGCGACATATCGTATATGCTCATTCTTCAAAACTTGATTTCATAAACCAACATGATGAAACAATCCATTTTTCGCACGTTCTTATGTGCGACCATTTAGACTCGTATTATGTCGACGGTAAAACTAAATCCTTGACTTCTTCTAGATCACAAGATTCCAACATAAGTTACTTAATGGTATCTCCAGGAGATAACGATATCACCATGCAGTAATATTTTCAATAATCAACTCTTAGATCCAGCCAAGTCCTTTGTAATTTCTCCTTGACAATTGGTCATTCTGGAATGAAGGCCACCACGGGCGATAAAGTTATCACAGTCGGTAGGTGGCAGTTTCTTTCCATATTTATAAATGTGTGTCCCGAATTTGCTCTAGTGTATTGTCTCCATTTTACCAGTAATTCCTGCACATTATAAACACAAGCAAGATAGATCAAATACAATTAAGAATTTATTATTATCAAACCAAGAGACGATGTTCCAGATATTTTGGCATCGATGCTCCTTTGTAACATTTTCAATGTAAAGCTCTTGAGATTGTTGGGGCGACCCCTCCTCTGAAAATATTCATGTTGGAAAGAAGTTACCAAAAGAATAAATGATATTTTGGCATTGATGCTCATCAACAATTGAGTTGCAGCCCGAACACTCTTAACTATAAAGTTTTTTCACTTCTTATCATCAATTGAGCTGCAGCTCAATTAGTAATGAGAAGTGAAAACACTTTATAGTTAAGCGTGATTAGACTGGAGTAGTCCTGAGATGGGTGACATCCTGGGAGATTATTTACAACAACCAGGAAAACACCTCTTCGAGGCGAGTGTTATAAAGGGCTTTATAGGATATTATAATCAAGGGTGTTTTCCTGGGTGACCTCCTGCTGTAATCAAGGGCTTAATTATAAAGGACTTCCCAGCCGATTGTTTTCCGATATGTCTAATTTCAAGGCGAAATTTCATAAATGAGGAGATTTGTAACACTCAAGGTTTCCTGATATGAAAACAATAAAAAGTTGATCTTTGGAGATATTGCTGGCGTTAGCTCGCTATCGCCAGGCGATAGCGTGCCACGTGATGTCGTCCATGTGTTGGCAGGTTGCAAAGCGGCCGTTAAGCGGCGCCGACTGGGTCAAGCGACCATCGCCAGAGTTATCGCGCCGTGATCGATATCATTATTTTAAGTTGAATGGCTGAAATCGTGGCCCTTCGTTCCTTTTGAGGAAATTATCATATGGTTGGGGTTTAATCCCATGTCCACTTATTCATAGGTGTGGGGGAAAGAGCTCATTTCTCTTTCTCTCACACTCTCTCTTCAACCTCTCTTCAAGCTTGGAAGAAAAGAAGAAAGGAGCAAGAAGGCTGGAGGAAGAACTTTGGAGAGCCGTTAAAGGATTTCCTACAGTTGGCATTGTTTTTGGAAAATCTCTACATACACCATAATTCGCTCTTTTTTGGGAGGTGGAGGCTGTAACACCCCGGTACCAACAAGGCGCCTGATGAATGTCACCGCAAGATGGGTCCCAACAGGGCGCGCCCCGTCCCAACAAGGCGCCCGATGAATGTCACCGTCAGGTGGGTCCCAACAGGGCGCCCCACCCTCAAGCTTTTAATAGGTCTGTAGACTGTACACCCCAACCCATCTTGGCTGCTCATTAACAGCGCACCGCGGGTTGTTGCCGCTCGGTCTCGAACCTATGACCATTAATATCCTTCTTTTTCAAAGGATGGCACCAACTAAGCTACAACCTGAGGGTGGGCGCCCTGTTGGGAACCACCTGGCGGTGACATTTATTGAGCACCCTATTGGGACTGGGGTGTTACATAAAAGTGCACTTTTATGTAGCACCTTGGTCCTAACAAGGCGCCCAACAAATGTCACCTTCAGGTGGGTCCCAACAAGGCTGACCCGGCTTTTCACAAGTCTGCAGATCATGTTCCCCAACCCTTTTCCCCAAGTGGGTATTCCCTTGCAGGCGGTTTGTTGGTAAGATTCGAACTTGAGATCTCTGAGAGCAAAACCCCGACCAACTGAGTTGCAGCCCAGTTGGTGAAATCCTTTGAAAAAGGGGTGTTAAAAGTCATTGGTTCAAGATCCAGCGGCTACAACATGCAGTGCGTTGTTGATGAGCGACCAAAACAGGTTGGTATGTACAGTCTGCAGAGTAGTTAAAAACCTGTAGGTGGGGTGCCCTGTTGGGACCCACCTGGAAATGACATTCGTCGGGCGCCCTGTTGGGACCGGGGTGTTACAAAGGAGGACTCAGGGACTTGCATTTTTTGAGGGACAAGACTCTGCCTTTTATGTATCTTATCTCCTAATACAAGTAAAAAATTCGAACCAAACAGAGAATTTGAGATCTAATCCCACCTTAATCCTATCTAATCCCACTCATGTCCATGAACCAAACAACCCCTAAGTGGATTCAAATAGGTGCAAACGCTTGACTTAAAATTATTCATGAGACATTATGGCATCAACTTCGCCACATAACAACTGTATTTGTTGCAACAATAATTCTTTTTCATAATGGTATAGTTTGTACATTGTTACATGACCTTGTAGTTTATATATGTCCAAATTATATTGCATTGCTTCAAAATAGCAAGAACACTTGTTGGAGGTTCAACTACTAAAACAGGGTGGCATAGGAAAATTTAGATGCACAGTGATATTGCAAATAATTTGTATATTAAAATCTCTGATATTACACTTGTATGCTCAAAAGATTACAATCAAAATCTAACAAAAACAACCAATAAAAGCACAATAGCTACTAGAGATTACAATTCTAAACTCAAGAGATTTAGGAGATTAAATCACTTAATTTTACAGAAAAAAAACATAATAGCTACTTATTTTAAAATTTTACTATTTTTTTCATTTTATATGGTTGATAGAAATGTCAAGGGCGTAGATTTCCACAGACTTTAATGAAATAAACATTACACAGAGAAACACGAGAAATAAAAAAGCAAAGCAATACTTAGATTTCCACATGTGATTCAGTCGAATACAAGCCTTTAAATATGACAATTCCTGCTGTTTATAAAATACAGCAGTTACACAGACTTTAGTGAAATAAACATTACACATATTTATTTGATTTAATTGAAACATAACAACTGCTTTGATTTTTGTCCATCCATCTTCAGGTGTAGGTTGAATGGTCCAGATTAGCAGTTATGCCAACACCCCCTTTTAATCTGGACAGGAGGCGACATTCATTTGTGCCCTAAGTGCAATAAATTTTGTGCGATGAAGCGCCTTCGTCATCCCGTCGGCAAGTTGCTCCTCCTTCTTCACAAAGAAATGCTCAATGCTGCCATTTTCTACATGCTCCCTTATGAAATGGAATCAGAGCTGGATATGCTTGCTCCGATTATGGAACATGGGGTTTTTGGAAGCATAATGGCTGAGATGTTGTCGCACTACAACGGAATTGATCTTAGTTCAGCTTCTTCTTTCTTTAGAAATTTCAATACTTCTTTTAACCGGACAGCGCTCAAAGCCTTTTGATCGTCAACATAGATACATAGAATCAGAATGTCACAACCTTCTCTCTAGGCGTAGAGTGATGGCTCAACTAGACAGCGCTCAAAGTCTTTTGAGCGTAAATAGCTGTCTATATTGGAATTCCAAGCTCGCGGAGCTTGCTTCAATTTGTATAAGGCTTTTCTTAACCTATATACCTTGTCTTCACTCTCCTTTATTGCAAATTCTTATGGTTGTTCAACATGAATGACTCCATCAATCGTACCATTGAGGAAAACTGATTTTACGTCCATTTGATGGGCAGAGTATCCATACTGCACAGAAAGAGCGAGAATCATCCGGATCGTCTCCGTGCGAGCTATCGGTGCATAGGTTTCATGGTAATCTTGTCCGGGTATTTGGGCATATCACTTGGCAACAATCCGGGCTTTATACCGGACGACTTGACCCTCTTTATTGCACTTAGTTTTGTAGATCCATTTATGACCTATAACTTTAGCATTTAAAGGTTTATTCACAAGAGTCCAAGTTTGATTATTCTTTACCATTTTGAATTCCTCTTGCATTTCCTTGACCCATTCTTCCTTGAGTGCTGCTTCATTGAAGGTGGCTGGAGTGTCAGTGTGCTGAACAAATTGGCACGGCTGATATATATCATATAGTCTTCTCATCTTGATAGGCGTTGAATCAACTTCAGAGTCTTCCTCTTGGAGTGCACCCTATGGATCTTCCTCTTGGTTATCTTCCTGGGGTTCTATATCCTCGACTGGAATGATGTTGTCTCGATCATATTTCTCCCGAGGTCCTGTAAGGATGGAGCTGGACATATGCCCAGTCTCAACCACAGGTGCCAGTGATTGTGTGGAAGAGCATGTTGACCATTCTCATCCCCGCTCTTCATTAAAAACAACATTGCGAGAGACATACAGAGAATTGGTTTGAGGGTTATAAAGTCTATAAGCTTTAGAGTTTTGACAATAACCAACACATGTGTTTCTCAGTCTTATCCTATTATTTTCTCACTCTTCTCTTTTAAAAGATATGCAAGGCATCCAAAAGTGCGGAGATTACAGATGTCAGGCTTTCTAGAAAATAAAACTTCATAGGGTGTGCACTTGTCAAGTGATTTTGTAGGAGTTCTATTGAGAATGTATACCGCTCTATTACAGGCTTCTGCCCACAAGATTTTTGGTGTTTTGGTGGTGTGTAGCATAGCTCAGACCATCTCTAGAATGGTGCGGTTGCGGCGTTCGACAACCCCATTTTGTTGAGGTGATCTTGGAGCGTTAAGGTCTCTTTGAATACCATGAATTTTGCAGAATTCTGAAAGAGATTTGGACATGAATTCCCCTCCCGGTCTGACGTGAGAGCTTTGATTGGGAATCCAGTCCGTAACTCAACACACACAGCAAACTCTTTGAAGATTTGAGTTACTTTTGATTTGTTGGAGAGGAAGAAAATCCACATGTATATGGAGAAATCATCAATTACTAACGGGTAGTAGTTTTTACCTCCAAGGGAAGTTGTTGGTTCTACCATGGTGATCTGGAAGTGAACAAGCATGTAGCCTCACTTCCAACGCAGTATGAGCCTATGAGGTCACACATAAGAGTTTTGGAGAAGTTGGATAGGTTTTTGTTGGCCTTGCTCATATGTGATATGAGTGAATGACCAAGCCTATGACGATCTGGACGTGGTGGAATGTCATTCCGCGACCTGTGTTGTGAATATGGGTCGACCGGTATGCAGACGAAAATAGCTAAGGAAAATTCGTCGAGTGTAGGTAAGGGGTTTCGACGAACGGTCTCAATTCGTCGAGTATCGTCGTGACCATTCAATGATTCATCGAGTATTGAAGTGATACTCGACGATTCGTCGTGTATCGTCGTGACTACTCTTCGATTCGTCGTGTTTCTTCGTCACCACTCGCCGATTCGTCGTGTATCGACCTGATACTCGCCAAATTGTGTCTCGACTGATTTATTTCTTCTAAGTCCGGTTCGGCGGTCTTTGCTGGTCTTGGCCGGTTCGGTTCAAAGTATAAATACGATTTTAATATTGAACCGAATATGCGACTGCTCATTCTAAACCTAAATCGCGAAATCGACGGATTCCTCCTCGCAACGGAACTGTTCTGCATCCGCGACCGTCGTCGCTGCTTCCGCCGACCGCCGCTTGTCGCCGTCGACTGTCCGCCGTCCCTAGCCGCCGCCAGAAAGTGTTTCCTAGGCGTCATCTTCGTCGTTGCTGTCTCTCCTTGAACGGATCTAGTACTCTGTGGAAACGTTGAGGGTGAGCCTCTTTCCTACCTAGATCTTGTGCGACAAGAGTCTAGGGTTCTCCATGCTCGTGTGGATACCCGTAGAGGCGTGGACATTATTCTACACTCGGAACTCCGGTCGTTGCCGTTCGATGGAATCAATCGGAGCACCTAGGTTGAGTATTGACTCAATCCCGCGAAGGTATAAATTTATTTATTGCAATATTACTTCTTGATTAATGGTCATCGCAAGATCCGCAATAAACTTTTGGGTTTTCCTTGTTTCCTTATTCCGCTGTGCACAAGTGTTGCGACGATTAGCAAAACCCAACAGTGGTATCAGAGTGAGGTTGTGTGATGATCATTGTTTCAGAAGTTGCTAAATCCATTGCGTGTAGATCTGGAAATTTTAGAAGCGTTCTAATTGCCCAAGTCTATTTCTGTTTACATCAAGTGTTGATGGGTTTTGTGTGGTATTGGTGGTAGTTTTTCAAAATTGGTCGGGGCTCTACCCCTTGACCCTGTTCGTTGATCGGTCAGCGAGAATACCGCCAGGAGCGCTGCCCCTTGGAACCCGCAAGGAACGCATGTGATTTCATTGTGATATCTTTGTTACTCCTTAACAGTAACCGTCCCTCTAGTTGGTTTGTGAAACCAAGTGTGTTAGATTTTGAATCTCACATAGAGAGACGAGCTTGTCTAATGTGAAAGTGGAGTTGGTGTTGCTCATGTCCAGTGCATGTAAATATGAGGATTTAGAAGTGTTCTAGATGTTCAGATTTAGCCCAGTTCATCAAGTGTTGATGATATTTCTTGTGCACATTGGGGATGCATTTGGATTGTGTTTGTTGTTAAATGTTTGTGGATGTGCACATTGGTTAAGTGTTAACCGTGATTAAAAATTAATCAAGTATTTCAAATTCCTTAAGTAATATTAAGTATTCGGATGCTTTCCGATGGATGACACTCTTCCTGTCTCGATCGATGAAGTGTGGGTTTGCCAAAGCAAGGTGCATTAATCTATCTTGGTAAGGGTGCGAGCGGATAATTGTGATATCCCACTGTCAACATCGGGTCAATCTTAATTGGGTGACCTCAAAGGTTAAATGGCAAGAGGCATAGGGTTGACATGCACCATATGATGAATGCGAATATAGAGTTATTCACCAGCCATACAGGAGTTGCATAATGATGCAATTGACAAGCGTTGCCTACCTAAATAGCTGTATTGTGAGAGAAAAGCCAAAGCTGACTCATAGTGTTAGTGAAATATGGATCTTGTCCACTAAGAGAGTTACTCGCATGAACGGCCCTTCGAATTGATATCAAGGGCTATCGATTTGATAAAAATAGTGAGAGTTATTTTGATTAAAGTCATAATAGAAAGAGAAAATTATATTTTGAAATGTAGTACTAATTTGCTGTGCTTGTATCCTTATAGAATATCCATGCAAGTGGCTCACACTCCACCCTGTCCCTCAGAGCAATTCTTGAGAAGGAAAAACTGAGTGGAACAAATTATTTGGACTGATGCAAGAACCTGAGAATTGTTCTCAGGTAAGAGCGCAAGCTCTTGTTTTGGAAGAGGTATCCCCTGATGAGCCTGCCGGGAATGCGTCTCGTGCTGATAAAAATGCTTACAAGAAGTATCTCGATGAATCCTTAGACGTCGAATGTCTCATGCTTGCGATCATGAACTCTGAGCTTCAGAAGCAAGACGAGAGCATGAGTTGCAAGGAAATTGACGAGCATCTCAAGAAAATGTTTCAAGGGCAAGCTCGTCAAGAGAGATTTGACGTCACTAAGGCGTTGTTTCAGTGCAAGCTGGGAGCTCGGGACCTAGTAGGGACTCACGTACTTAAGATGATTAGGTATATAGAGAATCTTGAAAGACTAGGGTTCCCTCTAGGCCAAGAGTTGGCCACAGACCTGATCCTGCAATCGTTGTCGGACAGTTATGAGCAGTTCATCTTGAAATACAAAATGAATGAAATAGACAAGACACTGCCCGAGCTCCTAGACATGTTGCGAACTGCCGAGATAAATATGAAGAAGTCCTAGCCTACTAGCCCCATACTGATGGTGCATAAAGGCAAGGGCAAGACCAAGGGCTTCAAGAAGACGAAGGTGAGACCTAAGTCTGCTTTAGAACCCAAATCTTCTGTACTGAAAAGGAAAGGCTCAGGGAAAGAGGGAAAGTGCCACCACTGTGACAAGGCTGGTCATTGAAGGAGGAATTGTCCTTCGTACATTGAGGGTCTGCAAAAGATGAGGGGAGGTATGACTTCCGCTTCAGGAATCTATGTTATAGAGATAAACCATTCTGCTCCTTCATCCTGGGTATTGGATACCGGATGTGGTTCTCACATTTGTATAAA
This sequence comes from Platanthera zijinensis, assembly GCA_039513925.1. Lineage (NCBI taxonomy): Eukaryota > Viridiplantae > Streptophyta > Magnoliopsida > Asparagales > Orchidaceae > Platanthera > Platanthera zijinensis. Next base: position 4,018,049 of record CM077089.1, read on the forward strand.
TATGCAGGAACTGGGAAGGAGAAGAATGATGAGTAAAGGGGAGGTGGACCTTCATGTTGGAAGTGGAGCAAGAGTTGCTGCTGTTGCCGTGTGGGTCTACTGTCTTTTTTTGCCCAGTGGGCTTGTTTTGGAACTTGATAACTGTAATTATGTTTCTGCAATAACTAGAAACATAATTTTTATTTCATTTTTGGACATGATTGGATTTTCTTTTCTTATTAAGAACAATTGTTGTTCTATATTTAAGAATGATGTTTGTTATGCTATAACTCAAATGTTTAATGGTTTATATGTTTTGAACTTAGACCATCAGATCTATAATATAAAAAATACTAAAAGACTAAGAACGAATGACTCGAACCCTACGTACCTTTGGCATTGTCGTTTGGGCCATATAAATGAGAAACGTATATCCAAGCTCCATAAAGAGGAGCTACTGGACTCATTTGATTATGAATCATTTGAGAGATGCGAATTTTGATTGTTAGGCAAGATGACTAAGATCCCTTTCACTGAAAACAATGAGAGGGCTGATGACCTCTTGGGTATAGTATATATTGATGTATGTGGACCCATGAGTTCTATGGCTAGAGGTGGGTACTTCTACTTATTTACGTTTACTGATGATTTCAGTAGATACAAATATATGTATCTTATGAAGTGCAAATCCAAAACCTTTGAAAAGTTCAAAGAGTTTAAGAACAAAGTAGAGAACCAATTGGGTAAGAAGGTTAACGCACTCTGATCTGATCGAGACGGCGAATACCTAAGTCATGAGTTCCGTGATCATCTGAAAGAGTGTGGTATTGTATCGCAGCTCACTCCACCTAGAACACCACAACATAATGGTGTGTCTGAGCAGATGAATCATACTTTGTTAGACATGGTGCGATCCCCAAAATGTTGTATGATTTTGGCCAGTCAGGTGCAAATCTGTCTGTTTCGTCTTTTGGTCGGGGTTTGCTCTACACGGGTAGTGAACTGCTGCTTCCGATGCCGTGTCACAAGCCGTAACTGCAAAGTCTTACTCCAACAAAAGCGGTTCTAAAGACACCATAACCCGTGAGATTTTATGGACTTCGGGAAGCATCCTGGTATGTCGTTCATTAAGGTTTAGGGCTGTGAGGCATACGCGCGACGTCAAATGCGTTCTGGGGTACAAGTCCGTATGGAACAGGCATAGACATTAATCAGATTAGTGGTATCTTGTGGGGTATGTTTGGGTGTTTTCCTACGTGGTAGATTGAAACCTTGGAAAATCCAAGGTATTTTTGCCATGGCCGGGGAGCCTTCTATCTACCGTATGGCTGATATGTCAGCAAAGGACCGTTTTGTCGCGAGTACTGGTGTCTTTCTTGAGAAAGAGTTCTTCGCCGAAGTGCCCTGAGTGCAAGGGTGTGTGGCCGTGCGAGACTGTATTGATGTGTGTTCTAATATATATTGCCTATACTAATAAAGTAAAACTCGCCGCCCCGATGGGGGCGGGATCGTTATAATTTGAAGTGACCGTCTTTTGTTTGCCACCGGGCGGTGGTTTGTGCTTGTAGGTGCTGCGGAACGGAAAATAGCGGGCTAAAGCCCATATTGCGGTGCTGGAACTAACCCTTTTTATGTTTCCGTTTATTTCATGATGGCGGCCTGCGACCAGAAAGACATTTTTGTTAAGAACCTGAGTCAGGCCGGTACTACATTCCTAGTTGTTGGACATTCCTGCTTGGCAGCTAGAACTTAATAATTTGCTTCCGCTAACCTGGTCTCAGTATATGGCGTCGGGCCCCGGCCGTAACTGCTATATGCGCACGGAGTTTACAGTGCACGTAGATCTGGTCTGTTTCCTTTTGGGTTTTGCTCTAGACCAAGGTTTGAGCCTAAGAGATATGGATTTCTCATGTCTCAAATAGGTAATGTGTTGCTTATGGATCATAAAACTTGAAGAAGTTCAAGAACCACAAACTGAGCCAGCAACCTTGTTGTACCCTGCTCAAAACACAAGAGGGTAGACCAAGGTGAAAGAGATGGACCAGTCTCACTTATGGATCATGATGATGAGCGAACCTACCAAGAGGGTAGTGGCCAGACTCCGAGAAGTGGCTTGAGGCCATGAAATCTGAAATGGACTCCATGTATGAAAACCAAGTTTGGACCTTGGTGGAACCACCTAAAGGGGTAAGACCCATAGGG